>CM046659.1:22325750-22925750 GCA_025594165.1 Tamias sibiricus
GGAATAGAAAAGAAAAGAACTATCTTGGGACTTAAGACAAATAATTAGATTTAAACTTTTATCAGAGTGAGATATCACGTTTATCTCAAGTTCTCATGATGTTATTTTCAAGCAAGCATTTTCTTTTGAAGTTAATCCCTGTATTATATCTCTACATTTTTGTACTTTTTTTCAAATTGGCAACTGATGATCAGAGTCCAATGGCTCCACAAAACTTAAAGAGGCCAACCAGATGAAAGCAAAAATCACACAAATTTGCCGGTATGCATCTGCAAGAAGTAAATGGGTGCCATATGTGACAAGATTTCACTTGCTGCCTAATTAATTCTCCATGTTGCCTCATACACCAATGCAAAGCTCTTAGATACAGTTGGAAAAGGGAACAGATGGTATCTTTCAGTTACCTATTGTCTACTGTGATCTTCTTGCTAATTAATCTATATAAAACAACCATTATTTAATCTTAAACAAAATTTAACCAGATAAGGTTTTGGGATTTCATTAAGAAAAAAATATTTTCTTTTGTTTTGTGTTTGCATCAAGTATCCTGGTGTTTACTTTGAGCTGCAAGGATTCAAAGAGTTTGCAAAAGCATACATATTAGGCAAAATATTTTCTTCCTGAAATCTACTATAAGTGGGTCCTCAAACTTCTAATAGTAGAGGTCTAGTCCAACAACAGGTATCATAGATTATCTGAATTTTATAGTTAATAAAGAGAATCAAAGGTGCAACAGAACACATAGTCTTTATTAGAAATTCAGGCAATAATTTATAGCTAAATTTAAAATTATAGACCCAAGAGATGGATATTTGAGATGTCAATGTCTAATTTGTTTTAATAATGTTAATAAACTTTCACATTACTGAAGCTGTTTAAAAAATTTGTATTTAAAAATTTTCTTTTGGTAATACAAGCAGCCTGCCTTCTTGTTCTTAATATCATCATTTTTAGGAATTTGTAAATTTTAGCACTTGCATTTTGTAGGAGAAACTACTACTTGGAGATAATTTTGTAGTATTTTTGTAAGTCATTTGGGGACATGTAGTCAATGGAGGGTGCTTAAGAATCACATGAGAGTTACTTTCATTTTATATAGCTGGAAAAAACAATAATAATTATGAGTTATTACAAAAATAAAACTCAATTCAACCTCAATATAAACTTAACATATATATGTATTAGAATATATATTTACATATAATATAATAAAATAATTGCCCAAATGGGAAAGTACTTCTACTTAAGCACACATGCACACACACACACACATACACATACACATAACACACACACGTACTGCATGACTTCTTCAACAAGTCAGGCATCCTAAATATCTATTGAGAGTACTTTTTTCTTGGGAAATATTGGTGAAGAATTGATTTCTTAGAATTTCCTTTTTCGTCTATAGTTCAATTACAGCACTTATCCTGTTACATCTCCATTTATCTTTTTTTTTTCCTTATTTTTTTTTTTAACTTGCCTAGCTCTTTCATAAGTCTGAGAGGTTGGTTCTAGAAATCACAGGTTATATCTAATTTGTCTTCTTGTCCTAGCATCTAGAGCTGTGCTTGGCACGATGTCAGGGATCGATGAATATTGCCAAATGAACAAAGGTGTGACTTCAACTGAAAGAATGGTGACAGCATGCTCGACCACCTCAACGTACATTTTACTCAGGGAAAAATGATGAAACTAATTATTTGGTTGACTTGAAGAAACCCACAATATCCCCCTTAAAAACAATTTTTAATTTATTTTCATGTCAACATATTTCACTCCTTTTGTTTTCTTCTTGTCATGTGTTAGGGATGTAGGGCCTAAGGCAGCCTTTTCTGCAACTCTTGGTTACCATCTGTGCATTGCTTAGTGTGTCAAGTGCAGCAGAGAAGCATATGATTGCCTTCTCTACCTTGAGTCCTTCTGGCCATGGCCTGCAGGTGTCATTTCCCTTACCTGCCATGAACATCAAAACTTGAATAAATAAATGTCAACCCCTTGCACACACACTTAAATCTTTTCTTCACTTCTCTGGCCATGATCTTAGACATGATATCATGTGTAAGATGCAGATATAGTTGCTACTGGATTCAATAACTGCTAGGTTTCTATTCATGGGAATAATTGAAATAAAACCAAAAATATCTGAGCAAGAAGGTACCTTAACTATAGCTGTTGTCTAATTTAATCATTCTCCCCAATTCACCTGAAATACCCATGGGGAATAATAATATTGCAGCCTCTACTTAAATCCATTCATAAGGAGAAAATTTGTCATCCAAAATGTCTGTTCCAGTACAATTCAGCACTTTATGACATTTTTCTCCAGTATTGAGCCAAAACATATTACCTTCATCAGATATTCTCAAAGAGATCACATAATGGATCCAAAGATAGCCATTCACATCTGAATAGGATTTCCTGAAAACTCAAGTTTCCTAACATCTAGAATTCTTCATTATCCCCTATCAAAGGAGAAGTAAGAAGCACCTAAAGAATAAAAAATTTGGAGGAAGAACCCTGAATAATCATCATCTCCACTCATACTGAAATTAAGGAACCTCAGGTAGGCTGGTATTGAATTTAGGATATATAAATGTATATGCAATTTTAGTTTCCTTATATTCAATCAAAATAACAACTATAAACATTATGTAACAAAATCTGATAGTGATAGAAATTAAGTATTAGAGTACAAACAGGCAACTAGAAATTTTTATAATTTTTTTAAAAACTAAAGAGACAAAAATATTGTTTTGTAGGAAAAAGGCATATGTATAACAATATTTGAAAGAATAATGGAATGAATGAATGGATTCATGTAGGAACGTGTGATGGGTTAAAGTAATGAAAGGAGGATTAGATGTAGAAAAAGGGAATATGAAGCAATGTCAGAAATCAAAGGTAGGTTAACTACTTATTAAATGCCTAATTTTAACTCAATAGATTAATGATTTTGAATATATTTTTGAGAAATTGTGTTAAATTATAGATTAAAATTATAATTTTGGCACTGTCATTATCTAAGTACCAAGATACTTTTGTAAAAACTTAATCCTTGAAGTTAGCCAAAGGAAATCACTCTTTTATTGGTTGACTTCTCTTAGGTTAAGTTAATTTTGGATTGTAACTTACTAACCTGGACATTAGTAGAAAGAGATTAATTAGATTAAATGAAACTCAACATTAAAAATAACTGCCAACATATTAAAACGATAGTGCACCATGATCAAGTAGGGTTCATTCCAGGAATGCAAAATGTTGATTCAACATGTGGAAATCAATAAACATAATTCATCAAATCAATAGACTTAAAGACAAGAATCATATGATTATCAAAATAGATGCAGAAAAAGCATCTGATAAAACTCAGCATTCCTTCATGCTCAAAACACTAGAAAAACTAGGGATAGTAGGAACATGCCTCAACATTGTAAAAGCTACATAGGCTAAACCCAAGGTCAACATCATCCTAAATGAAGAAAAATTGAAAACATTCTGTCTGAAAATTGGAACAAGACAGGGATGACCTCTTTCACCACTCCTATTCAAAATAGTCCTTGAAACCCTAGCCAAAGCAATTAGACAAAAGAAAGAAATTAAAGGGATATGAATAAGAAAAGAAGAGCTCAATTATCGCTATTTGCTGATGTAAAGATTCTATATCTAGAAGACCCTCCCCCGCAAAAAAAAAAACTCTTCCAGAAAACTTCTAGAACTGGTAAACAAATTCAGCAAAGTAGGAAGTCATAAAATCTACACCCATAAATCAATTGTATTCCTATACACCAATGATGTAGCAGCTGAAAGAAAAATCTGGAAAATTATTCCATTCACAATAACCTAAAAAAAAAAAAAAACTTGGAAATCAATCTAACAAAAGAGGTGAAGGAACTTTACAATGAAAACTATAGAACACTAGAGAAAGAAATTGAAGAAGTCATAAGAAGATGGAAGAATAGTCCATGTTCTTGGATACACAGAGTTAATATTGTCAAAATGATCATACTACCAAAAGTGCTATATAGATTTAATGAAATTCCTACTAAAATCCCAATTACCATTCTTCATAGAAATAGAAAGAGCAGTTCATGTAAAATAAGAGGCCCAGAAGAGTCAAAACAATCCTTAGCAAGAAAAGTGAAGCAGGAAGTATCACAACATCAGACCTTAAGTTATACTACAAAGATATAGTAGCAAAAACGGCATGGTATTGGCACAAAAACAGACATGAAGGCCAATGGAACAGTATAGAAGACACAGAGACATAACCACAGAAATACAGTTATCTCATATGAGACAAAGGTGCCATAACATGTATTGGAGAAATGATAGCTTCTTCAACAGATGGTGCTGGGAAAACTGGAAATCTGTATATAGTAGAATGAATTTGAACCTCTTTCTCTCACTTTGCATAAAACTCAAAGTGGATCAAGGACCTAGGCATTACACTAGCCACCCTATGCTTACTAGAAGAAAAAGTAGCCCCAATTCTCCATCACATAGGCTTACAATAGACTTCTTCAATAAGACTTCTAAAGCTCAAGAAGTAAAATCAAGAAATATGATGGTTTTAAACTAAAATGTTTCTTCACAGCAAAGGAAACAATCAAGAATATGAATAGAGATTCTACAGAATGGTAGAAAATCTTTACCACCTGCACCTCAGATAGAACACTAATCTCCAGAATATAAAATAGAACTCATAAATCTCAATACCAAAAAAAAAAAAATGTTCCAACCAGTAAATAGGTAAAGCAACTGAACAAGCATTTCACAGAAGAAAAAATATGAAAGGTCAAAAAATATATGAAAAAATGTTCAACATCTCTAGCAATTAGAGAAATGCAAATTACAACTACACTGAGATTTCATCTCACTCCAGTCAGAATGGCAATTATCAAGAATACAAGGAACAATAAATGTTGGCAAAGATGTAGTGAAAAAGTAGGTGGGAATTAGGGTGTGGCTTTGAGGTATATATTTGTATCTGGAGAGTGGAGTCTCTCTCTGCTTCCTGATCATGTGAGCTACTTCCCTCTGCCACACTCTTCTACCATTATGTTCTGCCTTACCTCAAACCCTGAGGAATGGAGCTGGCTGTCTATGGACTAAGACCTCTGAAACCATGAGCCCTCAAATCAACTTTTCCTCCTCTACAATTGTGCTGGTCAGATCCTTTCAGTCACAGCAGTGAAAAAGCTGACTAAAACATCTCCTTTGATTTGGGTTAGCATGCATATATCAGAGGAAACATTTGGCCTTTGGTTTTTTGGGGATTGGCTTATTTCAATTAGCATGATATTCTCCTGTTCCATCCATTTACCAGCAAAAATAAGTTTTAATACATATATGTATAATATGCCAAAAGATACTTTACTGTCTTATATATCTAAATAGAACAAATAGAAAGAATTTAAAAAAATAATTGCCACATATATTGATTTTTTTTTTCAGGCAGTGTGTTAAACACTTTGTGTCATCTAATCTTCACAACAACTCTATCAAAAGAAGAATTATTGTGTATTTTGCTAAATATTACAACTAAGGCACAGATAGGGTTGTCCATGACATTAAGAGGCAGAGGTGGTCACGTTCAATTCTCAATAGCCTGATTCTGGAGCAATGACTTAGAAATGCAATATCATGGTGGCTTCACATCTTTGCTAGGAAATAAGGTCAATTGCTTTGAGCTGTATAAGATATTACTTTTTTTTCCCTTACATCATTTGAATATAAGTGTAATAAGGCAAAGAAGGCAATACAGACAATCAAAAGGTGAAGGGTGAAGGGGCGACTGGAGATAAATACTAATGTGTCTTTATGCAGATGTCTCAGACTTTTGAATGCAGCTGTCCCAAGGCTACTGGTTGTCCTTGCCTGGCACAGAATCCCAGCAAGACAGGAGCTCAGAGTGGATGAGTAGTCCTCTCATTCTGGGAGGCCAGGAGACTGACCTCTTCATTCCTCCAGCTGTAGAAATGCCCCACTTTGCGTTGTGCTTTGGGTCCTGCCCATTTTCTCTCTGCCTCAGTGAAGGCTTTCTGATTGGGCCTGGCACAAGCTTTAAGATGCCCTTGAGGCTAGGGTATCAAATAATCCAAACTGACTGCCACAAATCAAGAATCAAGGACAGTAACCTTCAATGTTGGTGTGGGCTAATTCTAGAGGAATTTTTTTTTTTTTTTTTTTTAGTGAAAAAAAAAAAAGTCCAATCAGAAGTGATTTGTTTTTCATCTTAACTTAAACCAAGCAACCTCTAAGCATTCCAATTAAATAGAAAAAAAAAATAGATAATTCCCAATCAAGAACAAATCTATTGTGGGTGAAGCTCAACAGTAGAGCACTTACTTAGCATGTGTGAAGCCCTGGGTTCCACCCCTAGCATTGCAAAACAAACAAACCAAAAAGATAACCCTGGCATAGTGCCTGGTAAGTAGAATGGATCAATAACTATTAATGGTATTGAACTGCAAATGACAAATATCTCAAATTGGTTTTGAGATTGTAGGGTAATATCTGAAAGAATTTCTATCCTTTCAGATTCCTATGACACCAATTTTAAGACATTGTCAATCAAAGAATGAATTGATTTATTAATACAGTTTTGGAGAGAAAATTCTTATGATAATTAAAGGTAGATAATTTAGTTTTTGAAAAAGCTAAAAGATAAAATCTTCTCAGAATGGAGCAAAGAGGGGATATTATTTCTGAGTATTGAGTTAAATTCCCCCAATCTTTGTTATAGTCCCATAATTGGATCAGTGAAAAATTAGAAAAAAAATAACATGATTTAGACACTTAATATTATATATCTTAGATGAGATGAAAATGTATCCATGCAGGTATGATAACTCCTTTATCTACTTTTTTTTTAAATCAATTTGTAAAGAAAGAATTTGTGTCCATCTGAAGTCCAATGAAAATGACCGATCTCTAGTTTCAGTTGCAAAGGAGGTCCAAAGAGAATATATAAACATACCATTATTCCAAAATTGTAAAATCCATCTCCCATTTAGGTACACAGCTTATTAAACTTTTGGATGATTAAGCCAAGAAAGAATTAGAAACAGCAGTTTTCTTTTGTTTCTGCAGCAAATTCCTAATAACATTTTTATAGCCTGTCTAAAGCAATGGCTTAAATCCTAGTTTATCTCAACATTTAAGTTTCTCTGTGTTTCCATTTATATACTGTAGTAAATATCCATCTTCATCACCACTGAAGATAAACTACTTATATCCCCATCTTATTCTTCATAAGAAATCCCAGATATTGCTACAAATAAAAGAAAAAAAAAAAAGATAGGAGTTAAGTATGATAATGGTGAGTTAGATACAGTACAGTGTATTTCTAAACCATTAACAAGCAAATGGAATATAAACAAATCAATAACAGAACCTATAAAAGCATAAAAGGCAAGACATTAGAGTTTAAAGAATGTTCTTGTCATTGTATTACTGAAATCTGCTACAAATATGTGCCCGGAGGGGTAGTCAATTTACTTTTATTGCTGTTGTTATGAGTTGACTACTCTGGGCAAAGTAGTCAGAAGAGGGTGAGGGAGAGAGGCATTGGAGTCTCCAGGCATTTGGGGAAGATTATTATAAGGTGAGATGCAAAATTACAGCCGTTTCCATGCAAGATGCCACAATATTCCAGGAAACCTAAGGGAATATTCAGAAAAATTTGACCCTCTGCACATCAAGTTTTCACTCATCTGGAGACTGCTGGGCATTACTGGAGGATTTGTGCCGTATTTCTCCCCACTTGGTATAATGGAAGTGGAATCTGTTGTTAAAAAATACCATGCAATAGGAACACCAAGACTTACCTGTTCAGGTAATATAAGAAGGGGAACAGTCTAAGCAAAAATTTTTACTCTTGCAGCTTATTAACTGTGTCCTTTACTTTCAATTTTTTTTTTTCTTTTTTTCTTTCTTGGTTCTTGAGCCATTTAGCAGGTATAGCATCTTACCTAGGAAGGAAAGGTGATTCCCCTTAAGTGGTTTCAAATGGCAATTTTCATTAGGCTTTAACCAGGGGCTCAGCATCATAAGGGTTCATGCTGGATTCCATTCATCTCGCTCCCTCTCTGTTTCACAGTAGTCGTGTTATCCACCTTTGATACTTAGGGTGGATTAATTTGCTCAGGCTGCCATAATAATGCCAGAGAATGAATGGCTGAAGCAACAGAAATTTATTTTCTGGAAGCTAGAAGTCCAAGGTCAGTGTGCCCTCAGGGTTAGTTTCTGATGAGGCTTCTTTTCCTGACTTGAAGACAGCCCTACCTTCTCCCTGTGTTCTTTGTGACTTTTTCCTGTGTGCCCTTAGGGAGGGAGAGGGACAGTATAATCTGGTGTCTCTTCTTACAAGGAAACCAGTTCATTTAGATTATGGCTTGATCCTTTGGACTTCAATTAACATTAATAATCTTCCTAGAGGTCCTATCTCCAAATAAAGTCACACTGTGAAATTGTGAAATTGGGCTTCAACATATGAATTTGGGGGGGAGGAGGGACAAAAATCAGTGCATAACACAAGATCTCTCACCCAGTCAATTCTATGAATGTTTTCTTAAACTTGTATTTTCGGATTATGGACACCTGTGTCAATATGTCTTAACGTTCACCAGGAAATTCTAACCAAAGAAGATAAAGCTATACATTAACAACTGACTCTATTGCTTTAGGAAATTCTTGCAGACCAAATAATCTGGCAAACAACTTGGTCTCGTGTGGTCAAACAGCTCATTTCCCAGACAATGGATGGCTCAGTTGTCTCAAAATTATCTACCAATTCTGAACCATCAGGTCATTAATTTTTGCCCATTTCCTACCAATTGCCTTTTCTGGGAGACCTGCCTTAAATCTCTTCATTCCAAAATCAAGACTATATATATTCTTCCCAAAATTTCTCCTTCTGTGTCACCACAGAATTTAGATTCTCCCAGAGAATCTGCCAAGGTGGTATTTTACTTTGCTGCTCTGAGTTTAACACTTTGTTTTCCTTAATTCACAGGTTTCTTTGGTGGTCTTTGTAGGGAGTTGAGAGTCAACATTTTCCAGTAGTTAGAGGAACACCCAGAATAAGCAGTTTTTGATGTAGTGGAATAGGTTTCTTACCACATAGGTGAAAACATTTCTCCTATATGTACTAACATTTCTAACTGAGCACAAATAATTTCATTCAATGGTAAATGAAACTTTTGTTAGATATAACCAGGTTTTGTGGTTTGGATATGAAACCAAAAGGTTTTGTTAGATATAGCCAGGTTTATGGGGGACGGGAACCCCCAAGGATTCATTATTGAAGACTTGATCCTGAATGTAGTAATGTTCAAAGGTGGGGTTTTTGGAACATGATTGAATCATGTCTCCACAAGATTAACGGATTAATTCATTGAAGGAACTATATTTGATGGTATCATTTGGGGATAGTAGAAACTGTAGGAGGTGGAGTCACTGGGGGTATGTCCCAGAAGTTTACATCTGTCCTTGGCTCCTTCCTTCTTTCATATCTCTCTTTCTCTGCTTCCTGGGTGTCAGAAGCTGAGTAGCTTTCCTCCCCCATGTCCTTCTGCCATGATGTTCTGCCTTGCATCAGTCCCGAAGCAATGGAATCATCAAACTCTGGAGTGAAACCTCTGAAACCATGAGCTACACTAAATTTTTCCTCCTCTAATCTGATTCACTCAGGTATTTGACACAGAGGCACAACCTGACTGACACACTAGAAGTATCTCTCTTACTTACATCCCTTTGCTTCCTCCAACTTTACCTGCCTATTATGGCCATGAGAAAAACAGCTGACCCAGTTCATTAACCTTCACTCTGCATCTATTTTCATTAGTCAATTCATAAGAGCAATGACCTGATCACCCTATTTTGGGTTGATGTCAATCATTTTTGACTAGAGATGCAGCGTCATCTAGCACAGAGCTCTGGAGTACTGCCCAGTGGATTGAAGCTGTTTTCAGAAAATTATGACTCATTAGGAGTTAGAGAGCCACCCTAATTGATGTCCATTACTGGCTTAATGGAGTTAGACTTAAATAATTGCCATCTAAGCATAGATCCTTAGTGTACAGAGAAGGCCTCACAAGGCAGATTTTGATACAGAGTAGTGGGGTGAGGCTATAACAAATATGTAAAAAATGTGGAAGCAGTTTTAAAACTGGGTTAATGGGTAGAGGCTGACTGAGTTTTGAAAGGCATGCTAGAAATACAAATGGTAAGAGTGATTCTGCTGAGAGGTGGATAGAGAGAAGGGAAGTGAAAGAGTAAAATTTATCATCTCAAGAGAATGCATCAATAATTATGAACAGAATGTTGGTAGAAATACAGATGTTAAAGGCCATTTGGATACAGCCTCAGAATAAAGTGAGGACATGTTTTTAGAAACCAGAGGAAGGCAATCTTTGTTATAAACTGGCAACCCACTTGACTGAATTGTATGCTAGTGTTTTAGTGATTTGTGGAAAGTAGAACCTATGAATAATGGAATTGGGTATTTTGGCTCATAAGATTTATAAGCAAAGTGTTGAAGGAACAGCTTGCTTTCTCCTGTCTGTTTACAGCAAAATGAGAAAGGAGAAAGATGAATTGATGAAAGAATTATTAAGCAAAAAGTGAGAATAACTTTAAAGATTTGGAAGATTCTCAGCCTATTCACATTGCAAAAATTTAACAACAAAAAAACTTGTTCTGAGGAGGACACTAAGGATATCGTTAAACAATCACCCAGTGAGGAAAATATTGTAGGTATGAATCATGGACCTAAGAAGTCACTCCAGCAGAAACAATGCCAGTTTGAACCTAAGGGGAGAGAGGATAAAATGGAGAAAGACTGTTGGAATGGACCATAGACTTATTTGGCTATGAAGAGATACAATTCCCTATCACAGGGGAAAATGAGCTTGAGAATAATTAAAATATACTCAGGGTTTGTTTCCTTGGTTTAAAAGTTGGAGGGAGTGGCCTCAGTTTCAATAGGCCAGATAGTGGCCACCCTGTGCCTTGGGGTCATGACCCTCACCTAGCAAAAGCCTAAGCGTGGGACCTCTATCCCTGCAGGTTCTAAAAACAAAACTGCTGCCCCAGAGGGTCTGGAAGACAGAGCATCAGGCCAAAGAAAGTTGTTCTATAGAGTGGAGATCTGATATAACTTACTTTGTTAGGTTTCGGACTTCCTCCAGATCTGTCACCCCTTCCTATCCTCTGCCTGATGCAGTATTGTGTCTTGTGACTGCGAAACCTGCCTAGATTCCACAGGTTCACAAATGGAGAGGAATTTTGTTCTAGAATAAATGATACCACAAGTCTCACTCAGAAATATTGTTTAACAAAATATATGGGGAGCTGGTCATGGTGGCGTGTGCTTGTAATTACAGAGGCTCGAGAGGCTGAGGCAGGAGGATCGTGAATTCAAAGCCAGTTTTAGCAACTTAGCAAGGTCCTAAGCGATTTAGAGAGACCCTGTCTCTAAATAAAATATTTTAAAAGGGTTGGGGATGTGGCTTAGTGGTTACATGCCCCTGGGTTCAATTCTCCAAATCATATATAGGCACCTAGTGTCTCAGTCAAGGTGATGCATGAAAATAATCATCACAATGATGCAGGTAGCCTATGCACCACACTCCGAGGAACAAATTTCTATGTATTGCCCTGTTTTGAACTTCAAAACTATTTAAGAACAGTTCCATATTTTAGATGTATCTTCTTCTTCTCCACTATATTTTCCGTTTCCCATCTATACTGGAAAGTGTCTCAGTTTGTTGATTCTAACACAGTCCATGAACATTTTTCAGTAATATTTTTTAAGCCATGGTAATAAAATCATTTCTATTTCTGAATATTTGTTAACCCATTATCTAATATTCACCCATTAAACCCTGCTGAGACAAGATGGCTGGCAGATCATTAGTTGGCTATCACGGTCTGCTCAGTAGATTAGTCATTCCCTATAACATACAGTATGATCATTCTTTTCAATTCCCATAAGTTAAACAACCTGACAAAGTTGGAAAGACATGCAGAGAGTAATGAGAGGAGCCTGATGATCAAGACGCCTATTTATAAGAGCTGTGAGTTGGTGGCTCTGGATTCTTCAGAGGTGTCTTTTTCTGTTTTGTTTTGGTTTGGTTTTTTTGACAGCCTTCTGGTTGCATGGCATAATATTTATCTTGCAAGATTGCTGCTATTTATGTCAAAACAAATAAACAACAGGAGAAAAATCCAACACGGAAGAAAATGACAGGGACATATTATATTATACAGAGTAAATATAGGACACTGCATTTCTGATTACATTGCTGGAGTTAATCCTTAGAAACTTTTAGAAATAGGTGGCATTCATGCAGGTGTGCACACCTCCTTCTTTGATTTTGCTCTCAGCTTTTCTTACATCTCTAGCTGCAATTTTGTGCACTGCTTCCTATAATGTTCTTTTCTGGGCAAATCCAATGTCTGAGATTTATCATTTATCTACTTATCATTTATCTATTTATCATTTTTCTATCTACTCAGTTATCTATTCTTCATGATTCTGAGTGCCATCTTTGTATCACACAGTGTTCATCGCTGAGAAAAAATAGTGAGTCAAATCGACAAATATGTTGCCTAATATGGAATTAATTGTGAACATAGTATATAATAGTTCTTCTGTTGAGTGTTTTAAATGTATTTCCTTATGTCAAGTTCTTAACGATCCAAAATGTGTGGTCAAATATTACCTCTCTTTCTAATTGGCCAAACAGAGGCTTAGCCTGATCACAGGACTTTGCCACTAATAGATAGCTAAGTGGGAGAGAGAGATTGGAATCAATAATTGAAGTCTGTTAAATAGATTATCAGCAAGTTGATTCAAAGGAATACATTATTAACAAAAGTTATGCTTTCACCTTTTCTTGAAATTGTTTTTTTCTTTAAAAGACAAACAAGTTCTAAAACAAATAAATGGATTTCGAGTGGTTAGTTTTAGACATTAGGATCCTGAAAAAATAGATCTGGGGCAGAGCTTGATGGGGAGTAAAGGCATGAGAGGTGCTTGCCTTATACCTTTGCAAAGAAAAATCTTCAGACCATTGTGCTCACTTATATTTCCATCCTACAAAGTTCTCGAAAGACATACCACCTTCAGTGTGTTCCTGGTCCCAATCCTCCTACAGGGATTGGTGTGATGACAACTCATATGGCCACAAGGCCACAAGTAACTTCAGTTCTTTTAAGTGCATGTTGACATGGGTCAAAGCATACAAAAGCCATTTGGGTAGTCTAAGAAAAAGATGTTCATATCTTGAGGCATATAATGGGAGTGAGGAAGAAGAGAAATAAGTGGAATTAAGAGATATTTAGAAGGTAAAATCAACATAACTTTGAGGTGGATTTGATGTGGTATTGAGGAAGGTGCCAAAGATGACTTCTGTTCCTCCTCTTCCCTAAGGAAAACTGGAGTGACAATAGGTTGAGTGTTTGGAGGACAATGTTAAGTAAATGCCTGAGACTATGATTTAAGAATTGCAGGAAAGGTCTAGATAAGAGACAAACACATGCAAAACTCCCTGCTCTCAGGTAGTAAATACAGCCCTAGGGTGTGCTGGACATCATGAGGGGTATAAGGGTCACAGACATCATAAAGTCAACTTCAATCTGTGATGGGTTGTCAAACTTTCACAAGTTTAAGGGAATTCTCTTAAAATGTTTTGTAAACTATGTGGTACTATACCATTAAATTTTATTATTAGTGTTAAATAAAGACAATAAGAAAAGTTTCCATTACATGTTTGCAAAGGAGAGTTTAATAGAGACAATTTGGGAAGACAAAGTGGGTGACATAGGAAGGAATCTCTGCAGATGACCATTTAGCCCATGGGACATGGGTTAGGCATGTTCCTAGGAGAGGGGAGAGTGAGATATGAATCTTGGGCTGCCGTGCTCCTGTCTATGATTATGATTCACAAAAGAGAAGAAGAAATATTTTACTAAGAAGTGATAATGGTGCTCACAGCTTTCAGAGAGACAAAGCTCTTGTTCATTAGACTATCTTTTAATCTGACCCATAAAACACAGGTATCTTGTATGAGGACAACCAAGTGTTTTGTGGGGAAAAAGGTGGTACTTTTATCTTTTTTAGAAATATGTTAATATATGTCAGAATGATGATACAATTATACAATAGTTCTTACCTATACCAAGTGTACTAATTTACTCTTTTAAAAATAGTATGTCTCAAACAAGATTCCAGGAAATCACATAAAAATATATTTTTGCGAAAGTCCTTGTGATGGTTAATTTCTCATGTCAACTTGATTGGGCTAGGTATAACTAGACAGATGGAAAAACATGTCTTGGTGTCTCCAGAAGAGTATAGTATTTGGTACATTTTGTAAAGATCTGCTCTTACCAATGTGGGTGGGGATAATTGAGTCCATTGAAAGACAGAATTTTTTTTAAGGCATATAAAAGATGAATGTGCCTTTTCTGCTTGAACTAGGACTCCCATGTTCTACTGGCTGAGACATTAGTGCCCCTGGTTTGGGGTCTTCATATGAAGAGCACAAAGAAGCAGAATTATAGTGAAAAGCATGCCTTGCTACAGAGCATTGTTATTTTAAATCGCTGTCTGAGTTCCTTTAGCCATATACCACTTTCCAGAGCGATACAAGTCTCATTGTTCCCAACACCCTACACTCAGACAATTTACTTGACTCTGGAGGCCCTCAAAGGCATCTGGAGCTCTGGAGGTTGGAAGAAAAAGGGCAGAAAGCATCTTTGCCACATACTTTGTTGTGACTTAGTGTAACCAAGTCATGTCCTTGCATATAAAGTGGGGATAATAATATGAGACATTTTTATGAAATAATTCTGAGATTGATAGGAATAATTTCTCTGATATAAGGAGGCCAATTCACAGTCAGTTTGGGATGGGGAGCATAGGAGGATTAGAGGAACACTGGAATGGCCAATGGGGAGGGAGGGAAAAGGAGGGGGCAAAAAGGTGAAGAAAAAGAAAAAGATGGTAGAATGAGATGGATATCATTACCCTAAGTGCATGTATGAAGTCACAAATGGTGTGAATATACTTTGTATACAACCAGAGATATGTAAAAATGTGCTCTATATGTGTAATATGAAATGTAATTCATTCTTCTGTCATTTATAACAACTTAGAATAAAAAATAAATTAAAAAAAGAAAGAAAAAGAAAATCATGATGAAATGAAAAAAATCACATGAACAAATGTTTGGTTTGAATGTATTCCCCTTCAAAAGTATATATTGGAAACTTAATTCCCAATACAACAGAGTTGGAAGGTGGGAGGTTGGGCCTAAAGGGAGGCATTTAGGTCAAGAGAGCTCCACCCTCAAAAATGACCTAATGTCAATTATAACAGAACTTAGGCTGTGAGTTCAATCTCTTTCACATGTGTTCCCCACCCCTCATAATCTCTTGTCCTCTGACCTCTGCAGTAGGATGATGCAGCAAGAAGTTCCTCACCAATGCCAGCCCTTGTATTTCCTAGCCTTTAGAACTGTAAGGAATGACTCTTGTTCTTTTTTTATCAATTGCTAGGTCTTGGGCATTCTGTTATAATAGCATAAAATGGATTAAGACAGAAAGTATTGTAATATTGGCTTGTTCCTTCGTGCAAACAAAAATATGTGCAGGGTAAAAAAAAAAAAAAAACAGTTATTCTCATGCTCTTATCTTCCTCATATGCTGAAGTACCAACTTCTTTTTCTCAAGAGACTAACGATGTCAGGAGTACAGTTTACCATTTTATTCACTTGTATGTTGAACAAATATTTATTGTTCACTGAGTATATGACAATTTTCTGTTAGTAACTTATTAAAAAGTAATAGCCACTTCTCCTGATGTTTATAATCTAGTAGGAAAGAAATGCCCCATATTATACTGGGCAGAATGGGTGTTTTCCTGAGCAGGGAGGAAGGGGCATTTACTGTAAGAAGGAGTGAAACATTTGAAAGTGTGTGGGTGACATATCCCAGACAGCCAGAGGGGATATTAAATGTAAATATCCTTGAGGAAATTGGATTTACGAAGTTCTAAGAACTGTCAAGAGACAATTCCCAGAATGAAGAATTAAACATGACATGAAATATAGAAGTATAGCAACAGGAGATGAAGTCAGAGAGGTAGGTGAGGACCTGGTAATGCACAGATCTGCAGGTGATGTCTGAGTTAACCATTGTTGTGCCATGATTTAGCTGCGATTCCTTATCTTAACACACCACCTGCCATTCATGTTTCACATTTTCATTGAGCCAGATATCTGGGCACAGTTTGGGTCAGCCTGATCCTCTGCTTCTCTTTGGTTTTACAAAACCAAAATCAAAGGGTTGACCAGCTGGGTTTTTATAGGAATTTCTGGGGAATAATAACCTAAACTCATTCAGGTTGTTGGCAGAATTCAATTCCTTTCAGCTGCAGAGCTGAGGTCTCCTTATTTCTTGTTGAATATCCATTGGTAAATCTCATTGTGCTTAGAATCCTCTCTCTGGTCTTTGTACTTGTTCCTATATGTCTTGGAATCAGCAATGACCCACCAAATCTTGCTCACATTTGTAAACTCTCCAATTTCTTATTATGTTATCTCTTTTATTTTATTTCTCACTGGAGAAATTTCTCCACTTTTAAGAACTCCTATGATTAGATTAGAATAACCCAGAAAATCCAGAATAATTTCTCTATTTTAAAGTCCATAATTTAATTAAATCTGCAAAATCCTTTGTAATGTAATCACAGTTTCTAGGGATTAGGTTATGAACACATTGGGGAGCCATTACCTGCCTATTTAAGATTTCATTTAAAAAAAAGATCATTGGGAGCACTTAAATAGAGTAGTGACATAATCTCAATTATGTTTTAAACTTACATAGAATATCATTCTTTCTTTACTGTGAATTAAATAAACTTGATGCTCCAGTTGGGTTTGCATCCACTAGTCTATGACACTAAAAGTACAGGTTCAACAAAAGGACACCTGCAGCCCTGATGGGGTCTTTCTTAGTTGCAGATAGCTGCATAGCATGGGTATTAGTGCTACAAGATGCAAATCCAGCTGCTTGCTGCACCCTGGGTCAATTAGGTTGAGAGACAAGGTTTAAAGGCAAGGAAGACAACTTCATTAGGAAAGCTGGTTATACAAGAAGATTATTGTCCAAACTCCTCCTTTCTGGGAAGCTGATTTAGGAGTAGTTTATATAGATGATTGACAGTGTTCTCAGATGAGGAGTGCCTTCTCACAGTGGGTGGGCTAGATGATGAACATCAGATGATGAACATCTAATCCTAATGGTCTATTATGAGATACTTTTCAGCTCTGCAAATCTCAAGAACAAAGATCATTATCTCCTTGGGCTATACTAGTCACTGATAAGTTTGCCCACATGCAGTTCCTGACATATTTCATAATAGATAGTATAGAGTGGGTAGCTGCCCCAAGACCCCTTGCTGATTACCAAACTCGTAGTGAGAAAAAAGAAACATCCTTAATGCTTGGGTCTATAGTACTCCTGAACTTTGGTGGGTACTTCTTGTTCCAGAAATCTCCACATATGTTGATATGGGCAATTGTATTAGTGAAGGTTCTTCATAGAGATAGAAACAGTAGGATAGATATAGATAAAGGAGAGGAGATTTGTTAGAGGATTTGCTCACATGGTTGTGGAAGCTGAGAAGTCCCATGCTGTGGGCCGTCTATAAGCTGTAGACCCTGGATGCTGGTAGGCAGCTCAGTCCAAGCCCAGGAGTCTCAGAACCAGGGAATTTGATGGTGCAACTCTCAGTCTAAGGCCAAATGCTCACGAAATTGGGAGTCTGTTGGTGTAACTCCTGAAGTCCAAAAGTTGAGACAGCTTATGTTTCTGATGCTCAAGGGCAAGAGAAGAAGAATGTGCCCCAATTCCAGAAGGTGGGGTGGGGAGGAACCACTTTGGCTTTTCTGTGCTTTTGTTCAGTTCAGGTGCTGATTGGATAGAGGGCAGATCTCTCCACACATCCACTTAGACTCACACGCCAGTTTCCTCTATGAGCCTCCTCACAGACACATCCCCAAATGATGCTTTACCAATTATCTAGGAAACCTAATAATTATATAACAGTAATATTGGATCTTCATCCGAGTAGAGCTTCCTCCTCCACCCAAATCTGTTTCCTTCATCTCTACCCCACAGCTATTGATTGTAAGTAAAACATCTTGTATCCTAGAGTTCATATACTTTTGGAAGATCCCAGCTGTAGCATCTTTGAATATAGCTTTGTTAAAGCTAAGGCTTCAAGTTTAGCTCTATTCATGAAAAATATCTATCAGTTAACCAAAATGATTACATTTGGTTACATTAATAAAAAAATAATTTTTTGTATAAAAAATTTTCCCTTCATTTTAAGTAAGCACATTGATTTTTTTTAAATTTTAAGGTAAAGAAATAAAGTATAAAACAAATTATATAAAGTGAAGTATTAAAGGGTAACTAAGATGAAGTGCTAAAGCTTAATAATATTTTATCCATTTTATCACAAGATAATTAACATGATATTTATTATTAACTAAATGACAATACTGCAAAAATGTATAATTAAAGGAGATTATGTAGGAAGTGATAAGCATGAGAAAAGGTATTATTTTTATTTAATCTGAATGTTTACATATTTAGTTCTTATTTTGCCTCTGGGGATTAATAAATAAGGATAAAGGATAAATTAAGAATAAGTATATTTTAAGAACAACATGATTAATATTTACTATTAGTATACTATTAAAGAAAGTTATATGATGCTGGAAATTAATTAACTGGACAGTGCACATAATTTTACATTTTGTTTATATATATTAGATCTTTTAGAAGATGAAATGAAATATTAAGTGTATTTGGAATAAAGTTTTATGATACAATTTAATTAAATAGATTTTATTTAAGTAATGTATGGCAAGTATAAAGAAAATAATAATTATTTTATCCATTTATAATATGTAGACAATATATGTAATACTTTAAGAATAATTTTTAGTTTTATAAAACATTCAAAGGATTCAACCTTATTTACTTCCAAAGCTCTGGCTTTTTGAAGATGTTTTTCTTTTTACCTAATGACATGTTTTAATGATGAATATTGAAACAGTTGCAAAGAGTTGTTATGTTTAGAGTACAGCTGGAAAGGAATTGCTGTTTGTGGACTCTAATGTTTCTACATAGTTTGCTACATAGCTTTTGAAAGACAAATGATACAACAATGACAAAAAAAAGTGAGAAAGTAAATATTCAGGACAAGAAAAAAGTCATAACAGATTGCAAATTTAAAAACCTGGCAAAAGTATGAACATCAAAATATCCAGATATGCTCTGAAATTTTCTAAATTAACTGCCTTTCACATCTTTATGATGATTTCTTTCTAAATTGCTGTCTATAAGCTCTTTGATGCCTTCTTTATATAATAACAATTTTGTAATATCATTTTCTCTATAGAAAAAAAATGTTTTCTTCATAGAGAGAAAAAAAAAAGTTGATTTAGTAATGGTTTTAACAGATTCCAGTTCAAATAGTTTGCTCCCATAGTTTCATAAAAGCATAAGACTATGTGAAATCATTGCCAGTAGCCCTCTCAGGATGATAAGAGAATCCCATGCCAATGGAATGTCCTTGAAATTTAGGCAAAAACTGAATTTTACAAAGTGTGCATAGCTAGGACTAGCAGAAGAGCATGACTAAAAGATGGGTTACACAAAGAATATTTTCCACTCCGCTCCCTCTCACTCCCCCTTTTGTGTCTTTCATTCCTCCTTTCTTCTATCCTTCCTAGGTTGTCCGATGTTTTAGTCAGCTTTATCGTTTCTGTAACCAAAAGACCTTACAAGAGCAATTAGAGGAGGAAAAGATTATTTTGGGTCATGGTTTCAGAGGTCTCAGTCCATAGACAGCAAACTCTGTAGCTCTGGGCCTGAGGTGAAGCAGAGAACATCATAGCAGAAGGTCTTGGTGGAGAAAAGCAGCTCAGGAAATGGCCACCAGGAACTAGGGGTGGTGGTGTATGTGCAAAGAGAGTGCTCTCTGCACCAAAGACAAAATATAAACCCCAAAGACATACCCCCAGTGTCCTATCTACTTCAGCCACATCCTACCTGCCCAGTTATCACTCAGTTAGTCCCTATTGGTGAATTAAGTCATAGATTAAGTTACAACACTCAAAATCTAATTTCACCTCTGAAAGTTCATGCATTATCTCACATGTGAGTTTGTGGAGCATACCTCATATCCAGATGAGAATATCTAAGGACTAGTATGAACTCCGAGACTTTCTTGAGATGGCCTTTAGGAATATCCATGAGAATTTGGGAATCAATTTTTTGAAAGCATTCAAAGCATTCATACACTTTGGAGAGTCTTTGCTTATTTCATTTCAAAGGCTTTTTCCAGAGATCCGGGACTAAAAATATTTTATGGAAAGGAATAGATAGTAAATATTTCAGGTTCTTTGTGTAACAACTTTCTTTTCTTGTCTTGTCCTTTTTATTTTTATTTTTAAATTTGTTCTAATTAGTTATACATGATAGCAGAATGCATTTTGATACATTGTACACAAATGGAGCACAGCTTTTCATTCTCTGGTTAGACACAATATAGAGTCACACCACATGCGCAGTCATACGTGTACCTACGGTAATGATGTTCATCTCATTCCACTATCTGTACTGCTGAAGGGCAAAAATCACACTGGTGACAACCATGCAGCCAAGAGACTTATTCACCTGCCTTTGTGGCTGGTTGGAGGTTGAAGAGGTGCTGGGAAAGAGGAGTCAAGGAGAGAGGAGTGTGAAAGCTCTGGTGGGAGAGAGGAGTCAGGGAGAGGGGAGTGTGCAAGCTCTGAATGGAAGGTGGGTGCCTCATTGTTGCACTGGCTGGGGTCTCTGGAGCTGTAATCTATGGCAGCTGCCATCGGGCTGGAGGCAGTGGGTCTAAGGCTGGTGCAGTGGCTTCCTCCTCTCAGCCAAGATGAGCTGTTGTGTCTGTGAGTTGCTTGACCCTATCTAGGGATTTCTTGTGGGGGATGCACCAGAGTGATCCCAACACCATTGGCTCTTTGCCCATGGAAAGGGCAACCTTTAAGCCTATTGGCTCCTGCCCAGGGAAAAAAAAAACATCCTGCCCAGAGAACAGAGTGACCTTTAAGCCCATTGGGTCCTTCCTGGAAAATGAAACAAGGTTGTTTTGCTCAGGATACAGAAACTTCCTTTGGGTGGGTAGCTTATCTATCATTTCCCCCTTTTTGTTTTCTTAGGAAGTGGGATGTCGTGTGTCGGCCTGGCTACTTCCTGCTGAAATGGAGTGACATGGGGGTGTTATGGGGGGCATATGATAAGACAGGTAGGTCAGGCTGGAGGCCGAAAAGGATTTCCAGGAGGTCAGCACCAAAATGATGAACCTCTGCAGGTGTGGATGAAGGGTCCCTGAAGCCATAGGTTGGTGAGGGTGTCCTCTTGATGAAAGGAATTATAGGCATCACCAGTTTAAGTGTAGCATCTTATAGCAAAGAGAAAGAAGAAAAGAGGGATTATTGTCCATCAGCCTGTATTCCACTGGCAGGACTTATGGTGAAGAGGCCAATGGAGAGCAGGAGGACCGTGAGCAAAGTAAGGGCTTCTCAGAGCAAGCCATCCAGGGTGTACTTGATCCCTCTAGAGACTGATAAGTCTGCTTGGAGGTGATAAGAAATAACAGGTGATCCCTAAGGAGAAGCTGGTTAAAGGTTCAGAACAAGAAAGACAGAAAAGATTATGTTGAGTCAATATCGGAGACACGGGAGAAGTGAATTTTTTGGAGGAAACTGAGAGGACGGTAGCCAGGTGTAAAGAAGAGCAGGGTTGGAAAGAGATTGAGGAATAGAAAAGAAACAAAGAGAGAGAGAATGCAACAGGGTGGGAGAGTTTGAAGGCTCTTATAGGTCAGTAGATCTCTTAAATGGTGAGGAGAGGCAACAGTGATATGGGCACCAAAGGTCATCTTTCTTGATTCTTGTAGAAGTAGGTAAGAATCTCTTCCTTTGTCTTGGGACATGGGAGAGCCTTGATGAGGGCCTTTCGGTCTAGAATAATGTCCTTCAATTGATGGGAGATCTGAACTCCTAAATAAACTACCTGGGTCTGGGCAAGTTGTACCTTAGATGGGGAAACACGATACCTGTGAGAAGCAAGAAAATTCAAAAGGGTGTAAGAGTCTACACGAACTGTGGAAAAGGAAGGGCTGCAGAGGAGAAGGCCATCTACATATTAGAGAAGAGTGGAGCCAGAAAAGTCAAGATCCTTGAGGTCAACAGCCAAAAAATGTGTGGATAAGGAGGGAATTAGGGAGAAAATAGTATAAGGATTTGGGACCAGAGGGTGTATGGGCCTGACAGCCTCGTTGATGAGACGAAGATCCTGGACTAGCCAGTACGACCCATTGGACTTCTTAACCGCCAATATGGGAGTATTATAAGGGGAATGGGTGGGTCTGAGAAAACATTTCTGCAGAAGGTCTGAGATAATAGGTTAGAGACCGCTGAGGCTAGCGGCCAGAAGTGGGTACTTGGCTCTGTTAGGGAAATGCTGGGGATCTTTAAGGTATATTTGTACAGGGTCACAGCGAGCAAGGGAGAGAGTCTGGGTGTCCCAAACTTTGGGGTCTACCAGATGGGTGGGGGCAGGGTAACAGGAGGTTTCTGCATTGGTAGAGGATTGAAAGGTCTCTTCAGGGTCATTGGGCTCTATAATGGTAAGAAGGAAGACGGAGGAGGAGATGAAGTGAGATGAGTTGGGGAACACAATTGAGCAAGGCGAGTCAAAGAGCACAATTGAGGCCTGAAATTTGGCCAGTATATCTTGGCCCAGTAAAGGCATGGGACATTGAGGCATTACTAGGAACTGGTGGGTGAAGGGATGGTGGTGGAGGCAGCAAGACAGCATGGGAGTCTTTCAGAGGTGAATAGCGTGTCCCTCTACCCCGACAATAGAGGATGATATAGTTGTGGGCCCCCAAAACACCCTCAAGACTGAGAAAGTGGCTCCTGTATCTAGTAGGAAATTTATGGGGCATCCATCAACTAGAAGGGTGACCCTAGGATCCTGTAAGGCAAAGTCAACTTTCGGGAGAGGAACCCCAGGGCCCCACCAATCTTCTGCAGCCAGCCCCAGCAGGCCAAGTTTCATGACTGGTCCAGTCCCCCTGTGGGAACTGGGGCAGTCGAAACCCCAGCGGCCCATCTTGGAGCATTTAGGACATGGATGCATAGGAGTCCTGGGATTGGGGCAAGCTCTAGCCCAGTATCGTTTGTTCCTGCACCTGAAACAGGGCCCTGGAGGTCCCCTCTACATGGGGTCATGGCCCCCTGTTCATGAGGCCTGAGCATCGGAGCACCATAAGGCCTGGGCCAGCATTTAAAATTTGGTTTGTTTGGTCTTTTCATATTTCTGAAACCTACGGCGTTCAGTATTCTAATCTCTGTTATAGACTTTAAAGGCCATGGCCAAGATCTCGGTCTGAGGTGTGGCAGGCCCTTGCTCCATTTTTTTTTTTTTTTTTTAATTTAGCCCGTATGTCGGGGTAAGTTTGGGACAGAAAATAAGTCATAAGGACCTGACGCCCCCCCCTGGAGATTCAGGATCTACATTATATTGTTGGAGGGCTTTTGTCAACTGATCAAGAAATTCAGAGGGGGTCTCTTCTCTTTTCCTGCAGCTTGTCAAAATTAACGGCCTTTTGCGCTGCACGTTTAAGGCCAGCTACTATACAAGTGACAAACTGATCTTTCAGGGCTACGTCCTCTGGGAAATTATAGTCCCAGTTAGGGTCCCTTTCAGGGATGACCTGAGGTCCAATGGGATGGTTAGGATTAGTTCTATGGTTCTCATCAGCATAAGCCTTTGCCTGCTCCCAGACTCACCTATGCTCCTCAACAAGGAGGGTATTTGCCAAAAATATATATATCATGGAAGGTCAGGCTATAAGCTTGGAGGACCCATTGAAATTCCCTGAGGTATGTAGTGAGGTCAGTGGTATAAGAGCCCAACCATTTCTCGATTTGCACTACATCAGTCATTGAGAAGGGAACATGAACATGGACAATTCCTTCTGGCCCTGCAACTTCCCTGAGTGGGGCCAGGACTTGGGCAGGAGTAAGTGAAGGAGGGTGAGCAGACATTGTGTGAGATTGCTTGGAGGGTGGGCTGAAGGAAGAGGTGGCAGGAGTGGATAGAAGTGGGGCTGGAGGGGCTGAGGGATGGGGAGAGGTTTCAGTTCGGTATGGGGGCAGCTCCTCTGCGGGATCAAAATCACTAAAGGAGGGGCATGGTAGGGGAGCAGCGGTTGACAGGCAAGGAGCATATTTTCAGGGTGGCAGTGGGTACAGAGTGAGGGATTTGAATGGAGGAGGGAGAAAGCCTGAATATATGGAATCTCTACCCATTTTTTGATTGCTCCCAGAAGTCAAAAGTATCTCTCAGTATAGAGGGATCCAGGGATCCAGAAGCAGGCCATTTGTTTTGATTATCTAAGGGCCAATCTTGGGTGCAAAACTTGATGAGTCTTGTTGGTTGTATATTGGGATTTAGGCCAAGAGTGGCTAGGATGTTTAAGAGGCATTGTAGAGGGGAATCGGCTGGGAGGGATAAGAGTGGGTATGAGAGCGACAAAGAGTGAGTGATAGCGAAACCGAGGAAGAGAGTGAGGACGAGAGTGAAGAAGAGAATGATCAGAGGGTAGTCAGCCAGGAGGGATAGGAGTGGGTCAAACGGGAGAGATGAAGAAGCCCCCATTTTCCTGTTCTGAACGGGAGAGATATATTATCCTGAGAAGTGTCCCCCTCAAGGTATTTATCAGAGAGATCCAAGTCTGTGAGACCCAGTTGTCACTGGAGTCAAACAGACATGGGATCCAAGGGACCAGAGGAAAATGGGCCACCCTGTGCAGGGGTTTTTGTGTCCCATTCTGAATGGGAGAGATAATACCTGAGTCTGGACTAGGCCAGAGGCCGGAAAAGGGCTTTCTTCAACTGTTCCCAGGAGAGGGGAAGGGGGGAGAGAAAGAGAGAGAGAGAGAGAGAGAGGGAGAGAAAGAGAGAAAGGGAGAGTGAACTCCTTGAGGTCCACTGTGACCATGAAGGTCTAGGTGGGGTGTGGTCCTCCCTGTATGGGCCAAAATGGGGCTGCTGGACTATCAATGGTCAGTTCCCACTGTGAAAGGACCTATGGGTTTCGGAGCTCTGGGGATGGGGGAGGATGCAGTTGCCAGTCTGATGGATACTTTGGAGCAGAGATCTAAAAATGGGCACAGGCTGAGGCAGTTCCTGGTGATTATGCCCTTGGGCTCAGGACAGGAGCCAAGTCACGGCACCAATGAAGGGCAAAAATCACACTGGGGACAGCCATGCAGCCAAGAGATTTATTCACCAGCCTTTGTGGCTGGTTGGAGGTCAAAGAGGTGCTTGGAGAGGGAAGTGTGCAAGCTCTGAATGGAAGGTGGGTGCCTGGTCATACTGGCTGGGGTCTCTGGAGCTGTCGGCTAAGGCAGCTGCTGTTGGGCTGGAGGCTAGAGCTGTCAGCTGGGCGGCTGCCATCGGGCTGAAGGTGGTGGGTCTGGAGCTGTCAGCTGGGGTAGCTGCCATCGGGCTGGAGACGGTGGGTCTAAGCCTGGTGCAGTGGCTTCCTCCCCTCAGCCAGGATGAGCTGTTGTGTCTGTGAGTTGCTCAAACTCCGAACAAACAGGACCCTATATAGGGATTTCTGGTGGGGGGTGCACCAGAGCAACCCCAACACCATTGGCTCTTTGCCCATGGAACAGGGCAAGCTTTAAGCCTATTGGCTCCTGCCTGGGGGAAAAACATCCTGCCCGGAGAACAGAGTGACCTTTAAGCCCATTGGCTTCTGCCCAGAAAATGAAACAAGGTTGCTTTGCTCAGGATATGGAAACTTCCCTTGGGTGGAGGGTAGCTCATCTATCACCTGCCCCATTTCCTCTCCCCAGCCCTCCTTCCCCTTGGCCCATCAGAGTTCCTCCATTTTCCTCACTCCCCCATCCCCCCAATTATAAATCAGAATTCACTTATCAGAGAGAACATTTGGCCTTTGGTTTTTTGGGATTGGCTTAGCATGATATTTTCCAACTCCATCCATTTACCTGCAAATGCCATAATTTTATTTATTCTCTTTCAATGCTGAATAATATTGCATTGTGTATATGTACCACAGTATCTTTACCCATTCATCTGTTGAAAGGCATCTAGGTTGGTTCTGAAGTTTAGCTATTGTGAATTGAGCTGACATGAACTGTGATGTGGCTGTGTCACTATAGTATGCCGATTTTAAGTCCTTTGGGTATACACTGAGGAGTGGGATTGCTGTGTCAAATGATTTCATTCCAAGTTTTCTAAGGAATCTCCATACTGTTTTCCATAGTGGTTGCACAACTTTCTATATAAACTACTAAATTCTGCAAATATATGTGAAACCAGTTATAGACAACATTTCATTGAAGGGGATGACAGTAATTATGAAACTTTCCTTACCAAAAAAACAAAACAAAACAAACAAACAAAAAAAAGCTGTAAGTTAGATTTGGCCCTTGAGCCTCATTTACTGACTGATCACATCCATAGATTATGAACAAGTCTAATAACAAGTGGCATCATAGTCCAACATTTCCAGATACATCATTGGAACTCCCTCAGGACCTAAAACTAGCACTGAAATTTGTTATATGCACAGCCTATAGCCCAATAGGCAGTGATTCTCAAAATCAACATCTCAGCAAGTTAAGTCTGCAATGTCCACTTAGAGATAACAAAAATATATGTTGATTAGATAAAACCACAGTTTATTTTGATCCTTTTTCAAAAGGCTTTTTATCAGAATCTGAGTTTAATAGGGTTGGACTAGAATAAATGCATTTAAACAGAAGTTGGCCAAGTCTATACATTTTGCATAAAATTCCAAGTCAGACTAAAAGTACTGCAGATCACTGCTGTTCAGCCAGCACTGTGTGGAAGTCAGATTTTCACACCATCAGCATCTGCTTCAGTGACTGTGGTTTTTCACTGCTACCTAGGACACCTACTTGGCATCAAGTGACAGGCAAAGGTCATTTTTATAGCAGTCCTTGAGGAATCCACTTCTATCAAGTGGAGCTGCGTTTATTCTAACAAAACTGCCCCAACTAGAATAGGATCACAGCTCCATGCAAAGCCTGCTGTGTATTGGGAACTAAAAAGGGACAGTTACAAGTGGAAGAGAGGAGAGATTCTGGCAAAAATTACTCATGGAACCTTGATAAAGAAACCCAAGAGGATCTTTCAACACTGATTGAAATTGTGCCAGAGGTCCCAGCATGACTGTGTTTGGAAAATGCCATCTGTATTCCATGGATCAGCCTGGCAGGCCACTCGAATCAGGCTATAATCCAACTTCAAACCCAGGAAACTGGATGGAAAAGAGCCTCAGACACTTGAGATGGTGGCCAGAAATGCTCAATGTGCTTGGCATAGGAAGGATGATCAATTCAATTTGACCCTTTTCCTTAGCCACAAGCCACACATCTGAACAGGCAAATCATTGTCTCATGTTAAAATAGTCTCCATTCTGCTTGGGTCTTGAATGTTCTAAAGAAGTTATTTAACCTCCCTAAGGCATCAGAAATGTTCTGATGACATTTTATAATATGAAAATCAAAAATCTATTTGTTGAGTTAATGAGAAAAAGGAGGAAAGGAGATGATACTATATTTTCTTTTCTGTTGTACAGCTTTCATTTTTATAGAAATGATTATTTTAAAAAAACATATGGGTTAACAAATCCTATTAATCATTAAAGGATGTGTATAATTATAGCTGGTTTTTTAAAAAATAAAACTCTTTATTCAATTGGAAGCTTTGTTTTCTAAATCTAAACTATTTAAGATCACTGCTAAACCAAATCCTGATGCTCTGTCTAGATCTGGGAAATTGTTCACTGAATTGCTTGAGGGCTTACCATGTGCCTGGCACTGTCTTGAGCATGTTATAGTAGAAACTGATTTAATGTTCATATCATCCTTCTAGGTGGCTATTATTATTATGCTCTGATGATTGTTCGGAGAGTTATATAACACATTAAAATTCACACAGCTTGACATTGCACATTTGATCCTCAAATCCAGGCAGATTAGTTCAGAATCTACTGTTTCAGTGAACATTTTCACAATCAGGTTTAATATTTTATTTTAGAATTGATGCCTTCTTGGATCAGCATCTCTGGAAGATTTAAAACCCATGCCTGGGCCATGTAACCTATCTATTCATTCAGAAATTCATCAGAGAGGCAGCCTTAAGTTGATTTCTTTGTGTCATCAGAAATAACTTCCTGAATGTTTATTTTAAAGAAATAGCCTAAAAAGAAATATGAATGATAGAGAAAGGAGAAAAGAAGAGAGGGAGAGAGGGGGCAGAGAAAGAGAAGCATTCACATGACTGTGTGTATGTGCTAGCATGAATCACGAATCTTCCCAATGGTTGTCTGTTCTAATTAGAAGTGGGTTTCCTGGCTGCAGCACTACCCCTGTTAACCCCAGATCATTGCCCTTTTAAATCATGTCTTTATTCTTCATCTACATCAGGGTCTCTCAGCTCTCATAACATGTGCCGGACCAAATGCAGGGTTGCTTCTTGATACACTTGCTTCCTGCTAAAAGGCTTGAGTCACGTAATGGAAGGTTACTTCACCATGGTTTACAAATACCTCCAACTTAACAAGGTTCTAAAACCCTCATAAGTTATTTACAGGAGTTGTCCAGAAAGGTTGCCTCTGCAGGTAAAGAAAACTCTTCTTCCTCCCACGCTCATGCACAGCCTGGAGTCCACCAATGCACGCACTCTCATCCTGTGCCCTACCCAAGCATTTCATAGCATGAGGTTTTGGGATTTTCCACCTTGACCTACATACAATTATTTTAAAAAGGTGCACAAATGCCTTTTTACTTGTAGCTTATAAGCTCTTTCGTTTTTGCTGAAGTGTGGAATATGGAAGGTCATGGTGTTTGGTGTCAACAAACCTGAATTAGAAGAGTAACTCTTCATACCAGGTAAAATGGATGACTGAAATAATAAAGGGGTGGGGAAATGTGTGTGTGTGTGTGTGTGTGTGTGTGTGTGTACCTGTGTATTTTATACACCCAATTGAGTCCATTATAAATATGTTCTTATTTATGTTGCATTTTTCTCTGCCATGATGTTTTATCTTGCCACAGATCCAAAAGCACAGGTCCACCAACCATGGACTGAAACCTCTCAAGCTGTGAGCCAAATAAACTTTCCTCATTTTAAGTTGATTTATTTCTGGTATGTTGTGACAGTAACAGAAAGCTAACATAGTACTTTTTTCTTTATCCATGTGTTATAATAATTTACATAATGGTGGAATTCATTATGCCATATTTATATAGGCACAGAAATCGATCTATCACATTCCTCAGTACATTCCCTCTTCATCCCCACTCCCTCTCTTGATCTGCTTGCTCTATTGATCTTTCTTCTTCTATTATTACTATTATTTTAATTGGTCCATTATAATTATATATAAAAGTGGGATTCATTGTGGTACACTCATACATGGACATAGCATAATTTGGTAGAGTTTTCTTCCCAGGTACTTACAAATTTCCCCTTCCCTCCCCCTCAATCCACTTACTGCTCTATTGATCTCCCTTCTATTTTCATGAGACCCCCCCACTCCTTTTTGAAAATCCCTTTCTCTCTCTCTCTCTCTCTCTCTCTCTCTCTCTCTCTCTCTCTCAGCAGCTTTCATGTATATAAGAAAACATTTGATTTCTGAGTCTGGCTTATTTCACTTCGTATGATCTCCATTTCCTTCTTTTACCTGAAAATGACATTATTTCATTCTTCTTTATGGTTGAGTAAAACCCTGTATTGCTTATATATACCACATTTTCTTGATCTATTCATCTGTTGATGGGCATCCAGTCTTGCTCCATAAGATGGCTATTGTGACTTGTGCTAATATAAAGGTTGGAATGCATGTATTACTATAGTATGCTGATTTTAGCTCTTTTGGATAAATATCAAGGAGTGGGATAGCTGGGTGGTTCATAGAACTTTTTTTTTTGATACAATTAAAAATGGTAAATCTAGCATCACTTCCTGCATAATGTTTTTAAAGTATTCAAACAAGCCCAGTCTGGAAACAATTAGAAAACTGATCCAACTTTCTGAGTCTATTTACTTATGTGCACATGAAATGATCTTTGATCTTTATTAAGCTTGGGAACTTTTCTCTTTTTTTTCAACATAAATCACACTTTCTTATAGCAGAAAACCAATCAATATTTGAAGCTATTCCATAATGACATTTTCTGATATCCACACATTCTAAAAAATATTTTTAGTTGTAGATGGACGCATTATTTTATTTATTTATTTTTGTGTGGTGCTGAGGATCAAACCCAGTGCCTCACACATGTTAGGCCAGTACTCTACTACTGAGCTACAGACCCTGCCCCTGATAGCCACACATTTAATGGAAGTATTTAATCATCTTTTCTTGCAAAGTGTGCTAGGGACTGAATGTCTGTGTCCTCCCTAATCACCAGTGATGGTACTTGAAGATGGAGCATTTAGGAGTTCATTAGTCACAACAGTGGGTTTCTCATGATGGAATTAGTGCCATTAGAGAAAGAAAAACAAAAACTCTGATCTCCCTCCTGTCTGATATATAATAACACAGAAAAAAGATGTAAAGTAGGAAGAGAGCCCTCACTAGATATTGAATCTTCTGTCACCTTTATGTTTGAATTCCCAGCCTCCAGATTGTGAGAAACAAATGTTTGTTGCTAAAGTTGCCTTGTCCATGGTAATGATTACAACATCCAAGCTAAGATAGTATGGTTTGTGAAACTGTATGAATGCTTTGTTTCACCTTTAATAAGTTGTTTGAAATAATAAAATGATAACATACACATATGAATTTCTCTCAAACACAAAGCAACTGAGACCCAGGGAAAAGTACTGGTGGGGTGAAATGGGGACTCTTTAGCCTCAATAGGACACATATTAGACTTAAGAAAGTAGATGTGAGAGGCTGGGGTTGTGGCTTGCCAGTAGAGCTCTTGCCTAGCATGTATGAGGCACTGGGTTCAATCCTCAGCACCACATAAAAATAAATAAGTAAAATAAAGATATTGCATCCAACTACAACAAAAATATTTTTTAAAAAAGAAAGTAGATGTGAATTCTATTGGAAGTAAAATGACAAAATTAAAGACTACGTATAAGTGGTGGATGAATAGCATCAATGATTATGTCTACAAAGGAAATTATTGTTGTAGGTTCCTCATGCATTTTGAGTAAATTCATTTCCTTCTTCTGCCACTTCCATTTTCTGACCTAGCCTCAGACTCTAACATACTATGAAGAGAATGGACTTTCTGTAGTTGTAATCATAACAATTTTTAAAAGGATCAGTAGCGATAGTAACAGTTCTACTATTAGTAGAAGTAATAAAAAGCAATACAATAGCATTAAACTTACCTATTGTGTGATATTGAAAGTGATCATGCCTAAGGTACTCTGCATTAATTAACTCTGGACAGTGCTGGTTATTTTCTGCATTGTAATAAATGCTGAATTATGCATTGATTAAATAAGGATGTCTTATTGATCTGCTTAGGAACTTGGTACTTATTTGTAATTTTCAAGTACTAATCAAGAAATTAACCTCTTCAATCCAAGGTCAAGCCTCATGAAAAGGTAGATGAGAGCCAAATTTAACCTACAGACAATGATTATTTCATGTTTGAATTTACACCTGCCAGCCTTGACATACAGTCACCTTCCCCACCATTTCCTTTTGCCTGGCAGCTGTCACATGGATATGTTGCATTGCCCCTGGAGTCATTTGTGCTGCAGGCTCTGGATGAGTGGTCATGAAATGATGAGCTGCATGAAGAATGGGAGTGAGCCTCACTTCTATATGGGCTGTCTAGAGATCAGCCGTGACCTGTCCTTGTTCAGGGTTCTGCAGTGGAGAGATAGGCGATGGGTGACTCAGAGGTTATCAGGTAAGTCTCGAGAGCCTGGCACCTGCCTGCAGATGCACTTCACCCACCCCACATCTACTCTGCTCACTCCGGGGCCCTTCATCACCCACTATTGTTTTATCCTTTTCAAATACATAATTAAAGGAGATGGCATGAGAGTTATTTGAAACTAGAAAGATAAATTTTATATATAAAAATGATAGCTTCATCACCAAGTCTGTAGCGCGTACAATACACAGTTCTAAATCAAGGTTTTCCTTTCAATCGTATTTATAAGTGAATATTTTAAAGACCACTATGAAGCCAAATGTCAGTAGCTAATTTGTTCCACTTTCTGTGTGCCTCTGGCTGGTCCTGCTAAAGGGTAATGGGATAGAAGGGATATGTGCTTTGTTCTCTTTGCTAGTTAGAGAATGCTTTATTTCAGACCCACACTGGATTAACATTGTCCTCTTGACATATATCAACCTGGTTTTTTCATATAAATATGTGCATGGAAAAAATAGAAAGGGAAATTTGTGTCAAGCAAGTGAAACCTAAAGGAAAAATTATCTCACTTTGGCCATTTAAGTCATCGTTATCTCTTTGGGGTTCTGGGGACTTGCTGTTTTATCTTTGGAAGAATTTTGGGCTGAATAAGTTTATTGACAAAAATATGAAAACTCACTAAGTCCTGTGTAAAAGTGCTCCCTAACAATTAAATCATCCAAGAGAGAGATTTGACCCCCACCCTTTTAAATATCATCTCCCCTCTCCATTTTTACATAGAACAAACAAATGAGTGAATACTTTTAACGAATTAAAGGACATAACCAGGATATTGCAAGTATGATATGATTTAAAATCATCTTTTTTTTTTTTTTTTGTAGGTGGACACAACACCTTTATTTTATTTATGTGGTGCTGAAGATAGAATCCAGGGCCTCACACATGCAAGATGTGCGCTTTACCACTGAGTCACAGCCCCAGCCCCTAAAATCATCTCAAAGGAGTTATTTGTATGTGTATTAAGTTTTTTGGTTTAGTCATAACCAAAAGTCTGTGTATATCTCCAAGAAATGAGAAATTCAGGTGAATTCTTCTGAGAAATGAAGCTCACCTGAGTTCATTAAATTGTTTTTCCAGTGGAGATTGGCTGCTGTCAAAGTATAATTTTCAAAAAGTTAGAAAGCATGGTCCTCGTATGTGTACAGTAACTCTTACATGGAATGGTTCTCGTGAACTTTTATATAGTATGAGCATGTATCAAAATTTAACTCATTCATGAGGGAACTGGAAGAATGGTAAATCTGAAAAACATATGAGGAGCAGGGGTTTATGGAGCCACTCTGGGAAGTCATGATGAAATAGTTGAGCAAGGTAGGGACAAAAGTTTAAGTTTCATAGTACAGCAGTGCAGATTTTCGTTCTATAAGGGGCATTGCTTTGTTCTGCTCTTCTCCCCACACCCCCATCTCTCTTTCTTTACTTGGTACTGGGGATTGGACCAGGGTTTTAGACCAGGGTTGCTTTACCACTGAGCTGCATCTCAGCGCCCCCTCCCTGTTTTCAACTTTAAGACAGTAGTAGCTAAGGCTGGCCTTAAACTTGTTGTGCTTCTCCTGCCTCAGCCTCCTGAATAACTGGGATTATAGGTGTGCACCACCACACCCAGCTAAAATTACTTCTATATCATCAATAAGAAATTTACAAGTTACGATGTAACATTATGGGATATAGGCCATCATCAATAGTGAATGTGAATTAAATGAAGGTGAAATCCCCTAGAGAATTAAATATTCCTTTGAAGTACCTATTAAACCATGATGCAATCTGACATTAAGAAAATACATAGTCATTCTTAGACCAAATTTTAAGTTTGGGTCAAAGATTTTAATAGTCTCTCTGTGATCCTAAGAAATCTTGAAAGATTGATTTTGATTACAAAGTGCTGACTTCATTGTGGTCTTCATGGATTAATTTGCAGAACTGGAGCAAGAAGTGTTTATTCAACCAGCCTCCCATCTAATGGTTGGCAAACCCAACAGCTCGTAGGGTTGATCAAATACTCAGGCCATAGAACTAACTTCTGACTGGAAAATTCATAAGAAATCTCAGTTTGTATTTTCAATAATCTCTTATTTTTTTTTTTAAATTAAGTTTCTTTTTCCAGATCTTTTATTTCAAGAATGGGAAACCAAATCCCAACTTGAGACATTCATACCCAGAGGTTGCACCTGTGTTTCCTATAAATTTGGGAGAATTGCCTTCTCCTTAGACTCTGCCAAATCTAATTAGGTTCAAAATGCACAGAAAGCCCACGACCCTGTAAGAGTAGGTATTGTCCCAGTTTCCTGGGAGAGTTCTGTGAACATCAGTTGCATATATAAAATTCAATCCATATTACTTAATGATGTGTTTGTCATATCTGATTACAATGAGATTTATGTTACTGCAGGTGTAGCCTTGATTGCAGAATCAATTTGTTCAATTATATCCTGGTAAAAAGCAGATCAAATTTTGGCAAAAAATACACTTCCAAGAAAAGTAAAGAGAATCACAGACATGTATGTTTTAACACTCAATCTTACTTAGTTATCCATATATCCAAGGATTATTTGCCATTAACTCCATATAACATTAGATAAAGAATTCAGGGTTCAAGTTAACTAAGGATGTTGGAAATAATGTTTAATCAGGTACAGTTTAGAACATAAAAAATGTTAACATCAAATTGATTTTCAGAACTATTACCTAAGCATATAATTTGATATTATATTAATTTAAAATATTTCATGGAAACATTAGCTTATATGAGCACTGAATAAATACAAACCTTCAAAACATACATATTTATAATCTCTTCATAGAAAATAACCCGATCTTATACTGTCATAAACATCATTTTTTTAAAAAAAAACTTATAAATCATGATTTATGTCCTGTATTATATACCACACTGATACCTGTTTTTAAACCAATATTACAAACCAGCCAAAAGAGTCATCTTGATTAGGTGGACTTTAATTCTCATGAAAAATGCTGTGGGCTTTTATTTTCTGTAAAAGGATTTTTTTAAAAAAAATATCTGGCCCATAAAGTAAGGTATTGTGGCTTCAGTTTTCTAATTTTGGGATTCTGGGAGTATTCAATTCATGCAAACACTTAATCAGAACAAGCCTTTTTTATTTTTGAGAGAGTTTAAAATTTAACTTATTAATGCTCTTCAGAGTCAGGAAATATTTCACATTTTCACAAGGAGAGATGTGGAATTTTTCCCATTACAGAAAGCTCACAACTTCCATGACTCAAGTTCAGCAGGGGTCAGAGGCAGACCTCAAAGGCAGGTCCTATTGTGGAAAGGGTAGTATATACCTTAAGGATATTCTTTCAGTTCCATCAGTTTTAGATAGACAAGGAGATAAGCAAAAATGCAAATGACTGGCAAACTCAGGTATGAACATATTAATAGACATGACCAAGAACCAGAGGGAGGGAGGAATTAAAAGAAAAAAAAGGAGAAAAGTGGGTAGAGTGCAGTGGTGCATGCCTGAAATTCCCCCTACTCTGGAGGCTTAGGCAGGAGGGTCTCAAACTCAGAATTACTGGGGATGTTCTTCAGTGGTAGAACTGAGCATGTGGGAGGCCCTGCCTTCAATCCCTGGTACTGGGGGTTGAGGGGTGGGGTTGGGTGGGAATGGGATTGGAGGGCAATAGAAAAACAGTCAACAAACCTAGAGCCCCAGTCTCACCTGATATTGACTCCTGAAACCAAGAGAATATATCCCTAGGTTCAAATAGCCCATGCAGTGCACTTCTCCCAAAATGGCCCTCAGAGTTGAATCCATCTGTTCACATCAGTGGGATGTCCTTCAAATCTGTCCATTTATAATTTTGAAAAAATATAAAATATGAATCTTTTATAAGTACTAAATAGATATATACCAAAACTAATTTAAAATATTGACTAGGAACAGCAGAAAAAGAAAACAGCTAAAGCCTTTGAGAGAATCAAGGCATATATGGTCCATTAGGAACAACGTACTGAAAATGTTTGCTCAATTAAAGGCAGAAGTGTTTAGTGTGCCTCCTTTTAGCTCTTTCCAAGTATGGGATAATTTTTCTTAATATTGAATAATTAGTAGGAGATCTAGTGAGAGCCAATTTTAAAGAAGATTAACTTCTTTTGATTTTTGGGAACAAGAATTTGGGGTCACTCAAGGATTGAATATTTTATTTATTCTAGATAGTCTATATCATAAAGAAAGTGAAGATTTCTGTACATGATATAAAAATTGGATTAAAACCTTGGAGTTATAATAGCTTTATTTTCTACAATATTTTATCTTTTTATAGCAAGAACTCCAGAGACTGAGTGGAAGGTGTCCAGGGCAAATAAAGTTGACTTCAGTTTCCCTTTTGCCATTGTAGATGTTTCTAATAAACACCCTCTGGAAATTTAGTGGCAACTTAAATTCCATGCAAAAAAATCCACATTCAGTCTGTTTACTGAATCTCCTCCAAGTGCACTTAGTTGCAGAAAATGAAGCTATTGCCATAAACACAAATACACTTAATACCCATCTTGATGCAATGAATTATCTACAAAACAATAACATCTTTAAAGGGCTTTATTAGAAACCTTGTTAAATCCCACACCCGCTCATGCACCTACTCACACACCAAAACACAAACACATCCATGCAGTCAAAAGGGCTCAGAATTTCTCAGACTTCTGCTAGCTATTTTAATTTTATTTTGTGTGTGTCTCCTCAACCCGAGAGTTTCTAATGAACATCTGTTATTTATTTAATTGGATGTAATATTAGCCAACTGCAAGGAGTTTACTCTCCATTTCATTTTGATCTCCTTCAACTCCTGACCTGGTTTGACATGCCATACAGAAATGTCAAAAATTCCCCTGTAAAGTCCCTAAAACACCTGCCAACTGTTTGAGCTTGATTGCAGGCAGCTGATGTTGATTGCATTGAGACACTGGCTGCTTTTTTTTTTTTTTTTTTTTTTTTTTTTTTTCCCTCAGACTTTATAACTAACTCATAGAAATTAGAGGTGAGGAAGACCAATTGGGTCACTCTTCATCTACCTCATTATTGTTCCAATGAATACATTTGCCAGGTTTCTCAGTTCAAAGGATGGAACTTCAACATTTTGTGGGACAGCTTCTTATTCACAGGCAATCTGAGGAAGCGTTCCTTAGATTGATAAAATCTTCCTGTTGCTGAATTTCTTCCAATTTTTTCACATTAGGTTCCTCACAATCTTAAGGAATTCATCTTTTTTGATGACATCTTTGACCTTTCTGCTATTTGTAAGGACAGAAGCATCACTAATTCAAGAATCTGAAATCTAATATGCTCCAAATTCTGAAAATATTGGGGTGTCAACACAATGCTACAAATGGAAAATTTCATACTATGAAAGTTTGCTTCACATAAAAAAATTAATAAAATATTATATAAAATTATCTTCAGGCAATGTATAAAAAGTGCATATAAAACACACACACACACAAATGATGCTTAGACTTAAGGCCATCTCCAAGGTTATCTATATGCAAATGCTCTAAAATCTCCCAATATCTGAAATACAAAACACTTTTGGTCTCAAGCATTTTTGAGTAAGGATCACTTAACCTGTACCTTGTGTCTGCTGGTGTGTCACCACAGAGAGAGAAAGGACCCAAGTTTAGAACTCAGTCCATGCTGACATGGGTAGATGGTTGTACATCTAATCCAAAAGCATTTCTGAATGCAGGAGATTCTCTTTAATTACATTTTTTTCATGTTGTATTCTAGCTGCTGGAATGAATTCTTTAACTTGCTGAAAGTTTGCAATAAGCATGAGTCAGGATAATTGGGAACATTCTGAAGCCTCTTAAGAAGTGGCGAGTGAAGGCTTCTTGGTGGAGAGCTTCAAGCCCAGATGACTCATTTGTCATGTTCTTTCCTGGGAAGGAACATCCTCCTGTGGCTACGTAGCATAGGGCTATTGCAGGATTCTGCAGTTCTTCTGAGAAGCCCACTGTCTCCCACTGTATCCGTCATTTTTCTGTTTGACTTTTCTGTTGATTTTACTATGCTACTTTGCTGATTAACAAGATCCCTCTTATGAATTATGAAGCATTTCGAGAATGTCTTCACATGCCTTTGAATCGTATCAGTGGCTTAATCTTTGTCTTGTCTGGAGTGATCATTGACTTTTTGGCTTCTCCACATTCTCTCAGCATGGAAGCCTTTCTGAAATCTCTGTGTGGAGGTGTTAAACTGCCCTGAAATAGACTTCTTAGAGGAAGAAACCAGAACAGAATGTTCACATAAAAGTGCTAGGTTGGATAATAATCATATTTAGCACTTTAGATAGCAGTTTTCATTTCCCAAACACTTTACAAACAGCAACTAAATAAACCTTTCAACATCCCCATTAAATAGATAAATAAGCATTATTATCTTAGCATTCTGTTTGGTGGAGGAAAAAAATTTACTGGTTTATAACTGCAGGAGGAGATTATTTCAGAATAATGATTCTAACTCCTGTGCCTGCAAGCCAGTCTCGAACTCTACCTGTTCCAATTTTCCTTTCCAGGGAACTGATTAATTGGTGCCAGTGTTGGCCATTGTGAAAGTGCGGTCAAAGCCATTTCTCTCAGGCAATGCAAGTTCAAAGAGTTCCTAGGAGATGAGTGCCTGGGAAGTTTCCATCACAGCACTAACTTGATAAAGAAAAAAAAATAAATAAATACTTGAAATATATGAAGGAAGTGAACTTCCCAAGCCTGTCTCAGTTAGCAAGATCTCCCTCAGTTAACATTAATGATGCTTTGCAGACACATAATTAAACCCTCACCAAGGCCTGGTGGAAGATGGCATACAGCTTGCGTTTGGTGAACTTCAGAGACTGCAACTCCTAATGGTTAGGAGCACATGTATTTCCTTTCATAGTATTTTCACAGGGATATGGTCACTTCCTGCCAGTTCTAGCCCCAGGGAAGTTTTTTTTTTTAATGTATGTTTTTGACATGCTCCATTTTCTGCTATACATTTTCAGAACAAAAATCAAGTAGTGTCTTTCTAGTCAAAGCAAGTGTGTGGATGTATTTTTCTGTAACAGATGTGCTGTTTGTTTATAAATGTTGCATGGCACTAATTAGCCATGTTATGCCTGTTTTTATTATTTGATGACCTTATACATAAAATCTTTAATAGTAGAAAATATTTTTTTTCTTTTATATTCTTCCATTTAATCTTGAAAAAGTCATTTTTGAGGGTGAAGATTCTGTCCTCAAGCTGCTTCACCACATTGTGTATTGTCACAATTCTAGTTTCCTGAGAGTTAAGCAGGACTGTTGACAATTTTTACTGGAATGAATTTTTATGAATTTTTTAAAAGGCTGTATTTGAAGTGAAGGCAAAGAGCTTGGGAGACCTGTGAAAAGGTTCAATAAGTATTAGAAATCATCTTCACCATCATCAGTATCACCATCAATATATTTATCATCATCATCATCATCATCATCTGGCAATGAATTTAAGAACAGAAGAGGATTATTCTAGAAGACACTATAATTATGAACCTGGGATTAATTAAAATCTACAAAATCTATCATTGATTTGTTTGATGCTTTGAAAATTGGTTCAGCCATCATTCCAGCAGAATAATGGATTTCTAGAGTTCTTTAGAAGGAGAATGCTGTGAAGCTAAGTGAGTCTTTAACTAGAAACTTCAAAAGGAGATCAGGCTCCTTTTACCCACATAGCTAGGTTAACGAAGTAGATGCATTTCCTGAGTGTCAGAAACAGGTAGATAGGAATTTCAGGAAGTGGCAGTTGAGAAAACAGATGCCACACCCTCTTGGACTTCAGAAGGTCAGGTCTGGTACATCCCAGAAACCTAGAGGAGGGCAGCAGAACCAGGGTCACAGGCAGCCTGTGAAGATTGTCTGCCTGCATCTAGACAGCAGCCCCAAAGGGCACAGGCATCATGGGGGAACCCCAGGCCCTGGTTGCTCCGCAGGGCCTGGTCAGGCACAGTATGTCTCTGGCTTCCAGAGAGCCACTAACATGGCAAGTGACTCAATAAGACTCAGTAAGAATTTATGGAATTTTGAAGTTTTGATGATATTTCACTAAAGATACATAAAGTAGAGGCACCTACGGTATGTGGGTTGCCATAGTATATTTTGTCTTAGAGAGCATAACAAATCTGGGTGGATAAGATCATGAATAAACTTTGCAAGAGTACACTGGTGGGCACTTGAAGTTACTGATATTTGTAACCCACCTATTCATTCTTATTGAGATGCTGACTTCAAAAGTTTATCTACTGAAACAAACATAACTATAGCTAAAACATTTGGATTATAGTTCTACATAAAACCATAGTGATACATTTTGTAGTATGCACTCAGAAACTAAAATAGATCAAAATACATAAAAAGGAAATCAGATAAGAGATCTAAAATATTTTTCTTTCCCCATCATATCCCAAATATATAGTGAATGTTTAATTTTAAGATATTAAGTTTTTACATCAAAAGTAATATAGGAATATTCTCTTATTTCACATAATTTAAGGTGTAGAAATATGATTAGAACAAAGCATGAAAGTACTGCTTTATCTACACCCATTTTCCAATCCTTGAAGTACCCACTGTTAATGATTCTGGATACAGACCATCTTTCAGTATGCATGTGTGTGTATATAAATATAAGCAGAACAACTAAGATAATATTATACATATTATTAAGAGACTTGCTTTGATAACTTAGAGGTGAATCTTTGAGATCTTTTTATGTCACTATATTTAGACCTTCCTGTGTATGACATGAAATGTTTGTACCATAACTTGTTTCCAGGTGAGAATGTATTTTACCACAACTTTTTCTAACTTAATAAATGATAGAAAAATATAAAATTTCTGGGTCAAAAGAAAAACCAGTTGCAATTTTGATATACACCTCCAAATTAGCTTCTAACAGGCTTACCCAATCTATAATTCCACTAGTAGAGCTTGAGATCAGACACTGGGAAAATATTATTGGGGTTTGATGACTTTTTTCCTGCAGTACTTACAAGGCTGATTTAGGATAAGCATCATTATTGATCAAAGGATTCTTCATGGAATCCATGCTCTGAAGGCTCCAGCAATATTTTCTTTTATCTCTTTTATAATAAGTTTTGCTATTTTGTAAACATAGCTATAATATCTTTTCATTTTCCCTTTTCCCCACCTTTTGCAAAGGAAAAATGAAGACCCAGAGAGAGTAATTGAGAAGTACCCAACTTTTTATGGAAGCAATAGTAATTTCACCAAATTTCATCAAGTGTCTGGCAATTTAGAGCTGTTAGTAATTTAATGTCCTTTTTTCCCCACCAGTTTGAGAATTTTATGTAATCTGATTCAGAAATGACAAATGAATCAAAGAGTGAGATTCCAAGGTATAGACAAGGCTGTTGAAATGTGGCAAATAGATGAACTGGGAAAAAGTGTAACAGTTGAATAATAAGCTTCAAGATATATGAAATAGACTTAAGGAAAGTGAAGTTACATAGGAACGCTTCAATAACTCAAGTACAATTTACAGGTACTCTATGGCCTGATTCCCTGAATGGCTTCAAGGCAGTGGTGGGGAGGTGAGTTAATGCCAGGCTCAGTACAGTCTCATGGTGGTTCCCCACACACCAGGGACAATTCTCTAGCTATTTCCAAGGAACTGAGAGTACTTATAGATAGTAATAAAAAAGGTTCACATGTAAAATCCATAGTAAACAGAGTAAAAAGGAATCCATAGCTAGTAGATTTTATATTAACACCTATTAACTACATTTTTCTTATTTTGCATTGCCCCAGCTCTGTGATGTGATTGAGGGTAGGAGTGGCATATTCCATTGATAGGTGATGATATTGAGATACAGAAGAGGTAATTGTTTAGATGTCGTATCATGCATTGTTGGAACACATACCTACATAAATTTATGCTTTCTGATTCTATATCCTATGTTCTTTCCAAGGCCTTACCTGCAAGGCTTTGGGAACAATCAGTTTAAATATTCTAAAACCTATGGTATGACCCTATGTTTTTCTTTCAGAATTGACTTTATTATAATATGGGTCATCTTTTCATATCATCTCAAGTATTGAAGTTCCAAAAGGACCTTGTTATTATGAAGTTTGCCTAGAAGATATCTAACAGCATAGGTGAAGGTGAGTTAACCTCTGAGGAAGAACTCCAGGAGAGAGAGCCTCTCGAGCACTTAAAAGAAGGATATTTTAGCCGGGCGCGGTGGCACACGCCTGTAATCCCAGCACTTGGGAGGCTGAGGCAGGAGGATCACGAGTTCAAAGCCAGCCTCAGCAATGGTGAGGCACTTAGAAACTCAGTGAGACCCTGTCTCTAATAAAATACAAAAAAGGGCTGGGGATGTGGCCCAGGGGTCGAGTGCTCCTGAGTTCAATCCCTGGTACCAAAAAAAAAAAAAAAAAAAAAAAAAAAAAAAGGATATTTTTGTTGTACTGCTGGATCTGATACATTGTTTGTGTACATTTTACTCTTGGTGCTTGCTTGAATATTTCTTTTCTAGGAGCAATAATATATTTGCTTTTCTTTCAGTGAAATGGTTGTTTTATGGATTTAATTTTTATTGTCCTGAGATTTTTGACATTTTTTTTTTTAACCAGGATTTTGGAAATTCATGCTGTGTAATCTCTGATTACTAACTTTGTGCCTTCTGGGATAGATGACTCCATATAATCCTAGTGGAAAAGGAAAATGGGCTTCTACCTTTGTTAGGGACTAAAGAAAGAAACATTCTTGCACCATCCACTAGATTGTTACTGAATCAGAATTCTACAATTAGAGCCCAGGCTTGATATTCTTAATTAGTCCCGTCAGTGATTCTAATACACATTAAATATGAGAGCCACTAATCTATGCCATATGCCTGCATCCAGAGGAATCTTGCATTTTTAATGTATCAAGTCCTTTCTAACCTAGAGCAGCTCCCATGTTTGTTGTTCTATTGAAATGATTGGACTGCAGCAGTTGCCTTATAAAATATCCATCCTTTGTATTTAGTTACTTATTTCTTTGTGGTGTCATTTGAATTTTTCTCCTGAATTTCCTGTACTCCAGATGCCGGGTTTCAGGTTTGCTTGGATTCTGGCTGATCACCTGGGGCAGGAACACACGTCAGGGATGGTGTTGAATACATTATGCTCCCACCCACCGGTGGGCAACTCACATCTGGCTTTCTGCCTGTTAACAGTGCTGCTTCTGATGCCCAGGTTGAGGTAGTCATGGCCAGATTTGTCTGTTGTGAGGTTGAGTTTCTCCCTTCTTGATGAGGAAGCAATGATGCTTTTACCTAATGCACTTATCCAGTTCTCTGCCAGCCTTCCACTACAGGGTTTTGAAATGGTGACTCCATAAGGAACCAACTATTTGATGAGTGTTTATAAAAGGGTGTTGCTCTACTACATCATTCTCTCTTTTTCTCAAAAAAGAAAGATCCTTCTGGAAGGTGACTTAGATCATGTTGGTCTTCCAAATTCAACCACCACCCCAATGACCTCTCTGCTGAACACCTCTCCCCACAGAGCCAGTCCTCCTGATGTCATCTCCTACCTTCTCATCCAGAGCCTCAGAGTCCAGCCCTCTTGCAGATGGTAGACAGCATCTTCCAATGGCTTGCCCTTCCCTCTGTCTGGAATGTGTTCCCCTACCTTTCTCCAGCTCTTATTTTAGGTTCTTTTTCTATCATGAACTTATCAACAAGCCCGTTTCTTACTGTCTTTTGAAAACAGCAATCATTTCCAGACATTCTTGCCCAGTTTCTCACTTTATTTTCCTCTGTAACACTTATCATCAATTGACATGTTATATATTTACTTACTTTGTTCCCTCTTTGCAACCTCAGGGAGGCAAATGAATCATTGAAGTGAATAGCCATGTCCAGAGGGTCTAAAAAGCATGACCAATATCACCCATCAAATTAGTCGTGAGACAGAAAAGCATGATTTTGACAGCTGTCAACTGGGAACTGGCACAAACAGCGAGGTCTTAGTTTTCTCTTGTTGGTTATAATTTAATAGAAGACAATATCAGACAAGGTCACTCTGAGACCCTGATGGAGTGAGACAAAAAGCAGACCCTTCCATAATCATTTCTGAGCACGGACAGAACATGAACACTATGCAAAGCACAAAAGTATCCAGACATCCATCCCCTCCCCCTGATACTGTTGTAACTGTGGATTCCTTACTAATGGCAGCTTTAGTTCAGCTCTGATCGTTCTTTCTCCTAGGTATGAGTAATTGAGACACTTGTACTGGTTTCCTGTGGCTGCTATAACAAATTACCATAATCTGGTGGCCTAACATACCAAAATTATTTCCTCACAATTCTCGAGGTCAGAAGTCTTAATCATGATATCTGTATGGATATGTTCCCTCCTAGGGGTTTTAGGGAAGAATTATTTCTTGTCTCATATAGCTTCTGCTGCCTGCTATCATTCTTTTCTTAGGTCTTCATCACTCCAATCACCCTCCATATTCAAATGGCATTATCTTCTTATATCTATAGTCAAATCTCTCTTTAGGATGACTCTGATTGCATTAAGCCCTTACCTCAATAATCCAGGGTAATTTTCCCATCTCAAAATCCCTACATTAATCACATCATCAAAGATACCCTTTTGAATATAAGGTAGCATCCACAGGTTCCAGGGGCTAGTACCTGGGTACCTTAGTAGAAGGATCACTGGGATATTGTACCACACATTGATCACATTTCAAGAAATGGCTCAATCCAGAATAAAGCACTTCTTCCTTGAATCACCCTACACCCCATCCACCAGCCACAGCCATACACCCCAAGCCAAAATTTTATGACCAGTTTCTCCTTGTGTTCATTTAATGACATGTTTTCTGCTTCACCAGGTGATGTGGTCTGTCTTGTTGCAACAAACAATAAAGCCAGCTTTGGGTGACATAGGTAGGTTTCTATGATGGTAGCCATGGGCACTAATATTTGTGTCTTGCTTTTATTCATATAATTCTAGACTTCAGGATTTCAATGGCTCCACAGTTTCTTCTTTCCCTAAAAAATAATTGATGAGAAATCTAAGTCAGTTATTGCTACAGAGCATGGCATGTTGTCATTAAAATAATCTTGGCAATTTATGTATAATTGTAATACCATTTGAAAGAATTGTGTTCTTTTAAAGAATTTTCCTGGTTTTCTCCTCTTAGATATAAATTTAAGTGTTCCTATATGCTTGGATCAGAGGTACACAATATTAAACTATTTTTAAAACTTACTCTGGAAATTAAAGCTTACTTTTTTAATGTATTGCTTTGGATAAAGGGCAGAGGCCATTATTCTAAATGACATTTTGTATGAAGTAATACATTATTTCTGGTACCTGTGGTTTTCTCCTTAGAATTTTATCACCTGAAATGACCTCTCAGTAAAAGCTTTGGAAAACTATAAATCTCTGATGTGAGTGTGTGTGTCAAATTCAGTTATAGAAATATATTTTAAGAAAAGGCAGTGGTACAGATGTTTAAAAACACTGCATGAAAGTAGAGATGAAGGCCTTGAAAATACAGCCTATATAAAAAATTATGTTCAACTAACAGACAATACTATAGTTTATGAAAGTTACAGAAGCTGCACACTTTGGCATGGACTAGACGTGAAAGCACCCATTTTTGAATCATTACATGTGGAAGAAAAATGACTGGAAGTGTGTCTTTGGTACCTTCTTTGCTTTTCTTCACAGTGGGGAGTGATGGTCTTTCTCATACTCTTCCTCTGGTTTTATCATTTGTTTAATCATTTTTTTTTTTCTGTTCAGAAAAAGAGTTGATTTTTTTCTCTTTTTGCTTCTTTTTTATTTATTTTTTATTCTAAGCTGTTATAAATGACAGCAGAACGCATTACATTTCATATTACACATATAGAGTACTTTTTTAGAAATCTCTGGTTGTATGCAAAGTATATACACACCATTCGTGACTTCATACATGCACTTAGGGTAATGATATCCATCTCATTCTACCATCTTTTTCTTTTTTTTTTTTCTTCACCCTTTTGCCCCCTCCCTTCCCCTCCCTCCCCATTGGCCATTCTAGTGTTCCTCTAATCCTCCTATACTCCCCATCCCAACCCCACTGTGAATCGGCATCCTTATATCAGAGAAAACATTTGGCATTTGGCTTTTTGGGAGTGGCTAACTTCACTTAGCATTATATTCTCTAACTCCATCCATTTACCTGCAAATGCCAAGATTTTATTCTCTCTTATTGCTGAGTAATACTCCATTGTGTGTAAATACCACATTTTCTTTATCCATTCATCTACTGAAGGGCATCTAGGTTGGTTCCACAGTTTAGCTATTGTGAATTGTGCTGCTAAAAACATTGATGTGGCTGTGTCCCTGTAGTATGCTGTTTTCAAGTCTTTTGGGTAAAGACCAAGGAGTGGGATAGCTGGGTCATAAGATGGTTCCATTCCAAGGCTTCCAAGGTATCTCCATACTGCTTTCCATATTGGCTGCACCATTTTGCAGTCCCACCAACAATGTATGAGTGTGCCTTTTTCTCCACATCCTCTCCAACATTTATTGTTTTTTGTGTTCTTAATAGCTGCCATTCTGATATGTGTAAGATGAAATCTTAGAGTGGTTTTGATTTGCATTTCTCTAATTGCCAGAGAGGTTGAGCATTTTTTCATGTATTTGTTGATTGATTGTATATCTTCTTCTGAGAAGTGTCTGTTCAGTTCCTTGGCCCATTTGTTGATTGGGTTATTTGTTTTTTTGGTGTTAAGATTGTTTAATCATTTTTAAATGCTGGGGATGACCAGTGTGGTTAATATGCATCTGTTTTCACCTTCATTCCTGAATTATAGCCATTAACATTTGGAGAACTGGGAAGGTTAATCTTGATTGCCCACTTGGTTGGTTTGAATGCCTAAAAATTAACAAAGTGCATTTCTGGGTGTGTCCATTAGGCATTTCCAGACAGAATTGGCATTTGGGACAGTGAACATAGGGGGAAGATCTGTCTGTGCTGAATGTGGGTGGCAACATCCAACAGTCTGGGGCCCCCAGATTGAACAAACTGCAGAATGAGGAAGCCTCCTGGTACATGCAAGTTGATTCTTCTTGAATGGGTGAGTTTTCTTCTGCTGCCTTTGCCTCTGCATACTAGACTCCAATTTCTTCACTGTTCCAACATAGACTCTGGCCAGCAGTCCTTTAGGGAACTTTCAGATTACCCGTGGCTTCAGACTGGTGCTGCTTCACTGGTCCCTCTTGTTCTGAGGCTTCCTGCTATTTAGACTAGGCAGCTAGTCTATTTTCTCCAGCTCTCCACCTTGCAGATAGCCATTGTGAAACTATCCAGCCTTAACTCTAATTCAGTGGAATAAATCCCCTATTATAATCATATATTTATATATATATATATGTGTGTGTGTGTGTGTGTGTGTGTATTTATAATCATATATATATACACTATATATTTATAATCATATATATAATCATATATATATACACTATATGTTTTCCTATTGGTTCTCTTCCTCTAGAGAATCCTAGCTAATACAAGAACCCTAGCAAAATCCATGCTACAAAGGTTGATCAAACTCTTTAAATATTGTTATACCCTATGCCAAGGTTTGCTCATCAGTATAGAAGGTTTTAGAAACAAGGGTGTTTGTCTTGGTTATTGGCTAGAAACGCTGCAGTGTCCACTGCAGAGATACTCTATAGTTGACAAAAAGATGATGTGAAGTATTGAAATCCCACCAGTTAAATCTTAGTCTGTGGCAAGCACTGGGCATCACAGGAGTTTCAACATTTATTTGCCTTAATGTATGTATTGTATAAAGGAAAACTTGAGGTAGTTGAAACCAAATTGCACTTCATTGTATATAAGTAAAAAGAAAAATGATAAGCAGTGAATTGGTCTGACAAGGAGGGGCTATGGTCACCTTGACTGCTGAACATATGTCTTTGTTGAAAATCCAAAAGGATAGATGAAAAATATTGGTGTATTTCCAAATAAAGAAAGGGGGAAAGAAGTCAAGAGAAAATAGCTCTCTGAAAATCCAGGTGATGAGCAATAAGAAGGATGCTGTACCTTTAACCCCCACCCCGTGGATCCATTACCCAGGGATTTTAACTCTGTCAACCTTCCAAAAGAACACTGCCTAGAGAGAATACTGATGTTAGTTAGGAGATACCACATGAGACAGGAACTGAAACTGCAGAGTGAGGAAGAATAAAAGTGATGTACCAGATTAGATGATCAGGAAAAAAAAAAACAATAAGAGAAGGGCTCCTTCCTCAGTATATGTACCTCAGATGATGGTTACTTAGGGTGTTAATTATTTCTCTGAGGATTAGAATGATGTGTACTTAGGGAAGTAACTTAAGGCTTATTAAGAGGCAGAGACCCCTCTTAGAACTTGAATGGTAGGAGAATCCCAAGGAAAACCACTTCTAGTGGAAGAAATTAAAGTCATGTTTCATCTAGAATCATCTCACATAGAGAGGAAGGTTAACCTAGTAAGGGGTAAAAAAATAACCTTAGATTACATGGAAGCCATGCAATCAGAATCAATCAGAATTCTTGGGAAGTTTGGCTTAGCCTTAGTCATTCAGCATATGAAATGGGACATACACTGAGTCATAGAGAGTTGCAAAGAATTAGAGGAAAGTGAAATCCTGAAAAATGAAGGGGTAAAGGCAACTACAGATTCAGGGAGAAAACTGTTAAGAAATTAGTCCTCAAAAGATTACAAAGTTATTTCACCCCACCATCCTCGTGTCAAGGTTGGCACCTGATAGTCTGAAGCAAGGGAACTGCCTAGAATCTAACTATTTGATTAGTTTTATTTAGGGAACTGAAGCCCTTCAGACTAGTCAGGGTATCACTTAGAAAATTTCCTATACAAAATTCTAAAGACTCACCGAGATTCAAAATATCAGAGTTCACCTGGACCCCAGCTCTGGCCTGGCTGCCGGCTCACACAGCCATTGCCTCCTGGGCCAGGAGTAGCAGCTCCCCACTGCAGGCAGGGCCCCACCAGATGAAAAGCCCCATCCACTCCCGGGGGAACTGCGACCTGCCCAGCTGCGACCGAACAAGAGGTAGACACCTGCTGGAAGAAGCACGCCAGCCACCAGCCCGCTGGACCACCGGCCAAGGTCATCACCAGGACCAGGAACTAACTGCAGGCTCCACCCTGTGGAAGGGCCCTGTGGAAGGGCTCTCCATCCTGTGGAAGGACCCCAAAAGGAGTAGAAGACAGTAAATGATTAAAATCAGAGCTGAAATTAATGAAATTGAATCTAAAAAAAAAAAAAAATTGAAAAAATTGACAAAATGAAGAGTTGGTTCTTTGAAAAAATTAATAAATTTAATTTTATTACCAAATAATTTAATTTTATTACCAAATAATTTTATTACTAAATAATTTTATTATTTAGGCCTGTAATTACCAATATCTACGATGAAAAAGGAAATATCACGATGGATACTACAGAAATACAGAAGACAATTAGAAATTATTTTGAAAATTTATACTCCAATAAGATAGAAAATAATGAAGGCATCAACAAATTTCTAGAGACATATGATATGCCCAAACTAAATCAAGATGATATACACAATGTAAATAGGTCCATTTCAAGCAAAGAAATAGAGGATGCCATAAAAAACTTACCAACCAAGAAAAGCCCAGGACCAGATAGATACACAGCTGAGTTCTACAAAACCTTTAAAGAAGAACTAACACCAATACTTCTCAAACTATTTCATGAAATAGAAAAAGAGGGAACACTCCCAGACTCATTCTGTGAGGCCAATATCACCCTGATTCCAAAACCAGACAGAGACAAATAAAAGAAAGAAAACTTTAGACCAATATCTCTAATGAATATAGATCTAAAAATTCTCAATAAAATTCTGGCAAATCAAATACAAAAACACATCAAGAAGATAGTGCATCACGATCAAGTGGGCTTCATTCCAGGGATACAAGGTTGGTTCAATATAAGGAAATCAATAAATGTAATTCATCACATCAACAGGCTCAAAGATAAAAATCATATGATCATCTCAATAGATGCAGAGAAAGCATTTGAGAAAATACAACATCCCTTCATGTTCAAAATGCTAGAAAAAATAGAGATAACATGAACATACCTCAACATCATAAAGGCCATCTATGCTAAGCCTCAGGCCAACATCATCCTAAATAAAGAAAAATTGAAAGCATTCCTTCTAAAAGCTGGAACAAGACAGGGATGCCCTCTGTCACCATTTCTATTTAACTTAGTAATCAAAACGCTGGCCAGAGCAATTAGACAGATGAAAGAAATTAAAGAGATATGGATAGGAAAAGAAGAACTCAAATTATCACTATTTGCAGACGATATGATTCTATACATACAAGATCCAAAAAATTCCACCAGAAATCTTCTAAATCTAATAAATAAATTTAGCAATGTAGCTGGATATAAAATCAATACCCATGAATCAAAGGCATTTCTGTACATCAGCGGCAAATCCTCAGAAAGAGAAACTAGGAAATCCACCCCATTTACTATAGCCTCAAAAAAAATAAAATATTTGGGAATTAACTTAACAAAAGAAGTGAAAGACCTCTACAATGAAAATTACACCACACTAAAGAAAGAAATTAATGAAGATCTTAGAAGATGAAAAGATCTACCTTGTTCATGGATAGGTAGAACTAATATTGTCAAAATGACCATTCTCCCAAAAGCACTATACAGATTCAATGCAATACCAATCAAAATCCCAATATCATTCCTCATAGAAATAGAAAAATCAATCATGAAATTCATCTGGAAAAATAAGAGAGCCAGAATAGCCAAAGCGATTCTTAGCAAGAAGAATGAAGCTGGTAGCATTACTATTCCAGAACTTAAATTGTACTACACAAAGCAATAGTAACAAAAACAGCATGGTATTGGCATCAAAATAGACCAGTTGACCAATGGTATAGAATAGAAGGCTCAGAGATGAACCCACACACCTTCAGTTATCTTATATTAGACAAAGGTGCCAAAAATGTTCACTGGAGAAAAGACAGCCTCTTCAACAAATGGTGTTGGGAAAACTGGAAATCCTCATGTAATAAAATGAAATTAAATCTCTTTCTCTCACCATGCACAAAACTTAACTCAAAGTGGATCAAGGACCTAGGAATTAAACCAGAGACCTTGCACATGATAGAAGAAAAAGTAGGCCCAAATTTCCATCATGTTGGTTTAGGCCCCAACTTCCTCAATAAGACCCCTATAGCACAAGAACTCAAAACAAAAATCAATAAATGGGATGGATTCAAACTATAAAGCTTCTTCTCAGCAAAAGAAACAATCAGTGAGGTGAATAGAGGACCTACAGAATGGGAGCAAATCTTTACCACAAGCACATCAGATAAACACTAACCTCAAGGATTTATAAAGCTCTTAAAAGCCTTAACACACACACACACACAAAAAAAAAAAAAATCAATAAATGGGCCAAGGAATTAAGCAGACACTTCTCAGAAGATGATATACAAACAATCAACAAATGTATGAAAAAATGTTCAACATCTCTAGCGATTAGAGAAATGCAAATGCAAATCAAAACAACTAAGATTTCATCTTACTCCAGTCAGAATGGCAGCTATCAAAAAAAAAAAAAAAATACAATAAATGCTGGCGAGGATGTGGGGAAAAAGGCACACTCTTACATTGCTGGTGGAGCTGCAAATTGGTGAAGCCAATCTGGAAAGGAGTATGGAGATTCCTAGGAAAACTGGGAATGGAACCACCATTTGACCCAGGTATCCCACTCCTTGGCCTATCTCCAAAGGACTTAAAAACAGCTTACTACAGGTACACAGGCACATCATTGTTTATAGCAGCACAATTCACAATAGCTAGACTGTGGAACCAACCCAGATGCGCATCAGCAGATGAATGGATAGGGAAACTTTGGTATATATACACAATGGAGCACTACTCAGCACTAAAAGAGAATAAAATCATGGCATTTGCAGGTAAATGGATGGAGTTGGAGAAAATAATGCTAAGTGAAGTTAGCCAATCCCCAAAAACCAAAGGTCGAATGATCTCTTTGATATGAAGATACTAACTTATAAAGCCAAGAGAGAGGGAATGAGAGGAATGAAAGAGCTTTAAATAGAACAAAGAGGGGGGAGGGAAAAGAGGGGACAAGGGGATAGAAGTAATGGCAGACTCAGTTATCCATGATTACCCTAAATACATGTATGAAGACACAATTGTTATAAAAATACTTTATATTAAACCAGCAACTTGAAAAATTGTGCTCTTTATATGTAATATGAAATGAAATGTACTCTGCAAATGTGTATAACAAATTAGAATAAAAAAATGAAAAAAATATATCAATAGTCAGAAACATAATGAAGTGGTACTGGGAACTATGCAGTGACTTCTCTGGTAAATGTAGACTCCTTCAAAACTGTATAAAGTTGTTATAAAGTAGTAGAAATCAGATATTTCACTCAAACAGTTATATCCACACACTGAGAATAAAAGTTAAATTTGAAAGAGAGAAGGAGCAAATTAGAGAATTTGAAGGGGTCTATCACCACCTTGAGTGCCTAGTGAATGAATATTTTAGGGAAAACTCCTCTTTAAAACTGGGAGAGAAGGAAATTGATTACCCAGATGATTGTGTAGGAGGCTAACAGGAAAGCTGTCAAATTACTTTCTTCACAGCATGCAACCAACACCACGCAGCAGATAAACAGAAGTGGAAAAGAACAACATAAAGGTGAAGAGATAAAGACTTACTGGTAAGTTTAACAAAATATGTGCAAAACTTGTACAGTGCAAACTACAAAGCTTTGCTGTGAGATAGTAAAGATGTGAATAAATGGGGATATGTACCTGTGTATCGAGGCGGGGACTAACTATGGTTAGGATGTCATAAATCAATCAAAGTCATAACACTTTTTCTTTTAGTAGAAATTAACAAATTAATTCTAAATTTTATATGGAAATACTCTAAGGGCAGCCAGCTGTCATGTCATGAGGACACTCAAGGAACACTGGGGGTGGGCGTATGTGGACTGGAGCTGACATTTCACCTTCCAGCCATCAAGTGAGCACATTCCAAGTAAATGGTGATTTATTTTAAAACCATTATTCTTTGGGACTTGGCATTTGGGATCATAAGTGGTGTCTACACAATCAAGTAGGAAACTGATGTCTACCACTGGGATTTGGATAAAAGTCACTGCAAGTAAAACATGACAGTTAAACACTCCTACCCAAGTGATAGGCTCCAGGTTAACGGGACCTCTCAGAAGCCACGTATCAGTAGAATCTGTATCTCTGGCCTTATAAATAGAACTTCCAATAGCAACATGGGGTTTTTTAAATCCCCGGTGATCTTGGAGAGGTTGCTCAGAGTGTGTCTCAATCAACTGAAATATAATTGGTGCCTTTAGAACGGGACCAAACCAGAAAAATAGGTACTTTAAGAGACAGTTAGTAAACCACTGGTCCCTCTGTTATGTGAGCAGTGTTCTTTATACCAGTAAAGTAAAAGCTTTAAGGAAAACTTCTTATTAATATGAATATGCTGGAAATTTAGAAAGGGACACAAAACCTCTGGCTTCCAGAGGCAATGTTCTTATGTTAATACTCAGAAAATAATGCCCCAAAGTGATGGCCTCAGGAGGAGCCTCAGATGCACAGTTTCTCTGTGACCTTCCTGATCCTCTTGTCTTTTGCTTTCCTTCTTCTCCTGTACTAAAGCCAGGCATGAAAACTAACATTTCTCTTCCCCATGACAGAGTAATAGAACACTTCCTTTAAAGCAAGTTTTAGAGGCTAAAAATATAACTCAAACCTTCTTTCACCTTTTTCATAGATCTGGTCATGAAGACATTCTATGACTCAACTTATCTAACCATAGATTATAAGACCCTCTTTCCAGAAGGGGTCCTGCTTCATGCTTGGGAAGAAGGAATGCTGCTAAGAGAAGGCAAGAAAAATCTAAACAGTCAGGCCTTGCTCGGTGCCAGGACTTGAACATGAGTAGTATCCACAATGTCCACGTGTTAAAGACTTGGTCCCCAGATAGGTGATATTGGGAGGTGCATGGCCCTTTAGGGGTGGGCCTTTAAGTTATTGATGTCATTGAGAAAAGAATTGTGGGACCCTGATCTCTCAGTTTCTTTTTGCTTCCTGGATCATTTTGAAAATAATTTGTTCCACTAGGCACTCTTCACCTTTGCTATCTGGTGCTCTTACCAGAGGCCCAAAGAAACAGGGCCACCCACTCTTGGATTTGAATCTCCAGTACCATAAGCTAGATAAACATTTTTTCTTTGTAAGCTGATTGTTTCAAGTATTTCATGCAGTAGTGTGAAGTTAACTGACACACTGGGTTTCTTTGCCAGATCTGTACTTAGCATTAGATCATATCGTTTAGGGCCAATAATAATTATCTACAACTGTTATTGCTTCCCGGAATCCAACTATTAAAAAAAGGATAGCTCATCCTGGGTGTTTGGGTTTGCATTCTGAAGGTTCCTGAGTCATGTAAAATTATGATCAGATAAATTTGTTGTTTTTCTCTTGTTAGTCTGTACTTTGTTACAGGAACGCTAGCCATGACACTTTATGATAAACAGGAAAAGGATGCCCACCTTTTCCAGGCTGTATCTACAAAGGTAATGAAGTTAATTGTGAGACCCATGCTAAACCTAACACTGGAAAGTTCTAAGTAAGGAAAGAACTAGATAATCAGCAAAATACCCAGAGTTTTAGGCAATTTGCATGGCATTATCAAGCAGAGGGATCAAATTCCACAGAAGTTCATACATTTTCTGACTTTAGATGATGGTTAATAGACTGTCCATATGGTCAAGTAATTGGGAATAGTTTCTAAGTAATAGAAGAGCAATTTTGGAGAAAGGACCAAAGAAGGCACTGAGTTAGTCATCAACACAAAATTTGGCAGGTGATCTATCAAAACAGTAAAAGAGGGACTTCCAAAAGAACAAATGGGCAGGGTGTACCTGTGCAGGTGTAATTCCCATTCCAAACTGACTGTGACCACTGGAAATTGTGCCATCAATGGACCCTTTCACAGACATGTCAGGAAGAGGACAAGGACATAGCTGGTCTCTTAGACACTGTTCTTTTAAGTGAGTAGAGTTCAAGAGAAGGAATTCTATTTGTGGATGTGAAAATTATTAAAATGCTGTAGTAAAGAGCCTAATGTGACAACTGTCTGAGAATTTTTAATAAAGTCAAAGGCCAATATCTCAGAAATTGGATTCCTGAGAAGCAAGGGTGGGTGGATTACACAGGACCATTATCAAAAGCAGCCAAATCTATTTCCCCACTGACACTGGCCCAAAATGAGATAGACGAACTCTACGTGTTCCTCAACTGTTATTGACCAGAATAAAATTAGAAGAGTTGGAAAAAATGTCTTCGATATATGGAATATCTGAGTTTGAAATCCAGATTTTAGACACAGGAACTTATTGTAGTTCAAAATTATGATAGAATGGGCAAATGATATGATTAGTTAGTGGATTATTTTACATCCCTTATGCAGTGGCCCTGATAGTAGAAGAGTTGAGTGACCTATTAAACGAGTTATGAAAATGCCTGGGGCCTGAATTTAAGAGGAAACGGGCAACAGGTGTCAACTCCATCTCAGGGTTTTAAGCGGGAAACCATCAAAAGGATCAAAAGGGTATCACTATGGCACCACAAGTAATGGTGCTCATAGAAGTGGTCAAAAGAGCTCTAAATAGACATGTTCAGAAAGAAAAATTCATGAATGATCACAAAGGCCCACAAGATTGTCAAAAATTCTAAAAAGTGGTTTTGTGTCTGACAAGTTTCACTAAATGAAATTTTTCTCAGGCACAGACAAGATAAATTGTTGAATTGATTTTCAAACAATAAAATTTGCTGACCCAACAAGGGAGGATTGATGAAAGTATCTTCAATACTTCTCAGCAGAGCAACACCAACCAGAGGCTATCAACTTTCTAACCTTGCTGGCATGCTGGTGCACAAACGAAGTAAATAAATAAATAAATAAATAAATAAATAAGGTCTTGCCAAGGAATTTGAAGTATTGATAGGGACAGAACAGGAATAATATATTTAACTGAAACTAGACAACTTTCATGAGGTGAGGTTAACAAGTCAAGGATAAATAAAACTTAAGATGAAATGGACATAGTTGACATTGTCCTTTTGGAATAATTTGGATATTGGCTTTGAGTATAGTACTACTTACTGACAAACTTTGTGACCTATTGGGAAATTATTTTTCATTTGTGACAAATGGAACCAAGCAAAAATGTTATTGTGTGGGACTACTCTAGTGTTTGTGGATACTCAGGCTGGTTGATTTTACCTTGATGACTTATGTGACAATTGTTAAAGTCATGCATAAATACTTCCCATATGGCATGGTGACCTAGATACACAAGGTTAGTGACATTCCTGCAATCATTATCACAAAATTACCATGCATACCACCTAATAATGTAAATTATTATACAAGCACAACAGCTGGTTTTATTGTCTGTTCATTGTGGACAAAAATAGCACGTTAGAGAAAGGAGAAAGAACAGGTTTTAAGGAGAGTTGTCAGGGGCACTCTACCACTTAGTTCCTTAAAAAGACAGGTACCATCCCATGAATCAATGTAATAATTTGATGCTTTTCAGTGAAGGAAGATAATATCATTTTTCTCTTGATATTAGTTTGGAAATTAAATTTCGTATATTGTTGCCGCCTGAAGCGATGGCCGCTTGGAGCAACGGAGCCGTGGGAAGAAGTTCAGAGGCAAACTGGAGACAAACAGCTTTTTATTCTGATAACTTTTCTCTCTGGTTCTAACAACGACTAACACGCACCACACACATCACCAAAATGGCGCTGACCCGATCAGCAATCTCGGCCAAGTCACTCGAGATCCCGGGCCAAGTCCCGTGAGACTACGGAAGGCGACAATGCCCAAATCCTTATGGCCCATAGTCAACCGCAATTTAAGCCATCTTCCCAAACAGGGCTCCTGCAGTATATTATTTTATCATATCGTTTGTTCTTTTGGAATAGTGGTCCTGCATCAAGACACTGAAGAATTGAAGAATGTTCCATAACAGAGCTACAAAAGCCCCAGCATAAAGTTTACAGATATCAACAAGAGAGCTTGAAGGACTTGTTGGGGAGGTTTTGGACATCTTATTACGCATGTGCTACTTCATGGAGACAGACCAGGAAACTGTGGGGGACCCCATGTACAAGTAGGAGAAATACACATTCACCTATGCACACATACAGACAGGTTGCATGCCAACTGCACAGATGGATTCCTTTGCACGTTTCATAAGTACATTCCTTGACTTCATAACCAAGGTCTTTCTGCTTTGATTTCCATCTAAACACTAAAGATAGTGAAGTGGCCAGTCTCCCTCTTCATTCTCCAGGATGGCATATTCTTTGAAGTCCTTTCTAGCTCACTGCTGGAAACAAGCTTTCCTAGACACTGATCACTGGTGTTAAGTTCCAACAAGAAAGCATTTGCATTATGCATAAAATGATCAGGATCATCTACAAAGTATTTTGTAAAATGAATGGAAAGTAAAATGGAAACCACCCTGAGTTGTCAGTAAGGGGATTTTAGAGGCATACATTAAGATTCAACTCCATTTTGATTAAAATGTAAAATTACATGTTTATGTATATTCACTCAGTTGTTGGTTCATTTCTCTAACAAATATTATTGCACATTTAACTACGTGTCAGGAGTGTTTTTGAGTTACCAGAAATAAAATAGGAAGCAGTAGGAGACAAAATTCCTGCTCTTATGGAGTTTGTATTCTCATAAGTACAGGAGTGAGACAGAACACATGGAATCATGCAAACCATGCAATGTTACAGTTGTTATCAAATTCTAAGGAATAAGAGGCAAAGGATGCAAATTTGACCTAGTTTAGTCTAGAAATGCCTCTTTGAAGAGAAAATTGAGGAAGAATATGAAAACGATAAAGCTTTTTAATTTATTTAATACCAAATGTCAGAATCAGTTGCAGAAATCAGTCACTGAATCATTAGAATTTGATCTGAACCTAAGTAATGAAAATAAATGGAAAATTCTCCTAGGGTTGTGCTAAACACGGTCCCTGTAATTGGCTAACTAGCCATTAGGTTCAGTAAAAGACAGAAGTTCTGTGTCCTCTAACTCCCCATTTTGATAAGGCCACCTGCAGTGAGAGAAAATTAAGTAAAAAACACTACCAACCTGGTAGTATTCAATGAGAGCCATTCGGAAAGTTTCAAACCATAGGCACACCCATTTATTCATCCAACAAAACTTTACTAGAGCATTTCAGGGACTATACAACCTTCGGGACAGACTAGACTTAAAGGCCACTCTTTGCATTAAAATGCCTACCTGGATAGCAGTGCTACAGCTAAGATTCATAGAGTTATATAATTTTAGTACAGGTACAAGGGATTGGCACTTTTACTTCATTTACAAGTCTCCGGGTCTCCTAACAATCAAAAACTTAATCAGACATCAAACTTACATTTTATAGGGGACATTTAACAGTATTCACGACATGTGACCCAGTGAGATGAGACCATGTGGTGTTCAAACTGCCTGGTAATTCCTGTTGCTGGTCAAGTTCTGTCCTTGATATCCATAGAACCTATTTAAAAAGAGTCACCAACTTGGGGAGAATCTGTAATAATTTTCTTACACACAGATCCTGTCACCCTATAGACTGTTTAAATTGTTATATTTATCTAGAGAGGGCACATCATATTATTTAGGATTTTAGCAAAACATCAGGAAACAAAATGATAAGAGCTCATAATAACAGAGAGATGGACAATTTTAGGACAGTTTTATGATAGACCATCCTGAGGTTTTTATGGGGATGATTTCTTGGCAGGGCTGTTATATTCCTGGTGTTCCTTTTTCATGTGCTTGGTAGTCCAAATTATTTTTGAGGCCATAGAGGAGAACATGAGTTGGACAGTTCAAATGTTCAGGGATGGCACCAGAGGTGTTGGAGCAAATTGAACTGAATATTGGAATTAGAATATTATAAACGTGTGGGAATCAATCCAGTATCCAATAAATGATATAATTAAAATTTTTAAGATAGAATTTGGGAATACCCTGGCAGAAGGTTGGCATTAAGGGTACTGAGTACCTTTTTACATTAGGTTCTATGGGACTAGGTAAGAAAAGTGATTGGGGAATACAGATATTAAGGGGAATTTCAATTATAACATAAAAGAAATGAGGAATAGGATAAACAGAGTTATTTTTCCCAAAGATACTATAAAACAGACTCAATGAATAGTTTAATTGGGGCAGCATTGATTGGAGACATGGAGTTTGACTTCAATCAATTATGAGCTCTGAAAACCAAGTTTTGAGGTAATTAAATGAAGTATATTGAGCAGATTTCTTGCTTTTGCAGTGGTGTCAGGTTTCAGGGTATCTATCAAGAAAGGAAGTTCTACTTTACAGGAGTCCAGATAGCATTATAGAATGAATAATAGAATTGAAAAACACAAATGGACTTTGCAATCACTGACATATAATGGTAAAGCCATCGTGTGAAAGAATAGTGATGTGATACCAAAATAATACCCACCAACTACATCCCCGTTGAAGGGAAGAAGCCTGATTTTGCCATGGAGGGATTAAGCTGCCGTTACTTTTATTCAGTGATCAATCTTAGCTTTGGTAATCATAGGATGATTATATTATCCTAGTGTATAAAACATCACCTTTCATTTGCTTCCCTTGAAGATATTTACCATCAATGTAAGTATGTTTCCATATTTAACTTTCATTTCACAGGCATTACAGGGGATGTAGTAACAAGTTGCCAATATTCTCAACTCCTGATACTTATTCACTTATTTCACTCTCTCTGTAGGAATAAGCTGCACATAGTTCTTTACTTTTAAAGAATAGGATTCAAAGGAAGCTGACAGGTTGCCACTCCCAAAACTATGTTACAAAAATACTCTAGTTTCCATCTTGTTGGTCTTATGTTGCTCTCTCTCTCACTTCACCACTCTGATGTAAGCTACAGGTCATGTTGTATGTTGCCCTGTGAAGAAGGCTACCTAACAAGGGACTGAGGGAGTCCTGCAAACAGCCTCCAAGGACTGAGACCCTTGGCTCAATAACCCAAGAAGAACTGAATCCTACCAACAAGCATGGGCATGAATTTGGAAAAGGAACTTTCCTAGCTAAGCTGTGTCCAGATTCCCATTGCAAAAAAATCTGAGTGAATGAATTTCTGTCATTTTAAGATGCTAAGTTTTGGGATAATTCATTACATGGCAGTAAACAAAAAATAACTAATAAACAAGCCAAATGATACCATAGGGAAGCATTCAGGCAAATTTGGAAGGTGGGACATCCTACAATCCAATTACCACGCATTCTTCATCAAGGCAGAATATCATAGCCAAAGGGACTATTGAATCTTGGAGAGAGCATGAGCTTCAGCATAGAGTATGATTTGCACAAAATTAAGACAATAGCCTTCTTGGGGCAGTTGTGAAAAATTGAATATGGATTGGGTATTGAAATATATTACATAATTATTAATGTTAAGATACTATTATTTTGGCTTTATATTTTCATTAGAACATATAAGTATTCAAAGGTAAAATATTATATGCTCTTTAAATTACTTTATATTTATATATAATGAAAGTAGTAGATGTGCTCCAGTTAATGTGAATTCACTTGGAGGCAGTCAGCATTTGAAATATCATACTTATGAATCTTTATTATAATGGTGGCCACAATTAATTCTGTAGAGTTCTACAAAAGACCTGTTTTGGGCTAATGGATTTTTAAAAATAACTTTTATTGAGGAAGTATAAATGATATAAAAGACTTATCTTCAACTAGGATGTGTATTTGTGGTTCACCATTCATGTGTGAAAATGAAGTGTTGAGTACTCAAGTGGCCCCAGGTGATAAATACCTTCAGGGTAGCACTTTTATTATGGATTCTCATGACTCCAATGGTCTTCTTAATAGCCTGGAAAAATAATAGAGATGACTGTTCCTCTAGTGGACACGTCATAGCATCTGTCTTGTGCTAAAATTTTCCTTCTTGGCACTTGAGAACGAGAATTTCCCAAGTTTATAAGGAAAAATCTTTTGACAGTCTAAGGTCCTTCCTGCCTGTTAAGAAATGTTATTTTGCAGAATTTTGTTAAAAACTTGTTTTTGTTGTAACAAACCACCTGGTAGCCAAGTTCTTGAGGAGTTACCTGTATGAATCAAGTTTCTCCACAGAAAGAGAATCAATAGAATACAAACAAACAAAAAGTAGATACATGAAAAAAGCTTCAGTATGGAAGCTTTTTTTTTTTTTTTTTTTTTTTTTTTTTGGCTCATGTGAATATAGAGGCTACCTTCTACTCTGCCTTTTTAGCTGTCGATAAATGAGACCAGCCCAACTGCATGATCACTTGAAAAGTATGTTATCCATTGTATTCTAGTCTTATTACTGGTCTGTGGCGGAAAAAGTGAGCTATTTAATTAAAAAAAAAATGGTTTGCTTTCCTACAGAGGGTAAGAGGTGCTGCCCAGACAGACATGGTATTTTCTAAGCTCCACTCAATCATGACTGGATCCTGCCAATAGAATGAGAGAAAGTGCTGTGTACCACTTCTGGGCTGAGAATAATAAAAAAAGTGTTAGTTGATGTATGACAGACACCAGGATGGCCTGGAAAGCCATGTGTTTAAGATGTCAGCATCTCCCTCAGTCTGAGTCCTTGAGCAATGGAGTAGGCATAACCCAGCCTTCCTCCACCAACCATGAGTGCTCATATCCACCTGTCACAAGACAGCTAAACTATTGGGTGAATTGATGGGATAACAACTTTGTCTGTTTTGGGAACTACTCACTAGCTTTAACACACAGCCCACCCTACTATTTATGTACAAGCATGAAATAGTCTCAAGGTATGTGTTTCAAAGAGGACTATTCAATAACAATTCAATTGCTCACAGAGCCTAGAGTTGCCTCGTGGATAAAATATTTTGTTGGAGTCCTTTGGGTCAGTATTTAAATATGACTTCTACTAGTCTTTACTCTGAAATGGTAACACTAGCTGCAGTAACACTAGCTGCAGTGATCAACAACTTCAAATCTCAGTGACTTAATGAAAGAGAGAGGAAGAATTTTTTTCAGAAAGAAAAATTAAGTTTAAGAGCCATGAATTATTATCTACACTGATGTCTAAAAAGAAAAAGAAAAAAAAAAGTAAATTTATGTAGAATGGCATCTGACTGCCCCTTAAAATCTTATTCTGACGGTTTTTGCTTAGAACTTTCTGATAAAGTCTGTTTGCACTTATTGTTTTAGAAATCTGAAAATTAATTTTTTCCTTCCATCTTAGAAAGTGCACCTTGCATTCTCCTTGCACCCACCCCCCATATGAATCAAGGCAGTGAAGAAGGAATTAGAATTTGAACCTCAAAGCCCTAATACATTGTGTAGTTACATTTGAGAGAAACCAGGGCATAGCTAGATAGATTACTGAACATAGTCAGGACTTTCACTGATAGTGCCAGAACAGGACAAGCATAAAAGCAGATATCTAAAAACTCACACTAGTAGTTTTAGCATGTTTTACCATTGGTTCTCATGGGGAGGGTAATGTTAACAATAGTCATTGTAAATTAGTTTTGCTATCCAGTTTACATATTTCTTTATTTAATCCCTTAAAAGCTACCTTATGTGGCTTCAATACTCTCAAAAGTTAACTGAAAAGGAATCAGCTCAGATTTTTGGCAAGAGCATAATCACAGTTTATTCAGGAAAGAAAACTTCAGAGCAGTTAATTAGGAACCATATCTTCCATCCCCTGTGCAATCCAGATCCTTCACTGGTATCAAGCTTGGGTGACATTGAGATAGAAAATCCTTGGGCTTTGAATATTCCCTCCACTCTAGTTCAAAAATCGCCAACATGGAGTGAGGTATAATTCCTATTTAATCTCAGAAGCTCTGTCTTTCAAAGGTAGCATAAAGATGCATACACAGCTTGTGCTCCTGTTTGGAAAAGATTTAGAAAATGTTCTAGATGTTGTCTATTGCACATGGGGTCATGGAATCCTCAAAGTTGAGTTCATCTGCTCTTGAAAAATATGGTGGCTTTTGAAAATGTTGGTACTTCAGAGTTTTGTTGTTATTATAAAAATCATAACCATTTTAAAGGCAGAGTGGACACAAAAGGCATCATTATCTCCCCACTGCCACCTCCGGAGAAGAAAAATAAAATCAAGGAAAACACATAAAAATTTAGTGTTTTAATCTTGCATTTTGGAAGTGTGGGATACAAAACTAGACTAAGATTCTAATTTAATACTCCTGCTAGATAATATGTAACTTCACAAATTTCAGTGTGCTGCACATGTTACTTTTATATTCCAATAACTGGACCCTATTCTTCACTCATTTCAAAGTCATAAAAATCTGCTCACCCTGTCTCAAATTACATTTTCCTCTTTTTTAAGTCTACTTTAAAAAGTAAGCATTTTATTATGGAAATAATGCACTGTTCTTTAAAAAAGCAGATTTTCATCAACTTCTAATTCTTTAAAAAAAGCTATTATGATCAATACTATGTAGTTTAAGAAAGTGAACAAAATATCCTTCCTTGATTAAAAAACACATAATAACTTGTGAAATATTTTAAACTAAGAACATATAAAGATTTTCAAAGAAATAAGTGGGAATGGATGGTAAAACTTTTCTTGAGCAACACAAAAGAAAATATATCGAGTCCTGCTATGTTCTGAATATTTGTGGTCCTCCCAAATTCATGCTTTGAAATCTAATCCCCAAGGCAGTGGTATTAGTAATAGTGACCTTTGCTGGTGATTAAGTTAGGAATGTAGAACTCTCATGAGTAGGATTTGTACTCTTATCAGAGACTCTAGAGGGCCTGTTCACTCCTTTCTACCAAGTGAGGACATGAAGAGAAGGCAGCATTCTATGAACCAGGAAAGAGCCTCCCATCACCACCAAATCTATCAGTGCCTTGATCTTGAACTTCCTGACCTCTAGAACTATGAGAAATAAATTTGTGTCATTTACAAGCCACCTAGCATGGTAGTATTTTTTCATAACAACCTAAGTGGACTAAGGCAGAAAATTGACATCAGGAAGTTAAGATGCTGCTATAACAATACCTAAAAATATGAAATGGCTTAGGAACTAGCTAATGGAACAGCAGGAGCTTTGAAGTACATGCTAAAAAACCTGCATTACCGTGAACAGGCTATTAAGGGGGCTAAAGGGAAAGAAGAGAGGTGTAGAGAGTCTCAGTCTTCTTAGAGATGACCTAAATAGTCATGGAGAGAATGCTGGTAGGAATATGTATGGTAAAGGTCATTCTGATGAAGACTCAGATGGAAATGATGAGGAGAAAACCCCATAAGGTAGCAAAGAACTTGTTTGAATGGTGGTCAAGTTCTCGTTTTGTGTGAAGAGTAGAACTTGCAAGCTATAAAACAGGATATTTGGTTGAAGAACTTTCTGAGAAAACTAGTGGAGATTCACCTTGACTTTTCTTGAGTGCTCATAGTGAATACAAGAATAAAAGACAAAAGTTAAAGATGGAATTATTTATCAAAAAGGAAGCAGAACTTAAAATTTTGGAAAATTCTTGTCAAATGCACATTGAAAGAAATGAGAAAACTTGTTCGAGAGAGAACTAAGGTGTGATTGAGTGATCACCCTCAGCTTCTTTTTCTTTGGGGGGGGGGAGGGATAGGCATAGGGGTAGTGCAGAGGACTAAAGTCAGAACATTCTACCACCGAGCTATTTCTTCAACCCTTTTTATATTTTTGAGACTGGGTTTTGGTAAGTTGCCTAGACTGCAAGTGTGTGTTACCTACCACACCTGACCCAGGTGACCCTTTGATAAAGAGATTACTTTGAATCTTCCATTTAAATATAAATCATGATTTATTCTCCTAAGCAATGGAAGGAGGTTTCCCACAGAATTTCAGAGACCTATGGGGCTTCCCCTCTACTCCCATCATAGATTCAGATCAAGATCTCCTGAAGGGCAGGTGGATTGCCAAGCTCTGCTCCATGTATTTTGAAACAACAGTCCTCAGCCATACCGGGTGGGGCTCCAGCAGGCCCTGGTGCTGTGTGAGCTGCAGTGATCACCCTTCAGAGAGCAGAGAATATAAACTTGATGGCATCCTTGCAGTGTCATCTCCACCAGTACCACTCACAGTGCCGGAACCTTGGAGATGAGGCCACCTCCGCCTAGATTTGGAACACAGCAGTACCTCGAGTCTTGAGCACATAGCCCAGACAGATGATTGCTATGAGGATAGGGCCACCACATACAGTCCCAACTAGGGCAACGCCCAGAAGAGCCATGCAGATGGGGCACTCCCAGAACAATATCCCAAGGGACTAAACCAGCTCCATAAATGTGTCAGATGCATAGAGAACTTCCAGAGTTTGAAGGCTTTAGAGAAAGTCACGCATGCTTAAAAAGCAATACTTTTTTTTTTCTTTTAAAGAAAAGCACAGAAAGAACCCTCAACAAAAATATTATGTTATTGTTGTGCTTAAAGGGAAAAATCAAGAATTAAATTGAGCAGTAATTTAGTAGATTTTGTCTATGGAGTACCCAAACCAATGGTAATAAATGGTTAGAGCATAACCATTGTTCTATCTGGAAATTCTTTCATCAGCCACTTTTATTCCTAGAATGTGATAGATATCAATACATGAAGAATCCATTGTTAGTTCAAGATTTCAAGTTTTTGGCAGATCCAAGTGACCATTGTCCTACCAGACTCTCCCATGTGCCTATCACATCCTAGTAGTGGCTTAGAGATTTGACAATATTTCCACTCTGAAAACCTAACTGACATGAATTTCTTGCCTTCAGGCTGATCGTAAAAACTTCTAAGGACTGAATAGGGGCTGCTAAAGATAAAGATTCAATCCAGGCTGATTTAGACCAACAATAGACTCATGGTTTCAAGTACCCATGAAATTCAAGGTCTGACACTAACTTCAGTAAAGCTGATTTTTTGGCTTCCTGACAGCAGTCTCTGCTCTGCTTTGCACTGAGTGGGTTGGACAACTGTGTCCATAACATAGCAGAGGAACCTCTGGAAACTTTAGATTTAATGGTCTTTGGCACCCAAGACCCAGACAGATTCCACTGACTGCTCAAACAATGGCCACAGGGAGAAGACAGATTGGCTAGCCATGGTTTAAACAGCCATTCCCAATCTTACAGGGTGAATTTCTAGTTGACCCATAGTATTGGGATGAGACAGAAGACCTCAAAAAGAAGAGACGTTTGTGTTATCAGAAAGGAGGCTGGATACAACACAACTAATGAACATCTCCTCCTGCTTACAGGAGTAGGGATCTCTGATATATGCTTCACTGTATTCTGTCACATGGACATTATAATTTCATGCATGGCTGAAATGATTAGTTTTACTATCATTATACTGATTTTACAATTTGCAAACCTGTTACAAGTGTGGTTAGGAATATTGCCCAATTTTCTCATCAGTAGCAGAATTGGAATTTGTCTTCATGTCTACTTTGTTCCGGAGCCCAAACTTTGAAACATTGTTCTATGCAGAATAGTTTACTATTTCAGGTACAAAAGTGTGTGTGCTTTTTTTTTTTCCTTGTCTTTTACTTCTGTCTGCTGAGTTATTCCAAGGGCCTTTCCTCTTCTACCTTCTGTTCGTTCCTTTCTATACTTCTAAAAACATATATTTTCAGAGAGAACTAGAGGTCCAGTATAATTTGGATTTAATTACTATGAAATCAGTTACATTTCTGGGGACTTGTAATTTTGAAATCATTTTTAGTTTTACTTTCAGGCAAGAAAAACCAAGTTGGCAACTACTAGTTTATATTAATCTAAGGGCTTATACCTGACTGTTGGTGAGTTTCCTCTGTCAAACTTTTCTTCACTTAGCTGAGAAGGGTGTATATAAAATCGAAACCTACACATTTGTCCTCTCCTTCAATTCCACGAGGCTCTGCAATTAAGTGGTTGTCTCAGAACTTGTACAATACTGCCTAATCTGTAACTGAAAAATAGTTACACAGGATATGGAGGAAAAGTTTTAAAAGTTCATTGAATGTAATTCCTTAGGCCATGAAATTATAATTATAAATAAATGGAATTGGAACATTAAAATATATTTTCCCCTGAGAAAGAAAACCTGTTAAATGAGAGTTTTACATATCAGTAGGTTCTGTTCGAAAATTTGAATTTCTAGAATGGCATTCAGGTCCCCCACTCCAAATATGAAATGAAAATGGATATATTGAAATTTCTCTATTACTCTAGCCATTGACCTGTTAAAGATATCATGGGATGGTTTACTTCAGAAATTGGCATTAATAGGAAAATGACAAAAACTTGCTGCCCAAATGCTACTATTTCCAGAATGGTAAAATTACATAGGCGTTTATTTCAATTTCTCATTTAGAGTGGCAAGGAAGAGTGAACTGAAATCAAATGCATCCTCTGATTCTTAAATGGAAATGCTCTCGTGTTAGCTGGTTCTGGGAGAGATATGTGAATATAGCAGTGCCCATTCTGTGCCCAATTTATTTTCTTCTCTTAATTCTTGCTTTTGTTCAGAACTGATTTGAGATATTCTCTTTAAAAGGAAAAACTGGATCATCTTCAGAATGCCTTAAGTAACCACCACTATGAAGCTCATGATTGCATGATTATTTCCTAGCCTCTTAGCAGCACTTAATTAATAAAGCCAATGGAAACCTCAAAAGCAACAGTGTCTTCCCTGGGTGAAATTTTGGCAAAAGAAGTGTGTGTGTGTGTGTGTGTGTGTGTGTGTGTGTGTGTGTGTGATAGAGAGAGAGAGAGAGAGAGAGAGAGAGAGAGCCAGCCAGAGATCAATTTCCAGTTTACAAAAAGACAAACAAACAAACAAAAGAACATTTTTCAGTTTATAAAGAATGTTTGTGTATTTTATCCCATTTTTCTTTTATTCATTTTCTGTAAATCTTTACGAGGTCAATGATAACATTAATATCTATAAGAGGGTTTTTTTTCCAACAAAAAATGAATGTGAAATACATTGATTTTTCAATGAGTTTTAATTAGTACTGGTAGTATGTCAGTTTTACACAAGAGAAAATGGACCTTCAGAAACAATAAATGGCACATAATTATGCACAGCAGTGAGTGAGCAAGGAAGGGAAAGAGGGAGGACTCTGTGGGAGCTCTCCTGAGTCCTCCTGTCCTTGGGGTAAGAAGCTGCTTCTGCATCATGTGGGAATCATGTCTCATTGTGCATAAACTGCTTCTGTGGGTATTGTTATATTTGAGCCTAACACCACCTTGGTGATTTTCACACCTTGAGCTTTCCCTAAAATATTGTACTTCAGTTCTGAGTTCTAAAATCCATGAAAACTTTAGTCTATACCACACAGATTATGTATAATCCTGGATATTTATTCATACCTACCCTCACGTGGCCTCATTCATTTAATTGTGTCACCTCTCCTATTAGACTGTGTCCTCGTTGACAGTGTCTTTCTTACTATTTCTGTATTTTACCGTAATGCCCAGGAAAATGGTTAGCAATATAAGAGGTACAAAAATACATGTACATTAGGACACATTGTGTCTATACATTTTAATTTTGCTGAAATCTAGTTACTATAATCCTAGAATATAATTTTTAACATATTTTCAAAGAAAGGAAAACTTAAAAGTTTGCTTATTGTTATTTCAGATGTAGCAATAGTGCTCATACCACCAAGTTCTAATTATTTAAATACAGCAGCTGAAAATATCTACTGAAAAGGAATAAGGACTAAAAAATGAAATATACATGTCTAACAGAAATAAATCATTCTAAAATGCAAGCAATTTATTTCAAGTACAATTTAATCAGAAGAATAGAAATTATATTAGTGTTTAAATGAAAAAAGAAATTATTGTACCTTTGAATGGCCCAGATTCTAGTTGAAGATTACTATTTATTTATTTATTTATCTTTATTGTTCTGCTTACATTTTTAAATAACATCTTGTATAGACTTATTTATTGGACCCTTTAAATTCTAGAATAATAGCCCTTTTTGACATGCACATCTGTCCCTCTTACTAAACAGATCCAGTTTAACTTCTACTTCGCTCTTGAGGCTTCCTTTCTGTGCCTTTCCTTTTCTTGAATCTGAAGCTCTTTGTTAACATTTTAAGGGTGTGTTAGTTCAGTTTGGTCCATGTGGGCTGCTATAACAAAATATTCAAAGCAAGGTAAGTTATAAATAGAATCTTATTCAAACAGTTCTGGAGACTGGGAGTACTATTCCAGGCACCTGCAGATTAGAGTCTGCTGAGAGCTCTCTTCCTTGTTCATAGATGGTGCCTTCTTGGTATGTCTCATGTTACAGAACTGGGCAAGAAAGTTCTTTGGAGATCCTTTAATAAAGCTGCTAACTGCATTCATAAGGGCTCTGCCTCCATGACCCATCACCTCCCAAAAGCCATATGTCCTAATGCTATCACATTGGTGATTTAGGTTTTCATATGTGAATTTGGGGGTCAGAAACAATCAGGCCACAACAATGGGTAAGGTATTGAGGGCAAAGCTTCTTTATTTCTCATTTCCTCCTCTGTGTTGTCTCTGCCTTTTGAAATGCTATCTCTAAGTCATATGCCTGCCAAAAACCACATCCAGACAAGATTTCTTTACATTTTTCTGCAGTCCACAGCTATTTTATGAACACAGAAAGACACAAAGTGTTTACACACCTTCATGAGCAATAAGAATTCAAAAAGCAAATGAAAAGGTAATTTGTTGAAGATATGCTCAGATCCAATCCTGGGCTGCTGAGCTGTATGAAAAATTCTTCATGCTAAAGCCGGTTGAGGTACCTGTGTGTGTGTAAGTCTTATATATAAGAATTTGAGGGCATCTATACACTTAAATTTTCATGATCAACATCACTGCTAAGACAGAACGTTTTTGAATTTCCACAAAATAGCAAAATGATTATTTAATGGATCAATTTTTTAACTAGACAATGAAATACTCAATAATTTAAAGAAATAAGACATATAAATACTATGTGATGAGGGAATCAGGAGAATTCCAGAAACAATGGGAGAAGTCACACATGAGTTATTTATTGATATTATCTTAGCACATGAAAAATATTGACTAATACTAATTGGAAAATTTGGACAACGACTTGGACAAAAATCTATTTCTAAAATGGAGTCATTTTCATAAAAAACATTCCAACAGAGGCAGAAATGGGAAAGACATATGTACAAAGTGGTCACCAAATATTAATAATACGAAAAACATAATCATACTAGGAAGAAGGTAGTAGATTTTAGTTCCATAATAAAAGAGGGTTGGTGCTTATTAGCCCTCATGCATAAGGCTGTTTCTAATGTTCCCCAGGTTTTATATTAATTTTTCAGATGAGAGGAACTGAGGCTATGAGTTGCCCACTAGTTTCTCCGATTCCTGGGCTCAGAAGCACTCATTCTCTCCTCTACTGAATGCTGTCTTTAATCCATCATTGCTACGATCATAACCCAGATCATTTTATTTATAATTAATACAATCATGCTCCAACACATGCTTGGTGCTTTTGAAAAGCGTCGTCTCAAAGAACTCCTTGAGTTATTTCTTCAGACAGGAATATGGGTAAGAGAAGCCCCACGTGATATTTTCTGCTAACATTCTGGGAACCTGAACGAACAAGTGAGTCAAACAAATGTTGACAGTGTGGGTCCTTACTAAGCCATAGTTTGGGTGTGGTTTGTCCCCCAGGGTTCATATGTCAGGTTCTTGTCCCCAGTGTGATATTTCCCAATGGGAGTGGGAGGACCTTTAAGAATAGGGCCTAGAGGGAATTGGTTAGGTCTTTTGGGCTGTGTCCCCCAAGGGACTGAGATAGTCCCAAGGGACCCCATGTTAACTGTGAGAGTGGACTATTACCAGAGTGAACTAGACCTATGAATCACTGATTGGTTCCCTATTTGGCAATGTGACCACTTCCTCCAGCATTTGTTCCTGTCACCATGATTCCATCCATCATGATGCTGGGACCATGCCCTTAGACCTCTAGAACAGTGAGTTAACTAACCTTTTTTCTTTATATAATAACCCAGCCACAATATGAGTAACAGTAATAAATTACTATTTCATTTGGTTGTAGTAATAAAGAAAACAGACTAATATAGTGACACAGAAGTGTTTTTATTTTTTTCTAAAGGTCATGGTTTGACAGTAGGGTAATAAGTTATCAAAATGTCTCCCCTGTCTGTCTTGTTCCCCTACTACCATCCCATTTCTTAACACACACACTCCAGAGCAAAATCCAGTCCTTTTTCTCTTTCCAGAAAATGGGTTAATAAAGCCACAAAAGCTGTAGAGCTGTAAGCCACTGCCACCTGTGGGCTTAAACATTTTACACCTCAGGCTTCTCATCTATAATACAGGGCTGGTACTAGGAGTGCCTAAATCTGATTTATTGTTATAGCATTAGGCACATTAATTTGTATTAACCACTTATATCGCTTGTCAATATATAGTAAACATTCTAGGAATATTTGTACGATATAAAAAAAAAACTGATATTTTCTTTTAAACCTCAGCCATCAAAATGTAATGGTTTTCTTTCCATCCATTCCACTTTTTAAAATATTTTTCTGTGTCTGACATCAAAAATTTATAGTAGCTAAGAATTTTAACTTTACTCAGAAGATGTAGGGATTTCCCCTCCAATTTATCTAATGGATCTTGGTCCAGATGAGTCAGTAATCTGGATTTCCCCATTTATGTTGAAAATACCCACTTCATCCTGAGCATTGTAGTTCGCATCAGTGAATCCCAGGGCCTCACTAGTACCCAGATGTCCCCACTGACCAATTGGATTAGTTCTACCATCTTATTAATGTCATCTCCATGATACTTCAGGTGAAGTCAACCAAATGCAACCACCTCAGCAGTCTTATTAGGGCCTTAGGTTTTGAACACAGGAAGCCCATAATTCTCTTGTCCCAATTTAATAAGACACTAGCGCTCAGAGGGGATTTGGCTGCATTTTTAAAGAGCCCCCACATGGTTTTATCATTCTTCACTAGTGACATACACAAATCCTCTTCAATGTGAGCAGGTAGGCTGAGCCCATCCCATGGGTGCTTCATGGAAGGTTCAAATGCAATCCACTCACTTAGATTCAATGAGAAGAAATTAAAACTCAAAAATAAAAATCAATACCCTCTCTTTTTTTGTGCCTATTCAGTGACTGTACATGCTGGCTTTCATGGGTAATAGATTCAAGCATCACTGCGAATGAATGCTAAAATTTATGGACTTCTCCATAGTCATTAATTAATAGTGTGCACACACAGAAAAATAACCAGGCGGAACACTCAGAAATAAAATTATTGCTGAAGCACTGACTACATAGTTTTTAAGTGGTCAGTCAGGTGAATAAAATGAATAATTGAATATGCTTCACAGGCAGACAGTATGGTCAAGCATCCCAACAGGTTTTCAATTCTCCCTGAAGAACATACATCCTATATAGGTATATGAATTGATTTTATTCTTATCTATTTGCCACGGCTCTTTTGTAGTTGTGTTTTCTCTGTGAGAGTTTACAAGAGCCCCGGTATCATAGTGTGCAAGCTCATAAAGGATGCTTTAGGGAGTCCTTGCAGTAAGTAGCCGAGGACTTAATTTCAGTCTAGAATCCTGCTGAGAAGCAAAATAGAGTATGAGTTTAGCCATGATCGAAATTATGCTTATCTTATCCCTTTTTATACTTGTTGCAACATAAATTCCATGGAGAACTTTTTTTAGAAAAGACGTTTCTCATTGGGAATGTCTATTATTAATTGAAGCTATGCTGATTTGGGAGTATAATCCTTGAAAGAATTTTGCTCCATGTCTGAAAATATGGAAAAAAAATATTGATCCTGGTAGGGGAATGGGAGTTGTAATTATATTGCAGTTTGAAACCAGGTTTATATTTGGTTTCCTTTGATGCTTTTTCTTTTCTCTATCAGCACAATTTTCCTATAAAACTCAGACAGCAAATATTTTAGTCTTTGCAGACTACACAGTCTCTACTTCAACCACTTCAGTGCTGCCATTGCTGAATGACAGCAACCAGAGAAAATACATAAACAAATGATTGTGGCTATCTTCCAATGAAATTTCATGGTGAGTTGTGTTGGGCCCAGGAGCTCTGGTTTTCTGGCTCCTGATCTACCCACTTCACAGTCTCATAGACACACAAGCAAAAGTTTGGAGTGCTTCATGTACCTGTGGAGAGCAGAAGCAGATACATGCTGAGGAATATGGAGGGCTAGGAGCCTTCTCCAAGTTTCTTCTCTTCTTTGATGGGTTGTTTTCGTCCAACAACCAAGGAGTCTTCCTTCAGCAAGGCAGGACTAGTGTTGACCTGGAAGGGCACTGGAGAGTTATTTTACTCTGTTTTGTGAATTGGGAACTGTTTTCCCCATTCAAGTTCTATAGAATAACTCCCAGTGGAAAGAATCAAGTCAGAGCTCATTTTCCCTGATGTTTTTGATGGTGCTATTTCTTTTCTTTTCTTTCTTTTTTTTTTTTTTTTCTTCCCTGAAAGGTCAGAATCATTAGCCTGGAGGCTCTACACTTGGGGCAAAACAATATTTAGCACACTGACAGATTTTTGTCAGAATTCAAAGGAAAGATAAGGAGGAGAGGGGAAAGGACTGTATTCCCCAGGCAGAACTTGACAAGAAGGGAATGTTCTCTTCAGATGATGATCCAGGATGCGGTGAGCCCAGACAGGAAGGTCATGTGAAAGCATGCCACAGGCCTCTGCTGGACGCATTTGGATTGTACAGGTTTCCCAGGCTGGGAGCTAATTAGGACCAGACAAGCTTAGCGTTCTGCAGCCTGGCTCGTCCCCTTAAGGTAATGCTGCTTTGAAGTCTAAGGATTTCCCATTGTTTATTGAAGTTTCAGTTCTTAGCTCTTTCCAAAAGGATTTGAAGGAGTTTAAACAGTAATGAAAATACAAACCAAGACTATGAGTAATGAGCCAAAGCCAAGCCTATCCAAATAAACAAAATAGAACAAATGTTGCCAGTGGTGGAAGATAAGCTTATTGCTTCATTGAGTACTTGAACTTGGTACAAGTGTAAAACTAGAAACTGGGATGGCCCCAGGGGAGGACAGAACCCAAGAACTCATCTGATGGAAAACACTTTGTTAAATTCTGGGATTAACCAGCAACAACCCCCTTTCACTTGTATATTAGGGTTATTTTTACTTTCAGTGGAATGATTTATATAAGTATCATGTTTGGGGGCTGCTAGTGGTGGAAAAACCAGATTTGACTTTCGCTGTGTATGTGGAAGGGCAAAGGCAATCTTCATTCACTTACATTAGAGATGTCTGGGAGAGATGAGTATAAAATCTGAGTGAGCTTCAGCTCCTCCTGTTTTGCCTAGAAGCAATAAGGGTGAAGCTTCTTTCTTCTCTCCTGGGGGCCAGCTGCCTAGTCAGTGGTTGATTGTTCAAAAGGCCATGATATTGATGGTACTATGTCCCCACCATGTCTGCTGTATTATTTAATTTTCTGTTGCTATAACAAAACAATGGAGTATGTATCCTTTATATAGAAAAGAGGTTTACAGTTCAGAGTTTTGGAGACTGCAAATCCATTATGAGAATGACCCCATCAGTTCAGCTTCCAGTGAGGCCTCATGGCTGATAAGATCTCGTGCATTTGACAGAAGACAACAAAACATTCACTGAGAGAGGCCAGTTTAAAAAAGCTTATTCACTTCTTAGTTGTTAAAAATGATAACTTGGACATCTTCTTGTGAAATCAGAAAAATCAAAGAGCAGTCATAAGATCAAAGATCCAAGTAAGGTCTTAGGTTCTGAGATATCCCAGGGAGGTGGAAGTCAGCGGTTGCCACAATACTGCTGTACAGCCACTCTTTACTGACGTTCCACAACTCAGGTGTGAGATGACAAAATTTCATTCTCGTTCAAGCATCTCTGGGCCAGCTGGAATTTGGATGATATGGTCTAGGTTCCACTGAGCTTGACATCAGGTGACAGATTGAGATCAGCTTCTCATGTTCTTTTGCAACTAGGAGGTGACTCAGGAACTTTCTTCATGGAGATAGGATAAGTGTGGGAAGACAAGTCCAATGCCATGCACATTTCCAATTACCATCTAAATTCTACTAACATCCCATTATTGAAGACAAATGACAAGGCTACATACAAGATCAGCATCCAGGAAAGCACATCCTGTCTAGTATGAGCCTATGACAAGAATGTGGGTGGAAAATACCACGATTTAGTGAAAAATTGGGACCAATAATTCTATCTGCTACAGAGGCATATCTGCATTGAGGGGTTCTGTACTCAATGTAGAAGAGCAAACTGCCTGGTCAGAAGCCTCAAACTAGAGACATAGGAAAGGGCAGTAACGTTCCAGGTCAATAAGATAAGGAAGTGGATGTACACTTCAGAGTTCACCCTCCGTCATATAAAGGCATTCTTACTATATAGTACACACTCTTGAAATAACTGAACATTTTATCAATTTTAATGTTGTCAAAAGCTCCAGTTTTCTCTCATTCTTTTCTAGGTAAAGATAAATAAATTCAACAACTGAAAAAGAAATATATCAAAATAGGTAATGATTTTTAAAAGCAATTATTAAGTTATATTTGTATGGCTAGATAGTTTGAAATATTTTGATGTAGAAAGTTAAGTTGAGAACACTTAAGCAAAGTTTCTTCACCACTTTGAGTCCAATAGCACAGTTACTGGCTGTATATGTGATGGATTTTCTTCTTCTCTCCAAGAGAGTTATCTGCTGAACCCCACTCTTGTCTAACACCTATTTACCCTTTTCTGCCTCCATGTATTATATCCAGGCCACGACACCTGTGGCAGATTATATTATTAATATCCTGGGATGCAGACCCTGCTAGGGATGGAAACATGTTGATATACTTGCCATAGTGTTGGGTGAGATGGTGGATTTGGGTAAGAAATGATCTAGGTAGGTAGCAGGTGTCTCCGTCAGTTTTGTGCTTCTATAGCAGAATTCCTGAGACTAGGTAATTTATAAAGAACAGATGTTTGCTTTTATAGCTCTGGAGGCTGGGGAGTCCAAGATCAAGGGACCATATCTGGTAAAAGCCTTCATGTCACTCACCCCATAGTGGAAGGTAGAAGGACAAAAGAGTGAAAATGGAACTGACCCTCTGGAGAGGAAGCAAAGCCCTCATAACCTAACCAACCCCTAAAAGTCCTACTTCTTAACACTGTAGCATTGGGGATGAAGTTACCAACACTTCAACTTTCAGGATCACATTCAAGCCATAGCAACAGGTAATCAGAACACCGGAAGCTCTCCCTCTCCTTTCCCACTTTGCATTTCAGAGGCCTGGAGTGCTCCATTCTGTCTTTGGTTTCAGCTTCAAAATGGTGCCACATTGCTGTTTCCTAAACTGAGTTTCCATATTTGTCATTTCCATACGGTTTGCTAGGAGAGGATGCTTCCTGCCTGTGTTCTGTATGGCTGACGGTTTTCCTCTTGCAGTTTTCACCTTCCCATTTATCAAATATCTAACTGTCAAGGGTCTGTCAGGGCTTCCAAGATGTGAGATCCTGTGGTGACTTGTGCAGCATGATTTGAACTAGAAGCTGTTCCTACAGAAATTTTGGGTGTCCCACGTTCAAAATAACAACAACAAAAAAAATTAAATTCCAGTGACTAAAACATATAATGATTTTTGCCTTTAAAAGAAAAAGAAAGAAAAGTGAGAGACTATACTAAAGACAATATTTGGGGTTGTCAGTTTCTTATGGTAAATGTTAAAAACAACCAGGAAGAGAAAGTTCCAAGCAAAAACAGACAAACAAACAAAACCATAAGTACAGATCTGTCCTTCATAGAAAAACTCACAATTGCCTAGTAAGAAAACATTTACAAAGCTGTCTGTGTGCCTAGCAATGCGATAGTTATCAGAATGTCTTGATGCCTTGGAGTTCCTACATTTCTCCTATTTGGATTTCAAATGTGGGTTAAATGGTTTACTATTCCAGACATAGATTTCCTAGTTACTCCCCAACCAGAGGTAAGTAGCTAGAGGATTAGTCTAATGCTCTATTCTTTTCTGATATTTCATATTAATAAGCGCTTGCTAGATTGTCTCAATGAAGCAGGAACTCTGCTATATTTTCGGATTAATGGCTACGGATAAACAAATATGGGCGAGTCATGTTTTCTGCCCTTGAAGTGTATGCAGCTAACAGTGGGGAGTAAGTGTTGGTCTGTAAAATATGGACTAGTCAGATTGGAGGATTTCATTATTTTTTTTTTAACAGTGCAGTCTGCAGAATTAGACAATGGTTTAAAGGTGATGTCACCCAACTTGAATAGGGAAGGAGAAGAACAATTTCTGAATCATTCAAGAAGTACTTCTTTTATGTAGCTGACTTTATTGTGTGATTTAACATAGTGACAATCACTAGAACATCCAGGCATTTTATGTGTGATTGTATTGCTTGTTTGGGTTACTGGGGTCTTCACTTTCTTCTGTTAGTGTCCTTATCCACCAATACCTGGTACATAGATTATTTTGATCTCAGTAAATTCAGAGTACTAACAACAAGGAATCACAGTTGTTCTATGAAGTAAAATAAATATTTTTTTTAAAAGAAGAGCTGGATTACAAGAAAGCATAATGCCTGTGGAAAGGGCCGGCTGTCATAAGAGGTGCATTCTCAGAGGGGTATCCTACTCTCCACCTACCCCAGCGATCATTTCTCAAGTAATCACTATCAGGCCCATCTTCAATGCATTCTGTTTAAAAGCCTGCACAAGCAATGCAACTTTAAATGTGTCATAACGTGCTGTTTTCTTAAGATGATGTGTCTCAATGAATTTAAGCTGAGGCTTTATTAGCACCTTTATTGAACATTTAAGTGGACCTTACAGCTATTGTTTGTGTGCAGCAGCAGGAAAAAAAAAAAATTCTGAGAGGAAAACTCACAAGAAGCCACTTAAAATCGAGGGGAATAAAGCAGGAGGCTGATTTCTTCTGCTACCACCTCATTTAATTGACAGGTATTAAATGAAAGTCATGCATGTGCGCATGTGCGTGGGCACGTAGGCGTGCATAGGCTTGACCACAGCAAGTGGAGGCTGTTGGCTTGGAGTGCTCTGTTAGGGTGAATGAGGTGTTTAAGAAATCTGGGAGATACTTGCTATATTAGTTTTCCAGGCTGCCATTAAGTATGGCAAAGAGAGTGGTTCAAAACAATAGAAATTAATTTTCTCAGTTTCCTGGAAACTAGATGTAGGAGCCCTGTTTGGGGAGATGACTTAAATTGCCGTTGACTATGGGCCATGGAGATTTGGGCATTGCTGCCTTCCGTAGTCTCACGGGACTTGGCCCGGGATCTCGAGGGACTTGAGCCAGATTGCTGATCGGGTCTGCGCCATTTTGGTGGTGTGTGTGGCGCGTGTTAGTCGTTGTTAGAGCCAGAGAGAAAAGTTATCAAAATAAAAAGCTGTTTGTTTCCAGTTCGCCTCTAAACTTCTTCCCACGGCTTCGTTGCTCCAAGCGGCCATCGCTTCAGGCGGCAACAACTAGAAGCCTGAAATCAAGTTTAACAGCAGACCCACGCTCTCCCTGACAGTGTCACAGGACAATCCTTGCTTGTCTCTTCCAACTTCTGGTGTTTGCCAGCAGTCCTTGGTGCTCCTGGGCTAGCAGCCGCGACCCTCCCTCAATCTGTCGGTTAAGGTCTTCATGTCCAAATTCCCCTGTTCTGTACAACACTGGTCATGTAAGATTTGAGTCCACACTAACAACCTCGTTTTAACTCAATTACATCTTTAATGAGCATTTTTCCAAATAAAATCATATTCTGAGGCACTGGGGACTTAGACTTTAATCATATCTTTTTTGGGGGAATAAAATTCCATCCATGAAACTTGGGCGTATTGCTCTTTTAAAAAGAAGTTAGGTCTAGATAGAGACGAACTCCCAGTTTTATTGGATTCACTCCTAAGTGTTATTTCTTAATAACAACCATTCTCTTTTCTCAAATTCTGTCTACTTTATTTTTCAGAGGGCCAGCTCTATCAAGTAATAATTTGGGAAGGGCAATGTATGGGTGGGGTTATAGCCAATTCTTTTCTTGCTTGAATATTATAATTTTTCCATAATAAGGACAGAATATTTTGAAGAATAAATTAGGGTGTCAGCATGATTTCTGCCAAAAATCACAGCAGCAGAACTTTTTCTTCATCTTAGAAAAGGTCTGTAGAGAAAGTAGTGGTGGTTTTCTCTTTTATTTGATGAAAGGACAGATGCCCTTTGAGGTTAAGTGACTAGAACAAGGTCACATACAGAGTCAGAGCTGGAGAAAAACACCCAGATGATCAATGCAGATCAAGCAAATGCCATTGCTTCAGCTCTGTACTCAGTTCAATGCTAGGATTCACACCTGTTTTTAGAATCTCCTTTGAACTTGACTCTCAGAAGTTCTGAGTTTAGAAGTCAGGCCCTTCTCCAACCTCACTCTCTTATTGATCAAAGACCTTCTCTTCGACTGCACTTTGCAAATATCACATGCTTTCCACATAATAAAACAAAACAAAAGAGTGGCCTTACCAGAATCAAGGAATGAAAATATCAAAACATAGTTTGAAAGTTTTGCTACTTTAATGTAAAGAATATTTCTCGGCAGATTTTTTACTTGCGTTTCCACTTAAAATTGGTAGCACAGAGGGAATTAGTGTGAACCAAATTATGTTTGTATGGGAAATGGAAAGACATTAGAACCAGAGTAGATACCTCTGCATTTTAATCTTGGGTCCACCTCATGGCACTTTAGTGATTTGGGAAATGGCGCTGAGGGTCAAATTTCTTCAAAGGTAAAATTTGGGTACGAATCATCATCTTTAACTCGCAGTATTGGTGTTACAGCTAGACCTTGGCATCCAGTCAATAGTCAATAAAATGTTTATGTCTTCATTCATGTTTTTGGAAATGCTCCAAGAAATAGCTACTTCATCTGATGTTTCTCAGTGCAGATGACATTCAAATAGACTTATGTTAAATTCCAGCACCCCCTGTTAATAGCTACTTGACCTTGGACATATTGCCATAATTTTTTTCAGTCTTGCTTCTTGAAAAACATAGAAAACTCAGAACCACTACCTTTCAGGATCATTGTGTGGGTTACCTGCAATAATCTATGTATAGTGTTTGGTAAGGAATTCTTGCACTCAGCAAGTGTGGAGTTTGTGATAAACACTAATATCATAATTAGTTCTACCTACTAATAGAATTATTTAGAGCTTATCTAACTTAAAATTTCTGATTTTATTTAAGGAGATTTTTTGTCAAAGCTCTAAATGGTTCTAATCACTTATTCTTATATTCCATAAAAAAAAGACAAAATGTGGTTTTTCAAGAAATTTCATGCTTAAAACTCCAAATTACTCCTGGTTTGGCAGAAAAAAAATCTAATACTCTTTTGGCTCTGTTCTTCCTACTAATTTTTGTTATCAGAACTGAATATAGAATACAATCTCTTCCCAATGGACAAAGTTCTATGCCCTGTATATTATTATTCTTGATCTGAGAGATATTCCTTTTTGGATTTCTCTGCTTAGAAACTTCAGTGTCTGCTATGAAATGAATGTTTTTGTCCCATTTAAATTCATATGTTCAAAACCCTAATCCCCAATATGATATAACTTAGAAATGGGGCATTCAGGAGGTAATTAGGTCATGAGGGTAGAGACCTCTTGAAGAAAGTGGAGCTCTCTTGTCCTTAGAAGAGACAGAAGAGCACTTGCTTCTATCCTCTAGGCTCTGTGCCTTGTAAGGATACAGAGAGAGGATGGCCCTGTACCTCAGCAGACACCAAATCTTTCAGCACCTTGATATTTGGATCCCTCGCCTTCTGACTGTGAGCAGTGAATTTCTGTTAATTCACGTAATTATGATGTTTTATATCAAGTGGGAAAAGATGAATTCTCTATTTTTGTTATAAGATTCTTCACAGCAAAGTAAATGATTAAGAATATAAAGAGAGAGCGTACAGAATTGGAGAAAATTTTTGCTACCCACAAATCAGATAAAGCGTTGATTTTCAGGATATACAAAGAACTCAAAAAGCTAACACCAAAAAACAAATAACCCAGTCAATAAATGGGCAAAAGAACTAAACAGACAGTTCTCTTAAGAAGAAATACAAATAGCCACCAAATATATACAAAAATGTTCAACAGCTCTAGCAATTAGAGAATGCAAATTGAAACTACACTGGGATTCCATCTCAGTTCAGTCGGAATGGCAATTGTAAAGAATACAAGTAATAATAAATGTTGGCAAGGATGTGGTGAAAAAGGTACACTCATACATTGCTGGTGGGACTACAAATCTGTGCAACCATTCTGGAAAACAGTATGGAGATTCCTCAGAAATCTTGGAATGGAACCACCATTTCACCCAGTTATCCCACTTCTTGGCATATATCCAAAGGAGTTAAAATCAGCACACTACAGTGACACAATCACATCGATATTTATAGCAGCTCAATTCACAATAGCTAAGCTATGGAACCAACCCAGATTCCCATCAACAGATGAATGGACCAAAGAAATGTAGTATATATACACAATGGAATATTAATCATCCATAAAGAAGAATGACCTCATGACATTTACCAATCAATGGATAGCATTGAAGACTAAGATGCTAAGTGAAATAAACCAATCCCCGAAAAACAAAGGTCAAATGTTCTCTCTGATATGAATATGCTAACCCACAATAAGGTGTGAGGGAGAATAGAAGAAGTTCAGTGGATTAGAAAAAGGGTAAGAAGGGGAGGATAGGAATAGGAGAGTGGAGTGCATCTGACATAACTTTCCTATGTATGTATATGAATACACCACAGTGAATCTCACCATCTTGTACATGCGCAAGATTGGGATCCTAATTAGAATAAGATATACTTCATGCTTGTATAAATATATCAAGATAGATTTAATTGTCATGTATAACTAAAAATAATAAAACAAAAAGTAAAAAAAAATAAATAATAATAATTCATCCTATTATTATTTTGCAGTGTAATTACACAACGGTATTCATAATAATGAAAATGCTTACAAGCTATAACATAGCAAATCCTAGGTGTCTATTAAGTAACCACCCAAAAGATGCCTCCTTAAGTAGAATTATATGACACTTATAAAAAAGAGAACTGAGAGAATATTTTATTTATTTATTTATACAGGGCCTTTTATGTCCCAGATGCTGTGCTCATCTGGTGTCTTGTGTTTAGTCTTCAGAACTAACATAAATATCATGCTTTCCTGTACTAACATTGAGCAACTGGGAGAAGTGAAGCATAGGCTAAGGGACATCTCTTGCTTAAAGTCATAGTAATGGTTAGTGGAGATTTGAGTTCTCTCTTCCTCTTTCAGATTAGTGGACAGAGCACAAAACTACTCATGTGTCAAGTTTCCCGAAATCACACATGCAAATAAAATGTATAATTGATCTAATTATCTATCTATCTTTTTTCCCCATGTATTGCTGCTTGTTAAAATCAGACATTTTCCTAGATTGTAGATACATATATATATTTTTCGAATAGCATTTTCATAAGTCATTAAAATCAAAATGTGTAAATGATTTAATCCAATGGTTTCACCTTTAAGAATATCCATTTTTAAAATAGCATCTATAAATATATACTAATTTAATTATTTCTATTGAAACAAATTTAAGTTTTCTGACTCAATTCTCTATTTCTGCCTCTAAACCGTGTTATCTCATTATCCCTTTGATTATGGTTTCCCCTGTGTTTCTATGTTTCCCATAAATGAACTGATTGAGTTTAACAGTGAACCAATTATAGCATAACTTTCTCCATTTTAATCAAAGAAGGGAAATCCTGAAAATTCAGAGATTTTGAAAGTTTAATTATTCCTTCAGGTCCTTTTATCAACCTCAAGAAAGAACATAGTTTTCTTTTAACTCACACTTTTTCTGAGCTCTTGGACTCATATACTCTCAAACAAGAATTGCCAAATTTATTTAAAAAATACAGAATTTCCAGTTAAATTTTAATTTCATATGCGCAATTTAATATTTTAGGTGTAGGTATGCTCCATGCAATGTTTGGGGCACATTTATACTAAAAACAATTATTTATCTGACATTCAATTTAATTGGGTATTTAATTTAACTGGGTATTTTATCTGTCAGTTCCCCCAAATACATATCAGAGTTGGAAACCATTTTGTAAGAATTTTGTCCTCCAGAAATATCAGTAAAGAGCAAACTCTTGAATATTGCTCTTTGAAAATTCCTTTATAACTTGCACAACAATTGAAGTGTCCCATTGTGTCCTTGTTCTACAAAGAGATGAGAAGCAATGGAATGCATCTGAAGACTGGTCACATCCTATTCTTGAAGCAACACACAGAGCCTTTGAGAAGAAATTACATCTTTTTTTTTTTTTTTTTTTTTTTTTTTTTTGTACGTGGAGTCAGCAGTATTAGCAATGGGTAGTTTGCTCACTGTTACTTTTTTTTTTTTTTTTTTTTTTTTTTACAGGCTGATAGCCTAATTGTGGCCATCTATGTGCTTTCTATACCAAGATTCTATTTTTCTGGAGGAAACTCAAATCCTTGTGGCAGAAGTGACCTCAAAATTCATAAATATTAATTCTGTATTTTCAGGAACAAGGAGGTCTTTGCATCTCTTAAGATGAAGATTTCTTTCTTCAGTGTTCTGTAATTTTCATTTTGGAGGTACTTCACTTCCTTGGTTAGATTTATTCCTAGGCATTTATTTATTATTCTTTTATTTATGTATTTTTTTATTGAGGCTATTGTAAATGGAATCCTTTTCCTGGTTTCTTTTTCATCAGTTTCATTATTGGTGCATAGAAAAGCTATTGATTTTGTATATTGATTTTGTATCCTGCTATTTTGCTGATTCCTTTTTTTTTAAAATCAGGTTCATTATTAGTGTATAGAAAAGCTATTGATCTTTATATATTGATTTTATATCCTGCTGTGCTGCTGAGTTCTGTTTCATCAGGTTTGTTATTGGTGTATAGAAAAACTATTGATTTTTGTATATTGATTTTGTATCCTGCTATTTTGCTGCATTTGCTTATTAGTTCTAGAAATCTCACAGAGCTTTCTGGGTCTTCTATATATTGTGTCATATTACCTGAAAACAGCAATAATTTGACTTTCTTCCTATTTGCATCCCTTTAATTTCCTTTCCTTGCCTATTTGCTCTAAAACTTCAAGAACTATATTGAAAGTGGTAAAGTGATGAAAGTGGATATCTTTGTCTTATTCCTGATTTTATAGGAAATGTTTTCAGCTTTTCCCTGTTCAGTGTGATATTGCTTTGGGGTTTGTCATGTATAACATATGACATGTTGAGCTAAGTTTCTTATATGCCTGTTTTGTTTAGTGTTTTTAACATGAAAGGGTGTTGAATTTGTCCAAGGATTTTTCTGCATCAATATTGTTAAAATAGTTATATGACAAAAGCTACCTACAGGTTCAACACAATACCCGTCAAAATGCCAGTGAGATTCCTCACAAAACTAGGGGGAAAAAAAGTACTAAAATTCATATGGAAGAGTAAAAGACTTGGAAGTGCCAAAGCAATTCTGACCAATAAGAACAATGACATAGGCATTACAATACCTAATCTCAAATCACACTTCAGAACTATAGTAACAAAAACAGCACTATATTGGCGTAAAGAGAGCAAATGGAATAGAACAGAAGACACAAAAGACAAATCCACCTAGATATAGTCATCTGATCCTTGACAAAGTTACCAAACACACACATTGGATAAATAATGGTCTTTATAACAAATGGTGCCGGGACAATTGGGTAATCATATGTAGGAGAATAAAACTAGATTAGCTCTCACCCTGTCCCCAAATCACTTCAAAGTGGATCAAAGACCTTGGAATTAGACCAGAAACATTGAAATCGATAGACAACAACATAAGGTTAACACTCCAACATATTGGTGCAGGTATTCACATAGTAACACTTATAAAGATCAAGAAATACAACTAATGGGGCTGGGGTTGTGGCTCAGCGGTAGAGCGCTCACCTAGCGTATGCGCAGGCCGGGTTCGGTCCTCAGCACCACGTAAAAATAAAAAAACGCATTGTATACAACTAAAGCAAATAAATAAATATTTTTTTTTAAAAGAAAGAAATACAACTAAGAATTACTAAGTGGAATGGAAGCAAATTTAAAAGCTTCTTCACGGTAAAGAAAACAAGTAAGAACACAAAGAGAGAGCCTACAGAATGGGAGAAAATATTGCCAGCTACTCTTCTGACAAGGAGTTAACATCCAGAATATATAAAGAACTCAAAAAACTTAACATCTTGTTGGGTGCAGTGGCACATACCTGTAATCCCAGAGTTCAGGGGAGGCCGAGGCAGGAGAATCACAAGTTCAAAGCCAGCCTCAGCAAGGCGCTAAGCAACTCAGTGAAACTCCATCTCGAAATAAATTATGAAATATGGCTGGGGATGTGACTCAGTGGTTGAGAGCCCCTGAGTTCAATTTCCAGTATAAAAAAAAAAAAAAAGAATATAAATCATAACAAATGCTAGTAACAAATGTGAAGAGAGTAAGGAAAACTTATACAATATTGGTGGGATTTCAATTTAGTGCAACCTCTATGGAAAGCAGTATGGAGATTCCTCAAGAATGCAGGCATGGAAACATTATGTAGCTCAGCCTTTTTTCCTCCTTTGTCTTTATCCAAAAGAACTGAAATCAGCATACTACAGCAATACCTGCATTGCAATGTTTATGTTACACAATAGTCAAGTTATCGAACCAGCCTATATGCCCGTCAACTGATGAATGAAAAAAGAAAATGTGACATATATACTCAATGGAGTTTCACTCAGCTTTAAAGAAGAATGAAATTATGTCGTTTGTCGGCAAATTGATGGAACTGAAGAATATCATGCTAAGTGAAATAAGCCAGTGTCAGAAAGTCAAATCAAAGGTTGAATGTTTCTTCTCATATGCAGAAGCTGGAAAGAAATAGGAAAAAAAATTAATGAAAATAAAAGGAAGAACTTTAAAGAAGAGGAAGAGGATTGTGGTGGAGAGAGATGGGGTAGAAAAAAGGGAATGAAATGGAGCTAATTATGTTATATACATGTATTTATTTGTCACAGTGAATCCCCCTATTGTGTATTATTTTAATGCTTTAATAAATTTTTTTAAAAATCATGAATAAAGATGTTTTAATTAGGCTTCTTTGTTGCAAGCAACAACCAACTCTCACAGGCACAAAATGGTTTATTAAGAGATTATGGGAGTATAGGGAAAACAGATCTGAGTATGGAATGTACCCTGTGATTCTCTCAAACATAAAGAAGTGGGAGTCAGGAAACAAGACCAACATCTTGTAGCTGAAACCACCAGGCCTGGGACCAAAGCCACTTGGACCTTGGCCTGCCTTGTATTTTGCCTGCCATCAGAGTCTAAAGATTCACTTGCTCTAGAGAGTGGCCTGCTTGGCTATGCTTAGGTCCCATTCCCATTCCTTACCTATCCCTCTCAGCTTTTTAGGCAGGATTTTTCTGTAGAAATAAAGGTAGGGAAATGAAGGTTACGTGGCCAAACAAAACAAAACAATATTTATCCACTACATATTTAAACTAAATATGGCCATTTTGTATCTTTCCCTAATCGAGTTTCCAATTTTCTTATCAACAAGACAACCTAAAAATTAGAGAAAATAATAGCAGCCTTGGGAACTGAAGCCACATACCCAGCACTGAGATGTCATCCTTAACATTAGAAGTCATTCTTTGTGAGGGTGCTTCTGTGTAATTGCCAAATTCATCACCTTCAGTAACTTAACCCTTTCCTAATTTCCTTTCTAAAAGCTCTAAGAATTTGGAGGTTGAAACTGGATTCATATATGGCACATATTATCCCAATTTGTGTTCCCTGCCTTTTTTGATACAACTGTATTATTACTATTACCCAGATGGGGGAAGTGAGGGGTCTGTAGCTTGGAATGCATGGATGTATATGGAGAGGTCAGAAAAATCCTTGTACCTGATCACGATTTTTGAAGAATGTCTGTCTGCATTTTCCTACAGAAAATATTCACAGTTCCAATAAAGTACTTTTTCAAAGGAATCTAATCAAACAAGCAGGGTATAATGACACAAATAAAATCAGGTACAATAAATGCATTTGCTAATTTCAAATAATTTGTTAGTTGCAGAATCAAGACATCTTGTTCCCAATGTAGCTCAAGAAATTATTTGAGTTTTGTGCCAATATGCATGTACTTTTAAAGGAGCCTTATACTTTTACAAAATACACTTTTTATTCTGAGGGTCCCACAGTGATCTTGTGAGTTTGATCTTACTTCCCATGTTCTGGTGATCCTGGCCGAGAACTAACTGGAAATACAGATTACTGAGGCCAAACCATCCTACAGGTACCTCTCAGCTTTTAAGACTGGAACTGTCTCCTCATACATATATTTAATGGAGAAGAAAGGATTCTGCTATAGAAATCAGGGTAGGGAAGTAGATGTTTCCTGCCCTCCCCTAAAAAATTATCCACTACATATTTAGGCTAAATAAGGTCTTTTCACTTATGTCCAGAGAAATGACATAAGTGACTAGTAAAATAATTTGTCCAAAGATGTATACATATATTCTTTTCAAGACTTCTTAGTATTTCCCATGTGTTAGATTTTCATGAGACTTAGGCAAGTTTTTTTTTTTTTTTTAATAACTTGTTTATTGAGTTGTCTTTTTGAAAACTTTGAATAACCAGAGGGAGTCTTACTTGCATTCGAGATAGAAGAAATTTAATATATGTCCTGACAGGTTAAAAGAAGATTTGTTGAAATGTATTTAGGATATGTATGTTTTACCATTTGAAAAAAGAATCCAGGTTTAAACCCTTCTTGCCTTAGTTGGAAAGGTCTTCTATAACAAAATATCACAAACTGAATTGCTTATAAGCCACAGAACTTTATTTCTCACAGTTCTAGAGTCTGAGAAGTTTAAGATCAAGTCATCAACAGTCTGTGTGTCTGGTGAGGGCCCATTTCCTCACAAAGGGCCACCTTCTTGCTCTTAACTCACATGGCAGAGGGACTAAGGAGCTCTCTGAGAACCAATACCATTTATGAGTTCTCTGCCCTCATGACCTACTCACTTCCCAAAGCTCCCATCTCCTAACACCATCACTTTTGGGTTAGGATTTTGAGGAATGAATTTGGAGGGACACAAATATTCAGTCTATAGCATTACTCCTAACTTCAATAAGATTTCTTATACAACTGAAACAGACACAAGGATTAGTGGACTAATATTTTATGAGGAAATGCCAACCTAGACAGTGAGGATTGAGAGGAAGAGAAGTGAGAAAGAAAGGCTATCAAACTACGCAAAGTGATGGATTCTCAGGCAAGCTGTGGATTCATAACAAGCTACCCAGGGACATGGCAAATCATCAGTAGATGTGCCTCATGGGCAGATGGAGCTTTTCCAGGCCCATTGCAGGCAGAAGCCATGCATAGTCCAGGGCAGAGAGGAGAGAAGAGAGGAAGGTAATGCTGCACACTGTCACCTGACCTCATCAGCAGGTGCTCTCCAGATGCCAAACCCAAGCTCTGTGATGTAGCTCTCCAGGTCTAGATAGAATTAATGGGAAAGAAATAACTAAATCCATGGTATTGAACTTTAAGATCTAAAATTCTATACTTGCATACACTTTAAATTGGGGATTTATTCCCCTCCAAAAGTAAGTTCTCAGGATGAATTTGAAAGCAATACCCATGCAAATTTCTGCAGGATTAGATACTTGTCTTTGACCCCAAATATCTGTTGGTTGATTATTAATGGTACTTTCCCACATCTTCAATATATGCATAATAAGGCAGAAAAATTGCACTAAAACATTTAGAATAATTGTCGATTGTTAACAGGACGAATTCGTATTGTTTCTTTTGCTGTGGAAGGAAGTCATTTCATAGGATACTCAGTTCATCAGAATATTCTGCCACAGCTGATTTGCTGAAATTGCTACTCTATGGAAGCACACTACAATCATGCATTCTTGGGTAGATTTTGATGGGTAAACAGACCACTCAAGACTTGGTATATTGCATCCATATTGAAGGGAATTGTGGGTATGAGATGGCCGATCTGTACAAAGGCAATTGTTCTTACCTTTGGTAATTATTACATACATATTTCCTGAGAAAATAAAACCAGAAAAATAACTTATCAGATGGTCTTCTATTTTAAATTACCTATCTTCCTTCTCATGGAGGGAGGAGTTTAAGGTGAAACAGATCAAAAGGAGTGTCCTTCTTCAGCAGAATCTCTAATGCTGACTCTGATGCCTATGGGTTTAGGCAATGTGCTCAGCCTGTGGGAACTGTGATATTTGATTTTTAACTTTCCTTTGCAAGCCTTTTCTTTAGGACATGTTTCTATTTTAATTGGGCTTTGTCTTTCGCTATATAACTGCCAGGTCTCAAATGTTGTCCCATTATTCTTGGACACTGATTAAATGGTAACAAATTCATCATTATTTTAGAGGCAATTTAAAATCTTACAAGTTGGAGAAAAGGTGTTATCTATGATAGGAAGGTGCGAGTCTCTCTTAGAGAGGCGGTGTGATGCTGTGGCAAAGGGCCACAGTGGGAATTCCTGGTATGGAATTACAACTAAGAGAAATTCCAATTCATTCATTGATTGAACAAATTGAGTTGCTACTAAGTCTTAGGCACTCTTGTGAATACTGGAATGTAGCAGGGAAAAACATCAGCCCTCATCTATCTTCCAATTTAATGAAGAAGTTTATAATAAACAAGATAAATTTATACACACACACACACATAATGAGGAGAAAAGATTAAAAAGTGAAAGGCTAGGAAGGTTGAAATTTTAGTGTACTGCAGGGTGGTCTCACAGAGAAGATATTTAGGCAGGTGCAACTGCATATGTTATGTTACTAAAGTTGACATAATAAGTTTGCAAATTTTATAACAGCATATCTCTTTGGGAACTCTTTGCTAAGGTCTCTGCTGATGTTTGAAAGGCTTTGTGAAACTGGGGACCCTGAATTATTTGCTTTGTGGTAAATACATGCTTAAATCTGACATTCATTACCTGAATGACTTTAGCTAAGTAACTCCAACTCTCTAAGAAGTTCTCCAACTGTGAAATGGAGATAATAAAGTATGACTCTATTCTATGGGAGTGTTTTAAGTCTCAAACAATATGATGCATACACATACAAAAAAAGTTATCACTATACTAAGTACATAATAAATGCTAAATTCCTAACATCTTAAACATATTTTTATATGTCCTATTGGTTTGCCAGTCTACTTGCTTATTTGTGAAACTGATTATTAATTCAATTATCAATGCTGTTTTTGGAATCACCATCATTTTCAAAAGCAAAAGGCTAGATATTGTGTATTTCCTTTTTATTTATCCAAATGCCAAATTTTATGTTTATCATCACAATTTTTAAGGCAAAATTATAGTTAAAACAAAATATTGTGAGTTAGCTGAATTCTTTATTGTGTTCAAGTCTGGGAAGGAGGAAAACATGACATATTTAACATATAACCTTCATAGATACTTCTTATGTATGTATGTATTTTAACTCATCTCCATGAACATGTGAGATAAATATTATTAAATTTATATTTTAGATGGAGACAGGCTCAGAAAGATTAACCAATTGCCCACTTTGTTCATAGGGGCAGAACTGGAACTCAGTCACAGATATGTGTACTTAAAAGTTGATACTGTTTCCATGAAGTCTAAGTGAATAAAGATCTGCAGAAATGAATTATTCATAAAGTGAAGGTAGCATTCTTATCACTCAGTCTTGACCTTAAGGAAATTAATTACCAAAACCAGGCATGATATTTACATATTTATACCTGTCCTATTAAGAACTCAGAAGCAGAGGAAATTGGCAAAGATAAGAGAAGAGCAGAATTTGATTTTCAGCCTGAATTACTGTCAGTAGGTTTAATAAGTGCAAATAGGCTAAGAGCATTTGCTGAAGAACACTTAGAAAAGAAAACCATGTAACACCACCTAGGGCTCTTTACAAAATCACTGTTCTCCCAGGAGTCTCACTTCAGTCTGGCAAGTTCTTCTAAGGGCTAGTGCCTGGAAACTTGGAGACAGAGTCCTTTCTGATCACAGTTCAGCATGCCCATTGCAAAAAAATCCTGTCCCTCTTCCAGTCTAGCTTTCCTGATTCCCTCTGTGGATCCATCTGTCTCCTCACCTGTAATGCCAGTCTTGTCCTATGAGAGCCACAGTAGCTGGCAATGACCTTGGGGCATATACTTGTCCCTGATCTTATTAATGTGGTGATTAGGCTTGGACCACACATTTGCTGGGCAAAGTTGAACATCTTATTTCACGTGAATTGGGGCTGAAGAGGAGGGATATTGGCTGATATTTTTAGGGGTGCTGGCTGGGAATTGCTGATGAAAAGTAACAGACAGATGTGAGTGATGGGAGCATGAGGCTAAGGGGATAATTCTATGAATTGGGGCCATTGTACTGACCCCACATGCTTTCTTGTTTTTCTTTATTTTTATAGTTTTGGGTACTGGAGATTGAACTCAGGGGCACTTAGATCACTGAGCCACATCCCCAGCCCTATTGTCTATTTTATTTAGAGATAGGGTCTCACTGAGTTGCTTAGTGCCTCGCTTTTGCTAAGGCTGGCTTTGAACTCTTGATCCTCCTGCCTCAGCCTCCTGAGACCTCTGGGATTACAGGAGTGTGCCACAGTGCCCTGCCAATATTTTATTTTTTAAAGCAATTTTTCTTTTATAAAGTAATTTTACTAAGCAATTTATAAAGCCCTGCCTGATCTGAGTCAATAAGATATGCTATGGTCCTCATCAACAGAGTGGTTGTCTGCAGATAAATGCAAGCCCTAAAGACTCCTCTCTGCTGATAAGAACACAAGTTACTCTAAAGGGGACTTTTGTGACTTTATACAGACCAGATTCCAGAACTCATGGAAATAAAATAATTAACAGCAAATTACCCCTAAACATAAAATGTGTACGAACACGTTCCAATTAGAACCAATCAGTACAAGCCAAAGTGGCTCAGAGTTGCTATGAATCAAAACATATAATAATAAAATCTTCCCTCATGTCTGATGCAATCCTGCTATCAGTCAAAAGTTGAGAATTGGATCTGGGTGGGACTTTCTGGAAGCTTTCCTGGGACCCCCAATAAAAAGGACAAAATGAGGGTTAGCTCCCCCCTCCTCTCTGGAGAACCCACTCTCCGTGAGAGTGCCCCCCTTTTGCTTTTCTTCTACTTTCTAATAAACTCATTCCTGTTACTCTGAGCCCCCCTACCCAACCTGCTTAGAGTTATCACACAGTCCATTCAAATGGGTTAATTCACCAAGTAGGTTATAGCTATCATGATCTAATCATTTCACCTCTGAACATTCTTTCTTTGTTTCACACAAAAGCTTTTGGGAGACACCCCATATCCAAACCATAAAAGTTGTGAAAAAAAATGTGTTAGGTTTTTTAACCCAACACTTACCATAATTTCATAATTTGATTTTGTTAATTCCTATCTCTCAAACCCACACACCTAACCTGGACCCCGATATAAATTAATGAAAACAAAATCAACAGAGAGAGAAATAATTATTGGAAAGACCATGAACTCTGCAAACAAATGTCCATGGACTTTGCCAAATAGACATGATCATTTGTAAAGATAAGCTTTTTAAAAAGGAGGAAAATTAGAATTATCACATATGTTGCCATCAAGAAATAAAAATTGTGGTCAAAGGAAGCAGAATGAAGAAAAATTTGAAAGCTAAGCTAGCTACAGAATTTGAAAAATAGACCTGCATGTATCAAGATCATCATTTTTTATTATCACTTTAAAACAAAAATAATTATGTTAATAGCAATCATTCTGAGACATTAGTAAGAACTGTGACCACAGGTTCTGGTATTTGGAGATGAGAAAATGTTTGTAATGTATTTTTAAAACATTCTCATAAAGCCTGGGGACTTACCACTGCCTCTTCAGCAAGGAGATTCTGGCCACCTGAAGAATCCATTCTGCTCACGCCCCAGAACCAGGAATGACCATGCACAAGGGAGTGAGAGTGATTTGGGGACAAATCCAGAAGCTATGGGATATTGCACAAGGTTAGACAAGGTTGTCATTGTTGATATTATATTTACCAAGGACTTATGTATCTATATAAGTAGAAAATTCTCATTTATTAAGGTGGAGGCTAGAAGAGCTTACTTAGCAAACAGAATTGTCCTATTAAGGAAAAGTAGGGCAAATCATGTTTAGTTTGGTTTTACCAATACAATGGGAGCAGAAGTGCCCTCGAGACAGTAATGTTGTAATAACTTAAAAGATATTATGTAAGTTTATAGCAAATATGTTGTCTATTAACTCTTTTCTTCTCATTCCTCTAGTTCCCTGGCTGCTGGAATTATTTAGTCTTAATTCTGACTCTTATGTGGATCAATGGAAGTGCCCTGGGTCTTTCAGTCCTGTGATGATTTCTGGGCACACACTAGGCCTCGGCATTGCCATGATTATGCCATAGTAGAGGTTTTCTTAATTTTGTTTTATTTTTAGTAATTATTATATTTTGCTTCCTTTTCATGTTTTCATTCAGCATCTCACCACCTGTGTTGTCTGTAGCTGTCAGCTAATCACTCTTGGATTCTACCCCTTTGCCCTGATGGGTCTTCTGGGTTAATGACATGCTTACAATATTGGTGACAGATACATAAATATTTGCATCAACAAACAACACGGCTGCCATCTAATACATAATGAGAAACTGACCTGGCAGTAGATTGTAGTGGTTGAGAGGTTGGGACACTGGCCAGTTAACTGAAATTTAATTCAGAAAATGATCAACTTATGAAGTGACCAATTAACCAAATTAGAGATGTTCTCTAATGTCTAATTTCATTGAGGTTTTGCTGTTGCCAAGACATTTTCCAAACCAATATTGTTGGCTTTTACAGTGCCCTCCGTTATATTTGGCAGTGGATGGTGGCTATCTTTTAAAAGCCACGCATCTCTTACAGATTTACTCTGCCTGAGTCTTGCATCTGTACTAAGTCTAAATTTATAACTCCTTTGTTTGAGATTTTTTTTTTGGAAAATTAATCATATATTGATATTTGCCAAATTGTTTTTGCTGAATTATGTTTTGATGAATTGTTGAAGATTTGACTTTGAGTTTGATAACGTTTTCTGGATTCTCTGGTTTTGTCACTTACTGGCTGGATAACCATGGCAAAAGAACCTTTCTGATCCTCAATCTCTACATGCACAAAATAGAAAACTAGAGTATCATTATGTAGGGTCGTGTGGCTCAATATACTATACAAGGTGAAATACACAGTAAGGGCTCAGAACTCTGATATATCATTAACATGCAAATATCAGATTGCCATGATCTGTTCTTTGTTTCTATTTTGGGGAACAGAGGTGAGCAGAAGTTAGACTCCTCTTTTTCATGCACCTACTGTGTGAAAAGCACTGTTAGGGGTTATAGTAGGCTATCTCACTCAGTTCTTACAAGAACCCTTAACATCATGCACCAAGAAAAGTGAGAATATTCAGTGTGAGAAATCTACAAAATTGTTCAAGCTTTCACAGATAAGTCATGGAGTTGAGATTCAAACCATATCTGTCCCATTCCACAACTCCATTAATACCTCACATTTTACTGCAAAGCAGCCTTAATTTCTATGTTTTTGATCAATAAACCTATCCCTTATCCTTTAATAATTACCTTTGATTTTTTAAAAACACCGCTTTCCATTCAATAACATCAAGGCTTTTTTTTAAAATTAGAGTTTAACAAATGATGTAAACATTTAATGCCCTTTCCTCTTTCTCACATTTGAAATTTTTTTTTAATTAAAATGATAATTGTTTAGGGTCAACCTATGTTTGGAAAACAATGGCTTCTATGTGTGTTGAAAGGAAGGTGGATGAGTGGGCTATGAAAAACATTCTGCAGTAAAGATAACCAGAAAAAAATGAGAACGATTATAATGGTGTTATCACTTTTTATTTATAGGTATAGTTGTTGACAATTGGTGATTTGTGAGGTCCTTTCATACACATTTATCTAATTTAACCCTTTGAGAATGGAAGAGGAGAAATCATTAATCTCATTTTCAGATGAGAAAACTACATTTTACAGAGGTTAAGTGATTTAACCTACTTCACATATTTAGAACCTAGTAGAGCTGGGAAATGAGCTCTAGTCCTCCCAGGACAAGTTTTTTTTTTTTTTTTTTTTTTTTTTTTTTATGCTGGAGAAGCATATGACTAAGTGCTATGGAGAGATTACTACAGTAGCTTGGATGCATAGAGGTGTCCCAATATCAATTCTCCCCATTTCTCTAGAGAAAGAATCTCTATGGCTAAGACACATCATCCTGCATAATTGTTATAGTTCCAGCCTTCCCTCAGCTGTTATCAATGACCTTCTGAAAGTCTTCCTTACAAAATAGCCAATGCACATTCCTTGTCCCTTTTCTTCCTGTTTCCCTCCATCCTTGTACCTGCAACACAAATGTGATGACTGCAGATCCATCTCAGGCCATGCTCTTGAATATACACATCAGGAAGGGCAGAGAGAAGAGCGGGAAGCTGGAACGTTCCATAACTGGAGATGCACCATACCAAGCCAGAACATCCTCCCTGGACTGCTCTCTCAGAGAGATGTCAACTTCCATCACATTATTGCCATTGTTAGGTTGAGTTTCTTCTGCTGCCAAACCCAATCCAGGTAAGCCAGCATCTGTTACAAGTTTTATTCCTGAGGTGACACACAATGTAGAGAAGCTGGCCAAATGGAATAAAACCCAGAAGCCTGAGAGCTGTGCCTGAGTGAAAGAGCTATGATTGAATGACAAGTGAACTGAGCAAATTTCCCTTGTAGAGAAACTTGGACATTCACAAATACTCACCCATACAGACCACGAAGGTCTTTCTCCTCAGGGTGTTGTGGCACTACCCTTGTTAGGAAAGACAGCTTCATGGAAAGGTGGACAGATTTGAGGAACTATTATGTTAATTGTTCATTAGTTTCTATTTTCTTCTTTTCCTGCACTGTTTATCTTATTTAACAAGCAAATTCTCACCAGGAACCCATGATCTGCAGGCACTCTGTGAGGGCTGCTCTTAGTTTACATTGTATGGACCCTCCAAAGCAATTTTTTGAACTAAGCAGATATGGAATACATCTTCTCTCTCAGGAAATATCATCTGTCACCTCTTTGCACCAGTCACATAGACACATAGGAAATGAAATGTATTTTTTTCTTGCATTTCATAGTTTCCAAAGCTGTATCGTATACAGTCACTCATTCTGCATCTTTAATATTAATCTTTAACTTTTATTATTCTTGTAAAATTTTGTATTTTAGAAATTTTACATCTGTAAAAATGTTGTGAAAAGAGTTCCCCTATTATTCAAATCCACCCTTACTATCAAATTCAGTTTCCCCTAGTATTATCATCTGTAATGAAAATAGTTCGTATGTAATAATTAATTAATATTAACTAAAATGTGTGTTTTACTCATTTTCTCTAGTTTTTGCTATGTCCCTATTCTGTCTAGACTCCATCCAGGGTTCCGTATTGTATTTAATTGCACATCTCTTTAGGCTCCTCTTGAGTGACAGTTTCTCAGACTTTTTCTTGCCCCCAGTTTCGAAGGGCTTGACAGTTTTGAAAGGTACTGGCAAAGTTTCGAAAGGTACTGGCTTTTGGCAGGAGGACCATAATGGGTAAATGCCATTCTCATCACATCTTATCAAGGGAACACAGAGTGTCCACAAGGTTTACCACTGGTGATGCCACCTTGATCATCTGGCTTAGGTGACCTTTTTCAGGCTTCTCCATCATGGAGTTACTTAGTTGTTATTTTTTTTCTAATGACCGATTTTTTTTTACCCTACTTCTGAAATAAACTAGATGCTTCTAACTCTATGCAATATGGAAAGGACAAAAATAGTTGAGGCATAGAGGTAGAATGGGAAAGTGAAGACAGGGTGAAAGAAAAACAGAGGCAAAGTAGATCCACAGAGAAATACCCCGGAGCAGGCTGCACCATCACTAGAGGAGGTAAATTAAAAATATGGCTCTGAGCTTCCTAGGGGCCCAAAGCATAAAAAGGGAAATAAGGTATGTTTGAAGTGTTTGTCTACAAATTTCTCATGTTGGTCTCAGAATGATTGTGTGACATGGTGGTAAACATTTTCACACATTCTTGTCTATCTATTCACCTACCTATTCATTTGCCTTCTATCCATCATCTTCTATCTCTTTGACATCTGTCTAGCAATGTAACCATCCCTGTAACCTGAAGACATCATAAATAATCAGAGTTTAGTACATCATATTCAATAGCCTCTATTGGGTCTATTCACATAGCTCTGTAAATCTGGTTGGACCAAAGTCAAAATTTATGATGTCTTAGGAAAGCACGGACAATTTATGTTTCAGACAGTACATATCAATTTCATTCCTGATTAATGAGCTTTGATAATAATTGGATCTATAGCGATTTAGGATATATTTTACAGCAAAAACAAACAACCCCCCAAAATAAACTGAACTGAGGGTGTGTTTGTAGTGTTATGATATATTCTCAAAACAAAGGCAGAGTTTATACCATCTTATGAAAAACAGAGACGAGATCTAGACCAAGGGGAATATTTTCAGATGGAGAGGCAAACTCAGAAAGGTGCATTGGGATCCAATGTTTCAAGGTCAAGAGGCAAGAACTAAATAACAAAAAAAATCTTTATCTCTAAAACTTGTGTGGGGGTTATGTATCAGACCAGATCAACAGGTTTTATACTGATAATTATTTCAGCAGTGGATGCCTTAGCCAGAGAAGTTGTATGCTCTCATTTTAATTTGGCTTTCTCATGTCAGTATGACTTCAAGGCCCAGGTTTTAAATCACTCCAATCTGGGTCTGAAGAAAGGATCATTTTTCTCCATCATTCTCTTTGCTTACCTAGAGTGCCTGGTCTATAATGAGTACTCAGTAAATTTGTGTTTTCCACAGTTAGTATATTTAATCCTATTGCAAGTACACAAAATGATGACAATATGAGTGAATGAATGAATTCAGGCTTTCACACTTCTCAGCTCTATGATATTCAGCCAAGTATGAAAATAATATCTAAACATCTATTTGTATAGAAGGTTATATAAGATCAGACATACAAAGACATCTGGTACCTCATTTAATACGTAATAAAGTATATGTGCGGACAAAAACAAACTTACCAGCTCACAGCCTAAGCCCCTATACTTGAGCTATCTCTTCATCTCTAAGATTTAATAGTTATTTAACACATGTGAGTCTTTTAACAATATCTTTTTGCAAGGAGTGAGGAATGGGAAATTGTATGAAGCAGGCTAATTTCAGAAATATTAAAGCATGGTGGTGGGATGGAGAAAAACCAGGCTGCTTAGACACAAGCAAGTCTGACACTTTTATTTATGAATTACTAAGTTGACAATTTAAGACTCACATGGGTTTAAATGTACAAAGCAATTTTCTCAGGGACAGGTTACCCTTGAGCAAGCAGACCTTGAAGTTTCAGTTTTAAGATGTGAAAAATTTAATCTCTACTCTCCAGAGAAGTAGCAGTACCCTTAAGACCTTGCCCAGTAATCAGCTCAGCCCTGGTAACAGTATCAGGCACAAGAGGCACAGATGCAAAGAGCTCCTGAAGCTTCCTGAAAGAATTGCTCCCAAGGGCAAACACGCACAATGTAGTCTATTTGTGCTAAATGTATGCAAAAGCTGGAGTCAAATATGCAGTCTGCTTAATGATGGAATAAAGACTACTTAAATTAATGGATATTTGAAACCCATCCTTCCAGTACAATTACTGAAGCAAGAGATAATTATTCCCATTACTTTGTTCCCCGCCTCTCAATAAGTTACTCCTTTGACTCCTGAATGCAACTATCTGCTTTGTTCCTAGTGAACTTAATTCATCAGGTGGGTCTGTTTCAAAGCTCTTAGCGCCTCACATATAACACTTCAATTAAATCGAGAAGAGTAATTACTAAAAGTGACAAACAGAAGAATGCTAATTAACTAAAAAGTTCATTTCAGGGCACTTAAACTAGAGTAGTGCAAAGTAAAGAGGTCATGATTTAATGTATTTGCTTGACTTGCTTTTGTAAAACACAGTTCTTCATTATAATAATGCCAAAAGAGCAAAAGTGTATTGCATTAACAAAGAATTAATGACTCTTCGTTACTGAAGAGATTGGATGTCTGTGTTTTTATTCACAAAGAATATAAGATTCATGATGAAGAGTAAAGTTAATGATATAAGATTTTACTCTTGTTATAAATATTTTAAATGTACCTTAATATTTCCAATGTCCAGGCTAAGAAATCAAACCTGTTAAAACAATTCTCTAAATCCTGATTGAATAAAACTCAGTTTAAAATATATGTATGTGTGTGTGTATACACATACACCTGCATACATATACACATGCATATGTGATTTTCATTATGATTATAGATTGGACATAATATATACCTATTCTAAACGACAAATGAGCTTGTTAAAAATCTTCCATTTTTTTTTTTGTAAGAGGAAATTTGAACTCATTAAATGATGTAAGTAATGACAGAAGCACTCATAAACTGAAATGCAGTTGGTGTCAGAATGTAGTAAAAAGAAACCTATTCTTACCACTTTTCTAAAATTTTTAATTATAATGTATGCTTAATTTTTAATATAACACAATATTTTGACAATAATTTGTAAGTGTAAACATCAAGATGCTTAGCATAGAAAAATAGAAATCAGAAGATGAATCAGCAAATGGTAGGCAAATTTAGTTAATGACATGATTTGATATTTATTTTCCCACTATAAACAGAATAAAAGTTACAGGGAAAATAAACAATTTACTTTTGCACATCAGATGAATCTAGGACGAAATCAATATGGAAATTTTTAAAATCTCTTTAAACAAATGAAAATGAAGACACAACATACTAAAACCTATGAGACTCAGGAAAAGTCATACTAGGGGGAAGTTTATAGGAATCAATGTCCACAATGCAAATGTAAAACCATGTCAGATGTCAGAGAAACAACATGTCATAGCTACTCAAAGAACTAGGAAAAAAGAACAGAGAAAAAAAAACCCCTAAGCTTCAAATCCAAAATTAATAGAAGGAAAGAAATAATAAAGATCAGAAGAAACGAAAACATCAGAGAAGAAATCAATGAAATGGAGACTAAAAAAAATATACAAGACCAATGAAACAAACAGCTGGTTCTTTGAGAAGATAAATAAAATGGACAAATGCTTATCTGAACAACTAAGAAAAGGAGAGGGAAAACTCAAATAAATAACTTCACACATGCAAAATGAAACATTAAAACCGATAACAGAAACACAAAAGATCATGAGATTATGATGCACAACTAAGTGCCAACTAATTTGATAATCTAGAAAAAATGGACAAATACTTACACCTTAATAAGACTGAATAATGAATAAAAAGAAAATAGGAACAGTAATGAGATTGCATCAGTAAATAAAAGACTCCCATCAAAGAAAAACTCAGATAGTTTCACTGTTGAATTCTACCAAACACTTAAAAAATAGCCCCAAATTCCTTAAGTTATTCCTGCATACCCCAGCCCCCACAAAAAAAAGAAGAAAATCAGAAGAGGAAGGAATTGTTCCAAACACATTCTAAGAGGCCAGAATTTCCCTGATCTCAAAACCAAATAAGGGGACACACACACACACTCACACACACAAACACACACATGTGCACACACACATACACACACCCACTTCTGCCCCCCACACAAAAGAAACTATAAGCCAATATCCTTGATGAACATAGATGCAAAAATCCTCAACATAATATGGGAAAACCAAATCCAAGAGCACATTTAAAAAGATTATTCACCATGATCAAATGGAATTCATTACAGGGATGAAAGGATGGTTGAACATAAGTGAATAAATCAATGTGATGCACTATATGATCAGAATGAGGATAAAAAGCAATATGGCCATCTCAATAGAAGCAAAAAAAGCATTCAATAAAATTCAGCATCCCTTCAGGATAAAAATAAACAAATTAGGCATAAATGAAACACACCACCTAATTATGACCATTTATAATAAGCCAACAGTCAACATATTATTGAATGTGGGAAGGCTAAGAATCTACAGCAAGAACAGGATGCCCACTTTCAGCACTATTTTTTTTTTAAACATAGTGCTGGAAGTCCTAGCCCAACAGATTAAGCAAGAGGAAAAAAAAACAGGAAATCCAAATTGGAAAAGAAAGTCAAATTGTCACTGTTTGCAGATGATATGACCTTACAAATAGAAAATATTAACAGTTCCACCAAAAATCTATTAGAATAAATAAATACACCGTTTTCAGAATATAAAATTAACATACAAAAATCAGTCACATTTCTATATGCCAGTAGTGAATTATTTGAACTAGAAATCAAGAAAGCAATCCCATTTACAATTTCCAAAAACAAAAATCTAGGAATAAATATAACCACAGAGGTGAATGATTTATACAAGGAAAATTACAGAACACTGATGAAAGGAATTGAAGAGGAAATGAAAGAATGGAAAGACATGCATGTTGATGGATTGGAAGCATCCCCATTGTTAAAACATTCCTATTATATAGAGAGATTTGCAGATTCAGTGCGATATTTATTAAAATACCTATGACATTCTTCACAGAACAAGAGAAAAGCAATTCTGAAATTTATGTGGAAACACATATACACACAAAAACGCAACTAAACAGCTAAAGCCGTTTTGAACAAAAAGAACAAATCAATAAGCATTATGCTACCTGACTTCAAAACATACCATAAATCTGTAATAATCAAAAAAAGTATAACATTGGCAATAAAAATAGAGACAGACCAATAGAACTGAATACAAAGACAGTCTACAGAATTGGAGAAAATATTTGCAACGTGTGAATCGGACAGCCACTTGATATCTGAAATATATAAGGAACTCCAAACACTCAAAAACAAAACTGTGATTTAAAAAATGGGCAATAGTTCTCAATAGACATTTCTTGAAGAGGACATACAGATGGCCAACAGGTGCATTAAAAAATGGTCAACAGCACTAATCATCAAGGGAATGCAAATCAAACGACAGTGAGATATTACCTCACTCCAGTAAGAATGGGTAATATCAAAATACTAAGGATAACAAGTACTGGCAAGGGTGTGGAGAAAAGGGAACAATTTGCACAGTGTTGGTGGGAGTGTCAATTAGTACAGCCATCATCAAAAATAGTATGAAGGCTCCTAAAAAATAATATATATATATATATATGTATATATATATATATATATATATATATATATATATACATACATATGTATACAGATACCATATATAATCCAGCAATTTCACATTGGGTATGTATTGAAGGATATAAATATGTTGAAGAGACATCTCCTCTTTGATATTCATTATAGTACTATTTCTAATATATTAAAAATGGGACTGACCTAAGTGTCCATCAGCTAATGAATGGATAAAGAAAATAATGTATATCCAATGCTTGGCTAAATATATCAGAACAGATTGTACTATAACATTTAACTAAAAAAAATCTAACAAAAAAATTAAAAACTAAAAAAAGAAAATGTGTACCTATACACAATGGAATACTATTCAGCCATATAAAAGGAAAAACTACCATCATTTGGGACAACATGAATGGAACAGTAGATCATCATTTTAAGTGAAGTAAGTCAGGCACAGAAAGGTAAGTGCCACATAACCTCACTCCCATGTGTAATATAAAAATGTCAATTTTATGGTAATTGAGAGTAGAACAGCAATCAGCAGTCTGGGGACTGTTGTGGGAAGGAGGGGGAAAGGTTAATCAATTGGTATTAAGATTCAGTTAGATAGGAACAAGAAACTCTGGGATACTATTGCACAGTAGAGTGACTTAGATATTGCACATATCAAAAAGCTAGAAGAAAATGTTTTGAAGTTTCTCACCACAAAGAAATGATAAATATGTGAGGAGATAAATATGTTTAACCTGACTTAAACATTGTTCCTGTCTACATGTGTTGGACTGTAATGGTATCCCACAAATATGTAGAACTTTTAGGTTTTTGTGTATCAGTTAAGAATAGATATAAAAACTAATCCTTGTGTGGGGGTGAATACCTGTAATCCAAGCTGCTTGGAAGTCTGAGGCAGGAGGATCCCAAGTTCAAGGCCATCCTAGGCAAATTAGGAAGAACCTGTTTCAAAATAAAATAAAACACAAAGGGCTGGATATGTAGCTCAGTAGCAGAGCCCCTGCCTACTATGTGCAAGCTCTGAATTCAACCTCCAATATGACAAAATAAGTAAATTAAATAAAACAATTAAAAAAATTAAAATAGTCATGTTTTTAAACATGTATGCATGTATATACATACATAAACATAACACTCTTCTTAACTTATCACCTTTCTCTAGCTACCATATGACCTATTCCTCACCCTTGATCAAACGTTTGAGCCATCAGGGTTTCCATTAGTCACATAACAATAACTTGCAACACTGCAATCGGGATTTTGGCTGAAAATGAGAGAAAGTCCAAGTGGTAGTCTCCACTGTCATACTTCCAATCACCAATTAACGGTCAGCTTAAACTACCTAATGTAGCTTAAAGCCATACAAAGTCTATTAGTGAAATTCCAAATGATAAATCCAATGAGCAATTTTTAGATCTCAACTTACATGGCTTCTATGTGAGTTTTGACCCTGTTAATTGTTCCATGTATCCTGAATTTCTCTCTCTCTCTCCCTTGATTTCCCTATGATATCCTCTTCTGATTCATTTATCTCTCACCACTTCTTCCTGACTTCCTTATTCTGAAGGTCTTCATACTCCTGACCTAAATAGTGGATTATTCAAGCTTTGTTTTGGGGTCTCTTCTCTCCAGACCCTACTTTGCAACTCTGGTTGATTTTGTCCCTTCCTTTAATTGTAAAATTATCTATATTTTGACACACAAAAACATCTGTATCTCTACGCCAAGAACATTCATACTTCCAGAACTTTACTCCTCGCATGTATTTTCTCTGTAGCTATTTAACAATCTCTAAGCAAAGTACAGACTTTTCTCCTGCCCCTTTTTCTAAAACCTTCTCATAAGAAATTAATTTCTAAAATTATAAGAAATTATGGCCCAATCTGGGTATCTGACCTATTTATTCTCCTTTAGACAAATGTAGATTATCTTTTTCCAATGATAAGTGACAAAAAGTAATGTTTTAAGTTATTTTCTATTTAACAGAGGAACATAAAAGGATTCTTGATAGAAAATTGCCATTGCTGGGCTCAGAGTCAGATGGTAGCATATAGTGGGCTGAGTAACTCAGTGGGCCTAACAAACAATCCTTTGTCTGCAATGTCTACAGCTCTTTTATGTTGTCCAGAGAACAGCTTGGAGAAGGAATCAGAGGTGAAGACTTGCTAATCAAACAGTGGGAAAAGAATTCCTGAACCAATGATCCCAAAGGGAAAAAAACAAATACCAGTCAATTTTTTTTATAGTTGTAGAATTTGAAGCTCACCATCAAATGTCTACTGACCGTTCAGATCTGAGTTACGATGAGTATATTATGGTTGATTCTCCAGATACGAGGAAATGAAAGCTGCTTACAAAGTCAGTCAAGAAGTACATATTAGTCTGTCCCAGGGAGTATGTAAAAATCTGAGACTTATTGCTGGAAATGAAGTAAGTGAGAAAGATTTAAAACATACACATATGCACAAAAGAGACAGACATGTCAACCAATCACGGTGCCCAGAATTCTGGGATCATACAGTACACAAGTGTGTTGGAAATCAGATCATATGTTAGTCAGAAAAGAGTTAGTTGAGAGGAACCAGCCATCACTCATTCAGGTTTCCCTTCAAATTGACAGTTTCTTATCATCAGGAGCTCACTATGAGTTCGAATCATTGAGTATCTGAACAAAAAAATAAGACAAAACATGGTGTAAGTACTAAATTCACCGGCATACTTTCACCACACTTCTCAAAACCAACAGAGGTAGATTTAACTTAGTGTCTTCCACCTTGATCCCATAGAAATTTATTTCTCCATCACTATCCACCAGCTGCCCAAGCTGGAAAACTAGGTTTTAAACTCCTCATCCGTTCCCCCTCATCCTGACATGCTGAGTCTTAACTTCTAAATCTCTCTTCAGTTCATGCTCTTTTCATCATCCTCATCGTCTCAGTTAGGGTCCTCATCAGCGCTCTCTAATGAACTGTCTTCCTCCAGATCCACCCTTCCAATCAGCCCTTTAAGAATCACTGGATAAATGATTCAATAATAATAAATATTATTACGGAGTTTTCAGTTAATCGACTTTAATGCTGAAAAGCCAAACAAGCAAATTAAACAAGCAGTACAACACTAGCTGGGCAACCTCAAGCTTTCCCCACAGCTCCTCCATTCCAATCCACACTGTATCAAGAACAAGGAGAACACCACGGTGGTGTACGGTGTGGTCATGATTGCCTACTGTGCCAAATGTTGGAAAGTATAGCCATACACGTCCCCTCTTTGGTTTCTTCTGCCTATTCATAAACTTAGTGGCCTGAGATTAGATTTTAATACCACCATCATCGTCACTTCATAGAAACAAGAGTCCATTCTTAATATGTAGGAAGCAGTGGTATATGCACATTTATCAAAAATGGCAAGCCTGGCGTGGTGACCTATGCCTGTAATCCCAGCACTTGGGAGGCTGAGGCAGGAGGATCGCGAGTTCAAAGCCAGCCTCAGCAATGGCAAGGTACTTAGCAACTCAGTGAGACCCTGTCTCTAAATCTAATACAAAAAAGGGCTGGGGATGTGGCCCAGTGGTCGAGAGCCCCTGAGTTCAATCCTGGGTACCAAAATGGCAGCTGTTCTAAAGGAGCTATGTTCTGTAAGAACTTGAGTCACTCTCATCCCTGACTGCTAATAATAACAATGTTTTCTTTATGATGATTCAGAAGGTATCACAGAACCTTGCATTAATAGTGCCTCCCTATTCTTAGAATATATCCGTAATGCATTCCTCCTACAGAAGAGTGGGAGGCTTTGAAGTGCTTATTACATAACTGAAGGGATTATTCAAGTTTTTGTTGTTAAATGGATTATTTTTTAAACTCAGGTCAAATCCTTTTAAATCCCTTAATATCTAATTTTTCTATGAATATCTAACTATTACATTATACAATACCTCACAGCATATAATATATCTACAATTCTATAATTTCTTAATAAATATTGGTCTTAGACCTTTGGGGTGATTATTTTTTATAGATCTCCAAATATATGTGTAATGAGAGTACATGCTTTGAAGTATGCAATTCTGCAGAACAATGAAGCAGAGACAATTGCTGTTGCAACAGATGCTGTTTGTTTCTGTCAAAAAAAAAAAACACACAGAGTATACACAGGAACACATAGAGATATATATTTGTATATGTATCTACATATCTATCTATATATTTATCTTTTCTCTGGGAGAAATTTTACATCTTTCAGGCATATATTTTCATTTGCTCTGGAATGGAACAAATCTGTTAGTTAGCATCTTTGGAGAGAAAATCATTCAGCCTGACTGCATTCTCTGCTTTTTCTAGGAAGACCATTTCTATGAATTTCATATGAGCTAGTTGACGACAAGGTTGGTTTTATATCTGTAATTTATTTTAAACACTTTAGTATGGAAATTATGATAAAACCATATGTACTAGTTTCATTCTATACCCTAGGGCCAGTCACTCGTCCTTATAAACATTCCCGTCCCACTAAAGGCCCTGCTGTTAACCAGAATGACCGTGCTCAGAAGCAGCCACCTTAAAGGAGCTACTTGAAATTCCTTTACCTGAGATTCTCCTAAGAGAATTTTATAATGAGTACAAATGAATGCTAGAAAGATGCAACATAACTGAAATTCATGATATTTAAACTATGTGAATTAGTACAATTATCTTAGAGAAACACCCCTGCCTTTCCCAGAGTGAGGGGGATTTGTAATTTACCAGACCATTGGCCCTGTGTCCCTGGGCACTTTCCCCAACTTTGACCCCTGAATTTTATTTTATTTTTGGGGGGGGTAATGGAGATTGAACTCAGGGATGCTTAGACACTGAGCCACATCCCCATTAATTTATTTCATCATTCATTCAACAAATGATAATAATTTGAAACACTATGTACCAGGAATTGTTTTAAACACTCCAAACAGTCTTTATTTATTCATTTAGGGACAGGGGTCTCCTTAAGTTGCTTAGGCTGGCTTTGAATTTGCAATCCTCCTGCCTCAGCCTCCTGAGCTGCTGAGATTAATGGCATGCCCCACCATGCCCAGCTTGACACCTGAATGATTGTGTGTTCTGCCCCAGTCAGGGAGGTGTCTGAGATGTCAGACTCTTGGAGAGGTTTGGTTTAATCCTACAGCTGAATCTGGTGGCTCTTTCTTGAAAATATTTGGGAATCTAGAAAGACAACGGAGACTTTCAACTTCATTGAACTACAGTCTGAGGTTGTCTTTCAATAAAAACCTGGTAAAGGGTCCTGTGGAAGAGTAGCTAACACTAAGTTGTAGGTACTGGTGACCAAGATCCGCGAAGCATAACCTAATAGATGGGCAGGATCAAGGTGGCTCATGCAGATTCACAATAACTTCTATTCGGTGTCAGTTTTATGACACTCATTCAACATCATGCTCTGCCCAATTAGGTATTTATTAAATACCTAAGAAACTTAATTGAATGATAGCTCAAGACAAATTAAAATCAACCACTTACAAACATACACAAAGACTCAGTAATTGAAATAGTATGGTCTTAGTTCATTTTCAATTCATAAAATATCAGAGGCATTTTCTCTGTCCTTTTGGTACAAACAGGTGGATATAACTTAACATTAGTGTAAATGTGGGAAGCTGCCCTTCAGAAAAGAGTTATGTGATACGGTAAAGGGGAAAAAAATGAATTTGAGGTTTGAGTCATGACACCTAATTTTTTTTTTGTTTTCCTTTAAATTTTTATTAGTGTATTTAATTATACAGAATAGTGAGTTTCAATTTGTCATATTTGTGTGTACATAATACATTTGGTCAAGTTGTATCTCTGAAAAAGTGGGTAACAATGAGAATTTCATTAAACTTGCTTGCTTCTAGTATACTACTTTGTAAATGAAAGAGTCCCTGGTCATATACAAAGTATATTCACACCATTTGTGTCATCATATATGCACTTAGGATAATAATATCCATCTCATTCTACCATCTTTTTTTTTTCACCCTTTTGCCCCTTCCCTTTCCCTCCCACCCCATTGGCCATTCTAGTTTTCCTCAAATCCTCCTATGCTCCTTGTCCCAACCCCACTGTGAATCAGCCTCCTTATATCAGAGAAGACATTTGGATTTTTGGGATTGGCTAACTTCCCTTAGCATTATATTCTCCAACTTCATCTATTTACTTGCGAATGCCATGATTTTAAATATGCTCTATAAGTGTAATATGAAATGTAATGTATTCTGCTGTCATATATAACAACTTAGAATAAAAAAAAAATTCTAAGATGACCAAGAAGAGAAAGACAAAAATCATTTTGGAAGTAATCTGTTATTATTAAGTAGTACATAGATGTATAAATAGAAAACAAAGTATATTATGGATATTTACATAAAGAGAAATGTCCATTTTTCTGTGAAACTATGAAGTTCTAGAAAAATAAAACTTGTCCTGTTTTTTAAAAAAAGAGTCCCATTGATTAATTAGTCCATTCATGCATTAATTCAACAAATGATAATTTGAAACACTATGTACCAGAAATTGTTTTCAACAGTCCATACTCCTTAACATATTTAATCAGTAAAACAACATTGTGAAGTCAGTACATTTATTCTTTCCATGTAACAGATGAAGACACTGAAGAACCAAGATAGTAAGTGGACTTCTCAAGGCTTAGTATATAACTAGTTATAATACTAGTAATATATATATATATATATATATATATATATAGTAATATATATATATATATATATATAGCTAGTGTATATATAACTAGTATATACTAACCCAAGCCAATCTTGACAGTCACAGCTTCTATGTTTTCCTTGGCAAATAATGATAGTCATTGAAAAGTTCAGAATACCTAAGGGTATTTAAAAACTTGAACCTGCCTAGCAGGTCATAATGAAAACAAGTTGTTATAAGTTCAGATTTTTTTTCCTTCCAAAATTCCTATGTAGAAGTCATAACAATGATTGTATTTGGAGAAAGGAACTTTGAAGAGCTGAAAAAGTTAAAATGGATTTGTTAAGGTGGGCCCTAATCCAATATGACTAGTATCCTTATAAGAAGAGGAAATTTGGACACAGAAATGTAGAGAAGGAAGACCATGAGATCATGAAGGATGAAAACAACTGTTTACAACAAAGAAGGGCAAGGCCACGGAAAAAAACAACTTTGAGGACACCTTGATCTTGGAATTCTGATTTTCAAAATTATGGGAAAATACATTTCAATTGTTTAAACCACCCAGTCTGTGACACTTTGTGAGGGCTAATGCATAGGTTATAGACCAACTTTTGATATATGTATGTCATATATTAATTCAAAACATGAACACACTAAAAATCAATTCGTGTGATCTGTCCTTTTGGCTCAATGACATTTAAGGCTGTTCTGTTACATGCTCTAATGATTAATTTGAAGGAAGCCTTTCCTAATAGCAAATGTCAAGATTGAAGTGAAAGGATTCTGTCGTAGATACAGCACAGAACTCAGGAATTTATGGCTGGACCCCAGATGGCTAGGGATTTAGCCCAATGTACCACCTCTAAGTATGTACACTACACTGGCTTATATCTGGATTAGCAAGAGTGGGGAACATTCCTGAGTTTAAAGCAATCCAACTATCTCAAATGCACCTTATTCCAATAATGAGACATGATTTTGAACATTCATAATGTTAATAAATTATTATTTTTAATAATTAAAAAGCCATAGGTTGATGTCCATTATAACAGTGAGCAAAGTATCAACTCATATGGACAGATGTGAATAGGAGGAATGGTGGTAGCAGCCCAAAGGGATTTGCCCTGTAAGAAAGCGGACTGGTGTATACACTGTACATTTGTGATAAATTGGCTGGCAATTCCTCAAGTGAACTTTCTTAAGTAGTACAAGGATGTCAGTTTAACCTAAGTCACATACACACACACTGTCCTAGTGCACAGACTAAAGCGGTCTTTGTGTATGTATGGGCATGCACATGTGTGATGCTGGTTATCAACCTCAGGGATGTGCACAAGCAAACTACATGCTCTACCTCTGAGCCACCTGCCTAGCCCTAAAGTGATCTTTATCATTAATTAAATTCAATTTTGAACTGATACATAAAAACATGAAAATTGTATCTATTAACAAGGTGGCTTTTGATGGTTTGATACATGTATATATTGTGTAAGGTAAATCAGGTGAAACCTACCTATCTCTTCCAGATGTCATCATTTCTTTATGGTTAAAGCATTCAAAACCCTTTCCTCTAGCTTTCTGAAGTATACTGACATAATCAATCGTTACCTATAGTCCCCCTAGTGTGCACTTGCACACTATAACTTCTTGCTCCTATCTAATTGTAACCTAGCACACATTCACTAATCTTCTCCATCCCTTCCTCTTTCACTCTTTCTGGTAACCATCATTATACTTTCTATTTCCATAGGGTCAAGCTTTTTATATTTCACATACAAGTGAGACTATATGGTATTTGTCTTTCTGTGCCTTGACTTATTGCACTTAACATCATGGTTTCTGGCTCTATACATGTTGTTGCAAATGACAGGATTCATCCCCTTTAATGGTGGAATTTCATTCCATTCCATTGTGCATATGTACCACATTTTCTTTATCAGTTCATCAGCTGATGGACACAGATTGTTTCCATCTCTTGGTTATTGTGAATAGTGCTGTGATAAACTTGGAAGTGCAGTTGTCTTTTCCATAAATTGATTAATTTCCTTTGGATAAATACCCAAAAATGGGATTGCTGAATCATATGGTAGTTAAATTTTTTATTTTTTGAGGAACCTAAAAAAATGTTTTCCACAATGGAAATGGATATAGATTCCCACCAACAGAATGAAAGCATGATTGCACAGGGCCCACCCTTGCCAACAATTGTACTTTTTTGTGTGTCTTTTTGATAATAAGCATTCTTACTGGACTGATATATCATTGGAGTTTTTATTTGTGTATCCCTGATGATTTGTGATATTGATTCTTCTTGGCAATTTGCATGTTTTCAAGAAATGCTTACTCATGTCTGCGTTAGTCAGTTTTTCATCCCTGTGACAAAAATCCCTGAGAAAATAAACATAAAGTAGAACAGTTTTATTTTGACATCTGATGTCAAAAGTATCAGTCTGTGGTTGGATGTTTAAATTTCTATGGACTTGTGGGGAGGCAGAATGTTATGGCAGAAGAGGGTATCAGAACAAATGGAAACAGAAAGCAAGAGAGAAAGGGGCAGGGATAAGATACAGTCTCCAAGGCAATGCCCCTGAAGACTCTCTCTTTTCAACTAGACCCTCTCCTTTCAACTAGACCCTCTCCTTTCCATCATCTTCCAATAGTCCATTCAGATATGAATCCATCAATGGACTAATCTACTAATGAGGTTAGAACCTTCATGATCTAATCATTTTCCCAAAGTCCCACCTCTGAACACCACTGCAGTGGGGACCAAGTCTTCAACACATGAGACTTTAGGGAACATTCTAGATTCAAATACATTTTGCATGAAGAGAGTGCATACCTTGAAGTCTACCATTCTACAGACCAATTAAGCTGAGATAGTTGTCATTGATAGATGTTATTTGTTTCTATCAAGAAAAAACATGCAGTATACATATATGATGAACATATTGCTTATTTTTATTAATCAGGTTACTTGATCTTTTGCTATTGAGTTTTGGTAGTTCTTTACATATTATGGATATTTACCCTTTGTCAGATACATAGTTTGCAGATATTTTCTTTCATTCTGTAGGTTGTCTCTTCACTATGAGGATCATTTGCAGTACAACAGTTTTTATGTTTGGTCTAATACCATTTGTTTATTTTTGCTTTTGTTTCCTGTTCTTTTGTAGTCTTGCTCAAAAAAAAAAAAAAAAAAAAAAAAAAAAAAAATCCTTGATCATTCCAAGCCGTAATTTTTCCCCTATTTTATTCTAGAAGTTTAAGGCCTTAACATTTAATTCTTTAATTCATTTTGAGTTGATATGTATTAAGAGGTAAGAGATAGGTATCCATGAACATGGGGTATCTTTTCATCATCTTGTGCCTTCTTGAATTTCTTTCATCAATGTTTTATATTTTTAATTGTAAATCATATGATAATACCAATAGGTGCAGAAAAGACATTTGATAAAATTCAGTATCCTTCCTTAATAAAAAATTCTCTGAACAAATTAGAAATGCAAGGAGCGTACCTCAATATGAGGAGCCATATGTAATAAGTCAACAGATAACATTATACTGAATAAATGCCGTACCATAAGAGTGGGTTAATCACCTCTGTCTTATGTGTTTACTTACTTGTCCTTTACCATGGGATGATAGAGCATGAAAGCCTCCACCAGTTGCTGGCCCCACGCTCTGGGACTTTCCAGCCTGTGGAACAATGAAGTAAATGAACTTCTGTTCTTTATAAATTAATGAGTTTGTAGTATTCTGTAATAGCAACGGAAAATGGACTAAAACATCCATTTACCCTCTCTGCCAGCCCTCTTTGAACCAGTGGTACTGCCAAAAAGTTAAATGAAATCTTTTGCTTTGTGACTTTCACTGGACAGCAGTCTTAGAAATAAAGAATTAAAAATCAGCCACTATAATGGAGATGCATTGCAGGCTGGAGAAATGGAGGGTGGAATAGCTAACACCACTTGAGGGTGATTAGTTGGCAAGGGAGGGAGCTTCAAGCAGCTAGGAACTGCAAATGTCTGAGGAGCCACCATGATCAGTCTGGAGAAGTAGCTGAGAACCTCGCTAGTGCTGTTTGATGTCCTGTGATTTGTTTCTGATGCTTAAGTGTGTCATTTATTCTGCATTGATACAACTTTCATATTGTGTCTTATTGCAGTTCTAAGCTAAGCATTTGGACTTGGCCATGGGAAATCTTCAGAAGTGTTTTAAGAAAGGGATGGTATGATCAAAATTGCTCCTGAATGAATACTGAAAGGACTTGGAGTGTTAGAAGACTGGAGAGAGAATCCAGGAGGAACCACTACCAGAATCAGTGCACAGGATGATGAAGTCTAATACTAAAAGTGATTGTCTGCTCAAAGAGATTTGATTATCAATTGTGACTTTATTCCTCAATAAAATGTCAGTATCCACTTTATCAATGACAACTTTATTCTACAAGTACATGACACATTATCCTTTTCCAAGTGTATTCTTTATTGTTGTGCTTGATTCTTACTAATCCTTGTGGTAAGTGATAGAACAGAAATTATTATATCCATTGAATTCAAGGGATGAGTCTGAAGTCACACAGATAGCCTATTGGACATTAAGTATCCTGGAACTTTTGATGGTGACATAGCTTTACAATTGAACATGTTTTTTGAGCAAACTGTCTGCTCGTCCACATCCTACATGCTTTGAAAAAATCTCAATGGTAGCTTCTCACACTCTGTCTCCAAATTCTCAAAAGACATCTCTCACTAAGTCTTTTGCAATTCTAGTTTCTAGTTTGGGTAGTAAAATTTCAGAGATATGAAGATGCATTCAAAAGGCCATGAACCTAAACATCCAAGCAAGGTTGGATTTTACATCACGGTTTGAATTTGTTCCTATCGTAGCTGTGGTAAGCCCATAAGTGAAACCTCTCCTTCATTGTCCTTTTGGCCCAATGAACGGTTTTTCAAGATCCAGCTTGAATCAGTGTTCTAAGAACTCCCATTAGGCATTAACTCAGAAACAGTACAAGTTTGCAAAGGGAAAAATAACATTGCCCTGGATAGTTTTGTCTGTGAGCAAAAATCATAGCAGTGTGAAACGAGGATCGAGATGGAACTGCAAACACTTGTTCAGAATCCTAATCGTCTTCCCTAAAACATCAGCTTAAACACATTTGGACAAGTTAAATATTTCTCTGTTTTTCCTTCCTTAAAGAAGTTCATTTCTTGATGGTAGTTATCATATGGCAACGCGCTGAATTTGTGATGCTGCTCACTCAGCCAATTGTTGGTGAGTGTAATGATGCACCTGTTAGTCAAGAAATCCCTGGGATACAAAACTGTTCAACAAAGCAGACATCCTCAGACAGACGGGGGCCTTCAGAACATTCCTGCTGAATTATGCAAGATTTTCTGGTTTATGGTCATTAAAAGTGGTGATAAAGCAGCTGTCGCTGACTAGAATGTTGTCAAATATCAATGCAAAGAATAGAGATGATTACCCGGGCGTCATTCATCGCATTACTGTGAGCTTTGTGCTAGTATTTCTTTTATAAATCCTTCTTTTGATAAGATTATGATTTGCCTGACTGTTTGCCCCAGGCATCACCTTGATGCTAAAGGTCTAACGCAAGATAAATGTGCAATGTGTCTACATGCTCTGTTTTTTTTTTTTTTTTTTTTTTTTTTTTTTTTTTTTATGGAGTTTTGGAAGAAAAGATTGAAAGAAATGCTGCAATCATGGAGTTGCATTTTCAATTAAAAAATGGAATTGAGCTGCTTCTTTTCAACAAATCTGTTCCATTTCTATTTAGTCTACTTGCCATTTTGAACTGGTTGGAGCTGGTTTTCCCAGGGCAACAAGAAAATGGAAAAAAATAAATAAAAAAGATACTGATAGGCAAAAATGTACACCTTTTCTATTTCACCAATGGCAGCAGCCTGGGATTTCAAAGATTATTTGCATTTGGCTGATTTGTGCGTTGGGAGAAGGAAACTGTGAGTGCATAGGGAGTCACTTGCCTGGCTGTGAGACATGCCTGGCACTGTGGGGACGCCTTGGGGACAGGGTGATGTGCTCAGTAAATAACAACCTAGGGTGATGATGATGGAGCAAATATTTGAACACATCTGAGGTGAGAACCACACACAGAGGTAAATGTTTATTGATGCAAAAAAAAAAAAAAAAGGAAAAGGAAAAAAGAAATCAATTCCAAGGAACAGATTTTGCTACCATAAAACACTGAGTGGAGAACTAAAGACTGAATGCTATCTCCTTACCAAGTAGTCATGGTCTTCCTCATGAATAGATGCCAAGTAAATATTTTGATTTATTTTATTATATTTTATTTTATTTTATTTTTGTGGACAGGAGTTTTTCCTTGTGCCTTTTGTTAAAGGCATTAATGGAATACAATCTATCATGAGATAATGTAAAAAATATCCTTATTAATGAATTTTTTTTTTCATTTTTGTACCAGGGATTGAGCTCAGGGGTGCACTCAACTATTGAGCCACATCCCTAGCCCTATTTTTTGTATTTTCATTTAGAGACCAGGGGTCTCACTGAGTTACTTAGTGCTTCACCATTGTTGAGGCTGGCTTTAAATTTGTGATCCTTCTTTCTCAGTCTCCCGAGCTACTGGGATTACAAACATGTGCCACCGCGCCTGGTCCTTACTAAGAAATTTGACTATGAGTAGGCCCAAAGGACAAGAATAGTCTCTCCTTTACCTGTTAGAAAGACATAAAGAGTTTTTCATTATATTATCATGGCCACTCAAAGGTAAGTTTCATCAAGTAATTAGTTGGTAACATTTTTTTTTTCCTAAGACATAGAACTTCAGAGACATCTTAAAAGAAATTTTTGCTTGAAAATGCATAGCATTTAAAAAAGGAAATTGACTGTAGTTTTGGGACAATGTTTTTGTGCCATTTTTAAGTAAGAGCCCCTTGTTTCTCAGTTGGCCCCAGTTAGAGGATGATGGGTAGAGGGAGATGCGTAAAACACCTACTCATTTCTATCAGCACATTTAATAGGCTTTAGATGTTTCTGTCCACTGGGTGGTAAATCATGTCTTATGACACTATGCCCCTGCTTTGTTTAGTATTGTACCCTGTATATGTGGGTGACTGACAAATGTTCATTCCAGGATGTGATGAGGAGAGTAGGGAAGGAAAGGGGAATTTCCCAAAGGAACAGCAGCGTGTGCACACAGAGGCAGGACCCTGCCCCAGGGCATCATGGAAAACACTGGAAGGGAGGGAGGTGCTCGGAAGGAAAATCACCTCCTTTAACATTGGGCGAGTCAGAGTTGAAGGACTCTGTCTGGTGGTCATCGGAAAGTCAGTTCCACAGTCTGTTTTCTCCCATTTAAGAACACAAACAGTCGGGAAACAAAATTTTATTGCAAACATATGGTAAGCTTGTTTAATGGTAAAACCTGATCTAATTAAGGTTTGGTCTCTTTGGATTTCTTAATATATTCTACTTCATACGTATTTTCATTAGGTTTCCTGCATAAATGTTAATGGGTTTGATTTCTAGGGGCTATCCCAGTCTTTAGTGTGGGGTGTTCTTGAATATATACAGTATATTTACCTGATTACATTTCTAAAATATGACCAATTTAGAATTACTCACTGTATCCTAATGCCAAAAGCGTCAGTTAAGGAGTGAGGACATATGGGTGTTCACCAAATCACCAATACCTTAACTAGACCAGCAGAGTCGCCTAAACAACTTGCTTAGATCAAACAACTCTCAAATTGTGGTCGTAAGGTTTGAATTCAATTCTTTCCAATCTTAGAATGATTATGTCCTGCTTTCAAAGAACAGAATAGTATCAGAAGTGAAAGAAGTCAGCAAATCTATCATTACATGTTTAGTATTTGCTAGGAATTATTTGTAATCAAGGTCACTCACATCCTTTCACATACATTCAAAAAAAAATTTAAATTGTAGATGGATACAATGACTTTATTTTATTTATTTATTTTCTTGTGGTGCTGAGGATTGAACCCAGTGCCTCACATGTGCCAGGTGAGCACTCTACCACTGAGCCTCGACCCCAGTCCCACCTTCCACATACTTTTAAGGTACTTTTTAAATCATAATTTTACTGATGAGCAAACGTCCGGGGATATGGCTCAACCCATGCAATGGCAGTTTGTTAGTGGCAGGGTCAGAACCATGAACCCAGGTAGTTTCCCTTTGTTATGGTTCAGATATGAGGTGTCCCCCAAATGCTCCTGTGTGAGACAATGCAGGAATTTTCAGAGGTGAAATAACTGGGTGATGAAAGCCATAACGGAAACAGTGGCTTAATTCACTGGTATGAATGAACTGGGTGGTAACTATAGGCAGGGAGGGTGTGGCTGAGGAGGTGGGTTACTGGGGGAGTGCCTTCAGAGTTCGTATCTTATCCTTGGTGAGTGGAGCTGTCTCTGCTTCCTGTTGCTGTGTCTTGAACTGCTTCCCTCTGTCTGCCACACTCCTCCAAGATGATGTTCTGCCTCCCCTGGGATCCACATCTATGGGAACTGGTCATCTGGGTGTGGACTAAGACCTCTGATACTCCGGGCCAAAATAAGCTTTTTCTCCTCTCCTTTGCTCTTGTCAGGTCTTCTTGTCACAGAGACACAAAGCTGACTAAAACACCCTTCCTACCTGTGGCCACAACCAATACATAGTACTCTTCAGAATAGGTCTAGGACATGGAGTATAAAATAAGAAAATATAAAAACTTCTTAAAAACATAAAAAATGATGAGACAGAGAACAAAACATAAGAAGCCAACAGGATGAGAAGTGGAAAGAAATTCTTATTTTAAATACCAGGTTGGTGAGATCTCAACAGAATCCCTAAAAAAGGAAAGGCTTAGTGACTAAAGCCCAGAAAGCTGTCTGGATTATACACGTACAACTTTGAAAAGCTTGAAGTTATCTGTTTTGCATAATTGGTTTATACTTTATCATGGGCATGAATTAGTTATTTCCATTTATTTCCTTTCCAAGACCTTATATTAAAAGTTTCAATGAAATATTATTCTGAAAGAACTTTGATAAAGCATAAACACACTATGCAGATATAAATAACTGAACTAAGATATTCATGGGAATGTCTGTCTTACCCTGGATTTCCCAGAAAGCAGGATCTGAGGCACTGTGATATGCGACTGCTCAACTAGGGAGTACATTCCCTGAGAGGAGGGTAGATGACCAAGGGAGGGAGACCAGGGAGGAAGAGGAACTGGAGGATGTGGCTGATTGCTGAATCTTGAGATCTGTCCTCCAAGAAGTCATTTCATCTCAGTTCAGTGAGTAGTGTAGAGAAAGAAGCATCCCGTTTCCTTTTCCCTGTGATCAACATTTCACCCCACTGGCCACCCATCAGGTTCCCAGCACTTCCATCACGAGGTGGCACAGGCCTTGGAAGTGTCTTGCCTTTGAAGCCCACACCTTTGCATCAATGTGGGTGCTGGTGTGTGAAGAGCTGTGCAGTACAGGGTGAGGTGGAGCAGGTTGCATCCACCAGCAGCTGGTTGCCAACAACATAGACCAGGAGCTCAGAAGGAACCACACACAGGAAGTGAAACAGGATCTGAAGTTGTTAGTAACATACAGTCCAATGTGTTACAAGGACATTAGAAAAGGTGCTTTCTAGACTATGACCTACAGAACTGCAGTGCAAAATGTTAGGCCGTGGGTCAGTAGAAGGGAGTAGGTTCACTGGTCAGGATTCTCTAGAGAGATGATAGATAGATGAAAGATTTCTTACGGGAATAGGCTCATATTGTTATAGAGGCTGAGAAGTTCCATGATATGTTCTCTGCAAGCTGGAAACCCAAGGATGCCAGTAGAGTGCATCAGCCCCAAATCCTCAGAACCAGGGAAGGTGATGGTTAACTCTCAGTGTGAGGACAAAGGCCTGAGAGTCTAGGGGCCGCTGTCCAAGTACCAGAGACCAAAGGCCAAAGAGCCTGGAGGTCTTATGTCTAAAGAAGTGTCTCTGTCTCTAGGAAAAGAGCAAATTCACCTTTCCTCTGCCTTTTCTTCTATCCAGGCCCCACATGATTGTATAGTGTCTGTGCACATGGGTAGTTGGCGGATTTTACCACTGGGTCCACAGACAGTACCTGCCAGTCTCCTCCAGAAACACCCTCAGAGTCACACCAGCAAAAACGCCTTCCTAGATCTTCAGATGTCCCTTAATGCAGGCAAGCAGACACTCAGTCATCACAGTAAGGATTCTGAGTCGGTATGATCATTACCTCACCTCTTTCAAATAATGAGCTGCTCATTCTATACAACTTTTAACTTTAGGTAAAATTGCCTTTTCTCCTGAAGTAACATGAGCCAGTAAAGCTTATTTTATAAATTCAATACATAAATATTTCAGAAATAGGCTTTCATTAGATTATCTATTTTGCTTTCTTTCTTTTTTCTTGTTTTCTTACAATTTGTTGTTTTCCTTAACATTTGTGTGGTGATTGAAATAAAGGAAGAATAGGATATATTATGAAAAAATGAAAACCATGAGTAGTACTAATTGGTACCTTTGTGTTTTAGCACTCTGATATACCAAATGCCATCTTCTAATAGGGTTTATTTATTTCCCCTGGAATTTAATTTCTTTTATGATAATTTGGCTATTTGTCACCCCACAAAGGGCATTAAAATTGAAGAATGAGGGTCATTTGTATGCCTGAAAATAAATCTTTAAAAATATGCTTTTTCTTTTTTCTTTCTTTTCTTTAAGTCCTTAGTAGAAATCAAGAAATATTATGAGCCCTAGGGTGTCACTTAAAACCTTTACCAGGCTGGAAAGTCTTTGTTGACTTCCCTTTGCTTAGCTTCCCCCTCAGTCCTAGTAAACAGTGCCTGTTCATCTGGGTTGAATGGACAGAAGTTCATACAGGCAACTGGGTCATGTTTACAAAGGCCCAGATGAGATGCTTGCCTCTGGGAAGAGTCTATTAAGTTTAATGTGGTATGGGTGATAAGACCAGTAGCTGTACTGTGACCTCACAGATGCCCACAGTGTGTGCTGTGAATTGTTTCAGAAGATCCCCAGCTGCCTAATTTTTTTTCCAGCAGCAGACTCTGTGAGGCACAAGGCAGTGGCCTGGGTATAGGGCCTGGGCTGGGGATGACTCTGTCACATGCTGGTTAACAGCCTGGGCATTGATGTCATGGGGATCTGGGTTTGAATCTCACTTTCCCTTATGGGACAGATCTTCATTTTGGGTGGGTGACTTAATCTCCACCAACTTGGTTACTGAGTTGCTATTTTCATCCTGGAACTATCTTGAGCTGCAGAGAAGATGACTAGGATAAGAGGTTTAAAATTCCTCACAGCCCTCTACAAGTGGTTGTTAGCATAAAGTTATCAGATTAGTTCTCTAGTAGATGAATTAGTTATCTAATTCACTTGGATACTCAGAAGGCAAACCCCTGAACTCATGCTTTGAGCCATTTTCACGCTTTGGATCCAATTCCCTTCTTACAAACAGTAAACACAGAGGTAAACACCATCACTGCAAAACAGGTAATGAGCAGTTTCACAACCTTGAAAAATGCTTTTTAATTTTGCCAGTTCCCACTTGAACTGACACCGCGTTCACAGATGAACGAGCAAGTTCAACAATTCATTCGCTGAGACAGTAGAAGAGGCCAGGACTGGAGCCCAGCTTCTGCTCTCTTGAAGTCCTCTCTAAGGGGAATTGCAGAGTCCAGGACATGCGGTCAAGAAACCCCAATGCCCTGCAAGTCACCCTTTGTCCCACCACCCGCTAGCAATCTCTGTCTTCTTCCTCAAGGGGTCTCCGAGTTTACTCTGGAATAAAATTAATACAATAATATCTAGTTCCAATTCCAAAACAGTTTTTCCCTCTTCCCTACCCACTTCAGGTAGATCCCTAGAACCCCTTTGCACTTAGGATAAAATTTGAGCTTCTTTACATGGATTCCAAGGCTGTACACAATCACATTCCACCCGCTTTTTTTTTTTTTTTTGTACCAGTGACTGAACCTAAGGATTCATCCCCAGGACACCCCCCACCATTTTTTTTTTAAATTGATATATTTTATTTATAGACTCGGTCATTAAATTGCTGAGGCTGGCTTCGAAGTGGCGATCCTCCTGCCTCAGCCTCCTGAGCTGCTGGGATTACAGGCGTGCGTTACCGCACCCTGCACACTTCTCCCTACTTCTTCAACCTCTGGTTCACAGCAGAAGGCCTGATCCCTAGGAGATGTTCAGGGTATTCCTGGCATTTGATGAATGTTCTTCCTCTGGTGATTTCTTCCTGTCTAGTTCTCCAGTCTCGTCAGAATCTTTTCTCACGCTTAGCTCTCCAGGCGCAAGCTGTGAGCTGGGCCTCTCCTTCCGGCTGCTTGGCGCTCGCCCTTAGCCTCCCACACCCCTCTGCACTCAGTTTAAACATTATTTCAAGCAAATATTCTCTGATTCCCGATCTACCTTAGGTCCCTTTTCCATGAATTATTTATAGAACTCCTCCGCCACCGTTTGATCCCATTCTTTGGCTAATCACTGGTGTATTATCTGACTCTGGGCTAGGCAGCAATATCTTTGCATGTACATGTGCTGACCATTTAGTCTTTTTAATTTATGTTTTGTGACCCCTTGATATTTGGGACACTGGAGGGAGGGGGCCCGTTCTCAGGGTTAGCTGACTCCTAGAAAAAGTAAACTACAGATGGTTCCAAACTTACGATGCTTTGACTGACTCATTTCCAGGTCTACAATGATGCGGAAGTGCCCAGCACGCACCCGGCGAGATACTCCCAGTTTTGTGGTTTTGTCTTTTGCAGGGCTAGCTATAAGTGGCAGCTATGTCTTGGTGCTGGGAAGCACAGGTGGCATCGCAGACAGCCCGGGCTCCCACTGGATGGAGGATGAACAACACACCTGCGATCTCGGGTGTAGTCTGTTTCTCAGCTGAGAAGGTGAGTTTACCTGCACTCCAGGTGTTGTTGACTTAGGGTATTCTCAGTTCAGTTCACTGCAGGGTAGCTGAGATGTGGCCCCACAGGAATCCTCCTTGAGCACCTTTCACATCCATAGGGGGAAATCGACCAATCCAGACCACACCCCCAACCACCTCTACTGTGGGGCTGTCACACCCAAGGCCTTTCACTAGCACCCAGAACCAGCTGCCCTGACTGCCTCAGGCAGAGCCTGTGGAAGGAACCCAGCCCTGCAGATCCTAAGCCTGCCTACTCTGCCTGGGCCTGGCTTGCTCTTGCCTTGGAAGACACCCTTAAAAGGCTCCAGCCTGCATTTCCCCAGCTCCACCTCTTGAGTTCTTCCTTGTATAGCCCTGGGGGTGTGGGTGCCCTCTTTTATGATTTCTTTTCACTAGCAACCATCTTCTAATCTGTTGGTCTTGCTCTGCCTAAATGCTAATGAAATTGATATAAAATAATGGAGAATAAATCTCTTTTATTCACACTGAAATTTAACCTTCTGCTTACTACCTGAAATTGTAGTCAAGACCCTATCTATCTATCTATAATCCACAGTGAATGAAATGTGAATACTTTTTCCAGTTTACAAATAGGCTGAGTAATTACTGCTTCCGAAACTTTTTATTTCTATTAATTACTGAGGAAGGATGCATAAGCTATCTTTGTTTAACTCTAAAGTTTTTCACATTTTCTTCTAAATTATATAATTGCAACACTGTATTTTACTTGTGACAACATTAGCCGGTTTCCTAGTTAAAAACTTATTTTCTCTACTTCTTAGTTTGATTGCTTTTGAGAGCTTCATCCTTTGACAAAACATGTGGTTGAGAATAAGATGCATTGCATGCCAACATGTCTTTGTAAATACTGTTCATTATGATTAAACCTAAGTATAATTAAATAGAACTTGAACTGTCGCCTGATCTGACATAGTCGTGGGTGATTTACTTGTAAACTTATTCTAGGAGATGAGAGAGGCAGGCACAGTCTATTTTGGACGTTCGGGTTGGCACCGCTCTCGTCTCCTCTGGTCACACTTGCCATATGTTGGCTTCTCTTTTCTCCAACTGTTTTCCTTGTGAGTGACTTTGAGGCAGGGGACATTGCTTCCTACTTTTGGATATGAGAAATGCATGTGTTTGCAGAGCAAGTACTTTGCTTCTTCCTCAAGTATCTTTTTTTTTTCTCCTTTCTTTTTTATTTATAATAGTAGTATGTATTACAATTCATAATGCACATATATAGCATCTTTTTACATACAACTGTTTGTATACAAAGTATATAAGTACCATTCAGATCTTTAATCATGCATTTAGGATAATGATATCAATCTCATTCAACCACCAATTTTTTTTCCTTTCCCCCCCCTTCCTCCCCCTTGCTCCCTCTTTTCCCCTCCCTTTCCTTTGACCATTCTAGTGTTCCTCTAATCCTCCTATGTACCCCCATCCAACAACACCGTGAACTAGCCTCCTTATATCAGAGAAAACATTCAGTATTTGGATTTTTGGGATTGGCTAACTTCACTTAGCATTATATTCTCCAACTTCATCCATTTACCTGCAAATGCCATTATTTTATTCTCTTTTATTGCTGAGTAAAACTCCATTGTGTATATATACCACATTTTCTTTATCCACTCATCTACTGAGGGACATCTAGGTTGGTTCCACAACCTACCTATTGTGAATTGTGCTGCTATAAACATTGAAGTGGCTGTGTCACTGTAATATTCTGTTTTTAAGTCCTTTGGAAATAGACCCAGGAGTGGGATAGCTGGGTCATAGGGTGGTTCCATTCCCAGTTTTCCAAGAAATCTCCATACTGCTTTCCATATTGACTGCACCATTTTGCAGTCCCACCAGCAATGTATAAGTACGCCTTTTTCCCCACATCCTCTCCAACATTTATTGTTGTTTGTGTTCTGTTGCCACCTGAAGTGCTTGGAGCAATGGAGCTGCGGGAAGAAGTTCAGAGGCAAACTGGAGACAAATAGCTTTTTATTCTGATAACTTTTCTCTCTGGTTCTAACAACAACTAACACACGCCACACACACCACCAAAATGGCGGTGACCCGATCAGCAATTTCGGCCAAGTCACTCGAGATCCCGGGACAAGTCCCATGAGACTACGGAAGGTGACAATGCCCAAATCTCCACGGCTCATAGTCAACCGCAATTCAAGCCATCTCCCCAAACAGGGCTCCTGCATTGTTCTTGATAGCTGCCAATCTGACTGGAGTGAAATGAAATCTTAGAGTAGTTTTGATTTGCATTTCCCTAATTGCCAGTGATGTTGAGCATTTTTTCATGTATTTGTTGATTAATTGTGTATCTTCTTCTGAGAAGTGTCTTTTCAATTCCTTAGCCCATTTATTGATTGGATTATTTGTTTTTTGTTGTTAAGTCTTTTGAGTTCTTTATATATTCTAAAAATTAGTGCAGTATCTGATGTGCACGTATTAAATATTTGTTCCCAATTAGTTGGCTCTCTATTCACCTCACTGATTGTTTCTTTTGCTGAGAAGAAGCTTTTTAGTTTAAATCTATCCCATTCATTAATTCTTGGTAATAGTTCTTGCGCTACAGGATTCTTATTAAGGAACTTGGGGCCTAATCCAACATGTTGGAAATTGGAGCTTACTTTTTCTTCTATTAGGCGTATTGTCTCTGGTCTAATTCCTAGGTCCTTGATCCACTTTGAATTGAGTTCTGTGCATGGTGAGAGATAGGGTTTAATTTCATTTTGTTGCATATGGATTTCCAGTTTTCCCAGAACCATTTGTTGAAAAAGCTATCCTTTCTCCACTGTACATTTTTGGCACCTTTGTCTAATATAAGATAGCTGATATTATATGTATTAGTCTCTGTATCCTCAATTCTGTACCATTGGTCTACCAGTCTGTTTTGGTGCCAATACCATGCTGTTTTTGTTACTATTGTTCTATAGTATAATTTAAAGTCTGGTATGGTGATGCCACCTGCTTCACTTTTCTTGCTCAGGATTGCTTTGGCTATTCTGGGTCTCTTATTTTTCCAAATGAATTTCATGACTGCTTTTTCTATTTCTTTGAAGAATGACATTGGGATTTTGATTGGAATTGCATTGAATCTGTATAATGCTTTTGGTAGTATGGACATTTTGACAATATTGATTCTACCTATCCAAGAGCAAGGTAGGTCTTTCCATTTTCTGAGTTCTTCTATGATTTCTTTCTTTAGTGTTCTATAATGTTCCTTATAGAGGTCTATCACCTCTTTCATTAAGTTGATTCCCAGGTATTTTATTTTATTTTTTTGAAGCTATTGTAAATGGGGTAGTTTCTATCATTTCCCTTTCAGAGCCTTTGTCACTGATGTACAAAAATGCCTTTGACTTATGGGTATTGATTTTGTATCCTGCTACTTTGCAAATTCATTTACTAGTTGCAAAAGTTTTCTGGTAGAGTTTTTTGGGTCTTCTAGGTATATTATCATGTCATCAGCAAATAGTGCTAATTTGAGCTCTTCTTTTCCTATCTGGATCTCTTGAATTTCTTTCGTCTGTCTAATTGCTCTGGCCAGAGTTTCCATTACTATGTTAAATAGCAGTGGTGAAACAGGGCATCCCTGTCTTATTGCAGTTTTTAGAGGGAATGCTTTCAATTTTTCTCCATTTAAGACAATGTTAGCTCTGGGCCTTGCATAAATAGCTTTTATAATGTTGAGATATGTTCCTGATATTCCTAGTTTTTCCAGTGTTTTGAACATAAAGGGGTGTTGTATTTTGTCAAATGCTTTTTCTGCATCTATTGAGATAATCATATGATTTTTATCTTTAAGTCTATCGATGTGATGTATTATGTTTATTGATTTCTGAATGTTGAACCAGCCTTGCATCCCTGGAATAAACCCCACTTGATCGTGGTGCACTATCTTTTTGATATGTTTTGCATCCGATTTGCCAGAATTTTGTTGAGGATTTTTGCATCTATGTTCATTAAAGATATTGGCCTGAAGTTTTCTTTTTTGGATGCATCTTTGCCTGGCTTTGGAATTAATTTAATATTGGCCTCATAGAAAGAGTCTGGAAGAGCTCCCTCTTTTTCTATTTCTTGAAATAGTTTGAAGAGCATTGGTATTAGTTCTTCTTTAAAAGTCTTGTAGAAGCCGGGCGTGATGGCGCACGCCTGTAATGCCAGCACTTGGGAGGCTGAGGCAGGAGGATCGCGAGTTCAAAGCCAGCCTCAGCAATGGCGAGGCACTTAGCAACTCAGTGAGACCCTGTCTCTAATAAAATACAGAAAAGGGCTGGGGATGTGTCCCAGTGGCCCAGAGATCGAGTGCCCCTGAGTTCAATCCCTGGTTAAAAAAAAAAAAAAAAAAAAAAAGTCTTTTCCTTGTTGGTAGCTTTTTGATGACATCTTTTATTTCTTTCCTGAAGTATCTTGATGTTGCACTTTGGACTTGGCATCTTTTGTCAGGGTAGATGAAACATTCATCATCTCAGCCCTTCCTCCAAGTTCCAGAAAGCAAGTCTTTAGTCCTCCAAATCTCCCTATTATTGAGATTTCCAGTTGCTGAGAAAAGTTGGCATGGGTGGGCAGGGGAATTTGGGGTCTTTTGGAAAACACCATGGAACTCTGAAGACAGATTGTAGGCACAATGCAAGTCTGCAGCCTGGACCGAGCAAAATGAACTGTACGTGTATCAGGCTTTGCCCCGAATGGGTCAGTGATGGGTGATACAGATAGACCTTAAGACAAGGAGGGATGTTGGGACTCTTTTTTTTTTTTTTTTTCTCTGCTCATTTTTCTCACCCAAACATTATCAAAGACCTAACTTTCCCCAAACCTAAAGATTACTTACACACAAAAATACAGCTTTCTGGGTTCCTCGCAACACTTTTCCTTAATCCTTTCTATGTGCAATATAACTCTCATTTTTCCATCCTTCTTCCTTTTCTTTGGATAATTTCTGCTCCATACTTATAAGTACAAAGCGATTCCTTTGAAGTTTAAGCTATAATAATTAAATGAAACCTTTGTAGGCAGAAGCAATAAAAGAGACCAGTCATGATGTCCACTTACAATATTAAAATGATGATCAAGAGCCACTGAACCAATTGGGATGTTTTGAATCTTACACCAAAGGGGTCTGTTAAAGGGCTTGCATACCTAATGTGGCCCCTGCTTGGGGCTTAGAACAGTGCCTCTAGGTAAAATACGTCCATCAGCTTAGGTAACTATATATAACAACATGAGGAGGGATTAATTAATTTTAAATTTAATAAAATGCCTGTGGGAGTCAAGGTAGGCATGACATGTCACAGCTTCCAATTTGTCATCTGAAAAGAGAGCAAGAAAACCAGACAAGAAGAGAAGTCCAAATTTGAACAGTGGTGCACTGAAGGCACTGGACACCGGGAGACCCTGCAACTTAACTGCAAAAAAGTGACGCAAGCCTCAGTCATGGGCCAGTGGCTGCCTATTTAGGACCCTTGTTTTTTCCTGAGTTTTTGTTGTTGTTGATAAATGGAGGAGGAATTAAATCTACAAGTGCAAATGCAATTTCTATGCCAGAAACTTGAAAACAACCAAATATAAAAGATAAATGGTGAAGAATTAACCCTGCACCAAAGACAGGGTTGCTACTTCAGATCCTTCTACTTCCAACCTCCCTTCATTAGAACTTCTTTTCAGTGAAATCCACATCTTCTGGACTTGAAGTCTTTGAAGAGATAGTGAATCTGGCTAAACAGGTACATCTCCCAGACTCTCTTAACTTAGGTTTTGCCATGTGACTAAGTCCTGGTCAATGATATCTAAACAGAAGCCTCTTAATCCTTCTTGGAAGTTTACAAAACCTAAGAAGAGTATCCTTTTGCACCGTCTACCTTTTTTTGTTATTGTGTCTGGAATGAAGATTTAATGGCTGGAATCCCTACAGCCATTATAGACTCTGAGGTAATCTGGATAATAGAAAACACATTCAGAAACAGAACATTCTTAGAAGCCTAGACCCTTTGAGGTTCTATGTGGAGTCACCAAAATAGTTTTGTTCTATTGTTGTCATAATGCTCTGCCTTAAGAGAATAAAAACCTTATCTGTTTAAAACACTTTAATAAAGTCTCCATTACTGGCAGCTCAAAATGATCTAATTAATGTCTCAGTTTCTCAATTCTTTTAGTTGAAGGCTAATATTAGGTATTCAACAAATTAAGTTACTATTAATTTTTTAAAATTTTTTTATTTGCTTTTAGTTGTACATAATGCAATGCATTTATGATTACATGGTGCTGAGGATCGAACCCGGGCTGCACACGTGCTAGGCGAGCGCTCTACCGCTGAGCCACAACCCCAGCCCTATTAATTGTTTTATAGGAATGAAACTTTCAATATGAGGTTATCTAGTGAACCTTGAGTATATTCACAGTGCTTTTACTGAATTATACAGGGTCCTGTGTGTCTTAAAGCCCTCCCCTCCAGTGATGCCAACGGGGCCTGTAATTGAAAACTCTAGTATGTGGAGAGAATCTGTGTTTTCTCTCTGGGTGACCCAGAGGCCCTAATGTTTTCAAACTTAGTTCACACACCTTTCTTTAATGATGCTTAACATTTCAATTGCATTGATGATGTTAAAGGGAAAAAAAAAACAATTATTTCCAAGACTACATATTACAAGTGATTAATACTGCTGTCCTCAAAAGCATAGCCTTTGGATTCAGGGGGATGTAGGTTTGATCCTGAGTTTTTCATTCACTAGCTGTGAGAGAATTATCCCAAGTCTCAGTTTCTTCATCTATAAGGTGTAAATAATAGTAGCTAAATTTAGAGGGTGTTTATAAAGTTCAACTTAGGTAATGCACAGAGAACCCCTACAGTGTGCTTGGCATATCACAAAGGCTGAGTGAATCAGGACGATGAGTCTTAACAACTAGTAATAATGCCAATAAGAAGCATAAATAATCACTTAATGGAGACCAATAATCTATCGATCCAGTTGAGACCATCCAGAATTGATACAATTGTATAAAAATATTAAGAGATGATGCAAAAAAGAACATGGACATTTTCAAACAAACCTTTTGGAAAGATTAGAGAACTGGAAGTTCCATGTTCAAGTTAGTATTTAAAAATCATAAGGATTTTTTTTCATTTTGTTTTCCCCCACATACACCTTTTTAGATTGATTGATTATTAAGGTTTAGGGAGAAATGATTTTGAAAAACTTTTAGAGGGCAGCAAATAGAAAGATCAATAGGCCTAGAGAGATAGGAGACAATAAAAACATAGTTGACACGACAGGAACCTAAATTATTGAGAAGGAAAAACATGGGGCTTGTTTGACTTATTGAAATGAAACTGAGTTGAGCTGGAGGAAGGGACCTAGCTACAGCACCACAACCCCGGGGCCCAGAGCAAACTGCTCAGTTCTGTCCAAAAGGATAAATAAATCAAGTGCACATAATGGGTGGCTTATGACGGCTTTCAAGTCGAATAGTCATCAATAAATGAAGGTGGAGGAAGGGCTTTCCCTAACTCTAAAGGACTGCAAGAGACACCTTCACATACGAAAATTGTATATGCCATGTTTAAAGAGAAACGTTCAGACAGAACAGGTGGGGAGTTCTGGTTCGCATGTGATGCCACAGGCTGCCAGGAGGGCCTCACAGGGAAGGAGGCAGAGATGCCTGGAGAAAAGGATCCCAGCTAGAGCTCCTGGAATGATGGATCAGAGAGTCTTAGAGGGACACAGGCTTGGGTTCAAGTCGCTCCAGCTCATACCCATGCCACAAAAATTGCACCAAAAATACTATTAAATGAGGGGGCGCCTGGCAACCCAACCAGTGTTTGACAAGGATCCACTGGGAGAATGATGTTTGCAAGGACTCATCATCTCGAGATAATGCCAGATGTATGCCTCTGGGTTCTGGTGCCTTTTCTGCACTATCTTCCTAATAATATAACACTCATACTATTTTCTAGTGGTGATTGCTGGGGGTGAGGGGAATACTACAGCATTTTCTGAGAAAATTAATAAAATATTAGAAACCATAACCCCTTCCCTACCACAAATAGTAAATAATTTTCTGCCACCGTGTGATGTGTCTTTTTCCTGAGGTGATTGTTTTAAACATGTATTGTTATATATGAGAACAGTCACAGAGCCACCTGTTTCTCCAGTTATGAGTACGCAAAAAGCACATAGTCTCACTGATAGTAATCAGAAACAGAATAAAATCAAAGTACTTCCTGCTAAAGAGACCCCATGGGAAAAAGTCCCTTTGGTGCCTGTGATCCCGTTCTAGTAAGATTTACTTTACTAAACAATATGGCAATTATCTACAAGGAAATTTGCCATGGCAACCACTGAGATCACTGCCCTCTTGACTAACCCGAACTTAAAGTTTAACTTAGGCTGATTTAGAGAAGAATAGAGTCATAAGGTCTAATATGCTTACTATTATGAAATATAAGTGCTAAGTACATTCAGGTAGAAATAGGAACTTAAGATCAACTTTACTGATTATATTCATAAATTTAAGATCAACTTTACTGATCATATTCATAGAATAATAGTAGGAGTTATGGTAACTCATATAATTACATTTCCGAATAGGCCTGTTCTGTACTAAGAGTTCTATGGGTTTTATGTTAACTACATTCTTGGCATGATATGCTTTAAAAAATATATAAAAACTGTGTATGAACTCAATAAACTTGTCAGCATTCTACACTGGCCTGTGAGTCTGTGTGGTTGTTGTCCATCCATCACCGACGCTGTCTACCCCGTCACAACCCCTTGACCAGGAAGACCCCCGACCCTGCTAGGGCTGGATCCCCGCAATTAAACATCCTGGCAGAGTTTGAAGAACAAAGAGGTGTTAAATGGAAACAAGGACAAAGGGAATCGTTGTAGGGTCATGGATTCTTCTGTCATCTTCTTGTTCCTATAAAGAAGCAGGCTGCTCTCCACGAACTGGCATAAACGACAACAATGAACAAATAAAGACAAGCAAGGAGAGGATGAAATTGGCAGAGTGGATTTTTTTCCTCTAATCTTTATGATGGTGCTATTTCAAAGTGTTCATTATGGAAGTCTTTGACCTTCACAGCAGTAGGGAGGATAATGAGTCTCCAAATACCCAGATCCTGGCATCAAATCTGCTCACAGATTGCCCTTCTTGGTACTTCTGTTGGTTTGACCTCTTTTCTTTGGGTCATCAGGGATCAAAACTCCAAAAGATGCATGAGTCAATCCTGTCCTCACATAGCTTTTGTTCTAGTAAGGAAAGTGCAATTGAAAGGATATTTTTAACACAAAGATGTGACTTGTATCAGGAAGCTGTGTCATCGATCTAGTCTTGAGTCTTGTGAGAAAGCAGAATGGGAGGAGTAAATCCAAATGATGGGAGAAGTTCCTGGCAGACAGGAAGATTGAGAGTCCACCAGGTGGAGAAGGGGGTGAGGTGCAAGTGAGCTCCTGAACTCAATCCAGGAGAGTGGGGGAGCACAGGGAGGAAAGAGAGAAGCTGCTCCTTAGGGCTGGAGTGGAAAGAGTGGTTGGGGTCCTGGGAAAGGCCAAGGAGAAGTGCAGGAGTCTGTCTATTGCAGAAGACCTTGCAGAAGGCATCACCTTGAAGATGCAGGTGGCTTCACACGAACGTCAGGAGCTATGGATGATAAAGCTATGGATGATGATCTTTGACCTAAGGAGTAGTCAAGAAGGTTCTCAGGAACAGAGCATAGTAATGTGTGCTTTTTAGACGGATCACTCTAGCCACATTGTACAGGGTAGACTGGAGGGAGGTAACAGTAGAAAAAGGAAAACTAATTAGAGGACTTTTAAAAAAATTCATGTGAAATATAATTTGATTAGGTCTAAATAATTAACATGTGGTAGAGATTTTAAAAATATAATTTTAAATCATCACTAATGCATAAAAATCTTCCTCATGTTTACTGTTTACTATTTAAAATGTACATTAATTTTAAATAATTCACATTATTTTGACCTCTGCTTATAAAATATACCTTCCACTTCACCTCAGCTCTCTTATGTCTTATTCCTTCAGCCTTCTGAGAAATTCTGTAATGAGCTATAAATTTTAAACTAAATAAATGTTAAGATTATGGTTTCTTTGTATTGTATTAAATTTATGTGTATTGGAGACATTTTTAGATAGAGCGTGATTTATAGTGACTCAGTTTACATTTGTTATATTAACCATATTGCCAGTCTGTGACTTCTCTTTGCACATTTGGAATTCAAACCATTTTTCTGGTGTTACAGAATTTGCAATATAATTCACTATTCAAAGTTTAAAAATTCTACCTTTTTTTTGTTGTTGTTTTTTAATTGAGAATATTTCACATACTGTCAAAAATGAACAAGACTTTTTGGTATAATTGAACCCAACTGTATTTAGAATTTTAAATTGTTAAGTTGATTTCTGTTTCCACAAATTCTGACATTCGCAATCACATACAGAATAAAAGAAGTGTTCATAATTTGAGTTTTGTCCTTCAGATAATTACTTCAATTTTTCATATTGCTTTTTGGACAAAATATAACTTTCCTGAAATACCATTATATTTTAGTATTACCTTGCCATCCTCTGTGGTTTATGATCTTGGCATTTGGGGTATGTGTGGACTCATTCCAGGAGTAACTTCCTGCCCATCTCAAAACTGCATATTGACATGGCACCATGCCTGTCAACCTCCAATACTAAGGCATCAGTGTTACTTGTTAAGGAAAAATAAGTCTCTTTGCGCATCTGTCATTGCGATTTCTTAGAGAATCACTTCTAATTGATATTAAGCAGGAAAGAAAGAAAAAAAGATTTCTGAAATAGTCTATTGATCTACTTTGGGTAAAGGTGTCTAAAAATGTGACAGAATCTTTTTTACCCACACAAATGTTCATAGTTGACACCATAGAGTTTTCCTAAACAGTCTAAACAGCTGCAGGGCTGTTCTCAAGATATTTCCAAGTAAATCATGGAATTATGACAAAAAAACGAAAAAAAAAAAAAAAAAAAATGTATAACTTATGGGTTTAAAAGTTGCTGCATTTTAACTCTGTGAATATTGTTTATTTCCTATAAGAACACCCCAAGTCTCCCAAAAGATGACATCTGTATTTTTCTCATTTTAAATATCCAAGTCACGGATAACACATACTATCAAAAGAATTATAATAATGAATGAATACACATTTACTCTGTTTGCAAGTCCAGAAACCATTGTTTTACCATTTTTCTCAGCCAGGACATATATTAAAACTTAAATTCCTAAATTGAAATATTCTTAAATTTTCCTAATTCTGCACCTAATTCATGAATTTTGTGAGTTCCAGAATATTTCTGACAGCTCCCATTGCTCTCCACTGCCACCTCCCTACAGTCATTCTTTGTGCTCATTCCTCAACTATATTTATGAATAAAATATGTAAAAAGAAAAGCAGGCAGGCAGATGCTGAGCCCCTGCCGAGGTTCCCCAGGGTCAGGACTATGAGGAGGGGGAAAATAGGAGTCTCATGATTAATAACTTGCTACTGATGATGGTTACAACAGCAGAATCACCTGAGCAGTGAATGAAACCTTTAATCTAACTACTTCGTTTTACAATGATGGAGAGGATGGGAATTACATACACCAGGGAAGTAGGATTGGGGAACAATCATGAAGCAAAAGTCACGAGTCCATCTTTATTTAGTGACACCAGAACTCAACACTTTTACAGCATAGAAAATGAACTCTTACTTTTAGCATTTCCAGCGCCACCTCTTCTCATAGCCTCATGGGAGTTCATTTGATTAAGACTAGTGTTTAAATGCACCAATCATTTCAACTCCCGTAAAATCCATGAATAGGTGTGAGACCCACATGGTAAAATCAACAGAAAGGAAGCCAAAATTCCAGTTTCACGAGAATGAGAATTTCCTGCTTGCCTAGAAGAGCTATAGCCTGAAAAGAATCCCAGGAGAACTTTCCGGGTCAAATCATGTCCCGTGAAATAATCAGCAGTTGTGAAAATCCCTTCAAGACAGTTTTGCAGAATTATATCAATGGACAAAGCTGTTGTATTTGCCAAATTAGAAGCAAAGCATTAATGAGGGACTGCATGTATGTACTGTGAAAATTCCCATCTTACCATTAATAAGTTAGGGAAATCTGATTCGAGAACTTCCGGCAAAAGGCCAATTAAGAAGGATTTCATATGTTACAGGAAATAGAATCTTAATGCCTCTTAATTTGGTCCACCAAATAAATGCCAAAATAAAAGTTCCAGGGCAATATGGATTATGCAGCCCTCATGAGCAAAGGAGTCATGGCAATGAGGCTGGGTTTTGGAATGGTGCTTCCTGGCAAGTCGTTTGGCAGGCAAAATGGGAGCTTGATAGCCCACAAGTGCAGTTGTGGCCCAGCCTCTTTTTCAGTGAATCAAGGAAATTAACTCTCTGGCTTAAATATCAGGAATTAGACATTTGCCTGGGACATTTCTCTGTCTCATGGAACACCAGCTCGGGAGCAATTGTGACCCATCAGGAATGGGGAGGGAAAATCTTGCTCTGTTCAAATGAGTTAAGGAATGACTCTGACTCCTCCTGATTTTGTATCAATCAGACAGACACCCTCACCACTGCCAGAGTTTTTTATTTTTATTTTCTTATCCATCCCTTCTTTGGCTGAGATAAAAAAAAATATATATTCAAAACCTTGAATGTGATGATTGACATAATCCTAATAAATATCTAACACTCTCCCGTCTTTCTGTTCTCTTTCTCCTCTCTCTCTTTGTTCTTTCTCTCTATTGTATGGATTCTGTTTCTCTGAGTGGGACAAGACTGACAGCAGTATGTGTGAGGTGGTGGTAGGCATCACAGGGACATATGTTATGGCCTGAGGTTTTATTCCTGTCTCCATGGGCCTGGGCACAGCAGTTTAGGCGGCAGCGACCATCATGTCCACATGAAAACAGGTTTACAAGTCATTTCCTGGGCCCAACAACCAAGGACTCAAGGACTGCTTCAGTGGATAGAGGGTGGGATGCCTTTCCTACCAGGCACCCTGAGATGACCCCGACAGGCACCCACAGTTCAGTTGGCCACAGTGGCAGTGGGAGTGTCTCTCCCCAGAATAGTGTGGGGAGCACATGTTAATGGGTGCAAGGCTTTCTGAGCAAGAAGGATGGCATCAAGTTAAGAGTGGCAAGGATGAGAAAGTGTGGACTTCTGTCCTCCTAGTTTCTGATTCATAATTTTTAGGACAAGGAACAATAACTTCAGGACAAAATTAAAGAGACTCTGAACTCCTTGACAGAAGTTGAAACACATTTAAAATTGTTGAGTTTGCATGGACCACTGACATCATCTTCCTGAGGACAATTTCCCTTGTGATTTTTGTAATTTGGAGACCCCTGTGACGGGAGGCTACCCAGCCTCAGCCTGATCGCTGCTGTGAACGGTGTGCTGTGCTTCGTGCTGTAGGATTGCTTCTGTAATCATTCACTGGCTGACTCCCCAAGCATCTGTCAGGTGTGGACATATCTCAAGACTGGGGAAGACACGGGGACATAATAAAATAGATCTTATTCTTATGGAGCTCATCACCATCTAAATATAGAGCATTTATGCAAACACATATAAATCACAGTAGGATGATTCAAATCAAAGCTTCAAGTGCCCCAATTCTTATTCGGTGGCAAACATAGTAAGCAGTAAAATAATATCTAACAGGAGTTTGAAATAAGACAGACCTGAATTCCTAGTTGTGAGTCCGAATGTGATTAAATTGGAAAAATGGGCACAATCATTACCTCTACCGGCAGGGTGAGAGTTCACCAAAGCCACGGCGGCAAAACACTTGTAAAGTGTCTGAAACATGATGGGTGCTGCATAAATAAAAACTGTTAAGAATTCATGAACAGATTTTAATTTTCAAGTTGTATTAGAAGGTAAGAAATGAACAATTACTGGAAACTTACTACATTCCAGGCATCGTGTTCAAAGTGTTCTACATAATTCAATCAAAACAGAGGTGCCGTTTATGCTACTCCCCTAAAGGACTTTAGAAACAATCAGACTTTTCCCCCTCTAGACTGAGAAGGGAGTACGACACTTTAGGCTTCCTGAGACATTTTAATGAAGATATTATAGATATGAAGGTTTTCTTTTTAACCTATCACAATTGTATCATTCAGAATCAACTATGATGCCCACAAATCCACTTTTCCAGCACTGATTTCCTACATATCAGTATAACAACCAACAATCAATCATCTGTCTCCGGGCTGGGATGAAGCATTACAAGTGAGCTTTCCCAGAAACAGGATTGCTTTGCCCTATCCATCTGCCTCTCCAGGTAGCAATTGATGCCAAAATCTCACAATCTCATGTATGTGCTGCAAGTAGAAGATGGAGCTATGGAACTGGCTAGTACTAACAGGGTTAAACAATTCCAAACCACACTCTCTACATTAGAGAAACCATCTGCTTGTTAATTTAAATTCCCAGCCAGAGACCCTACTCCTTACCTAATAAATATTAATTATAGCCTGCTAGATTCAAAGCAAGAATCATCTTCACGTTTGCATTTTGGTTATTTGATTCATTGCCTAAAGAAAGTCCCCTGATTCTGTGCATTATTATATCACTCATAACTCTACATTCATTCGTGTAATCATCTCATTATTCAAATATCTATGCAATAAATAATACTGATCACTTGTGTGTCCAAAGCACAGTTTTGTGTGAGGCTGAAATATGGAGACCTTCCTTAGATAGCACTCACACGTGACATAAACAGCAAGAAAACTTCTGATACTCATTTCCATGTATAATGAGATTCTGTTCTTCAAAAAGAGAAGCAAAAAAGATTAAATAGCTCAGACAAAATTAGAGCTCTGAAATCCCTTTGAGTCTACCTTTTCTTCAGTTCAGGCGCTATATTAATACCTGTTTAATAGCAAGCAAATGACTCAGAAGACTACAAGAAATCTTTCAACTTCTCGTCCATTTGATCATTTGGCAAATTATTACTGAGCGTTTTCTGCAAAGACACGAGATATGCAACAACGAATAAAGGAAATGCAAACCCACCACTCTCAGTGTTACAAACCTAGAAGGACAGGCAGAAAATAAATTAAAAAGTTGAGAAAATAGTCATGTGCCACATACTGATATTTTGGCCAATGACAGACTGAAGATGTGCTTGTGTCTCCATATGGTGACCATGAAGCTAAACCATTCCTGCTGCTTGATGATGTCAGAGCCATTGAAATGTGGGAGCATAATTCATTACTCGTGCTGGTGGGGACACTTGTGTAAAGAAATTGGCTGCCAGTTGAAGTTTAGCACACACAATATGTACAGTACAGAGTACTTGACAATAATAAGCAATTATGTTTCTGGTTGTGTATTTACAATACTATGCTGTTTAGCATTACTTCTGAGTATGCTGCATCTACCTATAAGAAATTTTTCTGTTAGAGTGTGACATGTGATCTGGTGAGCAGCCTCCCATGTCCCATATTTCCTGTCTCTTGATTACATCATTTCCTCCTATGTTTGAGTTAATCTCCTATTTTTAGCTTCAATGTGCCCTAAGTGTACAAAAATCCACTGTAATTGTTTTCAGTAAGAGGACACAAATGAGATTGACCTGGAAATGAAATTAAAAGTGATTAAGAACTACAAAGGTGGAAAATCAGTAATAGTTATTGCTGGCCACTCAGGTATGCCCTTCGCCACCACAGCTATGGTCTTGAGGAACACTGTCATGTGCACACAATAGCAAAATTGCCTAGTAATGCACCTCTCAGAACGTACCCCTGTCCTTGAGTAACAGCTGGCTATAGATGTGGAATACTTTGGAAAGTATTTGAAAGCATTTCAAAGGATGCTATGCTAGCTCTTGCCTACCTTAGCTAGGCAGGTCCCAGAAAGTTCCATGTCGACATCCCCTTTGAAAATCCAAAGCAGCCAGTGTTGTGAGGGTAGACTGAGAGACACATGAGGAGAGGATGAGAGATGATGAGCGAGTATGTCAGTGTGTGTGCGAGCATGTGTGCATGCACATGTGGCAGGGAAGGGGAAACACACAAGACACAGGGAGAGTTTGCGTGGGAAGCTGAGTGGAAAATCAAAGATCTCTGGAATTTAGTAGAATCGATTCTTCTCCCAACGTGTTCACATTTGCCTGTCCTCGTTGAGTTCACGAGCAAAGGGCTCCCAATTAGCAAAGTTACTTCTGTTGAATAAGTTCATATCAAAGGAATGAAGATTCCCCATGTAGATGCCAGTGGGGCTTTGATACTCAGTGGCATTGGTCCCTCTAAAGCTCTTCCCCTCCAGGTGGCTACCTGAGGCAAACAGGGATAATGACACTTTTTCTAGAATGCAGCCCTGGCACCGAGTGTGCTTTGTAATTCTTTATTGAAGCATTCCCTCTGGTTTCACTTGAGAGAGGAGCATTCCTTCTTTGCTACAAGGCCACTGACAGTGTTCTCAGAAGGTCAAAGCCAGTAAATAGAACTTTATCCTGAAGCAACAAAACACAGAGATGGAGCTTGTTTGTATTTCAGACGTTGTGCAACAGACTTTTGCCCAAAGCCTTCCATGCTCTTTATTAGGCAGCACCCCGCTTTTGGGGTGGATAACCTCCCGGAAGGCACATCAAGCTCAAGGTCTGCTCTCTCTTCCCAATTGCTCCATGTTTATCTGCTAATCACTGCATACCTGGTATTTGCTCCTTGTCTTCTTTTCACAGAAAATCGACTATTTTAAAAAAGCAGGCAATGACTTCCTGACTCTCTGCAATCTTCCCCATGATGACTGAGGTTTGGCTTACAGTTACAGTTAGTGGCTACAATAACCCACTGTCAGTGTTATCTCCCTGTAGTGAGTGCTCGTTGCTCTTATTAGCACTGAAACTAACTCAGTAGTGATAATGACACATATCAAAAGTTCTTCATTTTATTTTTACTTTTGTGATGGTACTGGGGACTAAATCCAGAGGCACTTTAACGCTCAACAACACCCCCAGTCATTTTTTTTATTTTTCTGTAGAGACAGGGTGTTGCTAAATTGCTTATGGCCTCCCTAAATTGATGAAGCTGGGCTGGAACTTGGCATGCTCCTGCCTCAGCCTCCTGAGTTGCTGGGATTATGGGCAAGCACCATTAGGCTGCCTATTCTTTTGTTTTTATATGACTCCTAACTAGGCTATAAAATCTGGGAATATGAAAATATATACCTCCCATATAATTTTCTTTTCAATATTCTCTTAAAGAGGATAAGTGCTCAGGGGGAGATCTTTCCTTACTACTTTCATGCAAAAATTGTTCACTTTCTATAATTTAACTTTTCTGTAGAATTTATCACCACTGAGTAAACTCCTCCACGTGGAGTAAACATCATGAAGTTTTAACTTAAACAGACTTGAGGCTGAAGTACATGCTTTCTTCTTGTTACTTAAGCCACTTTGAGAACCATACCTGGTTGCGTGCCCCTTGATACCTGAAATCCTCTGTTATCTGGTGAGAATATTCAATTCTGGGAGTTTCTGTGGGAGGTAGGGAACTACTTCCTTTTGGAGGGCTAAAGAGAAATGAACTCCCTCCCTCCTTCCTGTGTCCTGTCCACAGCTGGGCATGGATTATTTGGTGTTCTCATCTAGGACTCTTCAGTAGGTGCCACCAAGACGAAGGAAGAGCTAATAATGAATTTATTGTTTCACAGTGTCCAGTGGAACCTGTCCAGTGGAACCTGTGCCCCAAAGCCCTGGGGCACAGTGCTGAGCGGAGGAGTTTGCCCAGAACATTCCTATGAGGTAGTCTTTGCTATGTTTCCTCCCTCTGGATTTTCTTGATTTCTGTCCATTTTCTGGGGTAGCTTCCTCAGCTCTTGCCAGTTCCTTTGCTGGTTAAATTAACCCGAGTTAGTTTCCCAGGCTGGAAGCTGACAACCATAACTGATACACTTTTTTAGAAAAGTGTATACAATTGTTTAGAAAAATAAGATGCTCATATCCACCTCCTTTCTGTCCAAATAAAATATTATTTATGAAAATATCCAGCAGGATACTTGTAACATTGCAACAGATTCATGGTTCAGACATTTTCAATAGTATAGTTATTTAATTATGTGCCACTCAAAATTTTTAATTTCTAAACATCAACTTGCTACTTTGGGAGTCTGGCAGACATGTTAATTTTTAAAAATTATTTAATTTTTCATTAAAGTGCCTGTCCACACCTCTGTTCACATTTGGCTTGAGCTAGCTCCTATGGGAGATGCGTGGCTGTGACTTCTGCTGGTCCATCTCTAAACCCCTTCCCGGCCCAGAGGGCCCAAGGAGCTTCACTGTCATTGCCATCTTGTTCGTGAAAGTTTATCATGGTCTAGAATTGATGCTAATGAAACAGCTAAACCTTAGCTATGTCACTGTGGTAGGAAATCTATATTAAAACATTCCTGATATCTTCCTGACCTCTCTTGTATGACAGTTACGTTCCCCTGACTGTCTGTAGCGCCATATTGCTGGTCCACTCGGTTGTCAGAGAGTGCCTCTTATTTTTAATTTTACTTACTTTAGATGCATATTCTTTTGTTGTTTGGACAGAACTATAAACTCCTTTGAGATCAGGTCTATGACTATATCATGTTGTAATGCATACCATGTGTTGGATATGTGGTTTAGCATACGTAGTGTCCCCCCAAAGCCCACATGTGACAATGTGAAAAGGTTTAGAGGTGAACTGATTGGGTAATGAGAGTCTTGATCTAGTCAGTGCATAAATCCCCCGACTAACTGGGTAGTAACTGTAAGCAGGTGGCTTGCGACCTAAGGAGGTAGGCCATGGGTGGTGTGCCCTGGGGGTTCATAAAAATTTGTGGAGGTGAGGATCTCTCTCTTTTCTTCTTAATGGCCATGTCCTGAGCTGCTTTCCTCCATCTCACCCTTCTGCATTTCTGCCCACCTGAGCCCTGAGGTATGGAGCTAGCTGTCTTTGGATTGAGACTCTGAAACTGTGAGCTCCCAAATCAACTTTTCCTCCTGTAATTGTTCTTGTCAGTCCTTTTGGTCACAGCAGTGAAAAAGCTGCCTAAAACATCATGCTTGTATATGTATGATGAATGAACAAATTATCATTACTTACAGATTAATGTGATTGGAAATTACAAAAGATTGTGTTGAAGTGTTAGAGAAATGGTCAGCATATTTTCTAATGTTTCTCCCTAACTTAATATATTGTCCTAAACTCCATATATGTCTTTTTATGAACTGATAAACTAGAAAATTTAAATAAAATTATTGAATTCTGAGAAAAATATAAGGCATGTAATTTGAATCAAGTATAATCACAGTGTGTGAATATTTCTCTATCAAAAATATCTATAATCAAAAGTCTTTCAACAAAGTAAAAACCATGTCCAGAGAAGTTTTGTGGAGAAATTTTACTGTCACTAATGATAGATGACAAATTTTTCTGCATAGAAAATGTATTGTAATCACCATACCGGACTTTAAATTATACTATAGAGCAAAAGTAACAAAAACAGCATGGTATTGGCACCAAAACAGACTGGTGGACCAATGGTACAGAATTGAGGACACAGCGACTAATACATATAATTTCAGCTATCTTATATTAGACAAAGATGCCAAAAATGTACAGTGGAGAAAGGATAGCCTCTTCAACAAATGGTACTGGGAAAACTGGAAATCCATATGCAACAAATTGAAATTAAACCTTTATCTCTCACCATGCACAAAACTCAATTCAAAGTGGATCAAGGACCTAGGAATTAGACCAGAGACAATAAGCCTAATAGAAGAAAAAGTAAGCTCCAATTTCCAACATGTCAGATTAGGCCCCAAGTTCCTTAATAAGAATCCTGTAGCGCAAAAATTACTACCAAGAATTAATGAATGGGATAGATTTAAACTAAAAAGCTTCTTTTTAGCAAAAGAAACAGTCAGTGAGATGAATAGAGAGCCAACTAATTGGGAGCAAATATTTAATACATGCACATCAGATAGAGCACTAATCTCTAGAATATATAAAGAACTCAAAAAACTTTACACTAAAAAAACAAATAACCCAATCAATAAATGGGCTAAGGAATTGAGAAGACACCTCTCAGAAGAAGATACACGATTAATCAACAAATACATGAAAAAATGTTCAACATCGCTGGCAATTAGAGAAATGCAAATCAAAACTACTCTAAGATTTCACTTCACTCCAGTCAGAATGGCAGCTATCAAGAACACAAGCAACAATAAATGATGGAGAGGATGTGGGGAAAAAGGCACACTCATACATTGCTGGTGGGACTGCAAAATGGTGCAACCGTTATGGAAAGCAGTATGGCGACTTCTTGGAAAACTGGGAATGGAACCACCCTATGACCCAGCCATCCCACTCCTGGGTCTATTCCCAAAGGACTTAAAAACAGCATATTACAGTGACACAGCTATCTCAATGTTTGTAGCTGTGCGATTCACATTAGTTAGGTTGTAGAACCAACCTAGATGTCCCTCAATAAATGAGTGGATTAAGAAAATTTGGTATATATGCACAATGGAATTTTACTCAGCAATAAAAGAAAATAAATTAATGGCATTTGCAGGTAAATGGATGAAGTTGGAAGACATAATGCTAAGTGAAGTTAGTCAGTCTCAAAAATCCAAGTACCAAATGTTTTCTCTGATATAAGGAGGCTATTTCAAAGTATTGTTGGATGGGGGGTAGATAGGAGGATTAGAGGAACACTAGAATGGTCAAGGGAAAGGAGGGTAAGGGAGGGAGCAAGAGGGGAGGGAGGGGGAGAAAAGAAAAAAAAAAAGGTGGTTGAATGAAACGGATATCATTTTCCTTAATGCATGATTGAAGACCTGAATTGTACGAATATACTTTGTATACAAACAGTTGTATGTAAAAAGATACTAAATATATGCACTATGAGTTGTACATATTAAAAATTATAAAAATAAAATTAAAAAAAGAAAATGTGTTATAAAGATGATAAATAATAGATTAGAATGGTGGTTGGATATTAGTTGAAATATAAAAATCACATACATGTTTGTTTACCTAAAACAAATCTGTAGAAAATATAATTCTTGAAGAATTGTCTTTACAGTAGCAAAAGAAATTATAGTGCCTGTGAAAATCAGTAACAGAAGTTTTCTGTTAAAGAATATCTAAATGAATGAAAAGATATACCATCATCATGAATAGACATGTGTTCGTAAGATGGTAATTGCCCTTTCTCTCCTGATTCATAAACTTCACACAAACCCAATAAAAATTTAATCATAAGCTTGGAGTGCTAGATGGGTTCAATCTCTGGCACACAAAAAAATGATGATGGTAAAAATTACATAAAAATGCAAAATCCAACAGAGTCAGGACAGTATGAAGAAAGAGACTATCTATTGCCTAACCAGAGTTCCATATAATTTTTTTTTTTTTACTAACGCTTCACAACTGGGTATCATCACAGAGCAAAAAGTGTAAGGGAAGGATGGAAGTGTAGCAAGGAGGAAATATGTATTTTTATAAGAAAATAAAGCAATAAGTTTAAAAGCACAGCTATTACTTGTAATGGGAGTAAATTCACAGAGGCTGAATTAATGCATTGATAAGGTTGATAAAATCATGGGTTTGAGCTGGTGGTGATGCTCAGTGATTACATGTGGGAAGCCCTGCATTCAATTCCTTGCACAGCAAGCAAAACAAATCATTACATGAATAATGGATTTTCCAGGATTATTCTTGGGGCTGGGAAGAGAGAAAACTTTGTGTGAGTTCCTTCCCTTTATCTGTTTCTCGGTGGTCCTATTTTCCCATGTGACATTAACTGTTACCTGTTTTTTCTGGGCAATTCTTGAGACTCCAGATCCCATACCAACAGCAGCAGCAATTACAGCAAGAGCCACAGTTTGTGGTGAATCAGCAAGTGCATATACAACAGCAGTCATCCCAGCCTGCCTAATTTAGCTACCACCACGGAAGCATAACTAGGCACACAGTGCTTGCACAGAGATGCAAAACAGCCTCAGAGTACCAAGACCAGCAAGGGTGGATACTCTTTTGCAATGTTCATGGGATTAAGAATTGTTGTAATTACTCTGGAAAAAAAATTGTTACCATATTATAAAGGTGAACATTGTACATACATCAATCCTGTTTTTAAATGTAGAAATATTTGTTCCTGAACATTCAGAACAATGTCAAAAATTGCTCATAAGAGGAGATTTTTATGAAAGCAAAATAATGAAAACAACCCTGGGAGTGAATAAAGGACATTCAGTATATTCACACAATAGGCCCATGCACCTCAGAGAAAATGAATGAATCATAGCTGCATACAATCTACACAACCTCCCAGACAAAAGTAAGAATTATGTAAAGGAATAAAGCATATTTTAGATTGTATGCAGTATGATACCAGTGTATAAGTATCCAAATGAGCTCATCATATGATATATTTGGAAACATTATAAATATAGAATAAATGAATGAGATTCTGGGTAGTATTGATCTCTTAGGAAGGGGCAAATAAGTGGGAGAAGGAAGTTGCATATAGGTGGGGGTATGTGGAAGTAATCAATAACATTGTATGTCTATAGCTGAGTGTCGCCTTCATGGTGTCCATTTTGTCACCTTCATAATTCATATATATATATATGTAAATATAAATACAGATATGCATATATATACTTCCCACATATATGCATATATATCACCAGCTGGCTGGACTGGTGATATGAACTGGGTTCAAAGGAGCTGGCTGTATCAATAACTAAGAAAATGGCAAAGAAAAACCACACAGCACACGGACATGAGTTTCTAAGGCAGGATGGCTCAGTGACCCAAGGGTCAGCTCCAGCGCTGGAAGGAGCAAGAAAGAGCTAGCACACCCAAAACCTTCTATTTATTGGGGAAAAGACATTCGAGAAAGTTCCTCCCAAATAAGGCAAGGGATTGGGTTTTGACAGGTGGAGTCTTGTTTGGTGATGTCTTGTGGTCAGCAGATTGACTGACATCTTGGAAAGCCACATCCATCTCAGGTGCTGTGTGGGACTGGAAGGTGGAGCCAGAGAAAAGGCACACATACGTCACACTGCCCAATCAGACAGCAACATCAGGCCCGTCCTCCCACATGTTCAAATATGCATAGCTCACACACACAGCCCATGGATGGCTTGTGACACATATATATGCATTACATACATAATTAATAAAAATTGTTTAACTACTTATTTAATTCAAAACTAAAAATAAGCATAGCTTTTCTAGAAGACACTGCAATGGAAGGTGTCTTGTGAGTCACACAGTGGCCTCCTGGTAGTGCCTTCCTGTTCCTCTGGTATACACTGCTAGGGCACTTAGTTCTATGAACCATAGACATCACACTTTGGGAAGCACTATGTGATGACAGCTCACAAGGGGTTTGAATCGATAACTTAGAAAGTCTAGATAATACCTCAAATCTATGTGTGCTGTGTTGCCTTTTCCTGGACTGAGTGAAAACATTATCCATATTGTGTGAATTCACAACTCCTGGAGATGGAGGACGGGGCCACAAGACCTGGAGAACCTGAAAGGGGCTTCCCAGAGAGGCTCCCGAGGACGGCGGCCCTGTTAACACCTTGACTGAGGCCAGTGAACCTGACTCAGACTTCTGGCTACCTACCAGAGGGAGAGTACATTTGTGTGGTGTTAAGCCACCACATTTGTGGCAACTCGTTTCAGCAGCCAGAAGAAAGGAAGGCAGGCCTCTTCTCCAGGGCCTCTCCTTCCTCTAGCGCTGGCATCTTCATGCAGTGTTTATTTTAAAACAACTTCACTGTGGTAAAATTATACACCTTAAAATCGATGGTTTTAAGTAAATAATTCAGTGAATTTTAGTGAGTTTGCAGACACCATAAACCATGTTTAGGTTGTTCTCACTGCTCCAATATGATCCTTTGTGCTTATTTTTAGCTAATCCCCATTTCAACCCCAAACCCAGACAACCACTAATCTGCTTTTTGTCCCTCTGGATTTTACTTTTCTGGGTATTTTACATAAGTAGAATCATATTCTACATGGTCTTCTCATTTCTTTTCCACCTTAAGGCTTCCTACAGTCGTGTTTGAATGTACCCATTGTATGGTACCCCATCGTGTGTGCTCCATATTTTATCTAAAGCTGACGGACATTCTAGTTGTCTCACCTCCTGTGTTAATACTCATTTCTTCCTGTATTATTTTACACCCTCTTCTTCATAGCATGTAGCATGTTATCTCATGACTGAATGGGGAGGGAAGTGGATCTGATTTACTCGTCTATACCCGCAGCTTCACCAGCAGAGGCAGCATTTCCATTTCCAGCATTTCTTTCTTCTAGAAACTTTCCTCTTTTTTTCTGCTGAGCTCACTACTATTCATCACAGGTTGCTCAAAACTACTTTTATATATCCTTAGGGCACAGAGAACTGTTCTTTGCAAAGTTAAGTTCTAAATACAGATTTTGAAGATGGGACATTTATTAAAAAAAAAAATGGTGATGCATCTTTGCAAATTTCCTTTTGCTAGACCACACTGGAGAATAACAGTTATGTTGGGCGTGGTGGTTCATATCTGTCATTCCAGCTACTCAGACAGAAGGATCTCAAATTCAAGTCCAGTCTGGGTAAATGAGAAAGACCCTGTATTAACATAAAATAAATAAAATGGGCTGGGGGTATAGCTTAGTATTAGAGCACTTGCCTGTCATGTGAAAGTCCCTGGGTTCAATCCATAGTACCAAAAAATAATAATAATAATAATAAATAATAATAATAATAAAATAAAATAAAAGGTGAAAATATAAATGAAAAATAGAAATCCCTAGTCTCAAGAGCGCTAAGCATTTAAGAAGAGCAAAATAAAAACCTTTGTGAGGTGAAGTCAAATTCCTTTGGATGCTTCCAACGTTTGGCTTTGAATCCCAATAATCAGCAAAGAATATTGGCATACGATTCCTAGGAGCCTTCAATGAATCTCTCCTTTTAAGGATTTAGTTTCTCTTTCACAGCATTTTGGTAATCACTCATGCTGCTATGAAAATCGGATAATGGCCCACAATGCATCCTGAAATGAAAGGAACGCGAGGGAAATAGAGCAAGAAAACCCACAACACGAAGGCATTATCAGTTCAGGCTCAATCAGCCTTCGCAGGTGGAATCAGCCTTAATTCAAAGGGGCCTCTCCTTAGAGATTGAGGATAGTGATACTTTTCTTTGTGGCCTTTCAGAGCTTTTCATTCCACACAATCATAGCATACACCAAGTTTGAAAGCCGAGCTTTTGGAAATATGTAAGAGGACGTTGAAATGAGAAAAGGGAAAGAGGCAGAAAGACATTTTATTGAAAAGAATATTGTAGAGCTTAGCTTAAAATTGGACACTTGCCTTTGATGGGTCTTCTTTTAAAATAGGAAATTGATTTTCAGTTAACCAACTGAAAAAATAATACACAGCTACACATTTGCTCTTAATTCCGCAGGCAGTCCTTCCTTCCCAACCTCTTTCCATGTAAAGGCATTTGAATACTTTGCAAATAGAGAGTGCACAGGGCTTAGGCATGCTGTGTTCTGAGCGATTCAGTCTAAATTTATGTTGCCGCGCCTTCTGTTTTCTCCAGAACTGGAAAAAGCACACTTCCACAAAAGGTAGCACGCAGTTCTGAGGAAATTGTGTGAACGGGACCAGGCAGCTCTTTGCAATTACAACATGTAATAAGTGAATTACATTCCGCTATATAAAATGTGACACGTGTGAATTCATTACTGATACTAGCTTGATTGACATCCAATTGCCAGTGATTTGTCATTTGAAATTATCTATGAAAAAAAATTATTTTGGTTTATGATCCATTTCAAATGAGGAATGTTAAGTAGGCAAGATTGCGCTGCGGAGTGGAAACCCCTAGAGATTTTTGTGGTTTTCTTCATCCCACTAGTGTCAGCTCTAAGAACACAAGGACAATGTCTTTCCTCTAACTTAATTTCCTGGTATGTGCCCAACGCATATTAGGTTTTCAAAAAATATTTTGAGTGAGTGATTGAGTAAATAGTATAACTTAATTGATATATTATTTCACAAGTCCCCTTTTCCCCCAAAATCTACAAAAAAGCAATAACATGATGTTGGTTTTATATACTAGAAGGTGCTGTGCTAGCCAGATTTTCATGATTATAACAAAATTCCTGAGGTAATCAGACGATTAAGAGGAAAGGTTTAGTTTGGGTTACACATTTGGAGGTTTCAGTCCATCCTTCGTCAACTGGCCCTGATACTTTTGGTCCTATTGCAAATCAGCACATCATGTTGGGAGTATGTGGCAAAACGAAGCTGCTCACCTTGTGGCAGTTGAGAAGCAAAAGACAGAAAGGAGAGGCTGGAGTCCCAAGATCTATTATGAGTATAATCCCCCAAAGACCTGACTTCCTCCAAGGAAGCCCTGCCTCTTAAACATTCCACTACCTCTCAACAGTACCATAGTCTGTGGACAGAATCTTTACCATGTGGGTCTTTGGGAAACACTTAACATTCAAACTGCATTGTCATTTAACTCCAATAATCATAAAATGTGGAATGAGAAGTCAACTCACTCAACCTTCTAATTCTTAGTATGACACTCAAGTAAGATGTTATCTTGCCTCCGACAAAACAGTGCAAGTGTGTAGAGACACACCCCCTCATGAAGAAGCCAACGACATATTTGATAATATTTTATTCTTGAAAATATCTCAACCTATGTGGAACTCAATAGAGCTGCCTAACGCTGCTATTCTTCCACATGGGGTGATTGTTTTATTTTATTTTATATTTTTAGTTGTAGTTGGACACAATACCTTTATTTCATTTATTTATTTTTATGTGATGCTGAGGATCAAACCCAGGGCCTCACACGTGCGAGGGAGGCACTTTACCACTAAACCACAACCCCAGCCCCCATATGGGGCAAATTTTGAAATAAGATGTTAGTGCAATTATTTCTCTTGCACTGGAGTTTTAAAAATGGCTCCAGCAAAAAAGAATAAAGTAGTTGATACAAGGGACACTTATATCCTAAGGTAAGGTGCTTGGTCATTGTTATAGTTTAGATCATAACTGTCCCCCAGAGACTCATGTATTGAAGGCAGAATAATCAGGGTGGCACTATTCAAAGGTGGTAGAACCCTAGGGTGCAAGGCCTATTTGGTGGAGGTTAGGTCACTAAGGGTGTCCTCTTGAATAAGATATTGAGGACCTGACCCCTTCCTCTTTCTTTACTGAGCCACCATGCGCTCCCCACCATGACATTTGGTCTCCCCGTGGTCTAAAAGCAAAGGGGTCACGTGACCATTCACCAAAAACTCTGAAACTATGAGCTAAAGTAAATATTTTCTCATTTTAAGTTGGTTTTCAGATATTTTGTCAAAATAATGGAAAGCTAACCAACCTAATCACCTATTTAAAATGTGCAATGGAATTGACTGCAAATGAATTTTTTCCATTTTGATTCATCATATACCACCTGGCCATACAAGAAAATGCTGGTGATGGGAGTCATGACATACTATGCCAAAATATGTCATCTTGGCATTTGAGAAAGTTAAAGATGAAAAAAAAAAATCACTCTCATTTCCCATCATTCCTTCTCCACTGCAGCAGGCCATCATATCTAGAAAAGTATTTTCTAGAGGAAAGAAACAACCTTATTGCTTAAGACTCAGGGACATACAGAAGAATCTGAAAGCAACAAGCCTTGCTAAGTTTTCCTATCTATTACTATAAGATCATACTTCCTTTAGTATTTTTCCAAACCTGCCCACTTTTTCTTTATAAACTTAGTATCAGAACATAAAAGTTTCCTGTTTCTTTGTGTTTTCATTTTTGAAATCCCATAACATACAAAACATGTTAAATAAACCTATGTGATTGTCTCTTGTTAATCTGTCTTTGGTTATAGGGTCCCAGGTGAGAACCTAAGATGGGATGAAGATGTTTCTTCTTCCCTATGCAGAGAATGTATTTGTAGAGGTTGAGGGGAATGCACAGTGAGGACTCCTTTACCCCCCAAATTCAAAAATCTATGATTACCCTTTCCTTCTTGCCATTTTAGATCAAGTAAGAGAAAGACTCAAAAGGAGCAAATGCTTGAACTATGTTCCTTGGAGTTTGAAGAGTTGAGAACCCGGTGCCTTAGTTTTGTCTGAAAGTTTAAAAGTGCTAGTTATGGCTAAAGGATCTAAAACAGAGGGAAGAACTTTCTCTGATGGGGCACAAAAAGTTCAAGTATAACATTAGTTTCCTTCAAACCTGATGTGGCCGTAACAGAGAAGAGTCTAACTGTGTCTCGGGAGTGACTCTTCTAGAAGAATAAGTAGGAATTAGGATACTCTATAAGAAAGGTGAGTATCTGAAAGCCAAAGCTGGAGAGGTTTCAGGAAGGCAGTTGGAAGTGGCAGTACCCCATCACAAGATGCAGAATTGACCCCTATTCCACAGACCACCAGTACCAGACCCAGCTCCTGTGAGTCAGGTGTCCCTCTCCTTCCCTTTGTCTCTCTCAGCTTTAACAGTGGGACCCAAAGCTTTACCACAGGACATCCTGGAAGGAGAGTTACCAGGTTGCCCAAGCTCCCACTTGAGGAGAAAAGAGTCTCGGCCATTAAGCTCTGTTTATCATTTTAATGGAGCTAAGACTTCCTGAGGCCAGTGTATGTATTTTCCTAATTTGAGAAAGGAGGGAGAGGCTTCCAAATTTGGTCTGTTTCAAGAGGAGCAGGAAGTAGAGATAAAATTGACCATTCTCTTTTATCTTCATACAGATTTTCCTGTCACAAACAGGTCTGATGTGGCAGAGAAAAGCAGTTTTCTGAAACTAGATTTCATAACCAAGAAAAAGAAATAATTCTTCATGTATTCTCTGATAATCACTGGGAAAGTTATGGACATTGCTTAAGAATACAATTCAAAAGGAGATTTTAAGAGTTTGTAGCAAAAAATAATAAAGATATTTCCTGCCAATATGGCAGAAAATCCAGTTCACTCAAAAATATATTTACACATAGAATATAAAATTCTTCTTCTAGGTAGTTATTCTCCAAATGTTTACTTCATATTGGTGTCTTCTTCAGGATATCTGAATCTTCATGTCTTTCTTTGGAGTAGGTGACTTGATGAGAGATGGGTTTAATGGTGGATCAGGAAAAAAATATGGAAGACTTTAAAATGGGCCAATGGGAATATCCGATCTCCTTTCAGTGAAATGCTGGGCCTTGTTTAATAAACCATGTAGGATTATCTGATTCTATAAAAATCTTCGCCTTGGATTATCTGATTTTGTTATTTTACAACTCTGAAGAAATGGAAGTTAACTTGTAAAAAGCTGAAACAAATGAAAATGCTTCCTACCCATGGTTTTGCTAATGGTACCTATTCATAGAAATGCAAAATGATCTTTTCCAGTAGAAAATGCAAATTTCTGTAACTGAATTCCTCATAGGAACACTCTGCAGCATCTTCCCAATACTCTCTTCAATGTATGAGTTATCTGAAATCATTGACACAAGATCATTTTATATCTGTGTGAGAGGCATGGCTCTACTTTCTTTTAAAAAATTCCCTTCCAGCAGAAGGCTGTGAGAGTTGGCAGAAGCTATTACTTATGCAGATTTTCAGATTCTCTAGGATATGTCAAAATAAAAATGTCAGTATGGGGCAAGAGATAGATTTCTTATCAGCAGATAGAAATGGGGACCTCAGAGTATGGGATCCCACCACCCCAGATTTAAACCTGAGGCTAAAGCTTGTTTTGTGTGTTTGGCTACCTGACTGGAAGGCTCTGCTCACACTTAGATTCCCAGACATTCTGTTATGCCCCAGGAAGGCAAGGACACATGGTAATGGTTCTTCCTTGACTAACCTAATGTTAACCAATCTTAAAGACTTCTATTTAGCCAGCACAGTAGCACATGCCAGTAACCCCAGTGACTCAGGAGGCTCAGGCAAGAAGATCGCAAGTTCAAAGCCAGCCTCAGCAACTTAGCAAGGCTGGAAGCCACTTAGTAAGTCCCTGTGTCAAAATTAAAAACAAAATGTGTTGGGGATATGGCTAATAAGAGAGAGAGAGAGAGAGAGAGAGAGAGAGAGAGACTTGATTTTAACTCAAGCAGTTTTTTTGTTTTAAGGAACAAGTACAGGAAAAACTCAAGCTAACAAAGACATTAGAATATTCCATTATGGGAATGAGAAATTAAAATTGCACAGCTTCGACTGAGTGAGAAAAAGAGAATAATCAAGAGGGACTCTCCAATGAAAGGTTAGTTCCTCATTAAAAGAGTATAAATACCTGTAGATAGAGAGCCACCAACAGTACCCTCTTAGCGACGCTTCACACGCTGCGTGAGTTTTCCTTGCCTGCTTCTAATAAATCTGCTACTGAATTCTCAGCCTTCCTTGTCTACATACTTCTGGTGCGTGAGAGACAAAAATCCCTCTAGAGCTCACACAACCCTGTGTTACATATGTGGTTGAGATCGGGAAGGAAGAAGCCTAGTTGCTATATCATAGAGGGTGGTGCAGCGCCTTTGGCTTACCAACATCATGTAATCAAGGATGGATGCAATGAGCAGCAGCGGACTGCCAGGGAATGGGGGTCACTGGAAACAAATGCGTGGGCAGAATAGAGCAACCTTTTGTGGGATCTGGTGAAATGTATGAGAGAAACCTCTTTTTTCCTGTGACTGGTATTGATGTTCTTGCCGTGGTAGGTCACTCAGGAAAACTAACTAGATTCAGGGCAAGGGATTAGACAGTTGCAATTGAAAGTCTACGGATGGTGGACCACAGGGCTATAACATCCACGAAGCCTCAATTTTTGTCTCTTAGACCTTTATGTGGGCTAAAAGCTTGACATAGTATATGAAAAATTTTTTTCTCTACTAGCCTTCTTTTGTCTGGAACAAGAGACTAAAACATCTACTCTACTATCAAACATTTCCCATTTGATCTAATAAAACATGATAGCAATGAATAGACACAGGTAAAATTCTATTTCCTGGCTTTTCCCCTAGACATGCAAGTTCCTTCCACATTTGCTTCTTGATTTATTTGGAAAACACTATTATTGTGTTATGTGAGTCTCCATTGTTCCAAACAATGAACAGAAATGAATTTCTTGTATCTCTGACCAATATGCCCATGAAGCATATTTTGGTAACACATTATTTATGTTGGTACTTATTTCTATATTCATCAGGGCAGAGTACGTCACATGGTGGTAAAATTAACTCCAAAACTCAAATATTTATGTCTCATTCATACTGACTTCATTATGTGCTTGAGTAAACGTCTGGAACAACCAACCTTTTGGTGGGGATTAAGCAAGTTATGTTGCTTTAATTCTGTGGCTCTGCCTTCTCATCAGGAGGCTCTCAAAACCACTGCAGCAAGGAATGAGAAGTCTGGATAATTTTGCATTGGCAATTAAATTATATGTCCCCAAAGTGATTTTGATAACTTCTTTTAACAACCCGTTGTTTCATCTAGGCACATGTTCCATTTAATTGAGGATTGCTAGGACCTTTATGTTCAGGGAAGGGATTTTTGAAATGGTGCTCAAACCACTGGATAGGACCCCTATTTATCTCCAGATGGATATTAGAAGCTCTAAAGAGGGTCCCCAAAAGCTTGTGATCAGGTTCCAAGGAGGGCTCCACCTAGATTTTTCTGGTATCACCAGGAGCGACGATAACGTTGGTTGTGGTAGCATCAAAAGCAGCTGGTAGTTGAAGCCAGCAGCCACTGATTGATAGAGCATAATTACGAATAACAGTAAACCAATTCAATAAGTAAACATCTTCTTGATCTGTCTTCCAATTTCCTCGAATGATTTCTACTGGCAGAACCTCAAAGTAAGCCAGTTAGCAAGAGTGTCCGGTATACATAGCTTGCAGAATTCCCATCTTGGTTTTACAAAGGAGAGTCTGAAAAGGTGAATTTGGGTTTACGGGAAGGCAATAATAAGTAAGCCAACCAGCACAGTCCATACCTTTGACTGCTAAGGAAACTTACACATCACCCTACAGGTCTTTAACTCTGCTTGCCACAATATAACATGACTAGTAAGATGCCTATCTTGGGACAGTTGAGGATGTCCACCCCTTCTAAAGTAGGATAGTAATAAAGTGAGGCCAACTTTTTTTTTTTTTTTTTTTTAGTTCAATAGCAATATTACTTGAATATTCTTTAACATCAGCTGGGTGTGGTGGTATATACCCATAATCCCAGCATCTAAGGAGCCTGGGGCAGCAGACTCACAAGTTTGAGGCCAGCTTCAACAGGGCCTTAGCAAGGCCCTAAGCAATGTAGTGAGACCCTGTCTCAAAATTTAAAAAAACAACCAACCAAACAAACAAAAAAATGACTGGGGATGTGACTCAGTAATAAAGCACCTCTGGGTTCAATCCCTAGTGCCAAAAAAGAAAAATCCTTAATCTCAGCACTAAATTATAAAGATAACCATCACCTACTATTCTTATATGAAATATTAGTAACGCTGAAAGTGAAAAGATTGATGTATTATGTGTTAATCAATATGAAGCTTTCTCCACAATTTCTGCAAGAATTATAAAGAATATTATGTTTTCATTGAAATACTCTTCAAGTTATATGATTTCCTTAGCTAAGTGTAGGACTGAAGTTACCTTTAAAAAAAAAAATCCTTGGTGTGAATATACTTTGTATACAACCAGAGATACAAAAAATTATGCTCCATATGTATAATATGAATTGTAATGCATTCAGCCATCATATGTAACAAATCAGAATTTAAAAAAAAAGAAAAAAAAAAACTTTATGTGTTTATTTTACTATCTGTTCCACATTTTTTTTGTACCTCAAGTTATCTTGGTTCTACATGTGGTAGACTGAACCAAAGTATTATTCCTGAAATATTTAAATCTTCCAAGGATTTCTTTTTATTGGGTTTCTGAAGTTTTCCTTTAACTTTTACCATTGGGGGATGGAAATGCAGAGACAACGTAGACAACCCCCTGGCCCTAGACAGATCTCTTTGACCTTCAAGTGAGCTACTAAGTACACTGCCTCTGAGTAGAATCCATTTCCTAAACAGTGCAGTAACCCCTGTTGAAACAGTGTTGTGAGAAACACGAAACTATCTCATCTTTCACCTCAAAGAAACTGTTTTCATGTCACCCACTGGCAGCCTTCCACCTTCAAAGACAAGACAATCTAACCTATAAAAAAGTCTACAGTTTCCAGAAAAGTTAATTTAAAAAAATTACTAATGGATTTTTAGGTATAAGAGTGGGAGAAGCCATTTCTACTCTCTCCCTCAACTATTCTGCTTAGGTATGGATTAAGGCTATGGGGAAAATGTGCTGTGTTGATTTCCTATTCAAACATAAGGCTCATCTTCTATGATGTTACAAGGTCTATAGTCTCCACTAATATGGACATAAGTCTTCAGTAGGCCTTTTTGTTGTAGTGCCAGGTCACCTGTTTCTGGTGATGAGACCATTGTAATGTTATCATCATGGTGTCCAGTTGGGGTCCAGGTCCTTTGTGTTCTGAACAAAGAATTGAGGAAGACACACACCAGTAATAAGCAAAGTACAGATTTATTGAAGGTGAAGGTGTAAGTAGCACTCTGTAAGGTGGAATGGTGTAGGATGAGCGAGAGAGAGAGAGGCTCAAACTCTGATGTCTGGAAATCAGTGTCTTATATGCTGAGCTGTGAGGCAGTCTTTTCCCTATATGGACCTGATTGAAGACCCTACCATTTTGCCCCCATTCATAACATTATGAGACCTGATTAGAATATTGTCCAATTTTTCACCATTGGTTACTTTAGAAAACCTAATTAAAATACTTCCCACTTTACCCACATTGGTCATTTTAAAATACTGAACCCATAGCAGGAGTTGTCCTGGTGACAAGTCCTCAGTGACAGGAGTTGTCATGGTAATGGGACTATCCTAAACAGGGACATCATCCGTCTCCCTGTCTTGTCCTCCTGTGGCATCCTTCTTACACCATGTTCATGCCATCTTGGTGTCCCTGAACTCCTACCAAGTAGCAATACCAGCAAATTCTGTGGGCACAAGCCCATTGTCACGTTTGTTTGTTGATTATGAGATCCATGGGTCAGCAGTGATGGTGTAAAGGATATCAAGATGGTGATTATGATGTCCTGCAGGTCTTCAAGGCCAGCGGAAGGATTATGCACCAAAAGGCAAGTGGATATCCATAATGCATGAGGATTCTAGGAAAGAAAGGAAATTGTTGTTACTTTGGTGGAATAAATCTGCATGCAATCCACTGGTCTGGCACCAGGTAGTTAGTAGGCCCCTGTGGGAGTGTGGCCTTCTGGGAGGCCTCAGTGTTGGTCTGTGCTGGAGGCAGGATAGGCATTCACTAGTGTCACTAGAGTCAAACCCCAATTTGTCCTGGTGAGGAAGTCAGTATTTTTTCGTTTTTTAATATCACTTTAATTTTATGACATATTGTAAATATGTTTCCATGTGTTAATTCTATGGAAATAAAATTGCTGAAAAATGTTATTATTAATGGACTTTGAGTTTCATTTTCTGCTCGATTTTAAAATACCATGTTTTCTTTATGAGCAAGGATAACATCAGTTTGAGTAAGTCTTAAGTTTGAATCGTAATCAAGTGGGCTTTATCTTTGAAGTGAATATAAAGCAATTAATCTCTTTTACAGTTCGGGCTTCTGGAGAAAGAATAGTAATGGTGGTTTTTCAATATGGCTGTGGTGTGCTTTCACCTATTACAGTTTTGTTTGCTTTTACTGAATTGGGCTTGCAGTTTTTATTCTGTTTTGCCCCTTTCATTAGAAACACCACGACTAAGGTTTAACTAAAGTAGCTTCCGGCTGCACTAGGCAAAGTTGAATTGACTTTGCACAGCTTGGCTTCTTCAAGTCTTTGGATAATTAGCTATGAACAGCTAGTTCCTGGGGCTTGTGGGCCATCAGGCTATTTTTAAAGGTACTCATGTGTCAAAGGAAAACACCACGGGGCAGAACTCATGCTTTGCCTTCTACCATTTTGTGTTTCCCTAGGCTTTTAAAATACACTCCAAATCCATCTTCTATAGAAATACTTTATAAAGAAACTTTTGCTACCCACAGTATTTTGTGTACCTTACCTGTAACTAATCTAGCATCTGCGTATATCTCCTGGGCGTATTTTCTTTACTTTCTTTTTATGACTGTTCTTATATTTATTTTACTCCTTATCCTACTCCTCCTTATTCTCGATGTTTTATTTATTACTCTATTATTAGCTCTCAAGGGGAGGGTTATAGCCAAAGAAAGGTGAGAGTGGCACCAAGACCCTCAGCTACAATATTGGTCACAATTATAACATAGATGTTCCTTTCCACTGTATCAGATGCCTAAATATTTCTCAAAAGAAATAAACCTTTAATGACATAGAGTCATGTGTTTTGCATATGGGAGGGTATAATTTTTTGAGGAAGAACCTTTAGGAATTTCACACAGCCAATTCATAGCTACCTGTTCACATAATTGTAGGAACTAGTGTTGTTGCTCACCTTTGACCTTTGTACTTCTCTTGTTCTCCTACTCCTGGATGTCCTGTAAGACCTTTGTGTCATAGTAGGCCTTCCTGTGATGTTCATCAAAATTCTACAGTAAAATTACATTTTACATTTTTAAAAGTTTTGCTGAATTAAAAAAAAAAAAAAAAAAACATAACAACACTGACAAACTCCACATTCTTCTCAACCAATTTCCTAACTTCTTAAAGCAAACAAAAATGCACAACCTCTTCTTTCCCCCATAAGAATCATGGAAAGGAACAAGACATCATCACAACAATTCTGAGAAAACAATATTTCTAGAAATGGAGGATATGGACTAGCTGGTGCTGATTTGATAATAAAGAAGAAAATTCTGGAGATGTATGCCCAGCTTTTGAACTAGTATATTTGGGATATTTGCCAGCAACATGCTGACATTTGTAGGGTGGAATGATCCCACTTGGGCAAGGCTCCCAGGATATTCTTTGGCTTACATAATATAGATATAAATATTTGGCCAGACTGGGCTAATAACGGAAACAAAGACAAGGCTTAGCATGACAAAGGTGATTGTTTCTCAGTAAAGCAACTACCATTGCACCAGCCATTGCAGTCTCATCCCCTCTCCCACTGCCTGCAGTTGTTTGAGGTGGACCTAGATATTAGATTAAAAGGTTTCCTGCTATCAGAAAATAGAAGTCTGTGCTAGGCATTTTCAGATTGATTTATTTGTTTATTTTGTCATACGCTGATTTATTTTTCTTTTGGCATTTTACTTCATCAATAAAAGCATAAACTGAATATAGAGGCCTTGGTTTATTTATCTTTTGATTTCCTCTTCTCACCTCACTTCCAATTTCTGAGTTATTATGAGCTGGTCTGAATTGATAATGGGAGAAATATGGCATTTCAGGGCACTTTCCCTAGTCTAAGAGCTCCTTCAGGAGAGATTACAGGTTTTATTCATCTTTGTATCCCAGAGTTTACCAAGGACCTAGTGTGTTAGGTGTTTAACACTCACTCTTTGAAGGAAAGGAAAAATATACAAATGGGTTGATGGATAGATGTACATATGAATAAACAAGCAAATCTAGATAGTACTACTGAGCATTATCAAGGAAGGTTGCAAAAAAAAAAAAAAAAAAAAGACTGAAAAATGACAATTATAGAGGGCCTACTTTTCCAGGACCCCGCAAAGGACTTGGGACCTCTCTGCTGTGTGCTTTGAACAATGACAGCTGTGTAATTAGAATCTTAGCCTTGTTCTAGTGGTATTAGAAAAAGAGTAGTAAGGACTCATGCTTTTACACAAAGGAAAAATAGACTGGATTTAAGATGAGTAGGGAAAGACGTGTCCATGCATAAATTGAAATTGTGCGACAGGCAAGGAGCTGTCTCTCCTATGCATAAAGGCATCCACTCAGGCAGTCTGGGGTGAGTTATAGGAAGGAGAGGTGGTTCTTTGCAATCAGGAATGGCTGCTGTAAGATTGAGCTACTGGCTTTGTTGCTATCATTTGGAATTTTTGTTCTAAATCATAGAGATTTATTTCAGCACATAAAAATAACTTGCTAAAGGATAATGATGAATGTCTGGTCACACTGATGGAGTGACAGGGCTCCCTTTTACTTTGTATATGCTTTAAGACAATATGCTCTTCCTTTCAAACGTCTAAGAAATCCTGATACCTTGTTAACCCTGACCACATGGCCATGTTAAAAAAGACCCAACTACTAACAGTGAATCTACCTGTTTACTCATTCTAGGCAGCATGATCAGAGTTCCCCCAGGATTTGGAAAATCTACAACTTCTATTCTGACTTTCAGCATCCTTACATGTGGTATTCATTTTCACATGTAGAAAATTTTATGCCCGTGTGTAGTACTATAAAATGCCTATGACAACAATTTTAGTGTGCGCTACCTATTTTTAGTTTTTCCTCATTTGTTTTCCTTCTATTTATATGGAGTTGTAATCTCCAACGAGCAGCAATGGCCTCCCACATTATTTATTGTTCCAATATAGGGGACAATTACATATAATTAGCTGGATGATACCACTCATTTCCTGGTGGAATTTGCTATGAATGCATTTGCTCCTTCGGGGAGTTGCTTTCTATTTCCTGCACCACTGCTCCGATGCTGTTTAGAGAGACTAACCTTTTTTTTTTTTTTTTTTTCTTTCTCCTTATTTATTGCTTCATTGGTCCGAGGCAGGAAGAAAGCATATGAAAATCGGTATGCAACAGCCTGTGAATACCTATCACAGGAGGCAGAGGAATAGTTGCAGACCAAGTAGAAAAACACCCAAATAGGCACAAGGTGAGCTCTCAACAATACGTTTATTTGTGGGTGAAGAAATTCAGGTGGATTTGTGACTTTGGTGGAAATCAGCATTTGATGTCTTGGAAGATGATAATTTGTGATATGGTATCTGATTTCTCTGTCATGATATATTACACATACTTTGATTTTCTAGATGAGTAACGGATCACTACCTTGTTATAAATTCTTAAAATTATTAATATTTTCAAAAACAGAGAAAGATTTTCTAAATTACATTGGTCTGTTTCACTGCTTTCTAAAATCAAATTTACAGAATATAGCAGAAATTCTATGCAATTTTCCAAAACTTGAACTTAATGTGCACATGAAGGTCCCATTTGGATCTTGAGGAGTCAGGATAAGTCATCTGGTGAACCTGGAGTCCTGTTTATGTCTCTGTGTGAGAGGAGAGCAATTTAAAAATTTGGATAGAGCATGCCTCAGAGATCTATTTAGGTCAGGAATCTGCTTCAAGCCACAGCTGCCTATGTTACCAATCTGCAAGTGCCAGCATGCAATCTCATTTATATTGAAGTCTCTCACATGCTCATCTTGATCTCCTACTTGATTTCCTTTCACCCCACATTTCTACCTCCTTGGCTCCCCTCATCCATAGCGCCATCAGACTAGGGTCATATTCATGCTTGGCCTCCTGATTTGATTTTCTGACTTAAGACAGTCTTCTCACCCTGACTTCTCCAAGAATTGGGTCTCCAGTACATTTTAGAGGAGAACATTCCAAATGCTTATAATTAGTTATGATGGTTTGACATCTACTTCATCTTTACATTAGCAACTGGACAGTTTTAAGAGATCAGAAGGTTTTTCTTCCTAATTTAGTTGAGTGTATTGCAATATCTTTTCCACCTTTAGAACAGCGAGTGCAATTGACTCCTTCTGTTCTTGGAATTATAGAAACATGTCCTATGTAAGAGGTGGAAAGGGTTCTCAAAATGATATAATCAAACACCATCGTTTTACTCCTAGTAAAACAAAGCCCAGAGAAGGATAGGGATTTGTCCAAAGACATATCTAGCAATTGAGAATTAAGCCCCTACATCTTAATTCAGGCTAATATATTTCCTGAATTTGTCACTATTTAAAGGTTTCCCTAATTTCTGGGTTGGAGTATATCTTGGTTCTGACTTTTAGTCCTTTGGTCTCCTTTGTGACTTATCTTTAGGACCTGCTATTCTTAGCCATGGAACCATCAAAAAAATTGAAATAGAAAGTCATGATAAACCATACTCAGATATTTGTTGTATAATCACATCTCTGAAACTCACCAATAAGCAAAGTATCTACTACATAGGTTTCTGTGTTAAAATTCCCAAACCTGATATTCCATGTTTATCTACTTTTTGGTCTCTCTATTTTAATTAACCTCTAGCACTTTTTAAAATCAAATGACCTCCCAATTTAACCACTAATTATTTACAGGAGAACTTGTCCTTCAACATAGATAAACTGAATTTTCCATTATTTGTCACTGGAATCTATGCTTTTCAAATTCTTAGATATAGAACAATTTTGGTCAAACCTCAGACAATAACCATGGGAATACAGCAGTTTTTTATCTGAACTTATTTCATTGTGGCTGTATAGGTGATTCTGTAGGAACAAAAACAATAACATATTCATTAATAGTGCTAATTAGTTACAACAAACTAATTAGTTGTAATTTGAGTGCTTGGAGCTTATTCCTGTCATGACAGATCAATATTTGCTTGATAAATTGATCCATCCACAGTGTAGAAAAAGGATAGAATAAATTCCACCCAGCCCTGTAATGGTATTCGGTCATTTTTTACAATGCCACTTGGCTAAACATACTTTCTAAAAGGTATCAACAAACATCTTTCGCAAAGTAGTCTCCCTATATTTTCCCCTAATGGGCAAGAAACTGAAACTATAAACTACTAAACATGTATTTGACGGCCTTCTGAAGAGGACTACAGGATAAAAGAGAGTTCAAATCCCAGCTTGGTCCTTCATTAGTTTGATTACCTCTAAATTTTATTTAATGTCCCTGTGACTTCCTTTTCTTATGTATTATATGTGGGCAAGAATAGTACCTCATTTACTGTGGGAATAAATTGAGGTATGCCCATAGTCTTTACCACAGTCCTTGTTTGAAGGATAAGAAATATTAGTTTCCTATTTGCTTTAATATTGTAATTCTCTAATTAACATAGCAGATAATACTTAACAAATAAGGCATTAATTATACTTGATGTAATAAAAAATGAGGGTGCAAAGCACTGTGGGAAGGAAGATACAAATAAAATGAATGCTATATGTATCTTGTCTTCAAGGAATTAAAATAAAAAGTATTTTATATTTTCCTAATACTTTCCTCTTTTATTTATTTATTTATTTATTTTTGAACTAGGAATTGAACCCAGGATCACTTTACCACTGACCTACATCCCCAGACTTTTGTCATTTTTATTTTGAGACAGAGTCTCTCTAAGTTGATGAGGGTCTCACTAAATTGCTGTCCTTGCTCTGAAATTTATGATGCTCCTGCCTCAGTCTCCTGAGTTGCTAGTATTACAGGAGTCAGACACTGCAGTTGGCACTATTTTCCTTTTATAATGGACCCCAGAAGTGCTTGGTATTTATTATTTTGATTTTAGCTCATCACTAGAGCAATATTATATTTTAATATAATATGAAGCCTTCTCCTTCCTGTTTCCCTTCCAATCATGGCCACTTGGCACCATCACAAAATCACTTCTCCTAGGTGTTATTTAATTCAATATAACTTTATGACCACAATTTGTACACTTTTTTTCTTGCCCGGAAGTCTCAGCCTTACTCTGCCACTGGGAAGCTGGAAGAGATGTGGTTGGCCTAGGACAGGCCTTCACTTCCTGTGGAAATACCAGGCCAATTTCCTGCACTCTTTGTGGTAAGCCAACACAGTTCTTTAGTACTCGTTGTTCAGGACAGTCTATTACCTGATACCAAGGCAGAACAAAATATTCAATAATGCATTTCTTATGCCCCTGAATATCAGTCTGAAAAACAGAAAGAAGTTAAACACTTTGTTCAATCATTTATTAAAATGAAAGTAGCACCCTGGGGCTATAGGAACATGGGGAGCCATTGCCAGGATCAATTTATTTTTAGCTGTTGTGAATTGTACATGAAAAAGACCCTAGTGTGCAGTCCTGTCCTGCTGACATTTCCACTAGGTAATTTACCTTTTGCTCCATTCTTTCTGGAAAACCCTCCAGTTATTTTGTGAGATAAATAATAGGTGCCTTTGAGTTTAATGATCCTCCTCCAACTGGATGCAGTTTCCTACCCCCTCAGAAAAGAAAATGTTATTACTAACACTACTCCGCTCAGCAACTGATTCTCGATGCTCAGTTTATTTTAGCTTTGGGGCAATTCTATGCATTTACTTTTCAAACTTTCCCCTCTTGGTGGATCACAGCCACTCACATCTGAAAGGTTTTGTGAAGCCAGGGTAGCTTTGTGGAAGAGCTCAAGGGCTACCGAGAAGTATAATCTGCAATTCAATTGTAGCCCTACCATCTGCTGGACTTAGGATCATGACCTAGTTAGACCTGCCTGACTTAAGACTCTGGATTGCTTCTTGAAAATGAGGAAAATCATTATACTCAAGTTTGGAATACAGGGTATTCAATGATATGAACTAAGTAAGAATTTTCATAATACTGATGCATAGTGCATACAAATATTTGATGTTCTCAAAATTGCTAGTAGTTAATGTTAGCAATTATCTAGCATAGTGCTTTGGTTTAGGGATTTTGCAAGAATAAAGACTGGCACTGGAAATCTCAGTCATTTCCTTCTCAAAAAGCCTTTTCTTTCTGAAATTGATGGAAGAAAGAACTGAAATTTTGGCTGGTGTGCATGTGTGCATGTAGTGTGCATTTAATTTTGTCACTTAAGTACATACAGCAGACATTTGTAAAATCAAACAAGTCATGAGTATACAGCTCTGTGGATATCACAAAGTAAATGTGACTGTATAACCACCACCCACAACATGGGATAGCGTCATCAGCACCCCAGAGGTCTTTTGGGCCCCCTCCTAGTCACTACCCCTCCATCTACCCTAAAGGTCATCATTAGTCTTACCTATATCTCCTTTTATTTTATTTACTTGGATTTGAGCTGTACATAAACTGAAATAATATACGATAGACATTACATTGTTTCTTTGAGTGTTTTGACTCAAGTTCAAAGTCTGAGATTTCTTCCATAAGACAAGTGAGGCAGGAGTTGGACTTAATCACTGTGCAGCATGCTTTTTTTTATCATTCATTCATTCCACTGGTGGTGGATTGCACTCTTACCAGGTTTTAGCTATTTTATATATTGTCATAAACATTCTTGGATCTACATTTTGGTAAACATGTGCTCTATATTTACCAGACAAATATACGACTAGGGATAAAATTGGGCTTATGTTTAACCTGAATGGATGCTGGCAAACTTTTCCAAAATGGTAATACCAGAGTACAGTTCATTAGTAATGGATTAAAGTATTTCTTGTTCTCATGTATGTGATCACATGTAGTGTTATTAGTTGTTTTTAGTTTAATCATTCCAGTGGATGTATAAGGATATTTTATTAATGGTTTCAATGTGTACTTTCTTGAGAACTAAGTTAAACATCTTTTGATAAGTTATCTAAGTATCTTGAATTCGGAATTTCCTCTTTGAATTTCTTGCCCATGTTTTTTGCATTATCCATTTTTATCCTTTGTCTCTTATATATCCTTGATGCAGCATTGTTTCTATTTGTGTGTTTTATCTATTTGTGACTCTGAGGTGTACCTTCCCACTGTATTAGTTACACTTTTTGGTACATGGAAGTTCTTAATTTTAACATAATCCAATTTATCCATCTACTCATTTATGTTAGTATTTTGGTGGCCTATTTAAGAATTTATTCTTACCTCAGGACTCTAAAGATTTTCTCTTGTCATCTGTGAGTTTTTAATTTTACTTTTGCACATTACACCTATGTTTCACTGGAATTGATTTTTGTGTCTGTTTAAAAGGAGGAGTAAAATGTAATTTTTTCCCAATGTGGATATCCATTTAAACAGTTCCATGTATCATTCATTGTAAGAAGAAGGCTCATTCCACAGCTCTACAGTGCTATGTTTTACACGTGTCAATTTGTCTGTATATGAAGGGTCTATTTATTGAAATATATCTACTCTTCTAACAATATCATGCCATTTTAATGAGTTGTCTTTATAAGTTTTGCTTTCCAATAGAATGTGTCCTAAAGACTTTATTTTCTTAAAGACTATCTTTTCCCCTTCCACACTTCCACATAATTATAGAATACACAAACTTTCAAGCACATGCAAAAATTAGCAGTAAAATGATACTCCATGTACCAATTACCCTACTTATGCATTAGTGTGATCATTAATGTGATCATTCTTGCTCCATTTACATTGCTATCTATTCTCTATCACCACAAGATTATTTAGTTGCAAACTCCATACATCATATAATTTCATCTGTAAATATTTATGTATACACAGAATGAAAGGGATCTTTTTAACACATACTTATAGTAACATTATACCTAAAACTTATTTAAACTCAAAAATCTAATTTTTATGTTAAATGTTAACATTTTAATGTTAAAATTTACCTGATATTATATGTTGATACATTATAATTAGTTGATGGATCTCTAAAGTTGTAAACAATAAGTTCCTCTACCGTTACCTTTTTTCCTTGTAATTTATTTATAGAAGAAATATTGTTGTTTTCTTTTTTCTTTAAATTTTTCTTGAGACTTATTTTTTATGTTTTTATTTAAAAATATTTTTAAATTTACAAGAAAGTGTAAAAAACAATTAAAGAAATTCTTGTATACTGTTCATCCAGATTCTCCTTAATGTAATTCTTACAATACTGGTTTTATCATTATTTCATTCCATCTTGTTTTCTCACTCTCTTTTCTTTACATTTTTCCCCCTGATATTTGCAGAACAAGTTACAGAAAGTTGTTTTTTTTTTTTTTTTTTTTTTTTTTTTGGTACTGGGGATTGAACTCAGGGGCACTCGTCCACTGGGTCACATCCCCAGCCCTTTTTTTGTATTTTATTAGAGACAGGGTCTCACTGAGTTACTAAGTGCCTCGCCATTGCTGAGGCTGGCTTTGAACTCGCGATCCTCCTGCCTCAGCCTCCCAAAGTGCTGGGATTACAGGCGTGTGCCACCGCGCCTGGCTAAGTTACAGAAAGTTTAGAAAACAATTTCCCTTTGCCTGAAAACATGTCATCGTCTTTTCCCATATGAACATGGAACAATGGCCACATTTTACTGATGCAATACTATTCTTAATTGACACACCTTTAACAAGTGTCTCCAAGATCCAACCCAGGATGATGCATCCTATTTGATTTTTCAGGCCTCCTCAGTCCCTTTTAATCTGAAACAATGCCTGGATTTTCTTTGTCTGTCATGACCTTAGCATTTTTGAAGAGAGAATTGAACAGTTTCAAGAAGAATGGAAGTTTTGACATTTTATCCTTACTGGCAAGTTAATAAGCTACCTTGCTATTATTTTATGGATATCGATAGAAGAAATAAGATTTCTGGGTCAGAGACAATGGACTTTATTACTCACAGCATGAAAAGTAGCATCAATTTCATGTGCATGTCAGTTGCTTGCATCCCAAGACTCATGGGACAACACAAAGGAGTGTTGGTAAATGTTGGTAAAACATTTGGTAAAACTCATGGGGCAACACAAAACAGCATTGGTAAAAACATTATCCTTATTATATTGGATAGTTAAACAAACTTTCCCCCTGAATTTTGAGTAAGATTCTATCTTTATCTTCATGTCTCTTTGCTGTAGAAGCAAACGTGAGAAGATGGTCCAAAACAAAAATACATTTGTGCTTTGCTTGAAAAATATGCAGAACTAAAAGAGATACCTAGAGAGTCATTATGAAAATATTTATTCCTCCTTTCTTTACTGTTTTGGCTCCTAGCAAACCTTCCCAGGAGTACACCACTCTGCCAGTCACTCTCAGCCAATAAAGGCTGAGAGAAATCTACATGTGTTGTCTCAGACAGTGTTTAATGAAGTTTCCCATCAAAAAGTTTCTAAGAGCAAAATGAGGCTAGTCTGCAGAATTGACTTCAACTGTGTCACACAGGATAGTGGATAGACCATGCCAGCTAAAAAAAATCTCATAAACCATCAAGTCTACCTTATAAAGTCAGGTGGTATTTTCCTTAATGTTTTGCATTGACTCTTCTGCTGGGTCCAAGGCATTATTATCAATTAATTATACATAGGATTTGTTAGTAATTATACTGTTTTCATCATGGTCTGCAAAGAGGAAATTTAGTCCATTCTATCATCCTAGCCAGTGAGTTGAAGCTGACCTGAATGCCATTCAGGGCTCAGGTGGTTTCACTAATGACTTCATAGAAAGGCAAGAAAGATTTTATACCATCTTTTAAAATTGCACGACTTTCATTGTAGGAAAAAACTGCCTGAAGGGTGCTCATAAATTTCTTAAAAGTCTATTTAAATTTAGACATGAAACATTTAAAAAAATCAGTTTGTTGACAGTTACCCCACTGGTTTTTGTACATGAACATGAGTTTTCTTCAATCCAACAGGAAAAACATGTGCCAGGCTAAATACATTCATTTCAATATCATTTAATTGTGTATTATTAACCTGAAAATATCATACTTAATTTCTGTAACTCCTCTCATATTGTTGGTTTGATGAATCAGCAGCTGTCATGATAATGTTAAATAAATCACAAACAAAAAACGTCAAACATACCTACTTGTTTCTAGTCTTTTGCCTTTGTAAGGTAAGTGAACTTACCTTTGACATTTCCCAGAAGCATTCTGGGAAACACCCAAATAGGCAGAGATTAAAATAATATTTTGTACTGAAAATTTGAAACCTGAACTTGAAAAAGGCAATATCAAAAGCAGAAAAGATATAAACATAAGTCATAGGTCTATAGAAAAAGTTTAGGGTAATTAAAGAGATCATAAAGTTGTAAATATTTTTAGGATCTCTCACATTGTTAGAAGTGAATTGTGTGTGTGTGTGTGTGTGTGTGTGTGTGTTTGTTTTAAGTATTTGGGAACATGGAAAAAAAAGGTACAAACTTTTAAGAGCCTCTCATAATATAAAGAATTTTCATGATCCAGGAAAAATGTACAAAGGACACAGATTTTTAAAAAAATATTTTAACAGAGGATAAATCCAATTCTAGCTTTAATCCCCCCTCTCTTTTTACAATGAATATAACAAACCAGATCTTCATATTATAAATAGAACCATAAACATTCAGCTGACTCTGTAAAAACTTTACACATTTTAAAGCTTTTTTTCAAACCCATTATTTGCAAGTTTTTTTAAACTAAGGTGAATAAATATCACTACCTTTCAGATTTTCTACAACTGGACTCTACTGTTTTTTCACCTTCTTCCACTGAGAAAATTTTACTTTAAGGCACAATTACTCTCTTTTTCTCCTTAATAAACAAACAAAATATAACATTCATTTCATATTCACTTATATATTTTTGGAGCTATTTTAAGAAACATAGTTCTATGCAGATAAGACAGCTACAACTTTTAGCCCAAGCAATTAGCTTCCAGTCCCCCAGAGGCACAGGAAATGGTGGGAGGCGGTAAAGGACTATTCTGTCATATTTAAGCAACAGAGCTCCAGTGAGGACTATCTGTGACACGTAAGCATACGTTATATAATTCCATTCAATTGAATGTGTTCGTTTTAGATTTCTTAAAGTGGCAAGTCTGAACACAAATACTGATATGATCCTGGGTTTCCATTCATCCTTTCCAATCTGTTACCTCACAGCCACTCAATAAGGTATAACAGGAGGCTTATATGTTAAAATTATGCTTGCAACCAAGTGTTTCTGTCAAACATGACGTAAACTTCACTGAGATAGAGATTGAGTAAATCATTATTACATACAACATTTTTAGAATTAAACTACTTTCATAAGCTATAACATAATAATTATTTGAACATAAATTTATTACATTTGCAATTTTTAAGCATTTATTGAGAGCAATGCAAGCTTTTGCTATAATAAAATAACTCTAGCACATTTAATTAGTACACATTAATTTTTAGTTGTTTTTAATTACAAATTAATCCAAAACTTAAAAATAATTTTATTCTTGTTGTAACTATTATAAGACATACATGTTTTAAAATTCAGCATCTGCTTAAATATCTGCCTCAACTAGAAATATTACACAAAATTTACCCTTGATTTTATATGTCAAATAGAAAAACCTCTAATTTTGCTTAAAATACTAAAATTTTTTCCCTTCTCACCTCTGCTCTACTAACTTGATCTCAGCATATGTTCCATGCTTCTTAATTTCACAAAAAATGAATCCAAAGATTGAGTTTCAAAATTAATTAAAACACAAACTAATATAGGAACAATTTACTAATTTTTTTAAGAAAACAAATTATTCCCATGAAATTACACTATGAAAATTATTAACTATTGAATTCTACCAATTTTTAGAGAAAAATAAAAACACTTCAAATGTCCTTTGTCTTTTTAACATAATGGCCTTATTGTATATTTACATTTATTTATGTTTATATTACTTTTTAACAACTGTGCATGTAATTGAAATCTATTGTATATTATCTAGTAATTGATAAATAAAATGACCATATTTTAAGCATATAAGTTGGCATGTTTTGCTTTGTATTTACATCATGAAACCATGACCACACTCAAGATAATCTTCAGTCCCCGAAGTGTCTTGTACTACTTTATAATGTAGTTTTCCTGTCCCTCTTTTCACTTTTCACCTTTGGGCAAAGTGAAAAATCATATGATGCATCTTCTTTGTTTAGTTTCTTTCACTCAGCATGTTTATCAGATGTATCAAAGTTTTGTTTATCAGTAGCTCATTCTTTTGTAATGCTGAATAGACCTCACTGAATGGATATATCACATTCATTTGTCCATTCTGTTGATAGTTATCTGGCATGGTTTCAAATTTTATTATTACAAATGAAGCTGTTGGCTACATACAGTTTATATGGACCTTTGTTTTTAATACTCTTGGGTAAATTCCTACAATTGACTGGATATGAAATGTATAAGTTTAATTTGTAAGAAACTGCAAAACTCTTTTTAAAAATCCCCTTACAATTTTACATTCCCACAGCAGTGAAGGGGGAATTTCAGTTTCTCCTCTTTCTTGTTCACATTGGGTGGGGTCAGACTTTACAATGTTTGCTGGTCCAATAATTTTAACTCAATGTGTTTTTATTTAAATTTTTAAATTTAATTTAATTTGTTATACATGCTTTTACAGTGCAATTCCTTTAATATTACATATAAAGAGCACAGTTTTCCAAGTCATTGGTTTTACACAAAGTATTTTCATACCATTTGAGTTTTTATACATGCACTTAGTATATTGATGTCCAACTCCTTCTGCCATTATTTCTATCCCCTTTCCCCATTCCCTCCCCTTCCCTCACTTTTTTTCTATTTAACATTCCTTCATGCCTCACATCCCCCCTCCCTTGCCACTATAATTCAGTATCATCATAGCAAAGGAATCAATTGACCTTTGGTTTTCTGGGATTGGCTGACTTCACTTAGCATTATTTTCTCCAACTCCATCCATTTACCTGTAAATGCCATGATTTTATTCTCTTGTAGTGCTGAGTAGTGTTCCATTGTGTATATAAACCAAAGTTTCCCTATCCATTCATCTATTGATGGGCATCTGGGTTGTTTCCACAATCTAGCTATTGTGAATTGTGCTGCTATGAACATTGACGTGGCTGTGTCCCTGTAGTATGCTATTTTAAGTCCTTTGAGTATAGAAGGAGGAGTGGGATAGCTGGGTCAAATGGTGGTTCCGTTCCAAGCTTTCCTAGGAATCTCCATATTGCTTTCGAAATTGGCTGCACCAATTTGCAGCCTCACCAGCAATGTAAGAGTGTTCCCTTTTCCCCACATTCTCGCCAGCATTTATTGTTGTTTGTGTTTTTGATAACTGCCATTTTGACTGGCATGAGATGAAATCTTAGAGTAGTTTTGATGTGCATTTCTCTAATTGCTAGAAATGTTGAACATTTTTTCATATATTTGTTGATTGATTGTATATCTTCTTCTGAGAAGTGTCTGTTCAGTTCCTTTACCCCATTTATTGATTAGGTTGTTTGTTTGTTTGGTGTAAAGGTTTTTGAGAGCTTTATATATCCTTGAAGTTAATGTTCTGTCTGATGTGCATGTGGTAAAGATTTGCTCCCATTCTGTAGGTTCTCTGTTCACCTCACTGATTATTTCTTTTGCTGAGAAGCTTTTTAGTTTGAATCCATCCCATTTATTAATGTTTGGTTTTAGTTCTTGGACTATACGGGTCTTATTGAGGAAGTTGGGGTCTAATCCAACATGTTAGAGACTTGGACCTACTTTTTCCTCTATTAGGTGCAAGGTCTCTGGTTTAATTCCTAGGTCCTTGATCCACTTTGAGTTGAGTTTTGTGCATGGAGAGAGATAGAGGCTTAATTTCACTTTATTAAATAAGGATTTCCAGTTTTCCCAACACCATTTGTTGAAGAGGCTGTCTTTTCTCCAATGTATGTTTTTGGCACCTTTGTCTAATATAAGATAACTGTAGATGTGTGGGTTAGTCTCTGTGTCTTCTATTCTGTACCATTGGTCTACTGGTCTATTTTGGTGCCAATACCATGATGTTTTAGTTACTATTGCTTTGTAATACAATTTAAGGTCTGGAATAGTAATGCCACCAGCTTCACTCTTCTTACTAAGAATTGCTTTGGCTATTCTGGGTCTCTTATTTTTCCAGATGAATTTCATGTTTTTTTTTTTTCTATTTTTATGAGGAATGATATTGAGATTTTGATTGGGGTTGCATTGAAATTGTATAGTGCTTTTGGTAGAATAGTCATTTTGACAATATTAGTTCTACCTATCCATGAATAAGGTAAATCTTTCCATCTTCTAAGATCTTCTTTAATTTACTTCTTTAGTGTGATGTAGTTTTCATTGTACAGGTCTTTCACTTCTTTTGTTAGGTTGATTCACAAGTTTTGGTTTTTTTTTTTTGACATTATAGTAAATGGGGTGGATTTTCTAGTTTCTCTTTCTGAGGATTTGTTGCTGATGTACAGAAATGCCTGAGATTTATGGGTATTAATTTTATATCCAGCCACTTTGCTGAATTTGTTTATTCGATCTAGAAGATTTCTGGTTGAATACTTTGGATCTTCTATGTATAGAATCATATTGTCTGCAAATAGTGATAATTTGATTTCTTCTTTTCCTATCCGTGTCCCCTTTCGTCTGTCTAATCGCATTGGCTATGGTTTCAAGAACTATGCTAAATAATATTGGCGAAAGAAGACATCCCTGTCTTGTTCCAGTTTTTAGAGGGAATGCTTTCAGCTTTTCTCCATTTAGGAAGATGTTGGCCTGGGGCTTAGCATAGATGGCCTTTACGATGTTGAGGTATGTTCCTGTTATCCCTATTTTTTTTTAACATGAAGTTGTGCTGTATCTTGTCAAATGCTTTCTCTGCATCAATTGAGAGGATCATATGATTTTTATCTTTGAGTCTATTGATGTGGTGAATTACATTTATTGATTTTCTTATGTTGAACCAATCTTGCATTCCTGCAATGAACCCCACTTGATCATGATGTACTATTTTTTTAATGTGTTTTTGTATTCTATTTGCCAAAATTTTATTGAAGATTTTTGCATCTCTATTCATCAGTGATATTGGTCTGACATTTTCTTTATTTGATTTGTCTCTGCCTGGTTTTGGAATCTGGTTGATATTGGCCTCATATAATGAGTCTGGAAGGGTTCCCTCTTTTTATTTCATGGAATAGTTTGAGAAGTATTGGTGTTAGTTCTTCTTTAAAGGTCTTGTAGAACTCTGCTGTGTATCCATCGGGTCCTGGGCTTTTCTTGGTTGATAAGTTTTTTTTGGCATCCTCTATTTCTTTGCTTGAAATTGATCTATTTAAATTGTGTATGTCATCCTGATTTAGTTTGGGCATATTGTATATTTCTAGAAACTTGTCGATGTCTTCATTATTTTCTATTTTGTTGGAGTGTAGATTTTCAAAATAATTTCTAATTACCTTTTGTATTTCTGTAGTGTCCATCATGATGTTTTCTTCTTCATCACATATATTGGTAATTTGAGTTTTTCTCTCCTTTTCTTAGTTAGCATAGCCAATGGTTTATCAATTTTATTTATTTTTTTTTTTTTCAAAGAACCAACTTTTGGTTCTGTCGATTTTTTCAATTGTGTTTTTTGTCTCAATTTCATTGATTTTGGCTCTGATTTTAATTATTTTCTGTCTTCTACAGCTTTTGGGATTAATTTGTTCTTCTTTTTCTAGGGCTTTGAGGTGTAATGTTAATTCATTTATTTGTTGACCCTTTCTTCTATGAAGGAATGAACTCCATACAATGAGTTTTCCTCTTAGTACTGCCTTCATAGTGTCCTAGAGATTGCGATATGTTGTGTTGGTGTTCTCATTTACCTCTAAGAATTTTTTAATTTCCTTTTTGATGTCTTCTGCAACCCATTGTTCATTCAATAGCATATTATTTAGTCTCCAGGTGTTGGAATAGGTTTTGTTTCTTATTTTATCATTGATTTATAGTTTTATTCCATTATGATCTGATAGTATGCAGGGTAGTATCTCTACTTTTTTATATTTGCTTAGAGTTGCTTTATGGCATAATATATGATCTATTTTAGAGAATGATCCATGTGCTGCTGAGAAGTAAGTGTACTGACTTGTTGATAGATAATATATTATATATATATATATATATATGCATATATATATACATACATATCAGTTAAATCTAAGCTATTGATTGTATTATTGAGTTCTACAGTTTTTTTGTTTAGCTTTTGTTTGGACGATCTATCCAGTGGTGAAAGCGATCTAAAATCACCTAGTGGTGAAATCCCAGCAGGTGTGTTAAAATCACCTAGAATTATTAAAAACACAAAAAAGCTGTGTGGTCAAGTGCCCCTGAGTGGTCTATTTGGCTCTTGAACTTGAGAAGGGTTTGTTTGATGAATGTGGATGCTCCGTTATTTGGGGCATATATATTTATGACAGTTATTCCTTGTTGATGTATGATTCCCTTAAGTAGCATGAAATGTCCATCCTTATCTCTTTTGACTACCTTTGGCTTGAAGTCTACTTTGTTTGATATGAGGATGAAAACCCCTGCTTGCTTACATAGTCCGTGGGAGTGGTATATTTTATCCCATCCTTTCACCTTCAGTCTGTGGGCATCTTTTCCTAAGAGATGTGTCTCTTGAAGGCAGCATATTGTTGGGTCTTTTTTTTTTTTTTTTTTTAATTCAATCTATCAGCCTATGTCTTTTAATTGGTGAGTTTAGGCCAGTAACATTCAGGGTTATTATTATTATTATTATTTTTTTTTTTTTGGTGGTACCAGGGATTGAACTCAGGGGCACTCGATCACTGGGTCACATCCCCAGACCTTTTTTGTATTTTATTTAGAGACAGGGTCTCACTGAGTTGCTATGTGCCTCACCATTGCTGAGGCTGGCTTTGAACTCGCGATCCTCCTGCCTCAGCCTCCCAAAGTGCTGGGATTATAGGCGTGCGCCACTGCACCCGGCACTCAGCGTTATTTTTGAGATATGATTTGTATTACCAGTCATTTTAAATTTTATTTAATTCTATTTTATTTTTGGTATTTAGCTTGACTTGATTTCGCCTATGGTTAGATTTCCTTTATTGTTGTTCTTCCTTTTGAAGGTTTTCATTGTTGTTTCTCAATTCCTCCTTGTGTAATATTTTGCCAACAATGTTCTGTAATGCCAGCTTTCTTGTTGTAAAGTCTTTTAGCTTTTGTTTATCATGGAAGGTTTGTATTTCATCATCAAATATAAAGCTTAAGTTTGCTGGATATAAGATTATTGGTTGGCATCCCTTATCTTTTAGAGCCTGGTATATATTGTTCCAGGCTCTTCTTGCTTTGAGGGTTTGGGTTGAAAAATCTGCTGTGATGAGAATTGGTTTTCCTCTATAGGTTATCTGATTTTTCTCTCTTATGGCCTTTAAAATTCTATCTTTATTTTGTATGCCAGGCATTTTCATTATAATGTGCTTGGCGTAGATCTGTTGTAATTTTGTACATTTGGCATCCTATATGCTTCTTGTATTTGGTTTTCAAATATGTTCTTCTTGTTTGGGAAATTTTCGGATATTATTTCATTAAAGAGATCTTGCATTCCTTTGGATTGATTCTCTGCACCTTCCTCAATTCCAATAAATCTTATATTCGGTCTTTTGATGGTATCCCATAATTCTTGGATATTTTGTTCATGGTTTCTTACTGTCTTCACTGTGTGGTCAACTTTATTTTCAGTATTATATATTTTGTCCTCATTGTCTAAGGTCCTGTCTTCCAAGTGATCCAATATATTGTTGATACTATATATTGAGTTTTTCAAATGGCCTATTGTTTCTTTCATTTCAAGTATTTCTGTTTGTTTTTTCGCAGACTCTCTATCTCTTTCTTGAAGTAATCTTTTGCTACCTGTATTTGTAATCTTATCTCCTTGCTGGTGTGATCAATGGTTGCCTGTATTTAATCTCTTATCTCTTTGTTGGAGTGATCAATTTTGCCTGTATCTGCTCACTTAGGTCATTTTCTAAATCCCAAATCATTTTAATTATGTATATTCAGAATTCCTTTTCTGATATTTCACCTACTGTGCTTTCTATGGATTCTATTGCTGTAGTATCTTGGTTTGTTTGGGGCATTTTCCTCCCTTGTTTTTTCATGATATCTATGTGTTTTCCTCTCTGGCAGTGTAAGTCTGAGGTATTCCTGTTTTTGTCTTATTGTCTTATATTATCCCTCCAGGTTACCTGATGCATAATTTTTAAGGGAAAGATCAATATTACAGCAGTCAAAGTACCCAAGGTATTTCCAATTTCCAATTATTTTCTATTTTTATATTTACAATTTTGACACTTTAACCATAAATGATGAGATCAAGTATCTTCTACCATTTAGTCGGTATTTTTGTGTGGTGGTTCACAGTATCTAATGGTAGAAGGGGGGACTTATGGATTGGCTAAAATGTTTGTGAGGTAGGATGTGAGAAGACAGAGGTATTAGATTATTTGACTAGTGAGAGGGTAATCATGGGAATTAGGGTGTTAGTACAAGAAACAAAAGATAGATATCCCCATGTAATACTCCCTGTTCCTGGGTCCAGGGCCTGTTTCCTGACCTGTAGGCAGAGGCGGAGAATACCTGTGGCTCCTGAGTGGGTGGGCACAGCTGGAACTCTTGCAGGCTGGGGCTTGTTCCCCTGCCTTCTGGAGCTGGGATAGCATCTCTGAGGTCTCAATGTGGTTTTGATTTTAATTTCCCATAGTGCTGATGATCTTTTCACATTCTTATTTACCAATTATATATCTTTCTTGAAACTGTATCTTTTCCATTCTTTTGCCCAATTTTAAGTTGGGGGACTTATTGAATTGTGCAAGATTTTAAAATAAATTTTAGGTATAAGTCTTCATTTAAATTTGTGATTCACAAATATTTTCTTTCTGTTTGTGCCCCCCCCCCCATTTTATTACCAGTTCTTTCAAAACAGAAATTCTCAATTTTGAGATCATGAAATTTAACTTTTTTTTTTTTCTTTCATGGATCATACTTTTGATGCTATGCTTCAGAAATCTTTCCAAAAATGAGATTAAAAAGTACTTTTTCTTAGATTTCTTTTCAAACATTTTATACAGTTGGGATTTAAATTTAAGTACATGATAAATTTTGTGCTGATTTTTGTATTTATTATCATTTATGAATTTCTTTTTTTCCTTATTTCCATAACAATATCTAATAACTCGAGCACCATTTTTGAAAAGGGTTTTCTTGTTGCATTGAATTATCTTGTTCCTTTGTCAAGACCTGATTGGCCACTAGTGTGTGAGTTGATTTCTAGACATGGTTCTGTGACTCTATTCTAAAGTAAGCACTTCTTGTCCTTATCACTGAAGCTTTGTAAGAAGACACAACGTTTAAACAAATATGATTCTAAATGTTAGGTTTTCCACTTAACTAGCAGTGTGATTTTGGATAATATTTACTGATTTAAAAACAACTCATCAAGGTTTAATTCCCTTATTATTTCATTGGAATAATAGTGGTGTGTGTGTGTGTGTGTGTGTGTGTGTGTGTGTGTGTTTCTTTCCTGGACTGTTTTAAAGTCTCTGGAATATTCAGAATTTTATTATACTGTGACAATTAATACAATATGGGAAAGGTGGATTTTTTACACTCAGTCATCTTTTTTGCAACTCAGAGATTTTTGTGGTATATGGTGTTGCTTTTCAGTACGTATGTTGATGAAAAAAAAGGAGAAAAGAGAAAGAGAACCTCTCTTGATTTGATTGCTTCTAGTAATGCCCTATAGTTAAAGGTAAATAAATAAATAATATAACACTAGGCAGACAAAACTAAAGCACCTACTAAAATGATTATTAAAACACATAGTCTAAAGTTTCTTATCTCAGGCCCTCAGCCTTCAACTGAAAATAGACAGCAGGATGCTCAGTAGTTTAACCCCTGTAAAAACCAAAATGAGCCTAGCATCCAAGAGGATCTTCAGGGACCAGGGTCCATCTCAGAAAAATTGATTGCTCTTAAGGTAAAATATTTCCAGAGGTCATATCAACCATTCTTCCCTTCTTTTAGCATCATACCATAGGCCAAGTCTTTAGGTCAACTCTTGCTTCACTTTTTGTTTTATTATAAAATTCTCACCTTGGCATCACAGACCTAGTTCAACACATTTGTAGTGCAGTAGCTCAGTTCTTTCCAATTTTGAATATGCAAAGGACTCACCAGGACATCTTTTGGAAATGCAGATTCTGGTTCAACTTCTCTGCGTTCAGATCTCACATAAACATTTCTAAGAAGCTCTCAGGTGGTACTGATTATGCTGTTCATAGACTATATTTCAACTAGTGGGATTTCAATTGAGTCTACATCTGGATGACCTCCAAAGTCCTATCTTTTTAGAAGTATATACATTTGTGGTAATGTGCCCATATCTGTTAAATCAGACCTTCTACAGTAGTAGAGTCTGGGCATTTTTTCCTTTAAAAACTTTCCCATGTGGAATCCATAGGGTTTCCAGAACCATGATAAAAATAACTAACAAGCCCTGGAACATGTAATCTGTCTAATCAGAAAGGTCCCCATCTATAACATTGGAAAAGGGTCCCAGTTCTCCTACTTCTTATGTTTTAGTTGTTACATATGGGGAGGAAGAAATGTCTCAGAGTAGGACTTAGGGAGACCAGGGTGATTTGTTTGGGAATTGACCCTGATACTTGAATTGGGGAGTCATGGAAGGTGTCATTTACCATTAGATTGTTATGTTTCAGTATTTTATTAACTGGTTTGAACAGTTTTGTTCTTTCTGTAAGACTGTCAATTTACAGAATGAACTTTAAAAAAATATTAGTCTACAAACTTCTGCTACTCACATTCTCATGGGGAGCTTGTTTTCAAAGGAACATATTTACAACCTACCACAACAACTGTGGACCAGTGGATATGATTTGGGGTGTTGTAATCAAGATGTTAAACATAACCTCTTAGATGATTTTGATGCCCAGTGCTCATGACCTTCAATCTTTAGGATTTTTATCATTGTCAGTAGGGCTGCTTCTTTGGAACAACCATCTAACAGGTAAGAATCTCACATCAATTTAGTTTAGTGGTCAGTATGTGTAAAATGATGGAAATCAATTTTTTTAAAAAAATATTTATTTATTTACTTTAGTTGTACACAATGCAATGCATTTATGTTTATGTGGTGCTGAGGATCGAACCCGGGCCACGCACGTGCGAGGCGAGCACTCTGCCGCTGAGCCACAACCCCAGCCCTGGAAATCAATTTTTAAAAAATAATTTCATTCACCTTCTTTGTATACTTCCTTACCATTTTGAACCATCTAGAATTGTAACAAGATTCTCTACTATATATGACCTGATGAAATGGCCCTTTTCTCATTTCTGCTTCTAATTTTCTGCCTTACGATGTAATGGTCTACTTAAGTAAGTAGTGCTTTTGCATTAGGGAAGAAGAAGAGCTGCAGACAATATAAATGCTCTAAATGGTCTAAAGATACTGACTTTAATTCCCAGAGGTGAATTTTTTTCAATGTGAATCTGTCTCTGGAGGCTTTCACTAAATCATTGCTCTTTTTCAGGGCGTCCCTATACTCTTCAACATTCTGGGATTGTGCTATAACCCACCAGGTTGCATTTAGGAATTGACTCTGAATGTTTTCTGATTTCTAAAGAATTCTGAGCATGTTCTTTGTAGTGTTTGGCTACTTGCATAATTTCAAGACTTTCTCAAAGTTTGGTTAGGGAAATATTTGCATCAATGTAAAAGGTTGGGCATGGGAAATACTCAGCAGATTAAAGTCAATCTCACCTGTCTCACTTAAATTAGAATCTCAAGAATTCATCTTGTAAGTTTGCATTTTATCAAATATTACAGGTGGATCTCATGTACACACAGGGATGTTTGTGGACCCTATCTTAGCATTAATATAGCTTCTAGCCTTCCTAGTCTTCCATCTTTTTTATTCCTGAAATCCCTGTGACCAATGCTTGCCCAATCCAGTGGTGTCTTTTGTTAGAGGGAAAAAAAAAATGTTCATGATACTTTCTAAAGAACAGTTAGTCAGAATTTATTTAGGGTTGGGGACTACTATACTGGAGGTTTTCAGGAGAGAGAGTGGAATTCAATGCACAATACAACAAGAAAAGGTGGGGATTTATAGTGGGGGATGGAGTATTAGTGAATGGCAAAATTACTAGAAGAGCATCAGGGGTAAGGGGATTCTGGCTAAACTTACCTAACAGGATTCTTGGTTAAGGCAGGTATGTTGGACAGCTTTTCATCATTGTACCAAGCTATCTGACAAGAAAAACTTTTAGGAGAAAAAGGTTATTTTGATCTACAGTTTCAGGGGTCTTAGTCCATGGTCAGCCTGTTCCAAGGCAGAGACATCATGATGGAAGTGCAGGGAGGGTATGGAGCAGGAAAGCTGCTGAACTCATGGCATCCAAGATACAGAAAAAGAGAGAAAGAAGCCAAGGACAAGATCCTCAGATGATCTACTTCCTTCCACCACCTCCTAGTAGCTGATTTAGCTATCAATGTATTAATCCACTGATGAGGAGAGAGCCCTCATGATTTCCCCCTTTTTGTTTTAAAAGAGGTAATGCATCCTCTAGGGTTAACGCCGAATGAGGATTGGGCAAATGTCAAGATTTATTCCCTGTTTTTGTAAGTTCAAATCCAATCAATTCCCCTTGTACAAATCCTGAAAAAATGTTTACGGGCTGGTCCCTAAACCTTTGGACATTGCTGCATTGGATATCAAGCCTTCCATATGTGAGGTTTGGGGGTCATTTCAGATCCAAGCCATATCAGCAGGTGTAGCAAACTAGGTTGACCAGAATCACCTAGAGAATTTTGGAAGAAGAAAACTAGGAGTGCCCAGATATTAAGGGTGGGGTTGTTACTCTGCTGACCTAGCAGGATTCTTGCTAAAACTGGGACAATGCAAAGGTAAACCAACAATCAACAAAGGCTTTAATCTTTACATAGTTGTAAAAAGGAAGCCCATTGAAAGACTTCACTGAGCCTGACTAGAAATTGGTCAAGGAGAATATATTTTTCACCTTCATGGTTTCCTACCACCCAAACTCACAAAATACTCTCTTGGCTCCCCTGAAGAAAATATGTTGTTATGTTTCACATTATATATTATAAAATTGAAACTGGAGGGGGGAGCTGGTAAAATAAAAGCTTGTCCCTCACTTTAATTTCCAAACCCAAGTAATTCTTTAAGAAAAATAAATACCATGCATTGTTGCTTGCTGGAAATGACTTCTTGATTGCTTTATTTCCACTGAATCCACACTCAGAATCTTTCCCACAGTTTTCCTTCCTCTTACCTCACTTAGCCTCAGTGTCTGGATCTCCCTCTACATACTGACACCTAGCCACAGGCATTATGATTGTGCCCTTTGCCTTTTTCTGTGTGTAGTCTAGCAGGGATGCCATCTCTTCCTCTGTATTTATCAATCAAAATATAGGGCATCTCAGACCTAAGTTTGAACTTCATGGGTATTTATTTATTACTAGGTTGGCTGTTCTCTGTGGATTGGTTTTGCATTTCCTGGAGTCATGTACACGAACGTATTTTTCTACAAATTAAGCACAGACTCTCTGAATTTAAGTCCAAAGAACTTAGACTGTGTACACATTGGGGTGAAGTGAACAAGAAATCTTTATTTTTTTCCAGAACTTTCTTCCTACAGTCATCTTCTTTGCAGGCCTCCTGGGTCAAGATTGACACTGGGAATAAACTCTCGTTTCCTCTTAGGAAATGACCCTGACTGCTCTTTCCCGCCTCCACTGCTCCAGATGACCTTGACTTTTACACTTTGGCTCCACGCATGATCTGTCCCCAGTCTGTAGTCTCTTATTTTTCCCATTCATTGTCCTCAGTCCTACTGAAAATCACATATTCTATGAGATCCCAATCCCTACAAATCTTATTTTAAACCCTTTAAATCTCAAGTTCTCTGAAAAAGTATTTTCGAAATCATATTGGAGCCACATACCAATCTTGTGTTTTTCAGCTTCTCGTTTGTTCCTTTATATCACTTTCTAATTCCTCTGGCTTTCTGATATCTCATTTGCCCTGGGCACATTCTACCAAGGAATCAATGGCTTTATGATTAAAGCTGAAGTGGTTTCAGATCTCCCCAGAATATTCTAAATAACCACATTTCATCTCATGGCATGATCGGATATTTTCTCAAATGCTCCGTTACTTCTTGCCAGGTCTTTGTGATTTCTTGACTTATGGTTCTGTTACTTTCCCTTCTTGCCTATGTTTTCCATTTGCATTGCCTGAAAATTGTATTCATATCCCCAAACAAAGAAATACACTTATTCCCTACCTGGCAGAAGAGGTGGCAGCAGGCATCCGGCTGAGAATTAACGATTCCTGAGCACGACTGGGGCATAGAAATGGATTAGAAGCAAATGACTGCCATGAATTGTTAAAATTAAGTGATATTTTCACAAGTTTCTCTGAAGCTTGTGATTATAATAATTGAATACTAGCTGTAAAAAAAAAAAAAAAATCTGCATAAGGTCTGTGCAGCAGTTCTTTTTTGAGGAAGTTTTTGCCTGCAGGTCTGTGGATAAACTTAACCTCCTAGAAAATCATTCCTAAGCATCTCTGTAGCATGTGGCAAGAAAATAAAAATTAAAAACCCACTGTATCATAGTTCATGAAAATAAGGAAGTCTCAGAACAAATACTTCACGGAGGACACAAGCAACAAGATAACAGTGTGGTCTAATTAAGGAATGAAGTGATCCATGGTGAAATTTCCTCCTCTTCTAACTCAAAATGAAAACTCCCCATTTGTTGCAGGTAATCTGAAAAAGTTTTGAAGTAGACTTTTTTCCCCAGGAGGATGGGAGTGAGGGTGAGACATAGAGAACAGCATGGGGTATGTTTTTAATCATGTGGTTTAGGTTTTATAACATAATATCTGTTCCCTTTTTCTTATCCAAAACTTACCTAACTCTAAAGGGCAGCATAAGAAATCTTGGAAATATTTTAATTCCCAGCCCGCATTGCCTTTTACTTTAATTTTGAAGAATGAAGAGATCTCAGCTAGAAAATATCTGGAGGCTTCTGCAAGATCCCTCAAGCAGAACAATGTTTAATATATTGCTTCTTTTACACACTAGGTATGCTTTCGTGGCATAGGAAAATATTACCTTAGAGAGGTCACCTGAGCCCACTGCTCGCCCACAGAGGTTTCTGTCCTGGAAACAGCTTTTCACAGTGTTTGATACTTAACCACCTTCCTCACTGTAAAGGGCGGGTTTTGAATATTCAGTTCCAACCTCAAAGAAAGGGCAAAGAGAAGAATAATGCACAGACAGGAACTCAACACCTCCTAGACCCAAGCTGCTGGCTCCCTTACTCACCATCAGCTCCTGAGTTCTATTCACTCATTTCAACTTGCTCTTCTTTGTTGTTCCCATCAGTACCACCAATACTAAGGCAGGTGAATCCATCCCACCTGCACTGCTTTCCCATTGGTGCTGGAGCAGCCTGGCTCTGATGGTGGCTCCCCTGCCTTTAGAATCTTGGCCTGGCCTCCATTTACTTCCAACTTATCCACACACCCCTTATGGATTTAATTGCAAAAGAATCCTGTCTGTCTCATTCTTCTTACATCCTCCATCTTTCTGGAAGATCAAATGACCCCATGCTACTGGTGGATGCCCTAACACTGCCTGCCTGTGTTCTTGATCCAAGCTGCAATTTTTCATAATGCTCTTTCACTCCTCATTTGGAAAGTACTCTGTGGCTGCTGATGGATTATTCACATATAATATTGCATTCTCTGTTATTTTTTACAAATTCTCTTTCTCTTGTAAACATACACTGCCAATTCATCTAAATTCTTATTATATTATTCTAGTTCCTTTACTTTTGCTTCTTTTATGTGTATTTATTTTCTAATCATTATTTAATAGGGAGACTGGAAATACTGCAGTTTTTATGAACTGAATATCTTCTTCCAAATTTGTATTTTGAATCCCTCACCCCAACGTATTTGGATAGAGGACCAACTAGGAAGTCACTAAGGTTAATGAGGTTATGAGAACAGGACCCTGACCTGATACAGTTAGTGTTTGTATAAGAAGAGATACTGAAAGTTTGTTCTCTGTGCCATGTGAGGATATGGGGGAAGGCAGCTGTAAGATATCAAGGACAGTAAATTACACATATTAGGCCCTCAAAACATACATACATACACACACACACACACACACACACACACACACACACACTGCTCAAATCACAAAAGCATCAATTAACATTTAGGAAAACTGTTGTATTTTAATAATCCACTTGAACCAAAGTGTTTGACTACTTTATTTGCTGTTCTGGTAAAGAGTGGTCCAATTTTCAAAGCAGCAAAAGCTGAAATGTACACCTTTATGTGGAAGTGCATAAACTACAACACAAGAGAGTGAATGGCATGAACTTCTTAAGATATTTCATATGAATAATAAATGTTTATCAGAATTACCTACACATATAGGGGAAGCATTCATTGTTTTTTTCTTTCTTCAAGCAATTACCATTTTTCTCTTAAAGCAGGGAGCTTTTGAAAAGAACTGTCACTAGAAGATGAAGCCCGTCCCTTCTTCACTAAACCCCTCATACTTTTGAATGTATATTTCAGGCAGCTTAGCTTGGAAGGGTCAAGTTGGTTCACCAGTTTTAATGTCCCTGAAATGGCTTATTCTTTGCCTGCTGATGAACTATTGGCATATTCCATCTATTCTCAACCCCACCACCACCAGAGGACATCAATTGTTGTTTTTTTTTTTTTTTTTTTTTTTTTTTTGCATGTCTTGGAGATGTTAACTTGTTGAAAATAGAAGAGAATAAGAGTCACAGACACCCACATGTTCCAGACACCAAATGTTTAATTCCCAGACACCCTACCAAATTCTGTCTTTATAGTGGTTTCCTCTGCTCATGTTTTTTTTCTTCTACAAGAAGTGGATCCAATATCAAACACCGACTTTGTGTTTATGTGCATACTTTAATTTTTGAACTTGTATTACAATATAATGACTGCCTCGTTATTGCAAAATAAAAGATACAAATCCAATATTGTTTTAATGTAAAACCATCCATGAATTACTAATTAGCATTTATATTACTGAAACATAAATTAACTGCTGAAACCAAGGATTACATTTGTTGTGTTCTTTGATGATTTGTCAGGAGGCATTCTATACCCCCAAGATCATCGTTTTGAACATATTTCTTTGTGTGCTGAGATATGCAGCTATATTTTTCCCCATAAAGTGCAGCTTTTTCCTATGTAACTCTGTAGACATTAATCAGGATTATCCTGTAGTGGTGGTCCTTTCAAGTTCCTGTCTATCACTAATGCCTAACATATTATCTAATTGTTGAAAAAGAAATGATAGCTTCAGTAGAGTAGGAACACTCCCCCTGTAGTAATTTTACCTAAATCTGGCATAATATGCACTATATATCTTTAAGATTACTGCAAAAGACTATAGTAACCTTTTATTTAATATGTTCTTTACATTTTCATGTGGTTTCCCACTTCCAGCTTCTTGGATCTGATTCAAAATGACCAAAATATCTTTTTGTTTCTGTCCTGAGCTAAAGTTAAATTGTTTCTTTGAGAAACTTCTGCAGTTCCAAAAACTTTAGTTCTTAGCTTCTGAAAACTAGAGTGTGATTTTTTAAGTGAAATTTAAAACCATCAGTGTATTGATATAAATATTCTTTCCTTAATGAGTCACAATGTCAAGACTGTGGTTAGGATAAAGTTCAATGCTTTAGATTTATTTACAGCATATTATGCTTACCTCAGAAATAATGACCTAGGTATTGAAATTTTATTGTTACAAAAGACAAAAAGAAGACTTTAGTCATTTTCAGTAAAATCTGCTAATTTGGGTAAAATTTTATAATCCCTCATGAGATCTTCAAATAATCTTATCAAAAGAAGAAAGTGTAGTGATTCTTTAATTTATTGTGCTGAATGAAACAAACACAATCTCTCTGGCAGACTATTGACACACAAATGTGGCTTCGGCTGTTAGAAATATAGTCAAGCAGAAGGCAAGTTTCTTAGCTCTTTGGGGTCTCTGAATTAACAAGGCCAGTCACCTCAAGGTCCCTGGGTGACTCCTTTCCCAACACATGAAGACTGGCGCATGGTATTGGAGAGCAAAGACCCACCCATTCTTACTTCTTTAAAGACTTTCCTTTGATAGATCAGGTTTACAACAAAAATGAGGGGAAGGTACAAATATTTCCCATAGGCCCCATAACTCCCCCAGGGACACCCCATATCCCCAGAGTGGTACCTTTGTTACAATTCAAGTCCCTACCTTGATACATCATTATCATCCAAAGTCCTTAGTCTACATTAGAGTGATATTGGTAATCTGTATTCTATGTATATGAACAAATGCATAATGATAAGCATGTCTATTGTAGTATGAAACAGAAGAATTCCACTGTTCATCAAATCCTCTCTGTGCTTCATGCATTCATCTTCTACTCTCCATTAAGCCCTGGCAACAATAATCTCCATAGTTGTTTTATTTATTTATTTTTTCAGAATGTAATGAAGTTGGACTGATATAGTATGTAGCATGTTTTAGTCAGATTTTTCACCGCTGTGCCTGAAAGACCTGACAAGAACAATTTTGGAGGAGGAAAAGCTTATCTGGGGGCTCATGGTTGCAGAGGTCTCAGTCCATAAACAGCCACCTCCATTCCTATGGGCTTGAGGTGAGGCAGAACATCATGGCAGAAGAGTGTGGTAGAGGGAAGCAGCTCACATGATGATTAGGAAGCAAAGAGAGAATCCACCTGCTAGATACAAAATATATATCCCAAAGGCATGCTACCAATGTCCCACATTCTCCACCCACACTCTATCCACTTTCAGTTATCACACAGTCAATCCCATCAGAGGGTAAATTCACCAATTGGGTTAAGGCCCTCATAACCCAATCATTTGTCCTCTGAACTTCTTTGCATTGTCTCATATGTGAGCTTTTCAGGGACATCCAAACTATAACATAGCCTTTGCAGATTGACTTCTATCACTTTGTCACATAAATTTAAGTTTACTTTATGTCTTTTCCTAGCTTGCCAGCTCATTTCTTTTTAGTGATTAATAATGTCCTATTTGTCTGGATGTACCACTACTATCCTTTAGTAGTTATTCATTTGACTACTAAAGGACATCTTGGATACTTCCACGTTTTAGCAATTGTGAATAAAGTTGCCGTAAATACCCCCATGTAGGTTTTTTTATGGACATAGTTTTCAACAATTTTGGTTAAATACTAGGGACTAGGATTGCTGCTTCTTATCATAAAATTGTGCATGCTTTTGTAAGAAACGGCGGCCCATCTATCTTCCAAAGTGACTGTTCCATTTTGCTTTTTCGTGGCAATGGATGAGAATTCCTGTTACTCTACATCCTTACCCGCATTTAGTGTTGCAAGTGCTGTGTATTAAGGTCCTTCTAAAGATATGAAGCAGTGTGTCTTTGTTGTTCTAATTTGCATTTGCTTAATGACATAGGATGTGGAACATCATTTTATATGTTTATTTGTCTTCTGTATATGATCTTTGTTGAGGAGATTAATATGGTAGATGATCCATTTTTCTTCAGGATGTTTGTAATCCTTTTGTTGAGTTTAAATGTTCTTGCAAAGTTCATATGTTGCCGCCTGAAGCGCTTGGAGCAACGGAGCCGCGGGAAAAACTTCAGAAGCAAACTGGAGACAAACAGCTTTTTATTCTGATAACTTTTCTCTCTGGTTCTAACAACGACTAACTCACGCCGAACACACCCTAAAATGGCGCTGACCCGATCAGCAATTTCGGCCAAGTCACTCGAGATCCCGCAACAAGTCTCGTGAGACTACGGGAGGAGACAATGCCCAAATCTCCACGGCTCATAGTCAACTGCAATTCAAGCCAATCCCCAAACAGGGCTCCTGCATTTCCCCCTTTTTGTTTTAAAAGAGGTAATGCTCTAGGACATCTATGTGCAACCAACATTCTTACCCGTCATCGGATAATCAAGGCTGTGCCCTTGACTCCTGTCTTAGGTTGATATGTCGGCCACATGAGACTGTCCCGTGCGACTGTGCCTGTCTTAGGTTGTCCCCCTCTGGGGATCTTACCCGTCATTGGCTAACCAGCCATCCAATGGAGCCCTTTAGGATCGACTATATATGATGACTAACAGCCGTCCAATTGTGAGGAGATATTGCGGCTTTAAGGCGACAAGCCTTTTGGTGATGAGCCAAATTGCATAGCATATCAAATTGATTAAACAAATCAGCTGCCCTAAGTTCCATCAAGTAACACACTGAATTCTCTAGACAAATACCCACAAGGCATTGTCCCGTAAAGTCCCAAACAATGAAAGATCAAAATGTCCATTTGTTGTAACATGTTGATGTAGGAGGCCCCATGCATGTAGAGCAGAGGCCACACTGTTGGTGAGGTTGTTTGATGTTTGAGCAGCAGGGATGCTTGCGGCGGCCGCGATCCCTGCAGCTGTAGCAGCAGACGTCTTTTTATGTTTAGACAATGCCACCGGCAAATCTTCAGGGCCCGCTACCTAGAAACTCAAGCATCAATTATTAAAGGAAAGGCAGTGCTATTGCAGCACTGAGTCAAGAGGCAAGTTGTCAAACTACAAAATAGAATAATTAGATTAGAAAATTAAAGTTGATTTTTGTTCACACACATCGCTGGTTGAGCTTCTACAAACATAAGTTGGAAAAATATCATATTTAGAACAAAACAAAGAAAGACTGAGGGTAATTACTGCATTAAAGATAGATTAAAGAAAAGGTAAAGGCACTTTAGAGAAATAATTTGTTAGCTGGAACCCTTGAGTCTCTGTATACAGAGCAATCTTTTACCTGTTGAGATAATTGAAATTAATGAGCTATTAAACAAATGAAGTTAATAACAAATAAACAATCTTAAGTCAAAACACCAAAATATCAGGTTATATAGTACTAGTCATATTGTTTGCTAAAGAGAAGTCCCAGGGACACCTATAAATCAAAATTGAAAGTACCTTCATTTATAAAATTATTTACCTAAATTGAATACTCTTAACCTAAAATGAATTAAAGTTATTTGGATCCATATATATATATATATATATATTTTCTTTTTCATAAGCGCTTTGTTCTTTGTGACGTCACACTGGACAGACGAACAAACATACAAACATATATTTGTGATGTCACATTAACATGAAATATAGACAAATGTACAGACATAAAGACATGTATAAAAAGAAAAGAAAAAAAAAAATACAATTGTGTGCACACTAAAGAGAGATCTCCTCGTCCCGGCCGGGAGGAATGACACTTAAGTTGTGAAATATTTTGAAGGACTCTTTTGAGGGAATCATTCTATACCTTCATCTTGGTCCTCTTGATTTTGTACCTTTTTTATTAATCTTGATTCTTCAATAACTTCATCTTGATCATTTTGATGTGGTACCTGTTTTATTAATCTAGATAGTATCCATATTGGAGAGGATTCGTCTTTTGGAAAAAAAGACAAACAGATCCTCTTCCCCAAATTAATACTGGATCTGGACCCTTCCATGTACCTGAAAGAACATCCTTCCAGTAAACCAAAGGTTTATGTTGTTGGTGTGGATTCCAATGTCTGTCTCCAGCAGAATAACCATTAGAGTCTAAAGTTAAAAAATTTAAGGTAAACAGGGCAACTGCCAATCTGTCCTTAGGACTTTTCCAATTTCCTTCTTTTTGTTTTAATAACATAATTTTCAGTGTTCGGTTTGCTCTTTCAATAATGCCCTGACCCTGAGGATTGTATGGGATGCCTGTTTTATGGGATATATTGAATTTTGCGCAAAACTGTTTGAAAGATGAGGACGTATATGCGGGGCCATTATCTGTTTTAAGCATTTTGGGGATGCCCAATATAGCAAAAGCTTGCAAACAATGAGATGTAACATCTTTAACTTTTTCTCCAGAATGTAAGGAAGCAAAAATCATGCCTGAGCATGTATCTATGGTCACATGAATAAATCGCAATTTTCCAAAACTTGACTCATGAGTAACATCCATCTGCCACAAATGATTGGGCATTAATCCTCTAGGGTTAACTCCGAAATGAGGATTGGGCAAATGTGTCATACAAGATTTACAATCTTTTACAATTGTTCTGGCTTGCTCCTTTGTGATTTTAAACCTACGTTGCAAGGTGGTGCTGTTGACATGAAACTGGGAATGAAATAAAGTAGCTTGTTGTAGCGCTGAAAGTATAAATACTGTTTTTGTAAGTTCATCAGCCTTTTGATTACCTTCATGGAGGGGACCAGGCAAATTAGTATGTGCCCTAATATGGCCTACGAATAGAGGTTCTTTTCTTGCCCACAAAAGTTTTTGTATTTGATAAAACAATTTAAAGGCTGGAGTATGAGGTGCTATTGGTCCTGCTAACTCTAATTTTGGGACGGCTTGTACAATATAGTGGCTATCTGAAAAAATGTTTACGGGCTGGTCCCTAAAATTTTCCAGAGCTCTTACCACAGCTTCCAGTTCCACTAGTTGAGCTGATTTGTGTGCAGTTATGTAAGTCATATTTTCTTTTTTAGTGACTACTGTAGCAGTACCATTTGAGGACCCATCTGTAAATACATTAAATGCCTTAGGAATAGGTTGATTTTTTATTACCTGTGGAAATATAGTAGGATGATTAATACAAAAAGATAATATAGGGGACTTAGGAAGATGATTATCAAAATTTGCAGAAGTAGAGCATTTAGCTATAGCCCAATCATTATCATTGAAGCATAAGTATTCAATCTGTGATGATGAATAGGGAGTAATAATAGTAGCAGGGTGAATGCCAAATATTTTAGTAGAAGTATTAAGTCCTTGAAGAATAAGTTTAGCCACCATGGAGGTATAAGATTCAATTATACTTTTAGGAGAGACGGGCAAATGTATCCATAATAAAGGCCCTTGTTGCCAAAATACTCCTGTGGGTGTATATTGTGAAGAAATAATAATCAACATCAGCGGTTGAGTTAAATCAAATCTATCACAATGAGCTCCTTCGATGGCTTTTTCTACTAACTTTAAAGCTTTCCTAGCATCAGGAGTCAATGTTCGTGGTGAAGATGGATCAGGATCTCCACGAAAGGATGTCAAATAAAGGTTTTAGTTGGCCAGTAGTGAGATTTAGTGTAGGGCGAAGCCAATTAATGTCTCCCAGTAGTTTTTGGAAATCATTGAGGGTGGTCAAATGTTCTTTATTTATTAAAATTTTTGGGGGTCTAACAAAAGTATCCATGATTTTAAATCCTAAATATAATATGGGAGATCTGGTTTGAACTTTTTCTTCTGCTATATATAATCCATATTTTTTTAAATTTTCTACCACATCACTGAATATATTAAATAAGATTTTTTGATTAGGGTGGGCCAATAAAATATCATCCATGTAATGTAGACACATGAGGTTTGGATATTTATTTTTAATGGGTTGGATAGCCTTGTCCACATATATTTGGCATATGGTGGGGCTATTAGCCATTCCCTGTGGTAAAACCTTCCATTGATATCTCTGATCAGGGCCATTATTGTTCATAGAAGGAACGGAAAAAGCAAACCGGGGGGCATCCAGAGGATGTAGGGGAATAGAAAAGAAGCAATCCTTTATATCAAGAGTAATAAGATGGAAATTTTTTGGAATAGCTACGGGACTAGGAAGTCCAGGTTGAGTAGGCCCCATAACTTGCATGGTTTTATTGATTTGTCTAAGATCATGTAACAATCGCCATTTTCCTGACTTTTTCTTGATCACAAATATGGGGGAATTCCAGGGAGAGGTGGAAGGTTCTATATGACCTGCTTCTAATTGTTCCTGAACTAATTGGTGGGCCGCTTGTAATTTCTCTTTAGATAGGGGCCACTGAGGGACCCACACTGGCTTATCAGAAAGCCATGGTATTTTCAAAATTATTTTCTCAGTGGCCCCGAAAAAAAATATCTTTTTCCTTTATGACAATGATTACTTTTAGGGTTAAGATTACTCTGTACTTTTTGATAATGAGTTCTTTTATGGTTAAGATTACCCTGTAGGTTTTCACATTTAACATCTGCAGGCTTGGTTGCAAGGTGTACTCCCATTTGTTGCAAAATATCTCTTCCCCATAAAGTAACCGGTAGATTAGGTAAAACATAAGGCTGAAATGTTCCTTTATGGCCTTCATCATCCTCCCATTTTAAAATTACTGCACTTTTATCTGGGAGGTTATTATATCCCAAGCCTCTTAAACTGGTTGAAGCTTTTTGCAGAGGCCAGTGCTTGGGCCATTGGCATAAATTAATAATGGAAGAGTCAGCTCCAGTATCTATTAATCCCTCCATTTCTATTCCTTGGATTTTTATTTTACACATAGGCCTCCTTGAACAGTCTCGAACCCAGCAAGCCATGGGACTTGAGTCAGTGGAACAAAATCCTCTATTGTTCCCTTCTTGAGGCATACCCATTTTAAATGAATTATGTAAATTGGGAAGGAGAAGCAACTGAGCAATTCTATCTCCTTGATTAACAGAAGTTATACTTTGGGGTGAGCTAAGCATTATTTTTATTTCCCCTTTGTAGTCTGAGTTTATTACACCTGGTGTCACTTGCAAACCTAATAAGCTTTTAGGACTACGCCTGATAATAAGTCCTACAGTCCCTGAGGGAAGAGGTCCCCTGACTCCTGTGGGAATCAGTTGAACCCCCATTTCAGGTGTTAACACTATTCGGGCGGTGGAACAGAGGTCTAATCCTGCATTTCCTCTTGTTCCTCTGGCGAGGGAGTGGATGGGTAGTAGGGATTGTGTCGGGGAAGCATCTGAGTGGATGCTTGAGGATACTCCTTCTGCAATTTCCCCGTACATTTGTGGGCCCCGGGGTATTGGGCCCCGTGCCCGTTTTTTGAATTCCTGAACAAAGGATTTCCATGGATGTCAAATTTTGAATGGCATTTATTGGCCCAATGATTTCCCTTTTTACACCTGGGGCAGCGGCCTGGGGCACGGTATATGAGCTTGATCTTATTTCTCTTTTGGGATTTTGCCTAGAATTGCCTGATTGATTATGATAATTTTGCCTGGAATATCCTGATTGATTATAATATCTACGTTTAGCCTTTGTGAAATTTCGAGAGGAAGCACCTCTCATTGAGGCTGCAATCACATTTCCTGTGACAAAGGCGTCATTTATATCTTTACATAGTTGTATATATACGGAAAGATCCTTTTTAGTTCTCCATGGCTTGATGGCTGCTTGGCACCATTTATTTGCATTTTCATAAGCTAATTGAACAACTAAAGGCATAGCTTGGTCAACATCTGCAAACACACTACCTGCAGTTCTCAAAAGTCGATCAGCAAAGTCGGCATACGGCTCATTAGGTCCTTGAATCACTTTTGACAAGCTACCTTGTAGATCCCCAGGTCCTTGTACAGTTTTCCATGCCTCTAAGGCAGCTGCATTTATCTGAGCATATATATCTGAGTCATAATCTGTTTGAGCCTGTAAGTCTGCGAATTGCCCTTCTCCTGTGAGCATGTCTATATTATAGTTTTCAAACCCTGCAGCCGCGTTTCTTTTAGCCGTTTCTATACAAAGTTCTTGGAATTGCGATCGCCAAACCAAGAATTGCCCCCCGCTTAATGTTGCTTTACATAGACTTTTCCAGTCTGAGGGGGTTAAGCTAAAGGTGTTAAGGGACTCCAGCATACTCAACATGAAAGGAGCTTGGGGCCCATAAGTCATTACTGCCTCTTTGAGATTTTTTATTGTTTTGAAATCTACTGACTGATGGACACTCTGTCCATTTTTCTTTTCAAATGCTGGCGGTTCCCAATGTATCTGTGAGTTGTCCTCGAGAGCGCATAAGCGATCAGAAAGACTTTTTATTTCTGTTTCTAGGGTATGCAAATGCCTAGTAATACCCTTCATATTTTCTGTAATGGATTCCACCCATGGGGGAGTAGAGGACACAAGTGACTCCTCTGCCTGACGGACCTTTTTCTCGGTCTTTTTTAATTTCTTTTTCCTCATTTTCTCAGGATCACTTTTACTAGATTCCTCACCACTGCTAATTTCACTGACAGCAATATCCTGAGGCCCAGGTTCCAGTGAGAGCAAGTATCCTTCAGCTTTCGCCAATAACTCCCGAATAGCTTTAATAGCTTGGATTTTTGTCATTTTTGGGTCTCTTCTAATACTCTCTTTACTGGTCTCAGTGGGCCCAGTGGAATCTACACTTTTTTGATCACTTTCACTTTTGTCTATATACTCCTCACTGAGAACAGAGTCAGGTATATCAAGGAGTCTTTGCATAGCCTCTATCACTTGGGATTCAGTTATATTCGAACCCATCTTTAGAGACCTTTCAGTTCTTACCTGTCCGCTCCGAAGTTCCCCGTACGGGCCGCCACCTGTTGCTGCCTGAAGCGCTTGGAGCAACGGAGCCGCGGGAAAAACTTCAGAAGCAAACTGGAGACAAACAGCTTTTTATTCTGATAACTTTTCTCTCTGGTTCTAACAATGACTAACTCACGCCGAACACACCCTAAAATGGCGCTGACCCGATCAGCAATTTCGGCCAAGTCACTCGAGATCCTGCAACAAGTCTCGTGAGACTACGGGAGGCGACAATGCCCAAATCTCCACGGCTCATAGTCAACTGCAATTCAAGCCAATCCCCAAACAGGGCTCCTGCATTCATATAAGAGTACTTTATCTGACACATCTTTTGAAAATATTTTCTCCCAGTCTGTGCTGTCTGATAACATACCTGAGTCTCCATATGTTGGTGTGTCTTTCATAGGACAGAGATTGTTAATTTTAGTGAAGTCCAACTAATCAGTTTTTTCTTCATTGTACCTTTAATCTTGTATCCCATCTTAATTTTTCTAAGAAGAAAATTCTAGATATTTCATCCAAGATATATTTTTAAACTGCTGGGCTTTTCTTGGATCAATGACAATGTGGTATCAAAATAGATTATTTTTGTATGTGTGTATATACATATATATATATATATATATATATATATATATATATATATACACACTACATTTGCTTTGTCCATTCATCTGTTGAAAGGCATCTAGGTTGGTTCCATAGGGGAATGAAGGGAAGGGAGTAGAGATGGGAATAGGACAGACAGTAGAATGAATCAGTCATAACTTTCCTATTTTCATATATGAATACACAACCACTGAAACTCCACATCATGTACAACCACAAGAATGGGAATCTAAGTTATATTCTACATATGTATGATGTACTCAAAGTACACTCTATTGTCATGTAGGTCTAAACAGAACAAATTAAAAAACTAGATCATTCATGAAAATGTCTAAAAGGAAATTTGTAAAATGTTGATTACATTATGTTTTCAACCTACGGTTAATAATTTGTCTCCATGATGAAATTTACATTTGTAATTATTTTATCAAGATATTTTATCAAGAAATGGACTAAGCCATTTCTCAGCTTTGGTAGCAAGAGGGGAGCTACTCTAATGTGAGCAATTTAATTTAATCTGTTTTGTCAAATCATGCTGAACATTGAAATAATACTCCCTGAGATTCTTTTCTCTCAATTCTGTAGGGAGCATTTTATTTTCCTAGGCAGTAGTGAGCCTGAAATAATGTTCTCTAGGCAGCATTTTTTTTAAATAAATGTCTTCTCTCATAGGCTAATTAAGGAAATGCAATTGTAGCAAAACAGACAACATAGATTACAAATTAATTGTTGAAAAACTTCCAGAAAAAAACATGAAGTGAGTTAAAATGTCAGAGATATTCACTTCATAGTTTCTTATTGTTATGTCCATGAAATCATCTAAAACATTTTTAAAGAAGCCTTCACATCCAAAATTAATGAAAATAATTAAGTATATGCTAGAGACTGTTAAATTTTCTGCATGATTCTAGAGCAATAACTCAGGATTAAAAGACAAGATTTGCAGGAAATGTAAAACATATCTGAAATGAACACCCTCAGGGATAAATGATATTTCCTGAACTTGACATTGGGAGAAGGGATCCACAGAGACACCACTTAAAGCCAACTTGGTGCACTTTCAGAATCTCTGCCTTTTATGGGAAAAGCGTTTGTTGATTGGCATATTCCAGGACGTTCTGCTATTGATGTTTTTACTAATCAAAGTTGCTTTTTGTCAAAAATCCAGTAGCACTTTCTCCTCCTGTCAAGAATGAATAAAATATATTTATCTATGTTCTGCATGTTCAATTTGAAATGGGAATTTAAAAATTGTTTAAGCCAATGTTGTCCTGGATTCTAATCTGTTTAAGAGAACAGAATCTATCTCTGAGGAATAGTGGTGCCAGCCAAGCCTTTAGATTCTCAAACCATAAAGGAAAGAGAGTTAGTTCCTCTAAAATGAACAGTTAATCTCTTCATTGTTAAGCCTAACAGTGTCTGATAACAAACCATGATTAACAGGGGAGGTCGTGCTCTGATGTCCCAAAGAGCTTCTACTTTGAAGTAAGTGGCTCTCTTTCAAATCCATCTCTTACCACTTACAGTTGTGAGAGACTTATTCAAATTACTTAATACCTTAAAGCCTCAGGTTTAATATTTGCAAAATGGCAAATCTCTTAAGATTATGGCTAAGAGCAAAGTAAATACATTTATGGGGCATCAACTGTAGTCCCTGGCATCTAGTAGGCATTCAATCAATGTTTTGTTTATCTTCCATGCATAGATTTTCATATATCCAATCAGGTCATCGTTTAAACCTTCTCACAAATCTGCTATATGCATGTTGAATATTAGCAGTATTAGGCTGGTTTTATAATTACTAAAGGTAGACATAAATGTTCAAGCCTCATACAATGTGGGACTCGGAGGAACAATCAGGAATGAAATTTTCTTTTTCTGTAATAAATAAATTTCCCCTCCATCTAAACTCTTGCTCCATCCACCATAGTAATTCAGCAACTTCAGTGTTTCTTCCTGATTCAAGGAAAATCTCAAGCAACAAACGTGACTTCTCCACATTTATCTTTGGAGAGGCATTAACTTGGAGGCCCAGGGGGACACTTAACCTCCTGTTCTCAAAGACTGCATTCATTCATTGGCTTGGATCAGTTCATGATAATACCCGCAGAAATGTCAATTTTGTTGTTTGGCCTTTAGTTAGTGTTTATCCTGTCTATTGGTGAATATCACGCTGATTTTAGTAGCTCATGGTGTGCTATCTGCAACATTCTGATCACCTGAAAGAAGCTGGTTGGCAATTTCTGCCCCTTCCACAAATGTGAGAACAGTTCTTAGATTACCTCAGGCCTCTTCCCTGGGACCTGCATGCTGCCACCTACATGCCACATACTAAAGCCATCACAGCTGGAGGACTCTGGAAACCATGTCAATCACAAAGGCCATCAGACAGGAGAGTAATGTGCTTTCTTCTTGCTCCTCAAACCTCTATGGAGTTCTGCCCGTAGGGATAGGAATGGCTTTCTCCACCATCTAATGATTCTCCTCCAAATTTTCTTTTTCTACCTTCAGTGTAAAAGGTCTTGATCTAGCTTAGGTGATAGGGTTATAATCAAATCATGGAATCTTTAAATAGTATTTATACTCTAGATGTGACCCAAACAAACACAAAGACTTGATCCTAGCAATGGTTCTGCTTGGACAAAATTCCTTTGGAGCAAAGCAAGATGCTACATTTCTTGGACGAAATAAAGAAGGAGTTATGACAGAATAAAAAAGAGTTGAGGGACAGAGAGTGAGAGATGTGTTGATTAATTGTTAAAAATATAAGCTTTTGGACTCAGTTGGTAGAGTGCTTGCCTTGCATGCAGAAGGTTCTGGGTTCAATCCCTAGAAGTACAAAAAGAACAACAACAACTATATATATATATATATATATATATGTGTGTGTGTGTGTGTGTGTGTGTGTGTGTGTAGCCTTTACCATTACTTTCATTAGAAAATACGTTAATTATATCTTGAATTAGGGAAGCTTTATTTCACTGATGGAAATAAATATTTCACTTTGTTTTTATCCATCAGTGTCTGAAAATAGTCCAGGAGGCTGACCCTCTCATGTAAAACCAGGTACCACTCTTTTATTTTTCTCTAATGTACAGAAAACCAAATAGCAGAACAGGTGCCTAAACAGTAACAATCAATTTTCTGAAGGACTGACTTGGCAAATGATAGCTATAAACCAGGTAAACATCATGTTGTCTTCCATGCAGGAAGGTAGGGCCTGAACAGCATGAATTTAGATTAAAAAATTACTTGTAAGCAATGACAATAATTTCAGATGTGTGAATAGTCAAATAGTTGTACATTGCAAATGGTGTCATACTTCAATTCATTAAAAAAAGCCCTTTATATACACTAAACTCTGATGACATTAGTGATTTTAATAAAGACTAGCATTCATTGAACGCTTCCTGATGTTGGACACAGTTCTAAATGTTTACTATATATTAATTCATTTAGTCTTCCCAACTCATTGCTATCCACATTTGGGTTGCCAGAATTAGCAAATAAAAATAAAGGATGCCCCATTAAATTTGAATTCCAGGGAAGCATTGAATAAATTTTATTATGAATGTGTCCCGAATATTGAATAGGCCATAGGAATAAAATTATTCATTATCTATACACATTTAAAATTTAACCGAGCATTCTCAATTTTATCTGGCATTCCTATCCTGATTCCACAGGTGAGAAGTCTAAGGCACAAGCAGAATGTATGTGTCACTCTACACATGTCTAAAAACACAGTTACTCCAGATGTGCTGATGTTTTTGGTCCATTTTGAGGGTTATAACAATATATCCAAAGTGGACTTATTTAGAGGAAAGAGATGATTTAACTCACAGTTCTGGATGTTTAGATGCACTGCCTCATGCTCTAAAAATGTTCCCCACCCCCATTGAACAGAGTGTGATGAAACAGGAGAACCAGCCACATGCTGTATGGGATGGGTTTGCTTTCCAGCCACCCACTGTCACAGGAATAAATCCACACTGCAAGTCCAGTATCAATACCTTCTGAGGATAGTGCTTCCATGAGCTAATTGTCTCCCACCTCGCTCCACCTCTCCATCACCACCCTGGGGATCACACTTCCTGCACATCATATCCTCATCAAATAAGATCCCTGAACAATTCTTACCAAACTCCATGCTCTTTGTATTGTCTTTGTGAAAAAGGATTGATCACCATTTATATTTCCTGGGCGTCTCTTAAGATCTCTGCTCAAAGCTGGGTGCTCTCTGTACACACTGTGGAACACAGGTTGATGAACTCTTCCCATTCTGTGTTCGTCTTCATCTGTCACCCACTGAAAGCTTCCGCAAGTCAAACTAATTTTCAGCCACTTAGTTTCTCAATTTACCTTGTCACTGCAACTACTTCTTTGAAGCAGGACTGAACTGTGTTTTCTATGATCCTCTACTTGGCAATATGTCACGATAAGGCTCACATTTTTAAATAGTGAATTTGAGTACAGATTTCACATTCTTACTATGTCATTTTTCTGGTACCTAGTTTAGAATATTACACTTCCAAAACTTTGCCCTTGACATACTTTATATGAATTATGAGTTCTCATGGATCATAACCAGAAACATTGTGGAATGAAAGGCATTTGCAACAAATATTTAATTAACCTCCTCATGCAAATATTCTATCACAGTTTTATGGTATGTGGCAGTGAGGGCATTTCCTGCACATACATTACTAACAGTCTAAGTATTGTAATAATCTTTACTAGTAATAGTTTATTACTATGTCATTACACAATGTGTGTTTATAATGTGCCTGTCATTTCTACACATAGAATCCTAGAAGGCTCACAATAGTCCTTGTAAATTGATTGCAATTATTTCTTTTTCTTTTCTTTTCTTTTTTTTTTTTTTTTTTTTTTTTTTTTTTTTTTTTGTATTTGAGGAAACTTGAGACTCTGCCCAAATCATATCATATAGCTGGTAAATTGGAGAGGAGAGTTCCCATTTGCAGGAGCCCTGTTTGGGGAGATGGCTAAGATTGCGGTTGACTTCGGCCATGGAGATGTTTGGGCATTACCGCCTTCCATAGTCTCACGAGACTTGGCCCGGGATCTCGAAAGACTTGGGCTGAGCGTGGAGCAGGTCGGGGCCATTTTTGGTTGTTGGTTGTTTGGTGGTGTGTGGTACGTGTTAAGTGTTGTTAGAGCCAGAGAGAGAAGCTGACAGAATAAAGATCCTGTTTGTTTCCAGTCTGCCTCTGAACTTATTCCCACGGCTTTGCTGCTCCAAGCGGCCATCGCTTCAGGCGGCAACACCCATTGAGTCAGGAATCTTAAATACCATACAGTATTATTATTTTTTTAAGATGCAAGATTCCCTCAATGTGCGGGTGATGTATATGGAGGCATATGGATTATCTCACAAACCTTTCTCTGGAGACTGTAGGTAAGGTACAGACTGTGCATTGTCCATCACACTCATCTCTGGGTTGGAAACTTTGTCTTATTGTATGTCTGGCCTTTAGGATCCATTTCTCCAGGGTGAATCATTGAAGGTGGTATAGTTATGCTGATAATCCTCAGGCTAACCCATCAGAAATAGCACACAGTCATCTGAAGTTTGTGCCTTCAATACATGGGGGAAAAAATCAATCTCTCCATTACCATTTAAAAAATATTCTGAACTTTCTACAAATCTCCCCTTGAGAAAAACTCTGACTTCCTCTTGGCCTCCTCAGATCAGAGACTTGTCATTCATCTTAAATCTGCCCAACAAATTCATTCTTCTATTCCATAAAAATTTTTGTTTATAAAAAACATCAGCTCTTATATACTGAGGACCTATTTTGCTTAGCAGTTTGCCATAATGCTAGTAGATAATATTACTATTATTTTATTGATGGAAAAACTATACACAGAAGGGTTGAATAATTGACCCAGCGCTGCACAGAAGGCAAGGGGTTCAGGGCTTCAAACATTGCAATTCTACCCTATGCTGCTAGCCTAATGTGTATAAGTTCTTATTCCCATGTAACAATTTTCTGGTTCTTTTTAACCCCAGTTAATGATGAAAGCAATAAAACACATTTTTTCATAACAAGGTGAAAATCAGTTTTGTTTTGGTTCACTGTGGAATCTTCGTAAGTGAATCTATTTCTAGAAATCCCAGAATGACTGACTATGCTATTATCTAGCTTAGGAAATAACATCATGTGTGTGTGTGTGTAAAATTTGTAAAAGAATATGTATATATATATATATATATATATATATATATATATATATATATATATATGAAGAAAGTTAATGCATAAGAAAAAACCTGATTGAGATAACAAAATATTTAATTAAAATAAATCTTTGATAGATTGTAATCATCTGTGTTTACAATGGCCAGAAGGATTCTAAGAAGTATCATGAGAATCTAAACTTTAGTTAATATAAAATCCTATAACTTCTATTTCTTTGATGTTGCCTTTAAAATTTTTTTTCCCATAATATTATTATTATAAAAAGTCATTTTCCATGACTGTTGCTGGATATCACAGAGTACTTTATGAATACTGATGGATTTTAACATTAGTAACATTAGTCATTTTCCTGAAAGCTTTTCAGCCACTTTGGACATATGTTTACAAGATAAGCAGTAAAGTGTTTTATTTGTAAATAAAGAGCGCTTTTAAAAACCATATTGAAAACATTTAAATCCACAAAATCTTTACCTCCTCTCTTTTTTGAACATTCATTGGAGTCTATTTAAATAATAAGTATTGTGCTCAGTATATATCATTTTTGAAGCACAGCCAGTGAAAATAAGCATTTTAAATTCAGTGAATGGTTATGTAGAGTGGTCAGAAGCCTGGTGCTTTTTGCCTTATTTACTAAAATTCTAATTATTTAAATACTATGCATAAAGAGGATAATCTGTATTTAAGAATTTGTTTGAGCTTAAATTTCTGACTATATAATTGTGCATGATTTTTCCCTAGGGATATAAAGAAAGGGACTCTTTAGTCTATGATAATTGCATCTGGAAAGGAATTAAAAACACTTATAATTTAAATAAAATTGGTAAATAGAATTGTCATCTCATAAAAATCTTCTAAAGTCATTCTCAGAGTGCCTTTCCCATTTACTGAGTATAAATAGATTTATTAACTTATTGCAATAACACAATTTAAACTATGACGTATAAAATTTCTGTCATTTCAATCAATGTGGACATAATATCCCAAATTGAAAACTTTCTAGTCAGTTCTAGAATTCTTTTGAAAAAAGAAACAGACCCAGAAAACTGCAGTTACTCCCAAAATAATGGAAAATTCTAAATGATATAGTTCTGGGTCTAAAGCACGCCTTGAAAAATATTGAATGGATTCCCACATGTTCATTATTTGTAGATCCCTCTGTTAATGGGATTGCAAAATGTTTTGATCATTATAAAAAACAGTATGGAGATTTTTAAAATAACTAAAAAACAGTATTGCCATATGATCAAGCAAACTCACTTCTGAGTATACTTCCATAATAACTTAAAGCATGTTCTCATGATATTTGCACACTTGTGCTTATGGAAACATTATTCACAATAGCCAAGAGGTAGAAGCAGACAGAATGTCCACGGGTGGATAATTGTGTTAAATGCATGTACAATATATTATTCAGCCTTAAAAAGGGATTCTGAGATGCTTCAGCATGGATGAAGTTTGAGAATACTATGCTAAGTGAGATAAGCTACTAACCACATGATCCTAAGTATATGAGGTCACTGAATGAGTCAAGATTGTAGAGACAGAGCATAATGGTGATTTCTACGAGAGAGGGGAAGGGAGGAATTGAAGATTCCTGTTTTATGGGTATAGATTTTCAGATTTGCAAGAGGAAATTTTGGGAGATCTGTTTCACAACAATTTGAACATTTTAATACTACTAAAGTATGTCCTGAAAAATAATTAAGACAGTAAATTTTATGCCATGTGGACTTTTTAAAACTAGATTTAAAATAAAAAAAAAAACAATCAAGTTGAAGACAAAATTTCACCAATCACTTTTAGCATCTATGACAGGTTTTTTGGTCAGCCTATTACCAAAGAGAAATTTATAAGCCATCTCTTTCCCATTCTCAAGTGTACACCTAAGCACATTGAAATCAAATTATCAAATAACAAAAATAAAAAAAAAATAAACTTGAAAGCAGCAAGAGTATCAATTCATCATGTACAAAGTACTTTAGTAAGAATAACAGCTGAATTCTCACTGAAATCAGGGAGGGCAGAGGGCAGAGTGATAGTACACTCAGAAGTGCCAAAAGAAAAAGAAACTCTGTATTTATCAATATGACACATCATATTGATTACATCTATGTGGTTATTAAATGCAGAAACAAAATTTTTATTCCTTCTTTGTAGATGAACCCTTTTCTGAATATAAAATATGCTTTTTGCATCTAATACCAGTTTTTTCTAAGTGAGATAAGCTACTATTGATATTATATTAATAATTATTAATATAATTAAATAATTATTAGTATAAATAATTTCTGTATTTATCAATGAAGGAGATACAGATTATGAGGCATAAATGAATTCTCAGAAAAACAAAAGTTGAAAGACTGTTCATCACCAGACGATCATTACAAGAAATATTAAAGGCCAGCCTTGAGATTGATGTGGGGAAAAACAAAACAAAACAACAAAAAAAAAAACAAACAAACAAAAAAAAAAAAAACTAGATAGTAACTTGAATCCAATAGATGAAGAAAGTATACTAGTAAACCTAATTACATAAATAAAAATAAAGGATAGTATAAATATAAGGATTTTTATAATACTCTTCTCCTGATTTATAAGTTAACTACAAACAGCAATAATTATATACTTTGTTAATGAGTATATAATATATAAGAATGTAATATGCATGACAATCAGATTAAATAAAAGTGAAGGAAGGAAATGTTTTTCAAATTATTGAAATGAAGCTGTTATTAATACAAACTATAACGTTATTCGTGATTCTCAGGAAAACTACTAAAAAATGTCTAAAAAAAATCTGAAAAAAAATAACAAGAGAATCAAAGTGGCTTGTAAGAATATATATATTTTACATAAAACAGTCAGTAATGGAGAAAGGGCAAAACCAACAAACAGAAAAGACATATGATGAATAAAAGAAACATAGCAAAATGGTAAATGTAAAACCTATGCTATTAGTAATTACACTAAATATAAATGAATTAAACACTACAATCAAGACAGCGAATTTTGTAGGAAGGAAAAAAAAGTCCTACTAAATACTGTCTACAAGATACACTTCAGATCAAAAGAAACAACTAGCTTCAAAGTGAAAAGGAAGAAAAAAGACATACCAAGCAAACAGCAATCAAAAGAGAGCTCATGTAACCCTATTAATATCAGACAAAATAAACTTTAATACAAACTGGTATTAGAGGGTTGTTGTTGTGGCTCAGTGGTAGAGCACTTTCCTAGCATGTGTCAGGCACTGGGTTTGATCTTCAGCAACACATGAAAATAAATAAATAAAATAAAGGTATTGTGTCCTTTATTTTTTAAAAAAAAAGGCAAGAAAAAGAAAAACAGAAAGAAATAGCATGCTGAAATTTGGGAGAGATGTATTAACTAACAAACCAAAAAAAAAAAAAAAACAAAAAAAAACTGATATTAGAGACAAAAAGCATATTTTATATTCAGAAAAGGGTTCATTACAAAGAAGGAATAAAAATTTTGTTTGTGCACTTAATAACCATACTGAAGTAATGAATAAATGTTGACAGAATTGTAGGAAAAAGATAATTCAAAAGATAATTAAGAGTTAGAGAGTCCAATGACCTTCCCTCTTTCAATAATTTTTGGAAAAGCTCAACAAAGATTAGCAAAGAAATGGAAGATATTAGCAAAGGCATAAACCACATAGATGTAATTGAAATTTATAGGACAGTTCACCTAACCACAGAATATGCCTCTCCTAAAATACACTTGAAACCTTCTCCATGATGTGTCATATTTTGTTGAGACATACAAAAAGTCTCAATATATTAAGAACAGTTTAAATTATGGAGTGTATGGTCTCAGATCACAATAGAATAAAATTAAACATCGGTAACAAAAGAAACATGAAATTTTCAAATATTTGATAATGAAATGACACACTTTTAAATAATCAATAGATAAAGAAGTCACATGCAAATTAAAAATGCTGAGATAAATTAAAATGAAGAAATAAGGTATTAAAACTTATAAGTTATAACTAAAGCATTTAGAGAGAAATTTGTAGTTATAAATACTTATGCTAAAAAAAGAGAGACCTTAAATCAACAACTTAGTGAAGATTGGAGAAGCAATTGATGATGTAGAAGAAGAAAATAAACAATCATGAAACCAAAAACAGGTTCTTTCAAAGAAATCAACAAAATTGAACCACTTTTAGTTAGATTTACTGAGAGGAAAACTATAAGACTGAAATTACTAAAATAAAAAAAAATAAACAAATTATTGGAAAAGCTTCCAGAAAAATTCAAAGAGAAAAATTTAGGCTTTTAAGCAAATGATTTTAGTACAACCGGATATTCACATGCAAAATATTGAATTTGAAACTCAATGTCACACTATATTAAAAATTTATTCAAAATGGCTCAAAGACTTAAATGTGAGAACAAAAAGTACAAAACTCTTAGAAGAAGATATTGAAACGCATGATTGAAGATGAATGGTAACATACTTTGTATACAAGCAGTTGTATGTAAAAAGATACTATACTTGTGCATGATGAATAAGTAAATTAATAAAAAAATTAAAAAAAAAAAGATATGATGTAAATCTTTATGACATTGAATTAGTCAAGGTTTTCCTTGGAATGACACCAACCCCAAACCAAAAAAGGTGGAAGGGGATTTTATGAAAATGAAAAATAAATTTTGCTTTTTTGTGTTTCAAAGAATACCATTACTGGGAAAAAAAAATGGATGTGAGAAAATATTTGTAAATTATGTCTAATAAGGTAGCAACACTCACTATATTAAGAACACGGGTAATTCAATAATAGAAAGATAAATAATACAATTTAATTATGTCAAAGGTAAAAGTAAATGTTTCTCAAAAAAAAAAAAAAGATACAAAAATGGTCACTCTTAAAAAACTATACAAACATTAAAACATGCACATACAAAGATGTCATGCAAATCGAAAACACAATGGGATAGCAGTTTAGTTGGATGGCTGTAATCATAGGAAATTACAAGTAGAGAATGAAAAATGTTGGAAATGATGCAGAGAAAAAGAGTCCCTTATATTCTGATGGTAAGAATGTAAAATGGTACAACAGCTTTGGAAAATGCTCTATCAGCCCCTTACAAAGTTATACTTAGAATGACTGTGTGTTTCAGCACCTCCAATTCCAGGCACATACCAAAGGACACTGAAATCACATGTTCATACAATGACTTCCCCTTTGGGTGTTTACAGAGCATTCACAATTGATAAAAGGTAGGGATAACCCTAATACTCATCAATTGATTAATGGATAAACAAAATATATAGTAGACAAACAATTGAATATTATTCAGCCGTGAGAAGGATCAATTGTTAAGGCATGAAACACTGATCTGCAGTACCATTCAGAAGAACTTAAAAACATTATTCTAATAAGAGAAAAAAGATTCGTAAGGACTCATATTGTATGATTTATTTATGATTATGGGAAGTTTTAAATGTCCAGGAAAAGCAAAATAATCATGAAAGAAATTTTATTAGTTCTCACTAAGGATTAGATGGAATCAGGGGCATAGGGATTGACATTAACTCTTTTTTTTTTCCTTTCTTTTTTATTTATAATAGTAGTATGTGTTATAATTCATAATGCACATATATAGCATCTTTTTACATACAACTGTTTGTATACAAAGTATATAAGTACCATTCAGATCTTCAATCATGCATTTAGGATAATGATATCCATCTCATTCAACCACCATTTTTTTTCCTTCCCCCCTCCCTCCCCCTTTTCTCCCTCCCTTTCCCTTTTCTCCCTCCCTTCCCCTCCCTTTCCTTTGACCATTCTAGTGTTCCTCTGATCCTCCTATGTACCCCCATCCAACAACTCTTAATAAGTACAGGGTTTCTTTTAGGGATGGTGAAAATATTCTGGAATTAGGTAGTCATGATGGTTGCATTCTATAATGAATATATAAAAATCACAGAGAAATCACAAATAAAAGCAATGTACTTCACATGTGGAAAAGAAAAATGTGTCATGGCTTCTAATGATTAAGGAAAAATCACTATTAAGAGTGACTACCTCATAAAACTAACACTTTTCTTGTAAAATTACAACATCACATTGTTCTGAAAATATTAAAATTAGATAACAAGAAATAATGCCTTGCTCTAAAAACAGAATGTTGTCAAATTCTCCAAACTTCTAATTCTGAGATGCATATCAAAACTGGCATTCATTGTTCAAAGAGAACCTGGGTAAGGCACTTCCAATCCATTAATATGAATAATTACAAAAATATTTCCACCTCAGATACGTGCCCATGTTTGTACAATTCAATATAGAAGGAAATCATCCCTAGGACAAAGCACAAAGGGCAACACCCCCAACCTCAAAGGCTCAAGAAGTAATGTAAATGGAAAACAGTATCACAGAGAGTCTTTAACAACTGGGTCAGAAGAAAGCAATGCCTTCCTAGCCTGGCCTATTTTAAAATGTCTTATTTGCTTCCTATCTGTAATATTTGGAAAGAAAAAAATAATTGACTTGTTCTCTACTTAGAAATCACTACCCAAACATACAGTACCATAAATTGTCATTTATGACCTATATTTTGGTAAACATATATACATATTTGCTCAGATGATTTTAAGCCATCTTGACTTGATGGCTTTTACCTCTTCCTCCTACCAGTAAGTCCCTTTGCTACTTTTCTCTTTCTAGACTGTTTTGCATAGGTGCCTAGTGTGTTGTGCTGGCCTTATCAATATCCTTCTCTGTAGTTTTTGGAAGCAGCACTTCATATTCCTTTGGGGAACTGAAGCTTTCTCAATGTGTGTATTTCTTGGAAAAAGACTACCAATCAGAGATACTTATCCTCTCATAACTGAGGGTCAGCAAACTTAGCCATCAAACTCTCTCCTAGAATTATCGGGCTGGATCTGAGTGGCATAATGGTAGATCAATGGTGCTCACTCATCCCTTTCACAGACACTTAAAGGGATTGGTTGCCCATTTACTCCTCTCATGGGGGTCCTCAGAAGAGGTGCTTGTTTTGTTCAATTTCTAATTCTGTACATCCTTTGATTCTTTGAGCATCTTCTCATCCCTTCAATAAAATTTTTCTTTGTGCTGAATTTGCCTGTAGAGTGTTTCTGTTGCTTGAATCATATTATTTTGTTCCAATTTTGGATTTTAGGCACCACTCTCCCCATCAGGGTACATCTGTCAACACAGTAAGAGACCAGTAAATTATTCTACTGTCCAGGAAATAAATCTGCAATTGATACTGCTATTTTAGAATTGCTTGCCCTGTGCTCAGCCACCTCTGTATGCACAGTGAAAGAAGAGGACCAAAGAGAAATCAGGCATGATTTGCGACTTCTTTATTCCCTGAGTTGTTTTTATTTTTCCATTGATTTGGAAAATAAAAACTACTTAACCTATGTGGAACAGAGAGGTATTTAAATATAAAGATATAAATATGTATGTTAGTGTGTGTGCATCTGTATTAGATTTGATCAGGGGTTCGATATGTAATAATTGGAATGGATCAATAATTGGAATGGATCAGTTGTTAATAATGTAATAATTAATCATTAATTAAGAAAACATGTTTGCTTTATGGATTTATTAACTCAAACCTATGTTGATCTCACTCCCATAATTCTGAGTAATTGCCTGGATGATTGTAATAATCTGATTTATCTGTTAATCGATATTGTTATTTTATTAATTTAAAATGTTCATTGTTTGGTGCAAAGTTTTGGTGTTATTGTACATAGTCCTTCTAAAGGAAGATTTCTTAACTAATAATGGAGAAATCTACTTATCCTTCTTTATTTTGAACAATTAAAATTTTGCCAATAAAGTTATTTTTCGTAAAAATTATTGACTCAGCAGGAACAAGATAAAAACAAAATAAAGACGAAATACAGAGGGAGAGGAAATAAGATTATGGATAGATGACTGCACTCAAACCTAGGTGAAGACATTTATTGTAATGAAAAACAGGATTAAGTTATGGCTTTAATTATTGTAACCAAGAGAAAAGTGAAATATGGTATATTTTCTCGTTCTAGTTACCTCAATTAAGGGAAAAGAAGCTCAACGTGAAAGAAGAATTTCTCCCTGCTGTGAATTCTTTAAAGGCATTTTCATATTAATTCTACATAAGGGGACAATAGATCACATAGTTAATAACGTCTTCGATGTTTGTATCAGGAGTGGGTCAGGTGCAAGCAGCCAGATGAGCTGACAGAGGACAACAGAAACAACTGCCACAGGGATTTGCAAGCTGCAGGGCAGAGGGGCTTGACTAGGGGTTGAAAGAGGTAAGCAGGATGCATTTCCTGACTCTATATGTTGGTTTCTTTTTCATGTTTGAGAAATGGCTTCTGTGAGATTCTCAGTTGCAATCCAGGAGCAAAGGGTCTTTCCAGGACACACCTCTAGTGGTTTCATAAAACCTAAGTAGCTACACATGCAGATCATTCCTCCTGTCACTGTGATGAGAAGGGATTGGTTCCACTGAAAACACAGAGATATTATGGAAAGAGAAAGAAACACCCTGAGAGAAATAGGGGGACTCAGACCAGAGTAATCTATGTCTGTGTCTCTTCCTCCTTATATCTTTGGGAAATTTTTCTATATTCACAAATATTTTATATTACTGTACATATTTTTGTTTCAGTTTTTTTTAAAATATGATTTTAGTTGTAGATGGACACAATACCTTTATTTTATTTCGTTTTTTTTTTTTTTTTTTTTTTTAATGTGGTGCCGAGGATCGAACCCATTGCTTCACACATGCTAGACAAGTGCTCTACCACTGAGTCACAACCCCATGCCCTGTTTCAGGTTTTCAGGTGAAATAATGTACACATTTTAGTGTTGGTTTTGGAATGATAGTGTTGTTAAGTCTCCTCTAGAGCAATGTGACATGGCCTAGAGGATGTGCACTTGGGAGCAGAGGTGAACAGATGCCATCTGCACTCTTGGCACATCACCCCTTGAGAATCTGCACAATCTTTGGGGAGGGTTCTGGGCTTCTACCCACCATGGAATTCTGTTTGTTGACACATAGGGGAATCCCTAAAAGAAATGTGAATTTTACTTGCATTTTTATCCATAGTGAGCTCAGTGATAGTATAAACAGTGGGACATCTTTAAGCTAGAAAAACATTAAAAAAAAAAAAAAAATGAAATCAGTATGAGAAACTAAGAATGCCTTTTCTTCTTTTCTTTAGTTGACATTTAAAAATTGTAAAAATATTAAATCTAGGTAAAATGTAGTTAGACATTATAAATTATATCCATCAACACTTGAATCGTATTGTAGAACAATAACTGTACAATTAAAATGGGTTTAGTCAAATTGAATCTCCATCAGGAATAATTACTTATCAAGGTAATACAAAATCATTATTAAAAGCTGGTTTCATCAATAGGATACAAGCATAGCAGAGGCTCTGACCTCAATATATATGTAAATGTGCAAGTTAAGTTCTAAAATGTGGCCATCAGTTCTGACAAAACTCAATGATACCTTTAAAAAGGATGTCTGAATAAAATGTTGTTCTTATATTTTCTACAATTGTACAGTGTGAAACACTTTATTTTCATGTATAAATTTCATATTTTTCCTATTTCTATTTGCACATATTCCCTTTTATTTATTTTTTTAGGTCAATACATAGTTTGTGATGTCCTGAAGAGACACACACAGATGCCAGCTCTTTGTGCTTGATATTTTCACTTTACCCTGTGAGCAAACAGAAGGCAGAGTCCTGGCTTGAACTTCTGACCCTCAACCAATGCCTTGAGCATTACTGCACAGCGATAAATGACTTTGAACTCAGCAGAAGTCAGAGGGAACAGCCAGCCATGCATTACCGGGATTTTATACTCAATAATTGAATGATCACATTTCTTGTGTATTTTGGGACCTGATACTTCTTATATGTCCATAAAAAAATCAATAAATGATTTGTAATGCCTTTAATGGATGCTAAACTAATAAAAAAGAGTTTCACCTTATCAGACAAATCTGGTTCTGGCACAAATACTCTCTTAATAAATGTTTATTGAAAGAATTCCTCTCAAAGTCACCTTGAATGTGGAGCAATTGTTATTGGTTTGACTAATTCCGATATCAATAAATCAGGCATAAAACAGAAAGGAAAGTTTTAGCATTTGATTTATGGTCAAAGTTCATGGTGTGCCAAAGCGAACAAACCAAGTCACCTGAAGTGCAGGTAGTGAATATTTTCTCCCATTCTATAGGCTCTCTCTTCACACTCTTGATTGTTTCCTTTACTGTGAAGAAGATTTTAAGTTTGATACTCTCCCATTTATTGATCCTTGATTTTAATTCTTGTGCTTTAGAAGTCTTGGTAAGGAATTTGGTTCCTAAGCCAACAAGATGGAAAATTGGGCCTACATTTTCATCTAGTAAGCACAGGGTCTCTGGTGTAATTCCTAGGTTCTTGATGCACTTTGAGTTGAATTTTGTGCAGAATGAGAGATAGGGGTTCAATTTCATTCTAATATATATGGATTTCCAGTTTTCCCTGCACCATTTTTTGAAGAGGCTATCTTTTCTCCAATGTGTGTTTGTGGCACTTTTTTTCTGGTATGAGATGACTTGACTGTGTTTATGTGGGTTTGTCTCTTTGTCATCTATTCTATTCCATTGGTCTTCATCTTTGCCATCTGCACGTCAGATACAGCACTCATCTCCAGGATATATAAAGAACTCAAAACCACTTAAGATACAAAAAAAAAAAAAAAAAAAAAAAAAAAAATCAATAAATGAGCAAAGGAACTGAACAGGCACTTCACAGAAGAAACATGAATGGTCAACAAATATATGAAAAAAATGTTCAATATCTCTAGCAATTAGAGAAATGCAAATTAAAATTATACAGATTTGATCTCACTCTAGTCATAATGGCAATTATCAAGAATACAAGTAACAATAAATGTTAGTAAGGATTTTCGGGAAAAGGTTCACTCACACATTGCTGGTGTAACATGTGCAAATACAAATTTGGTGCAACTACTCTGGAAAGCAGTATAAAGATTCCTTAGAAAACTTGGAATGGAACCACCATTCGACCTAGCTATCCCACTCCTCAGTTTATACCCAAAGCATACTGATCTTACTGTAGTGACACAGCCACATCAATGTTTACAGCAGCTCAACTCACAATAGCTAAGCTATAAAACCAACCTAGGTGTCCTTCAATAGATGAATGGATAAAGTGAGTGAGTGTTACATGGCCATAAAGAAGAATGATAGGGGCCATAGCTGGTATCCTGGTATCCCAAGAAGCGAAGGTGTCCTGCCTTTTTTTTTTTTTTTTTTTTTTTTTTAATAAGTCTTAGACTTCCTTTGTTCTCCAGCTCTCTTTCCTTTATTTGTCTACTTCCTGCATACCTTCTTGCATATGTGACTAGGCCTGGGAGATGCTCAGTAGGATGTCCAAAAGGTGAGAAGAAGATGGGTGGGAGGGGCCAAGGTGGAGGTGATGTGGGCAGGAAGGCGGCATAATTAACAAGTCACTATAGGGAGGGACAATCCCTCGGACAGGTTACCTAAGCAACAGGTTGGAGAAGGGGCAGGTTATCTGGACAAGGATGGAGGAAAGGCTCTGAAGGCATTAGCATTTCAATCTCTCTCCAACTTCCTGGACTCCCTCAAATTGGTCTCCTTCATCTGACCTAATTCGATTTACCTATCCATACTGACTGCCCGTCTAATTCTGGCTTCATATTGACCCAGTGAATTTTGAGGTAAGTTATATAAAAAAAAAAAAAAAAAAAAAAAAAAAAAAAAAGACCTTTACACACTGTGACTCAATTATACCAGTTGTCCCCCAGCCTGATGGATAATTAAAACCTTCATTAAAAAATTCAGATTTTACATATAAAGAGCACAGTTTTTCAAGTCACTGGTTTTATGTGTAATATGAAAAGAATTGCACCCTGTAAGCATGTATAACAAATTAGAATAAATAAATAGTTTTAAAAAAATCAAAACATCATAAAAAAATTCAGATTTTAGCCAAGTACGGTGGCACACACCTGCAATCCCAGTGGCTCAGGAGGCTGATGCAGGAGGATGGTGAGTTCAAAGCCAGCCTCAGCAACTTAGTGAGGGCCTAAGCAACTCAGTGAGACCCTGTCTCTAAAACTAGTAATAATAATAAAACACAAAAAAGGGCTGAGGATGTGGCTTTGTGGTTAAATTCCCCTGAGTTCAATCCATGGTATTAAAAAAAAAATTCAGAATTTTTGATATTTCCCCAGGTTTACATAACTGTAGATCTGGGAAGGCAGGAAGGCCCCAGAGGTTTCTCACAGTGAGCCAGTAGGAGGACCACTGATATGGGATCAGTTATTAGTCAAGAGTACTTGCCCAAATTTGGAGTCAAAGACTGGATTTATGCCTGGGTTAGTAACAAACTGATGGTCATTATTTTCCTTCGGAAAAGAACTTTGCTTCTGAACTGTTTTTGTGTGAAGTATGTAGATTTTCCAATCAGGTAAATGTTCATGTCTTCTCATCTCAGTCCTTAGTAATGTGTTTTTCTACCATAAGTAAAATATTGACTTTATGGTAGAACTTGCATCCTAGCAAAGTCCCTCTGTTTAACACACTCAGAAAATTCAGTATATTACTAAGAAACAAACAAAATTTTGTTTAGAATAATTTATCAACATATTCATCCCAGAGTTAAAAAACAAAAAACAAACTTACATGTTATTTATTTCTGCCCAAAAGACAATTTTTATTTTGAAGTGCATGAATTATTAGTAAACTGGGAACCAGATTATTGTTAATATATCACAGATGATCTGAATAATCTTGTTTCAAATGCCAAAAGCCATCATAAACAGATGTACTGGAGCTATTTTCTAGTGTTTGGCTCATTCTGTATAATGGCAAAGAGGGCCTCCCCTGACGATCATTGTAATCCAGTTTCAAGTCAGTGAATTTCCATTCAACCACATCAAACTCCCAACCCCAAAAAGTACTCAACAATTACTCAAGTTAGGATACAATGCCTATAGCACTTATTTAAAAAATCCTACCTTTTACATTTCAGATTAATGTCGACTTGTGATTAAAATGAAAGAAATAGTCTCAGATGCCCAATACATCAAACTTATCATCATTACTTTGCCTGAAGCATCAAAAATTTGTTTCTTTCCCTTAGTCCCTTATTTTTTTTATTTGATTCCTAAATATCAGATCCCATTTTGTAGGGAAAAAAAAATTCAACTTGAATTCAGTTGAGTCACTTAAGGCCTTGAAGGTGTTAAAGACAGATCCCAGATCCCAGGTTCATCTCTTCATGGAAGTGAGGTAGAAGATATTTGGATGAGATCTCACATGAGGGTTTTCTCTTTTTAAAGAGTTTCAATTTCATGATTTTTGCAGATTGATAGTAGTTTTTAGGTTGATAAGTTTACTAGTAGAATGTTTAAATAAGAATTATACATTTTGGGGCTTGGATACTTAGCTCATTTGCAGAGTGAATGTTTAGCATATGTGAGGCCCTGGGTTCAACCTCCAGCAACAACAAAATAATAATAATAATAATAATAATAATAATAATAATATTGACAACAACAATAACAATAGCTTTTTCCTTTGATTTTATTCAGATACTTTAGCTTCTGTAAAGAAGTATGACTTGAGCTGGGGTTGTGGCTTAGCGGTAGAGCGCTCGCCTAGCACGTGCGTGGCCCGTGTTCGATCCTCAGCACCACGTAAAGATAAAGCATTGTGTACAACTAAAAAACAAATAAATAAATATTTAAAAAAAAGGAGTATGACCTGTTCATAACATTTGAGTGAATTATAACTAAAATCACTCCTTTCAAATATGTGTGGTTACTGCTACTTAAAATTGTTCCTCATAGCATTTCAGTGTTATAATATTTCAAGTATTAATAATGTTTTGGTAGAAATAAATAAATAAAATTGTTTCACATTGCTTTCTTTTGTATACTGGGTTTGCCTGCAAGGACAGAGTTAGGGACTCTAGATGATACGTCATTATCAGCATGAAATACAGACCTTCATGAACATTCTTATTTTCCTCTGACTATTAATCTTTTAAAAATTTATTCTCTTGTAGTTGCTGTAATAGCAGGCTAAAAAGAGGTGAAGGAGATACCATTATATGATTTTTTTTTCTGATAGAATATCTTGCATCTAAGGAATTCTAAATAAAAATATTTTAATAAATTAATAAGGGCAATTGATATGGTGACAAGTAGAATTTCAAGTTTTTAGATATAGAGGCAAAATATACTTTTTATAGAAAATAATTTTTAGAGAATTACCATTCATCTCAGAAATATCTATAATTAAGGGAATGGTTCTCTTCGCTTTCTAGAAATGCTTTGAAAAAGCTTCCATCATAGAGTACTGTCCAACACTGTTATCATATTTTATAACAAAAAAAAAATAGACAAATGGAATAATGTTTCTGTTTTACGTGAGTTGCTACGTGATATTGAAATTATGTTTATACATTGTTTAGGAGTAAAACATTAAAAAATGGTTCAAATGATTTATTTTGCAACTTGATCATTCACTAGTACTTCCTATCATTTTCATGCTGCTTTTCACTTTTATTAAAAATTTAAATTATGATTCTCAGAAGAGAATATGCTTACATGTTGGTTTTGTAACCAGTATCAACATAGACCATAAAAATAAGGTATTGGAGAAAAAAAAATTTCAATTGCTCTAAAAATAAGCAGTAGTATTTTAAGTAAAATACTAACTCACATCAGTACTTAGCTCATCTCAGAACTAAATATTTTCATCTTTTATTCAATGGTAGTAGAAGCATAAAATCTGAGCTCCCAGAACCTTTGAAATAGAGCAAAAATTCTCTCCCAAGTAGCAGCATATTGTACCCATTGATTTACTTCCCACTTCATCCATTAACTTCTGCAATGAATGTCATTTTCCAGAAGGATGCTATCCATGAGTATATATGTTGCTCATGATATTAATTTGCTTCCTTTATTTCTTATATGGAAAAAAACTTTTTTTGATAACCTGTTTGGGGATCCAGCAATACTTTATGTGGATATTTTTTCCCCCTGTACTAAGGACAGGTCATTCTCGGCTTGGAAAAAGCTAGTTGGTATTTTTCCATTTATCTCAGGGTGGCAGCAATTTAAACTTGGAAGTAGGTTTTACCTCATAATGCTGCAGACCACTGGGTACCTCTACGTGATCCAATAATGTGGTAGGTTTCACATTGCACTGCTCAGCTTCGGTCTTATAAAAAGGTCTCTGGGTGATAGCAATCTGCCAAAGCTGTGACCGAATGGTACTGTTCTGGAACTCTGCACAGAGGTGTCAGCCAACGTAAAATGGCACATTTACCTACTCTTTGAGCCAAGAGCTGAAATCATATTTTAGGCCTTAAAGTGACTGCCATTTTGTTATTACAGTCCATAAAATATGCTTTCCTCTATTGAGACAGAACCAATAGAGTTCAGAAACAAACTGGAAATTACTTCTCGTTTCTCCATATAATAATTATTACAGTGCAGAACTTAGTGGTTTAAAGCTATAAAGTGAATATTAAAGTGTAGTTTTTGTCCTTTTTATTCTCTGTCCCTGCGTGTGGATCATCTTTCCCACACCTTAGGTAGAAGAGAGGCAACCTCATGAAATGCCCTTGCATCTCCTGCATTGCCCAAATCCCAGGTGACCTTGCAGATGAAGAAATACTGCATCTGCAGCCAATCCCAAGAACTTACCTGCTGACCCCTTAACTACTTTGGTCTCAATTGCATAGACAGAAATCGCTAGGTGAGCAGCCTACTAGTGGCGAGAGAAAGAAGAATTTGTGGCAGCTGGGGTGAGAAATGGGGTGCAAGAATCCATATTAAGACAGGCAGCATCGTCAGGATTGCTGATGTTTCAAAAAGACTAAAGAATTGTCCTGGGGGTGAAAATAAAATCAGCAATTTTCATTAAGTTGAGTTTTTAAATTCTGTTTATTTATTTATTTTTATTTATTTATTTATTGGTTCTGGACATTGAACTCAGAGCTGCTTAACCACTGAGCCAAATCCCTATCCCTTTTTATTTTTCATTTTGATACAGGGTCTTGCTAAATTGCTTGGATTCTCACTAAGTTGCTGAGACTTGCCTTAAACTTTCAGTCCTTCTGTTTCAGCCTCCCAATTTGCTGGGATTATAGGTTGCTTTACTGCCCTCTGCTAGTTTTTAAATTCTTTTGTCCACAGTTGGTCAGCACTACAGAAATTTTAGACTAGATCATCCTCTGTTGTGGGGGCCTGCCCTACACTTTTTAGATGTTTGTCAGCATCTTGGATTTCACCTCCTAGATGCTAGTAACAACCCTGACCATTGGTGACAATCAAACAACTGTCTCCTGACATTGCCAAGGGTCTTTGGGGGATGTGGAGGGGAATCATCCCACTTGAGAAGAATACTCTAAGTCAACAGAATCATTTGCTTTAGTTGGTATTGTTTCTGTTTTGAAGTTATGTTCAACAAGTTTTAAGATAGTAAAAAAAAAAAAAAAAAAAAAAAAACAGAAAAATGACTAGGACCTCAACGACATCAGTGCCAACGCAACATATAGAGATTTAGATTCCTCTTTCAGCATTGTTAATATTTAAAAAAATAATAGAATATGCAACAGAATAAAGCAGTGTACTTGGGAACACATTTTAGAAGGCCCACATGCGACCGATTGAGTAAAGGCATAAGAGTATTTAGGGTCCATCATCACTCAGAGAACAATCCTCCCTAAAATTCTGCAAGTGCTGTCTTTCATGTGTTCACTTTGTGAATAACCCCTTATCACTCAAAAGCATTAGTACCCCCAGAACATTATTTTGCTAAAGTAATCATGAGTTTACAGGGCGTTGTGTTATAAAAGCATGGGTCTATGACTCTACATTTTCCTGTATAAAAACGTGTTAGATATACCAGATCATTTATGTTGATAAGTAACTTTTAAACAATGTTTATCATCACATAATCATGCCGATATGAGCTCTCACATTTTAACAGTGATCTTTGTGATGAGGCTATTTGTTTAATATGAAGCATCCTGAAATGTACAAGAACAAACATCACTTTTCATCCAACTGAAAGCAACATTTTCTGTGTACTCTGTGGCAAAGGGCTGCTGTAGAGGCAACTAGCTGCTCCACTGTGAGACCAGCATTTTGTCACTGCCCAGGTGCTGGTCAGTGAAGATTTGTGCTCCTTTCCCTTCTTTCTTCTTCTTTAAAAAAAAAAAAAAAAAATATATATATATATATATATATATATATATATGTGTGTGTGTGTGTGTGTGTGTGTGTGTGTGTATATATATATATATATATATATATATATATATATATATATATATATATAACTTAAAACAAGTGTTGCTGCTTCCAAGACAGCCTCAGAATTATCAAAAATCACCTTCACCCAAGATACCCTCTTATAAAAGATAAACATCATATGTATTGTTGGCATCCGAAAATTTCTGTAAAATAGCATTTCTTCCCTTTCTTCAGTTTCCAAATTCCTGTCTTCGGAGTGATTTGACATTAATGTTGAAAAATTAGATCACATAGTTGTACATCTTTTCTTTTTGAGTACAAGAAAAGAGAGTTTGCCAGGTTTTGGAATTTGATCACCATAACTTATATGAGATTATTATTACTGCCAAATTTATTCCTCTGATGTTTACTCTTTATTGATAACCCATCTTACCAAACTATTTTTTTTTTAAGCAAATGAAATAAATCTAACCCAAAATGATTTAGGGAAAAAAAAGTGTGTGTGTGTGTGTGTGTGTGTGTGTGTGTGTGTGAATTTATCCCTTCACATAGAAGAAATGACTGGAAGTTGGGGATGGCTAGGAAGGACAGTGAAGTTTGGGCTGTTTTAGTCGTTCTTACAGAAGGAACATTTTATTTCTCTAGGAATCCATCTCTCTGACAAGTTTACTCTCTTTTATTTCATGTTGGGCTCATTCTCAGGCTCCTTTGAGTGATAGAATAGCTTCTGGAAACTGAACTCAAATCCTCCCAAATTGAAACCAGGTGGAAATGAGGTGATGGGAGTTGGTCAGCAGGCCCACAAGATTGCACTTGCATCTGAGTCATTGTCCTGGGCAAAGAGCTGTGCTCCGATTATCTGGAATGGTGTCAGGGGCACACCCTCTCCTCCTCGGTGAGCTTATTATATGTGGGGCATGGGAGCAGAGTGAGGAAAGATTCAGTTCTTCAATGTAATTGTGACTGGACACTGAAGGGCATAATCAATACTTGTTAAATAAAACATAAATTACTACATAAATCTGCTATCTACATTTATGCCAAAGTATATAATGAACAAAGCAAAAACATAATATAACAAACAAAACACCCAGATGCTACAAGGCAAACATCCCCATTCTTAGTATGTCAAACTTAAGAAATGTTCAGGTACATATACAATTAAATACAAGCTAGAACGAGCTATCAGGCATCATTTTATAGGCAGTAAAAGGAATCATTTACCAGAATGCTCAGGGAAGATTTTTACAGAAACTAGCTTTTAGAAGTGATTGTTATTAGGATCTGGACAGCAGAAATGGTGGGAATAGTATGAATGAATGGAAGATGAACTATATGGAAGAATGAGTAAGTTAAACCACATCAAGAGTCAATAAAATATGATCTTGGACCAAAGTCCTGTTTTGCAAATAAAGTTTTATTGGTACACAAACCTAGCTCCAGTTATTCACAGCTTATCTGTGACCACTTTTGCAAATTTGAATGTTATGACTGATGGTCTGCCCTGAAAATCCTAATTATCTGGCCCTTTACAGAACGGTTTGCTGGTACCTTAACTAGAGGATAAATTGTGGAAATGTTATGTGATTAATCTCAAAAAGTCATACATGCATAATAATGAAACTCTTGACCAGTAAATGCAGAAGGCTGCATGTAGCATTAAAAAAAAATGATGAAGAACCATTGTAAGGTGTTGAGAAGCAGATGATGTGATTATCTTTGAGCCTTAGTAATACCTATTTGACTTAAGTGTACAGACTGCACTGGAAAAGGCAAGTTCTATACAACACATTTCAACTTGCAGAATAATCACCAGGGAGTTTGTGACACAATGCAGTTCCCCAGCTTCCCTCTAGAGATGCTACTTCAGAGATTAGGCCATTCTTAGATTGCTGGATCTAAAAGTCCAGATGTTTAGAAAGGTTGAACTGAATTTCTAGGGAATGGATAACCAGATTACTGTTGTGCATGTGAAAGACGACAGCATCTCACTAGAGCATCAGCAGCCTGGCTTCCAACATTTGCAGAGCTGAGGCTAAAGTTTATATGGAACGTCTTATACACTCCCCTTCTTTTTTATTTCTTTTTTTATTTGTTGTTTTTAGATACGCATGACAGTAGAGTGTATTTTGACATGTTATACATACATGGAGTACAACCCATTCCAATTAGAATCTCATTGCTGTGGTTGTAAATGATGTGGAGTTATACTGGTCATGTATTCATATATAAGCATAGGAAGGTTCTGCTCATTTATGAATACATAGGATTCCTTTTACTATTTTTCTTATTTCCGTCCCCCTTCCCTTTCTTTCATTCCCCTTTGTCTAATCCAATGAACTTCTATACTTCTCCTTCCTATCCTCCCTTTCTATCATTCCCCTTCTTTTCTTAACCTAAGGCTGCATTCCTATCCCAAAGGACCTCTTCAGCATATGAATATTGAAGTACATGTCTCAAATACACTCCCTCTCCAATAGTCACTTCAGGTAGCAGTGTCTATATCAGGTAGAAGATGTGGGGCCATTTGGGCAAGGTAATTCAGGGTGCTAAGTACCTTCACCATGGTCTGGAAAGGAGGGTACAAGGTTTGAATGAGCAGATGCCTTTAGATTTTTGAAACTATCCACCTAATGGCAAAGCATATATGCAGAGAAAGCCCAGACCAGAACCCCATATGATGTCAGGCCCAAGATTGGGGCCCTGAGTATTTGTTGAAATGTGGGACTGAGAAAGTGAATAGGGATGATGTGGTTGGATGATGTACTTGTAAAATAGATTGGATGAGTTTGCAGAAAGAAGTAAAGTAAGGGTTGGAAAGTACACAGTGTACGTGAATGTGAGAAATGGCATCACCTGAAATATGAAGCAGAAAGTCAGGAAGAGGAGCATGCACAGAAAAGCCAAAATTTGCTTTGGAAATCTTCTGAATGAGGAATAGGAGTAAAATCTAAATGGAAATGACCTGTAAGAGCTGATAAACGTGGGAGAGTGATTGGATTTGGAATAGGCAATCTAGTGCTAAGAGCAATATTCTTGACTCCTATTTCTTCCAGTGAGTGCCTTCTTATTTATTCTAATTGTTTTGGTTCTTTATTTATTATGTGGGCTACTTTAAACAGAGACATTGCTGTCCTCAACAACTTAACAACACTGATAATTTGTAAAGAAAGGCGTCAAAAATATTTATTAAATATTTATTTTCATTTATTTGGCACTTTCCAACCAATGAATTGGTGCTCCAGAATTCTTTAAAAGTAAACTGCAAAGCTTTTTTTTTTTTTTTAAAGGAAAACAATACCTTTTTGATAAAATTATGAGCATACAGATTTAACAGATAAAATTATGTATTTCAGTCTATTGGACTTACCTTTATTGATGCTCAAATTGCTCCATAGGCGGCTAGTGGGAAGCTGAATCAGCTGCCTCCTCAATCATCTGACATGGACCCAGTAGTTTCTGACAGCTTCTTTACTATCAAAGTGGTTTGCACCTTTTTATGCAGGAACTGGATTTAGGCATTTCTCAGAGGTGTGTGGTGTCCTTTGAATGACATGTGGTCTTTTTAAAAACTATAAGAAAAAATGCTTATTTTTAGCAGGTTGTTGAAATGCTTATTTTTTACAGGACAAAATTTATAGTAATTTCAAAGAAACACTTCCAATTCAATATAGTTTTTACTTATTCTCACCAGTATTTCCATATGTACTTTCTCTCATGCCAAAAATCACAGAGGTCAAAGGTACCCATATAATCACTCATATTCTTCATTCCCCAATGCATATGTAATGGCTTAGAATGACATTTCCAGCTTCACCATTAACATGAGGATTATATTTAAAAGAATATGAGGTATTTGTTTGCTTTCTTTTATAACATTATTTCATTTAGTGTATATGCCATTATGGATGATAAGTTAAATTATTGCCTTTAGAATGACTTGGAATGGGTCTATATTTTTTATGGTTATAACTACCTTTACACATAGTTCAGTGCTTTTATCTCACTTTTCTTACAGATTTTGTAAGTTACTTTTTGTTAATTTGTTGTCATAAATGTAAAATATTTGCATATTTCTAAAGTCAAATTTATAAAACTTATATTCAGAGGAACCTAACTTCTAACACCCAGTATCCTTCAAACTCTTTCATAGTCCCCACCTTCCACTGGTAGCCACTTAAAAGTTACTTTGGCTTATCTTTTTAATTTTTAGTATTAATATTGTGTGTGTGTGTGTGTGTGTGTGTGTGTGTGTGTTTTCTCTACATATTCTAAATTGTTTTATAGGACAAATAGTAGTTCATTATGTATTTTTCTTTCATTTTGATTTTTTTATTCAGTTATTATTATATCCTCCATACCACTTCATAGTATGATATAGCATCATTCTTCATTCCTTATAAAGTTGCATAGTACTCTGTTACACGGATGTACCATAATTTTTATTTGATTAGTCATCTATTGGCAGATACTTAGAGTATTTCCTCTATGTCGCCTTTGTAAAAGTAGTGCATCAAATTTCTAGCATGTCTGTATTCTCATATTTTACAAGTGAATCTTTGCTATATTTTTCCAGAAGTGAAGATACTAGGTCAAAGGGCAATTGTATACATAATTTTACTGCCAATTCCCCTTTGTAAGGTTGTATGATTATGCATTCCTAGAAGCAATGTCTAAGAGTGTTGTATTCACACAGCTTCATCACAAAAGTCTTTTTTAAAACTTTTGGATGATTGTCAATCAGAAACATGAAAAATTATATCTTAGTGTAGTTAAAATCTGCGTTTTTCTAATTTTGAGTGAAGTTGGAGATCTTTTTCTAGGTTTATGAACTGGTTTTGTTCTATGGACTGCCTGTTCCTATCTTAAAGTTTTGCAAATAAAGCCTTCATGGGTTGGTGCCTGTGATTTCATGTATTATCCAATGGCCTGATGCACACTAGCTGTAGCCTCATGAACCTGCTCAGAGTTGTGAATGAGAGGTTCTTCATTCTTCTCTGCTTTTACTGCTCAGCTTTTGCACACGCTCTTTGTTTTGCTCCATCTGCTCTACCTTCTGGTACTCCATAGGGAATGCCCTCTCTCCACTCTCTCCCTTAAAATCACTCCCTTCCAATGGCCTGGAAGTATTCACACTGAGCTCTTTCAAAGGGTCTGTCTTTGAAGAGTTGGACGCAAGTAGAACAATTTCCTGTTTTTTAAAACTTTATTCTTATTGGAAAGTTTATTATTATTGTTGTGAAGTTATAGTAGGACCACTGCATTTATAATTTAAAATAAGCAAATCAAAAGGAAAAAAAAAATCCTAAAGCTCCTTTTGAAGTCTTCCTTGTCATCTGACCAGAGATTGAGGTAACTCATCCTGTGTTTCCAGAGTGCTGTCTGTCCATCTGCATTAGTGAGCTCATGATTCACAAAATACCACTACCTAGCAAACAACAGATATTCTCCTCACAGTGGAGCCCACAGTTCAGAAATCTGAGACTCAAGTCCTGGCAGGGTTGTTTTCTGGGAAGACTTCTCTTAAAGACTTAAAGATGAGGGCAACTCTCTGTTGTCCTTCTATTGCCTTTCCTTTTTGTGCATGCACACACTGACATGCGGGGGGTGGGTGGGGGAAAGTGTTCTTGATTGTCTCTTCCTCTTCTTATAAAGATTATGGAATTGGGACCTCTACCTTTATGATCTAATTTTACTTTAATTAATTCCTTAAAGGTCCTATGTTCAAATAGTCATAGCAGGTGTTAGGGCTTCAATACATGCATTTTGGAGGAATATAACTCAGCCTATAACACCAACTATTATCCATCCATCATTCATGCAACCATCCACCAATCCATTGTTAGGATTATCTTTTTGTGTTTAATGCTCTGGTTACACACATGAAAATGCCTGATTACTTATTTACTTCCCGCTATGTTTTTCTACATTTATACTGTCATCACTTTGAATCCCCAGAACATAAAATAGGTGCTTCAAAATTATTTGCTAAGTGATGATTCAGATGCTGGTCTTTGGCCATGTGTGGTGTAAATAGCACACATATTTTTCTATTCTTTCCTTGAAGATAAAAATAGAGCAATATTCCTTTACCTTCAATAGTCCTTTACCTGATATCTTATAGGTATCACAGAGTTTTTATGACATAATGAGGTAATGCAAATATGAAAAGTGAAAGAGATATTTTTAATGTGGAAAGCAATATTAAGTGTTTACATAAACTTTTTAAGAGTTTGTGAATATATGATTTTCATTAACAGTTCCCCATCCATTAACTTGGAAGTTTAAATAGTTTTTGGAAATTCTCTAAATATATTACCATATTATAGTTTATAAAATAATCAGTTTTACTGCTTTCATCACGTTATTTATACACTGATATAAAAATATACAGACAGCTGAAGTATTAATAATTTATGAGCAATTGTGACTTAAATTTATTGAACTGTTTACCCGGGCTTTTAAGTTGGTTTTGGGTAGGAATGATACACAAATCAGGCTGGTATTTTGCTGATCCACTAAGATGTAATGGGAAGTGGCTCTCTGACCCTCCCTAGTTCATCAGGAGCTGGAAGGGTAGCAATAACTTATCCAACACAATATTGTCACATGTAGTTCCTACATGTCAGACATCTGGCCAAGGAACAGAAACACACCCAATCAAACTCCTACCAATGGAACAAGTTGTGAAAAGAAACAAGAAGGTAAAGAATGGGATTCAATTCTTGAGGTAGCCCTCAATTTCTGTCCTGTATTCTAGAGAATGGAGTGAATGATGGATCTGTGTTCTGGAATCATTTGTGAAATATGTTATCTGTAAAACTAATGTTCTGGATATAGGTGACTTGGATGTTTTTCAAAGTTCTGTGAATTTATGACAGAAAAATAAAATGTTAATGTATGGACATCTTTTCTCATCTGATACTCAGGGGATAACCAATGAGCCTGGATTGTACTTCTCTCAGAGGGTGACTCTATAGAAATAAAACATATTGTGGGATTTGAAAACCAATATCTATGATCTCCATAATGGGTCTTTGGGCCATCTAATTAATCTTCTTGAAGTAAAAAGGATGTGCAAACATCTATTTTTGATAGCATCTAGTGGTTTCATATCTGAAGAGTATAACACAGTGTCTTGTTAATCAATGAAGAAGTTACATTCATCTTTATTTTTATTAATTCTGCTTTATGTGCTTTTCTCCAGGCATGGGATGAGATACCTTTCTTGTATAGCTAATATATTTTTCATATATCTTTACAAGGCATCGAATACACGCAATTTATTTGCAGAACAAAAGTAAGGTCCCGCATGTCTTTTGTCTACATTCCTTGATTTTTTTTTTTTTTTCTGGTCACTTACAATGCCTCTTCATATGTCTCTCCTTTTCTTCATTTGCCCACTGACCCTTAAAACCTGTCTAGTGTTAACCAATTAAGCATAATTGCAAAATAGGAGTAGGAGTTCGACCATTTGCCAGCCCTGTGAACTTGAACTTGACTTCTTTGACGTCACCCTTAGCTATTTTGCTATTATCTTTACCTTGAACTCCTATCATTTTGGGGCCTGGATTTTCATGGTATGGTTTTTGCCAGTTGTTCAGTCTTTAGTCAGCCTGATTTCAAGTCTACTTTTCCTATAATCCAGGCTAATACCCCTAAGCCTCCTTGCACTCAACTGCACAAGGAGGTGATTAGGCATTGCAAAGCCTATTCTTGTTCAGCACCTGTTCCTACAATGATTCTGTTTCTACTTGGCTACCAACTCTTGGCCTAACCATTTGGATTTGGCAGTTGTGACTGTTCTTTCATTCTTGACTTTCTACTTTGCTTTAAGGAACCTGGCTTGAATGTGACCCACAAGCTCTTTCTAGAAATTTAACCTGTTCTCTGGTCTGAGAATTTAGCAATATAGAGTAGAAGTATGCATTCCAGGTTTTACCATAAATTTGCTTTATGAACTTCACTAGATAATTTGCTCTCTTTAGGCCCAATATGATCATTAATTTGGGGCACTTGGCTAGGCTCTGGTACCCAACAGGTGATTTTTGAATGAGACTAACATTTAAATTGGATTTTGAGTAAAGCAGACTACCTTCCAAACATGGTTAAGCCTCATCCAATCAGTTGAGAACCTTATAAGACTGACCTGCCCCAAGAGAAAATTCTGCCAATGAGTTGCCTTCACTCTGGACTAGCAGCAATTGTATGCCTCTCCGTTCTGCCAGCCTCCCTTGCACATTTTAGCCTTTCCAGCCAAATTCACTATAGCTTGAGCCAACTTCTTAAATCTCAATGTCCATCTATTTCTCTCTTTTTTTCTCTCTCTCTCCCTCCCCCTCCCCCCCCTCTCTCTCCATCTATCTCTCTCTCTTTCTCTCCTAGGAAGGTATGAGAAAATACATTAAAATACTAAGGGGGAACTGATTCTTTCTACCTGGATAAATCAAGAACAATCTCTCAAAGGAAATAACATGTATAAGTTTTGCCTAGAAGGAAAGGCAAGACCTGGTTCAATATCACTGGAAAGGAAAGTGATTCCAGGTAAAATGAAGAGAGGCCAGCGTACACAGTTTATGTGTAAAGAATGATAAGTGACCTGCATTTGCTACAATTTAAGGAAAGTGGCTGGAGGCAGCCGGAGATGATGGACAGAAAAGGTGAGGACTACTGTAGGACCCTAAACTAAGCTTAATTTGGGATTTCATTTGTTGAACAATGAAGGCTCACTGAAAAGTATTTCAGCACATTTTCTAAGTGAATGGTAAGCAATTAATACTTTCTAAATAATGAATGTTCACATTTTTAACAGGAACCAAAGAGGAGAGTAAAGGAATTATGAATTGGGAGAAAATGGTAGCAGTTGGGTTAAAAGGAAGAGTTCAAAGAAGGGAACTGTTTTGTCAGGTCATGAATTAGATGCAAAAGAAAAACCATTTTAATCCAAGACTTCCAAAAGTTCTGTTTGAAATCAGAAGAATATTTAGCATAAAGAACACTTACCATGAGATGGGCAATGTTATAGGAGCTTTTTTTCTGTGGACTCAGTCCTCAAAAATGAGTATTTTGCTATTCCCTTCTTTACAGATGAATAACTTGAGAAAACAGAGAAGTTAAGTCACTTGATGAAGGGCCCACAAGTGAACAACGGAGGTGCCTCCTGATCCTTCTTTGCTTACTTCCAGGTAAGACACTAGGGAATGTGCAGTAAGGGGTCTTCACTTTGAATACCGTGACTCTAAAACTGGAATGATCACACTAGACGAATCACATGTTATTCCCCTTACTGACATTTTCCTAATACCTCTTGGTTGGAAACAATGTCCTCCCCTCCCCCTAACAGCATATTTCTGAAGCATCTTGGAAGGTGTAGAGACAAGTTAAACTCTGTATGAGCAATTGTCCTACCTAGGGAAAGGTGTGTGCCTGCAATTTTATAGGATCCTCTAACAATCCACCCTGAACAGGTGAATGACTCCACAGAGCAAAGCAGTGCCACTACTCCTTTTGTGTGACTCCACGTTTGGAATGCAGAAGAGAATTCCAAAGGTTACTGCAAAAGAAACCAGCTGCTATCTAGCTTACTATCTTGCATCTGACACAGAATTTAAACAATATAAAACAAAATACATATATTTTTATTTTTATGACATGAACACTCGTCCTTACTTTCCTCCTTAAGCCATAGGTTTATCTACCATTGCTAGTCGTCAGATGTTGAGATCAGACCTGCTTCTGCACGCTTGTCAGGGACCCACACACCCCCCAGGAAAAAAAAATCAAGTGCTAAATGTGAACAATTTGAAATAAAGAATAGGTGTTTTGCAACAAAAGCAGTATTGACTTTTATATTTTGGTTTTCTTAAGAAAATCATGTTGTCTGCTATTATTCACTACTAAATTAACTTCATATCAATTGTTCTTATTGAAGTGATGCATCTTTATGAATGCTACATATTATATAAGCAGAATATAATGATATCCTTCTGGGCTGTAGCCTTTTCTTCCTTCATCTATTCACTGTTTATTGATTTGGAGCCTAATATAGGCCATTTGTTGCTCTCCATGGGATCCTGAGTTAAGGGATACCTCTATGTTTATGAGATGGCTTCTCCCTTGAAGGTGTTACAGTCTTAGAGAAAGTCAGATGAGTGACATAGAAATGAAGAAAACTATGGTGATGTCTCAGAAGAAAATGATCAACTCTTTAAGAGGTAAGTAGAAGTGGGGCTACCCTATAAAAGGAGGGGAGGTTTCCTAGGCTTTCAGGTAAGCTCGACTTTTAACCAGGGCAGGCCTGCATCAGTCCCTGGAAAGATCTTGAAACTTTCTCAGAGCCCTTGATGGATATGCATGTCCATGTTTATACAGACTTCATTCCTCTCCCTCTTTTTTTCTGTGGGCAGTTACTGGGGATTGAACTCAGGGGCACTCGGCTACTAAGCTATATCCTCAGTATTAGATATGGGAAATGACAAACCCCAAAAGTAGTGAGATCCCGGGGGAAGGGGAGTGAGGAGGAGAGCCATACATTGAGAGCATCAGTGCTGTCCCAATACAGTTCTTTCCCAGTGATGAAACAAACCCTGAGGAGGAGGTGCCAATCAAACCTGGAAAGGCAGTCTCTGGGAAGAGGCTGAAGCATTAACCCTTCTGCAAACAAATCCTTCCCAGGTACCAACAAATGACCCCAGGCCCTCCATCAGGTTCAGTACAATAAATACCATAAACTGACCACTGACCCTAAACTCCCTCCCATTTTGCCCTGTAAAACAAACCCTAAATCCCTAAGTACTAAAACTGACTCCTCCACTGATTGACAAACAAACTCCAAATCCCTGGGTGCCCAAAGAAAATTGATATGCTCACTAGACCACTGCTCAGAATGCCCTATATATGCCCAGGCCCTTTCTTTGTTCGGGGCTCATTTTCCACCAGGAAAGTGGGTCCCACCAAGGCATCATTTAGTCCCTGCTTCCCCTGCTCCTATGTGAAACTTCATTCCTAAATGAAGTGCTGAGCTAATTTGTGAAGTCTGCATTCATCCTAGTCTTTTTGTGTTAAAAACAGACCTTTTTTGTATTTTATTTACAGACAGGGTCTCACTGAGTTGCTTAGTGCCTCACCATTGCTGAGGCTGGCTTTGAACTCACAATCCTCCTTTCTCAGCCTCTGAATCCTAAGCCACCACAACAGGCTCCCTCCCTCTCTTTCAGCATTGTCTTTGCCCAGGGCTGCCTTTCTCACAGAGTCCAACAAGTTGTGACAAGTACTTAGTGCTGAATAAGGACAAAGCTTAAATCAGATGCAAATTTCTTAATGCTTCCTCCCCACTTACTTGTTTGCCATTTATATGCAAATGTCAGCTTGCTCTTTGACCTTTCTTTGCCCCTCAAACGTTTGAGGCTTCAGATAATGGAAAAATTGGGCATTGGTGAAATCCAGATCATACTTAACTGTTTGTCCACTCAGTAACTTAAAAAACCAACTCTCTGGGATCATAATTCTTCAGGAAATAACTCTCCATGAAAATGTATATCAGAGTCTGGGTGATAATGTAATCATAAACTATGGGTGTTAGTCAAAGTACTTAAAGGTACATTTTCTGGCTGCATTCCCATTGCCATGAAAGATGATCATTTTTCAAAATCTTCAGGTTAGCATTTTGATGCCTTTGGCAGAAATGTGCACTGGTGATGTTACTAACAGGCTTGTTGAGCACGTAGAAAACCCAATCAGGACATTTCACTAATATATGCATCTGCATTGATTTTTGTGTTTTTCTTAAATGCTTATTTCTGGTGAAATCTGTCCTGTTGGTTCAGCTCAGAGGATAGAAGCTGAGCTCTGCATTCTTCGTAGCAGCTCAGGGTGAAATAAACGCTTGTCTAATGCTGTATGGCTCAATGCCCCTGTGTCATATCTATGCATGCCATAAAAGCAGTGATAAACATGATATATTTTTATGACTCTGAATGCTCTATGTGTCAATAAAATTTTTTTTTAAACTGGATGAAGGCTACAGTGAACCTGCCACCCTACTGAAGCACTGAGTCCCAGTGTCCCGAGTCTGATTCAGCCCGGATGGCAGAATCATCAATCGTCCATGATGGAATTAGGTGCCTAGTGCCTGTGGCATATGCAATGCTTTAGCCCTAATGGTCTAAGAGTTTTTTTCCTGATGCACATTGAGAAACGCTTCCCTTGCTTCTCATTGGGGAAATGGATCACAGCTATAATCAACCAGATGAGCTAAATGACCTTTCCTTATTTGATATGCCCTGGGATTTTACAAGAGGCAAAGATTCATATATGCAAAAGAAACTGCATTATAAACTTTTCAATGACACTTTAATAGGTTGCTTTAAAAATATAATTTAAATGTGGAGGGACCCCTTTACAGAAGACTTCTATTGACAGAAGACAAAATGCCATTCAAAGTTTGGAGGTGCTGCATGTTTATTCGGTAGCAAATGACAAATAAATGAAGGTGTTGGTAGTATTACTTGTGTCTACACAGTGTTTTGTAATTGCTAGAGTAGTTTGTTTCGATCTAGCGATAGTATTCAGAAGAATGAGTTTTATCTTATTCCATTTTATAGTACACAGAGCTTAAGAAAGTTTATATTGTACAAGGTAAATAGTGCTGGGATTAGGATGGGTTGGAAGAGATGGGTCTTTCTGCTACCCCAATTGGTCTTCCCCATAATTTATTTAGTAGGAATAACAATGGCCAGTCTAAGAAGAAAGAATTTTGGATTTAGGACAATGAACAAGAAAGCAGACTGTTAGGTTTGGGTCTAGAAAGCCCAGGTTTTGAAAACATACCCTCCAATGCAGCAATGTTCAAAAGTGGGGATTTTATGCAATAATGAAAGCTATAACCTCCTCGCTGGATTAATCCACTTGATTGGGTGATAATTTGAGGGGACTACTGGGTGGTAAGCGTAGGCAAGTGGAGCATTACTGGAAGAAGCAGGTCACTGATGATCTGTGTCGTGAGTGGTGCTATTAATAATTACTCAGAGGAGGTTTGTCTTTCAGTGCAAGCATATATTCTATTACAACAATCATCAGATATAAACAATTAATGCAAAAAGTTTTTGGTGTGTGGGAGCACTCCAACTAGCATTCAATCCACACTAGTTAAACACTGTAAGCAAATCACATAATCCTAGGGCAACCACAAGCCCCAAAATACCTCAAATGACATGCAACATCTCTTAGCTGAAGAGCAGACATTGTCCTTGTCTGGTGGTGTTAGGATAGTAACCCCCGCCCCCAGGCAGGCTATTTGAATTTCCAGCTCACGCATAGGTAATCCAAAGCTTCTAATCCGAAGCTTCACTTTGTTCACTTTCACACGCGTGCGCACAGACAATGACGTAAGTAATGCTATATAATCTGAGGCTTTCCTTTGTTCGGGGTCTTGCACTTCCTGCTTCTCCTCTGGGAGAGCTTGATCCCAGCTAGCTGGCTCAATAAACTCCGTTTGTGTATTACATTACTGAACGGCTCTTGGTGGTTCGTGGGAAAAATTAGCGAAACTGGACCCTAACAGTGGTTCTCTCCAGCCAATGGCTGGACATCAGGAAATAGTGGAGTTAGTCCAGGGACAGAAAGCAAGGTGGCAGATCTCACTGATGTCCTTGGAACCAAACTATTCAATGTGGCAAGACCAGCAATTTAAATACAGTTCCTAGTTGGAGGTGTACGTTTGTGATTGGTTATACCCAGTGAAAGGCAACGTCCATTGGTTATGTCCAGTAAGATGATGTAATTACAACTGGGACTGTTCTTTGCACATGACCATGGACTGTGCTCCCTATCAATTGTAAGCAGTCATTGCTAAGCATGCCTATGGCTAGTGCCCCATACAGCTCTTTATTAATTGCAAGCAGCCACTACTAAGCAGTTCAATGTCTGATGTTCCTTATGGCCAGCAACTTAGTGAGTCCCAGCAAGTCCCAGCATGTCTATGGCAGATGCTCCTTACAGTCTCATTATATCTGTCCTTGGACCCTTCCTAGCTCTCTACTTTCTGGATGCCTTAGCTGGGCAGCTTCCTCTACCACACACTTCCACCATGATGACCTGTCTCCCTTATGCCTAGAACAATGGAGTTGGCTGACTATGAGCTGAAACCTCTGAAACCATAAGCCAAATATGCTTTTTATCCCTCTAAGTTGTGCCTGTCAGGTATTGGAGTCACAGTGATGAAACGCTGACTTACACGTAGATTTCAAATGGTACTAAAATCAAAGATACCATACTCACTTGCCTATTCACAAATAAAGGGCAAGGGCAAACATCAATTCATGCATTTTAAGTACGTGGTAAGGAAGACATTTTCATCTCTAAACTTGGAAGTTTCCAAAATAGGCTGAATAAGAATCCAGTTTCTGTATTTGAACAGAAAGCATTTGTTAGGTTTCTGCTAGTCAATTCTAGGGGCTTTTGTTGTTGTTGTTGGAAACTGATATTTTTCTTTTAATTTCATTCTAAAAGGAAATAATATGCATTATTATTTACTGTCACTGATGTGTGATTGTAGGCCCTGTTCTAGGCATTATATATCTATAAATACTCTCTAAACTACTTTGTAAGTTGATCTGATTTCCAATTTTCTGGTTCACATTTCAGAGGGAAAGGACAACTTCCACCTCCTTGGGATATTTCTCATTAGCATAAGGCTCTACATTGCAAATCTCCCCAGAATTGCTGGTATTTACATACTGATTTGACATGCATTAGAATTTTAAGGGTCGGTGCTCTAAAATGTTAGCCATTGAGCACATGAACTTGAATCAAATGCATAATGCTAACATTGCTTTCCTATTCAATTACGTAGCATTTTGGTCAAAAGTTAAGTTGACACATATCCGACAATTTCTTTCTTTCTTTCCACGTTTTTTAATGATAGTCAAATGTCAAGTACGTTACAAGTGAACATTGGCATATGACGGATCGATAAGAAATCAATGTTAATAAGGCCTACGTGGAGGACCAAATTACATACTTAACTAAAAGCAAATGAAATTTTGCAAGAAATGAGGTCAGGGCAGATTTTTGGCTTTGGCTCTTTCTAGTTCTTTCCTGAATGATAAGATCATTACTTTCTACTATGGAATAGTACTTGCTCTCAAAATAGTGGCATTCATTGCACAAATGTGTCAAGTTTCTCAACACGGTAATATATCTAATGCCATTTACAAATGTACTCCAGTGCAAATTTAATTTACTTCTTTATTTACAATTAATTCAAAGTGCAGAGGCATCAAATAACTTGATTCAGGCCTCAAAACTAGTGTAAATATGTCAGATCAGCAATAAAATAAAGGGTTATTAATTAAAGAACTAAAATATTTAAAGTTTTGGTCACTAATCTTTCACAGTGGTTGAAATCCTGATACATCTTGCCTTCGTGAATATTCCAGCATTAAAATAGAACAAAATAAGACAGTGACAATTATAAAAACAAGGTAATCAAGATTCTATTTAAAAAATATTACAATGTGGAGCAAGAAACCTCAGTACAGAACTGAACTCAATCCTCAAAACCTCAAGAAAGAGTGAAAATTTATAGGCAACATGCAGGATAGGAGGGATTGGTGGATAGAAATTTGCTAAGAGAAAACAACAGGGATAATATGGGATTGTTGCTAAACTAACCTAAGAAGATACTTACTAAAGGCAGGTCAGGATCACCAAACATTATCTGTGGGATTGTGGAGGATCAGGAACCAGACTGGATATCAAAGGTAATCAGGTATTCAAGGTTGGAGGTTAAAACAGAGTTCTCAGAAGGAATAGAATGAACAGAATGAATTATTTCTGTTTTAGTCAGCTTTTTCACTGCTGTGATCAAAGGACTTGACAAGAACAAATAGGGGAGGGAAAGTTTATTTAGGGGCCCATAGTTTCAGAGGTCTCTGTCCATAGATGGTCACTTCATTACTTAGCACTTGAGTATGGCAGAGGAAAATAGCCGGGAGCCTGACACCAGGACAAGGAGAGAGAGGCAGGGGGAGGAAGAAAGACAGGGAAGAAGGGGAAGATTGAGATTGATTAAGATTGACAATGCTCTGCTCAACAAGGACAAAATATATAAACCCCAGAGTCACTCTCCCAGGACCTACCTTTTCCAGCCACACTCTCTCTACCTGCCTACACTTACCACCAACTTCATCCCATTTGGGGGATTAATGCACTGATTACATTAAAGCTCTCATAATACAGTCATTTATGACACCTCTGAACTTTCTTGCATTATCTTGCACATAAGCTTTTGGTGGACACCTAATATCTAAACAACGTGTATATGTATGTATATGTGTGTGGGGGTGTATATGTGAAATTGTAAAAGGCTATTTATCAGAATGCCTTTCATAATCAGAGGCTAGATGGTCCCAAATGGGCCATCTGGAGGCTGTACATTTGGGGAACCAGTAGCTGCTCAGTCCGAGAAGTTGGGAGCGACAGACCAAGAGGAATGAATGAAGGAGCCCCATTCTGATGTGGCTAGTAAAGTCCACATTCAGTGTCTGAAGAGGCTGGAGTTTGAAGTCCAGGGGCCATGACAACAGCAAAAGACAAACTCACTCAAGAACTGAGCTTGCACACACTGGTGGGTTTCCTCATTCTTCTGCTGTTGTTTCATCTGGGACTCCAGCCTGTTGGATGGTGCCACCCACATTCAGGATGGATCTTCCCTCTCTCAATTTGCTGTCTCATATGCCAACCATCTCTGGAAACCCCTTCACAGATATACCCAGAAGTATGCTTTGCTAATTTCCTAGGTGTTTCTCAAGCTAATCAAGTTTATGATCAAAATTAACCACCACGGTGATTTTTGCTAAACTATGAAAATTCTTGTTAGAACTGGACTTATAAAGAAGAACAACAGGTCCAAACCCTGGTCTAGCCAGAAGAAAGCTCATATGAAATGAAGGCTTAAATGAAAATTTGGTCAATGAGAATATCTTGTCGTCAGGAGCATTCAAAATATCTTCAAAGCAACAGATGCCATTAAATTGAAGACAAATCTAAAGGAATAGCAAAATACTCTGGAAAGTTTCCAACTTTCCAGATCAAGTCATTTGATTGCTCTGAGTCTATATTTTTTAGATAATGGAAGTAAAATATTTACCACAATGTTTAATGCATACGATGTTGTCTGGTACATGTTAAGCATTCAAGAGATAATAGCCATTATTTTTATCTGCCTTTTCTTTATCATAACCAACATGGGAGGTTGGCAAAATTATGGACCTTTATGTCAGAGATCAAGGGATTCACTTGTGAGCTCTGCTATTGCTATGTGTTACTCACTTATCTTCTCAGAATCTCTGTGCCTTAATATAGAACTTGAGTATAGCAGAATTATCTATAACCAAAATTAAAAACGCTGGCTTAAGTTCAGTATGAATCACAAAAAAATTCATTAAAAGTAGATGTTGTAATAATATTTTTAATCATTTTGCAACAATAGAAGCTCATAAATATATAATTTTAAATGTACCTGATATAGCACTATATATGTATTATTTATACAACATGTAAATTAAGTATATTATACATATCATAAATTCCATAATAATAAGTAATATGATATATCTATCCCTATTTTATTTTATTTATTTATTTTTGAATATTTATTTATTTGCTTTAGTTGTACACAATGTGTTTATTTTTACGTGGAGCTGAGGATCGAACCCAGGCCTCGCACCAGCTAGGCAAGCGCTCTACCGCTGAGCCACAACCCCAGCCCCTATCCCTATTTTAAACTACAAAATAACTAGCAAAGTTACGGATTCTTCAAAAACTCTTCACTAAAAATGGAGTAAAAGATATTGAAGTAATTGTAAAAATTGTAAAAAAAAAAAAAAAAAAAAGAGAGAGAGAGAGAAAGCTAGGCTTGGTGATTTACACTTGTAATTCCAGTGACCCAGGATACTGAGACAGGAGAATGATAAGTTTAAGACCAGCATCAGCAACTTAGTTAGACCCTATCTCAGAGAAAAAATAATACAAAAAGGGCTGGGATGTAGCTCAGTGGTAGAGCACATCTGACTTCAATCCCAGTGACCCCTCAAAAAAAAAAGGTCCCAAAATAAAAAGGGGGGTTTCTGAGTGTTTTCCTTCAATATAATTCCTCTACAACTCTATTGTACTTTTTATTAGTTATATATGAACACAATATCTTTATTTATTTATTTTTTTATTTTTATGTGATCAAACTCATTGCCTCACATGTGAGGCAAGTGCTCTTCCACGGAGCCACAACCCCAGCCCCTGTATTTTTAATTCTATCTCCTCTGTAGTTTTAAAGGAATTATAATGGTCCCTGTTTTAGTCAGCTTTTTTTGCTCTTGTAACTAAAAGAGCTGACAAGAACAATTTAAAGGAGAGAAAGTTTATTTGGGGACTTGAGAAGTTTCAGTCCACAGATAGCCAACTCCATTCCTTTGGGCTCTAGATGAGGCAGAACATTGTGGCAGAATGGTATGATAGAAGGAAGCATCTCACATGATGATCAGAGAGCAGAAAGAGAGAAAATTCCACCCACCAGCTACAAAATATATACCCAAAGGCACACCATGAATGATCCACCTCTCCAGCCACACCCTACCCACCTTTAGTTACCACTCAGTTGATCCCATCAGGGGATTAAATCACTGATTGGATTAAGGCTGTCATAACCCAATCATTTCTCCTCTAAACTATGTTGCATTGTCATACACATGAGCTTTTAGGGGACACCTCACATCCAAACCATAATAGTCCCCTATTCAGATATTAGAAAAACAGAAACATAAGATTCCTCTTTCTTCTCAGTTAAGATTCACCCTCATGGAAATCACTGGGGATATTAGAAAAGGGAAAATATTATTAACCATTACAATTGTATTTTTAAAGGCATGACTGAATGGTTGATTTTTCAAAATTAACCTTTCTTTATTTAGCAACAGTTACACTTTTCCTCTTCTTGGTTTATACAAACTGGTGATAATGATGTTTTGATATATAATTCACAAAATTTTTGTTTCTTATTCATGGTGGTAATCTTGGATGCTTTAAAACTACTTGAAAATACCCCAAAAAATATTCCACCAAAAGACTTTTGGATCTAAAAAATAAATTCAGCAAAGTAGCAGGATATAAAATAAGTATACAAAAGTAATATAAACCCACAGAGAAAGAAATCAGAAAAATAATTTTATTTAGGATGGACTCAGAAAAAATAACACCTTGGAATAAATCTAACCAAGAGATGAAGTTTTCTACAAGGAAAATTAAAGAAAGTAAAAAAGGAAAATACTATCAGATGAAAACATCTCCCATCTTTATGGATAGGCAGATTAATATTATAAAATGGCCATATTACCAAAAGTGATGTAAAGGCTCAATGCAATCCCCATCAAAATACCAATGACATTCTTTTCAGAATGAGAAAAAATAACCCTAAAATTCACATAGAAGAAAAAATATTCAGAATAGCCACAGAAATTCTGAGCTATAAGAGCAATGCTTAAGGCATCAGAAACCTGATTTCATATGTAGTTACAAAATAAGCATGGAACTAGCATAACAATGGACACATAGACCAATGAAAAAGAAGACACAGAAACAAATCCACAAAGATATAGTCATCTAATAGTTGAAATAAGTGAAAAATTAATATGTTGGAAGAAAGATTATTTAACAAATGATACTGGGAAAACTCAATATATGTATGTAGAGGAATGAAGCTAAAGTCTTATTTGTCACTCTGCACAAATGTCAACTCAAAATGAATCAAAGACCTAAGAATTAGTCTCAAAAATTTGCAACTGCTAAAAGAGAATATAAGCTTGACATTTCAACACATAGGTGCAGGCAATAACTTCCTTAGTAGGACTCCAATAGTGCAATAAATAATATCAACACTAATAATAGGATGGAATAAGACAAAATTAAAAAGCTTGTGCACAGCAAAGGAAACAATGAAGAATACATAAAGAGAATATACAGAACAGGATAAAATCTTTGCCAAGTACAATTCTGACAGAGGATTAGTATATAGATTATATATATAAAAAAAACTAAAAAAAAAAAAAAAAAAAACCTTAAAACTAAAAAACCAAACTAGTCCAATCAAAAAATGGGCAAATGAACTAAATAGACATGTCTCAAAACAAGTACCCATAGTGAACAATTAAATGAAAAAATGTTCAGCATCTTAGTAATTAGGGAAATGTAAATCAAAACTACACTGAGTTTCATTTCACTCTAGTGAAGGACAGTCATCAAGAATACAAATAACAATAAATGCTGGTGAGGATGAGGTTAAAAAGAACTCTTATACACTGTTGGTGGGAATGTAAATTAATATAGCTTCTATGGAAATCAATGCGAAGATTCCTCAAAAAATTAGGAATAGTATTACCATATGACCCATCTATACCACTCTTTGGTGTTTATCCAAAGAATTAAAATCAGCATACTATAGAGATGCATACGTATGCATGTTTATAGGAAAACAATTCTAAATAGCCAAGGCCTAGTGTCCATCGATGGATGAATCAGTAAAGCAAATGTGATATATACACAATGGAGTTTCATTCAGCCATAAATAAGAACAAAATTATGTAATATGCAGGAAGATGGACAGAACTGGAAAGCATCATGTTAAGTGAAATAAGCCAGACTGAGAAAGTCAAAGGTCTATGTTTTCCCATGTGTGGAAGGTAGAGAAGAAAGGGGCAGAAATGGATCTCATGTATGTAGTAAGGAGACCAGTAGGGAAGTTGAAGGGAGGCAGTTGAATTAAGGTAGGGTAGTTGAAGGTAGAGGGTAGAGAGAAGGGCATCAGGAGGTACTGAGGAATGAAATTGATCCAAATATGTTATATATAGATATGTATATCTATATCTATATATGTATATACAAGTATGCCACAGTGAAACACACTATTCTGTATAATTATTATGCACCAATAAAAATTGTTTAAAAATCTATTTTGATAGTAAACTATATGAGTTAACTGTATTTCACAGCAAAATCATTTTAACTAATTGGTTTTCACTTCATCCCGATGCCTTGGTAAAGACAATAATCGATAACTTAATTGAACTTTTATGAAGTGACAAAGACCTTATGGATTTGGTATATTATAGATGGGAAAAATTAGTAGCAGAAAGACTGAACAACATAAATAGGATACTGTGGGTGGTGATGATTAGAACTTGGAACTGAACCCAGGCACCCTGAGGTCAAAGTCTAAAGTAATCGTTCTGACAATGTATAGCATTATCCTGCTCATCAGTATAGGTCCCCAAAGCAGACAAACAAGGTTAAATAGGCTGCATAAAATTTCACAGCAAATACTTGGAAAAGCTAGGATTTAAATTCAGGTGTCCATAACCTTCATGTTAAAAGATTTTTGTTTGGGGGATGGGAACATAATTAGTGGCAGGTATAATTTTACATCCTTCTATTTTTTCTACTAGCTGTGTAATTACAAACTTCTGCTATTTCTCACCACTGGTATTCCTCGCTGTTGTTTGTCTTGCAAACATATGGAACTGGCAATTAGCAGTTTACAGTCCTGATGTTTCACTTTCACTGTCATCTGAGCTTTTTCTCAGCTTAGTACTATAAAAACCTACCAATCCTATAACAAGCTTCGGGAGATGGAGAATAGCTCTTGAGCTCACAGCTCACACGATGATCAGATATGGTCTGTGTGTCAGCCTATCTCCAGTCTGGTGCAGGTCTTCCCTGGGTCCACACGTTTAGGTTTGTTTGTGTAACTTGGCAAGGCACCCTGCCCATGATAATGTGCCAGATTGTTCACAAGATGTTGAAGGCTGCATGTGTGATTCAGGTTCTTTGTGTAAGGAATTAGACTTTCCCAAAGGGAAGTCTTGCTTTTGGCCTACGCTTTTGGGAGGTTGTTTCAAACCCTACAGGATAAGGGCTTGCCCTATGGAATCTTAGATTAAAGCTTGCAGTAACTGATAGTGTTAGGGTAAGGCCTGACCATAGCAGAGAGTAACCATGGAATTTTAAGGTAGTAGATTGGATCATATGGTATCAGCAGATTTCAAGTCAGCAATCAATTAATCAATCATGCTTATATCAGGAAGTCCCAATAAAAACTCTGGAAATAGAAACTTGGTGAGTTTCCCTGGCTGGCAATATTCAATGCATAATGTCACACATCAATGCTAGGAAGAGAATGTAGCTACAAAGAGGCAAAGGGACATTCACATCTGGAACTCTTCCAGACTCTGCCTATATGCCTTTTACTTTGACTAATTTTAATTTGTGTTCTTTCCCTTTCATAAACTGTATGATAGCTTTCAGTGAGCTCTGTGGGTTCTAGAGAATTATGGAAACTGAAGTTCATTGTTGGGAAAACCCTGAATTTGAAGTAGGTGTCAAAACCTAGGACAGCAGTTGTGAATGCATCTTCAAACTTCTCAGTTTGGCTGATTGGGTAAGTACACAATTCCTTCACTGCAGTGAGAGAAAAAAAAAGGCAAAGAAAATGATGCACCCAGAGAGACAGAGTCAGAGAGGTAGAGAAAGAGAAGAGCTTAGAGAGAGAGAGAGAGAGAGAGAGAAAGAGAGAGAGAGAGAGAGAGAGGTATGTCTGGCTTTGAAGTTGGTTAATTATGCTGAATTTTGGATTTACCCCGACCGACTCATTACTTTACCTTCCAAGACTGATTTCACTTCTCTGGTTTTCTATCCAATAATAGTTTGTTTTTAAAAATTCCTGAGGGTATGGAAAAACAATTAAAGGGTCATATTCATTCCAAGCTGTGGGGTCATTTCAGATAGAGATTTTGAAGAATGGTCAGAGTTAGGTAAAGTAGAGGAGGTATGAGTTGTAAGCAAGGAATAGATAAATGTGAAACAACTCTGCACTTCATATACCAACCCCCTAGAGAAAGAATTCAGGAAAAGATTTAGGAAATTGTTTTTGGCACAGTGGAGACTGGATCTGATGATTAAAATGATCTTTTTTGGGTATCCCAAGCTGGTGGAGGTAAGGGACTGTTTTAGTCAGCTTTTTCACTGCTAGGACTGAAACACCTTATAAGAACAATTTTAAGGAGCAAAAGTTCATTTGGGGGCTCAGATTTTCAGAGGTCCCAGTCCATAGACAGCTGGCTCCATTCCTTGGGGCTCACGGTGAGGCTGAACATCATGGTGTAAGGGAATGGTGGAGTGCAGCTTCTGAAGACATCATACTAGGAAGCTGAAAGAGGCTCCCCTTGCTAGATACAAAATATATACCCCAAAGTCACACCCCCCAATGCCCACCTCCTCCAGCCACACCCTACCTCTCTGGTAATCCCATCAGGGGATTAATTCACTGATTGGGTTAAGGCTCTCACAACCCAGTCATTTCACCTCTGAACATTTTTGCATTGTCTCACGCATGAGCTTTTGGGGGATACCTCACATCTAAACCATAACATGGACATTAAAGTTTAATTATTTATTCTTTAAAAAGATACTTATTCAGAACTTTTCAGGATTTGGGCATAGTTCTAGAAGCTGAGAAATTGGCAGTAAACCAACAAAATTCCTCTTTTCATGGAGGATGAGATCTAGTGGGCAAACAATAACAAAATAAATTGATAACAGAAATGTCATAATTATAATTGCTGTGAAGAAATATATATGAAAAAAAAAAGTGGTTGAAGAAGATAGAGCATGAAAGGATGGTGCTATTGATGTCAAGTGGCCTGAGAAGGTCTTTATGAAAAGATAATATTTGACCGGAAACCCCAGAATAGTTAAGGGACTTACTTTGTCAATGTCTGGGGGAGAGTCCCAGGCAAGAAGAAGCTTAAGGTGGGACATTTCTGGGTATAATGAAGGAGCAGGAGGGCAGCCTGGTCATGCCATTAATTTTACTGATATTCTTTAACCCATTAATATAATTTACTTTAATCTGATTTCAATGTAATATTTTTAAGTTGGCAAAATATTTCTGATAGATCTCTGTGTAAATATGTAACTAAATAAGTAGTTTTAAAAGGATAATATAGTGAGACTTGTTCCATGAGCTATTAAAAAGCACATAAAGACAGTAAGTAGAATAGTGAAGATCTAAGAATCAACAACTAGATGATTGTACTAAGTGTAGCAGCCTGGAAATAGTCTGTGAAATAGGGTAACTCACATCCTATATTATAAAACAATTGAAAACCCTTAGTAATGGGATAGATTAATCATTAAAGTATTCGGGAAATTTTGCTAGTTAGAAAAAAATATGTTATTCATGCTGTTCACCAATGTGTGTGTGTGTGTGTGTGTGTGTGTGTGTGTGTGCGCATATATATGTGTATATATATATATATATATATATACACACACACACACACATATATATATCTATATATATTTATATTTATTTACACCAGAGATTGAACTCAAGGGTGCTTAATCATTGAGTCACATCCTCAGCTCTTTTCATATTTTAATTGGAAACATGGTCTTGCTAAGTTGTTTAGTGCCTCACTAAGTTGCTGAGGCTGGCTTTGAACTTGCAGTTCTCCTGCCTCAGCCTCCAGAGTCCACTGGAATTATAGGCATGCACCACCATGCCCAGCTAACCAGTATATTTTTAAGATGAGTCATTTAAATATAAAAATGCAATGCATAAGAATGAGAAAAAATATGGGTTCATACTTAGACAATCCTTGAATATGAAGTGGCTTACAATATCTTTGGCTTAAATAGAAATTTTAAAAAATTATAAGTATTAAAATATAACAAAAACTTTCTAATTACCTGCAGTAAATGTTTTTTTTTTAATCAAATAGAAAACAATAATTGAAAGAGAGAGTCAAATGATCTCAACAGGCAATTTTCTGGTGTCTTAGCATTTCCTTGTATTTCCAATTTCACTTGTGTCCTAAGCATAAACCTATTGGTGGTAACCATAATGTGTTTTTTAACATAGTGATGTTAAGTTTCAATCATCAGACTTTTAAAATTTAACACTATATACAAAGTTCAAATAATATTTTTAAAGTATGCTTCCCCAGACAAGAAACAAAAGTTTAGATAGCTTTCAAAAAAAAAAAAAATCATATTCTTTGGACACCTGTATAAATTCTTTACAAATTGTACTCTCTGTCCATCCTAATATTTCTCAAGACCATAATAGGCTATCCTTCCACAGAAGGAAACATTTGAGAACATTTGGATCCCACTTTGAAAGTAGGATGTTTTATTTTCCCCTCCATTTCACTTACAATCAGAAACATATGGAATGTTTTATTTGCAGGCTACAAAAACAAATCAAACAGGCATGTTGGAAAGAATTTATCCTTCCTGTGGATCAGGAGTCTAGCTCTATGTCCAAACTTCCATGCCATTACTTTTCTCCATCATCATCAAGGTTAATGGTTGCTTCTGTGCCTTTATTGCTTCCTCCCTGGGTGGTGTCATCAGGGCTGGCCTCCTTCCCCCTCCTGGGGTTCATTCTTCTGTCTTATTCTATTTCTTGGAAGTGTGTTGTTTTACCGGATGGTTGCCAGTTGCCCTGAAAGCATGGCTGTTTGTGTGGTTGTTCTCCTGATAAGGCCCCCTATCACTTCCCCAGAACCCCTTCTCTGTCTCTCCACAGGTATCTGGCACCTCACTCCCAAAGGGTCTTAATGATGAACATAGAAACAGTCAAATGAGGACACATCCACAGCCAATCCCTAGGTGTCTCCCCTTTCTCACATTACAGTAAGGAGGCACTGACAGGACCTGAACTATGTTGCTTCATCTTCAAATAGTTCTGTCTTTCATTACTGGAATGACACTTCTAAACAGGACATGAACATTGGATAGAACCAAAATATAGTACCTGCTTTTGAGGATCAGATGGAATTTGTTGTACAAGTTTCTGCTAGTAGATTACATCTAGTTACTGATTTTTAATGTGTTTAACATCAGAGAACTTTTTGTATAGCTGTATTTTTCAGCTGTTCAACAATATTTGAATAACCTAAACTAATAGGTTACTAACCTGGCCTTTGCCCCTTCTTTCCTGGAAACACATCTTCAGGCTTCTTTTTTACATAAGAAGTGTTAAGGAACTCAGATCAGAGATCCTTTTGACCCCTTTTCCATATTAAGACTATTACAGGCCCCAAACCTGTTCTTTGAAGGTAGAAAATGCTGGTGGCAAATCACATAGTCAATTAAAAAAAAAAAGTACTTGTGAGATAAATGAATTACAGTGTAAAATATTAGCAATTTGAGCCAGGGACTGAATCTAGTTCAAGACACTGGAACATTGATTGTGTGGGACAAAAAAATTTTAAAAATTAAAAAATTTTAAAAAATTTAAATTTTAAGTGAAAAGATAACTTCACAGTGGGAAAGGTCTACAAATAACCAAATAGATGTACGCAAAATTCTATAGTTTTTTTTTTTAATGGTTCATGGAAAGAAAACCCAATTATTTGCCAAATATTATTAAGAAGAAATATTCACATGTATCCATGGGTATAAAGTCTCAAAATATACAATTAAATACAGGGAAGGCTTTCTTTAGTATGCTCAAATTTCAATGGTTTGGGGAACTTCCATTCACATGACCACGCCTATTCAAGCAGGTGTCAGAGTGGAGAAATAGTTGGGCAGGGTGTGGTTTACAGTTCTTTGACCATAGTGATTGGGCCACTGGACTTTCTCCTGACATAGCCTTGCCTTGTGTGGTACTTAAGGAGAATGCTGACTGATTTTTTTTTTTCTTTTCAGTACAAAAAGTTTTAATTTTTCCAAACAAAATTTTAAAATGGCAAATGAACAGAAATTCAAAAGTTGCAAATTTGCAGCTGCAGTCTGTTGGGAGAAGAAAACTGCACCCATCAAATCTGTAAAATGTACCAGAATGTAGAAAAATCAATTGATTGGCAGATGTGGATATTTACATCTTTCTTTAATTGCTTAAAATCAGCAGAGTTGGGAGACTTCACTAGATTTGGCAGCAATTCAAGTTGAGTACAATTGCTTTTTCGTTGGGATGCTATAAAAAACTTGAAATATGTGTGTTACCTTTTTTAAAAGGGGACAAAAAGTTAGGGGAGATCATGAGGAAATTACAATCAAAGAAACTAGATGAGGGTCAGTGCCTTAGGGAAACTAAGGTAGGGGCAAGTTAAAGGAGGTATAGAATTGTCATCATCAAATGCAGAGAAGTTTAGTATCAAAGACTGATAATAGGTTAGTACTTTTTGAAAAACAACCATTTAAAAAAATGTTGAGTAATTTTAATTGATAGTAGGGTTTTAATAGAGGCAAAGTGATACTGCTCAAAACTTACCCAAACACTATTTATTTGATTTGATAAAGGTTCTAGAAAACTGCTTTTAGTTTTAAGGAAATAGATTGTCGGCTGCATATATGGAATACCTTGTCTTATCTGGAAGTCAAGGCAGACCTCAAAGGTGCCCATGAACTTGTCTGGCTGTTGCTCCAGAGGGGGAGTGGTTTTTTCTTTTCCATCATCTAAATTGCATTGGTGAATTTCAATGGTACTCTGTGAGAAAAGAATCTTCTGTATAGTTTTGAGACTTTTAGCACCCATGGTATAGGAAATAACTTAGAGGGCAGGAGTAGCACTTAGTATCAGCAAAAAAATATCCAGCATAGACACTTACAGTGAATGTGGCACTTAAAGTGGAGATATTGACATTAGCTGAGAAATTGCAAGTCACTGAAGGTAAAATTGAAGCTTGTAGTTCTCTTTCAAGGTTTAGAATGAATTGCAAGTTTCATATATTAAAATATATAAGCATAATTGTATTAATGAAGTAATTAAAGCTGTGAAATATTAATTTCCCCAAGATTACATACATACCAAGTGTTATATTCAAGATTCAATTTGATTTCACATGTGTCATGTTGTTTTCCACTAGGAAACAAGGACACTAAGATTTCCACATTAAAGAATTGTGTTCACCAGAATAAAACTTATTGTTACACAGAATGAGTACATGGAAATTTGTAGAAATTTTATTGCTTTAGAATAGGAAACATTTGAGTGATCAGAAAATTCTTCTGAAGCCTGATATATGCTTTAAAAGTAAAACGTGTTATTTTTTATATCTTTTTCTATCAATTTGTAGATTTCCTCCACTACTCTTTGAATATCTACATTGCTAATTAAAATATTTTAATATTCTTTATTCTTATGTATAGTAAGTTCAAAGTAGGCTTTTGATCCTAGTCCATTAATTTTTTTCTGCTGTATTGCCAGTAGTGCTGTTTTGATTATTAGAGATCAATAGCTCATATAATACTGTAAATTCCTCTTCTTGTTTTCCAATTTAACTAATACATATTCACTTTTTGTGGGTTTCTTTGTTTCTTTGTTTGTTTGTTTGTTTTTTGGTGGTGGTGGTGGTACTGGGGATTGAGTCACATTCACAGCCCTTTTATTTATTGTGAGACAGGGTCTTCCTATGTTGCTCAGGAGGGACTACAACTTGCCATCCCCCAGCCTTGGAATGCCCAGTAGTTGGGATTAGGTGTGCAACACCTCCCCTGGCCTATATTCACTTATTTTATTATTTGGGATAAGCTTAGGAATTACATCCTACTCCAAAAACATCACTGAAGATCTTACTTAGATTTCTTTAATTTCTAAATTAAATTCCCAGTATAAGATTTTCCTCTAGGACTTCTTCATATTTTCTTTGCTTATTGAGGTTTTATGTTTTTTAGTAAGTGATTTTAGGTTTTCTCATAATGTTTTTTTCTAAACTTTCTTTTAAGCTTTGTTTATAAATGATGTTGTAATTTGGCTAGCATTGACAGTGGTATTTATTTTTCAGAATGGTTTTTTTTTTGTGTGTGTGTGTACATATGTATGTATGTATATATATATATGTATATATATATATACATATATATATATATATTATGTATATATATATATACATAATATATACATATTGCTGGAACATATAAAATATTAGTATTTGAAAAAAGGTTTATTTGTAACTCCCTGTCTACATAAACATTCAAGCAAATTTAAATAATATTTTTATCTAATTATGCAATTACAAATCTGCAATTAGCTACAATTTTGTTTTCTTTTGGATTTTTATTATTATATTGCTTCCAGTTTCCTTTCTTCCACTGTTTACCCCCTTACTTTCCTTCATCTTTCTCCACTACCACTTTGCCTTTCCCTCCAATCACTTGAAATTCCAGAGATCCATAGACTGTAGTGACAGAAAGTAGCATAAGTGATAGAAGCCTTATCTCTGAGCCTGTTGGTAATGCCTGGTGTTCAATTCAATTATCGGTTCTACCTCACTTCCCTTAACCTATGCCTGGATGGTCTTCCCACAGACAAATACACAACTGGATTATCAACCTTACTGTGGGTCTTTATTTAAACTTTACCCTTCATTTCACGTTGACGCCATGAAAAACACACTGCCCTTCTTGACTCTTATATACTGAGATTATATGTTATGCTTAGTAAATATCTATTGAGTCAATATCATTGCATCTTTGAGAATTATGTTAGTTGGTTACTTGACACAGCCATTCTTCATTGCATCAGGGAAAGCTATGGATTACTCATTGGTCAAAAGTTTGTTCAATTCCAGATTTTGAATTTTAATAAACATTATAGGGTCTCTTAAAGTAACAAAATTGTTTTATTTTTACTTTTGATCTGATGATATAAGACCTACATTATTAGATTTTCTAAAATTAAACAACTCATGCATTCTTATAATAAACACTGCTTCTTTGTAATGTATTATTTTTAATATTATGCTGAATTTGAGTTGCTAACATTTTATTTAGATTTCACATCTAAACTCAAAAGTGAGAGTGTTCTGTAGTTTTATTTTTGTGCCACACTTGTTAAGTCTCAGTATCAGGGTTTTGTGAGTTTTGAAAGCAGAACTTGAGATGTTTTCCACATGTGCTCTTAAAAACATTAAGTTTTATGACAATATTTTTTCTAAATTCTATGTTTATCTGGTTTCAGTATTACTACTAGATATATTATACCAAAACTTGCATAGTACAAAGCTGTTTTATATGTCTATTATTAAAGAGAAATTACTTAAACCTGATGCATCCCCTTCCCTATTTGCCAGAATGCTACCAGGTTGGTCTACTATCTGAAATACCATTCACTTACATTTACATAATTTCTTCGGGGGTATGGTTTCTCACTAAACAATATGCTATTCACAGTTTAGGAATGAAAAGAAATTTGAAGCCGTTCTATGATTTTACCTACATACAAGTACTTCTTTCTGCCTAACTATATTTTGAATTTTTCTATATTTTGAAATAGGAAAATACATCTGATTAGTTTTACTGGCAAATTAAAAATTCTTATTTTTCTCCACAAAATTATTATTATAGCTGATGTAATGATGATAATGTTTAGTTCAGTTAAATTTTTCTTCAATTTATTTTTTTAAATTTTCTCTACTCTTACACATTTTTGGGATTGCCACTTGGACAAGTCTCTTTAGGCTACTTCCAAGGAAGTCAGTCCTCATTGGAGTAGGAATAGCAAATTCCTACTTCATGCCTCCTATGGAAAGATCTAAAGTGATTGCAGATGAAATTTGTTGATATTTATGGTTAATGAAGCAAACACCTTGTACAATCTTTAGAATTTACACATTTCTCTAAATTGGTCACAGTGGCAAAAAGCCGACTAAAACACATTCAGAGCATTTGCCACTGTGACCAAAAAGACCTGACAAGAACAATGAGAGAGGGAAAAGTTTATTTGGGGCTCATGGTTTAGAGGTCTTAGTCCATAGATGGCCAACTTCATTGCTCTGGGCCCAAGGTGAGGCAGCACATCATGGCAGAAGTGTGTGGTGGAGGAAAGCACTGTAGGCATGGCACCAGGAAGCACAGAGAGACTTACCTCATCAGGGGCAAAATAAATACCCATAGACACACCGCCAATTACCCACCTCCCTCAGCCACAGCCTACCTGCCTAGTTAGTAGCCAATTAATCTTTATCAGGATTAATCCACTGTTTAGGTTAAAGCTCTCATAACATAATCTTTTCATCTCTAAACTTTCTTGCATTGTCTCATACATGAGCTTTTGGGGGATACCTCATATCTAAATCATGACAGAAGGCATTCTGAAAAGAATTAGTATTAGAATTTTGAGTTACAATTTTAGTTTTGCTTGCAATTCTTGCTTGGCTCACTGTTTCCTTAAATAGCTACCAAATGCCTTATGAATAAGAAATGTTAAAATCAAGGAGGGAATAAGAATGGATATATGAGATTATTCAAATGATAACTTTTAAATAACAGTCTTGCAAACCAAAAACCATCCCAAGTATTATATTTGGGGAGTGCAGAGATATTCATGGAGATTTCATGAAGATATATCAATTTCTTTTTTTTTTTTCAAATTTATTTTTTATTCTAAGTTGTTAGAAATGACAGCAGAATGTATTACATTTTATATTATGCTTATAGAGCACACTTTTACATATCTCTGGTTGTATACAAAATATATTCACACCATTCACTGTGGCGTCTCTCAACCAGAAATGGAGCTGGGTTCCACTTTGTTAATCCGGGGCAGTTTGAATCTGAGTTCTACCTCCTTTACGCAAATGAGTTTGAGCCCGAGCTCCTTTCAGTTAAATGCCTGGAAGTTTGAACTTGGCTCCTTTTTGCTGATGAGATGCCACCTTTATGCGACTATAGAGGAATTAACTTTGTATACGCTCTTGATATATTTCTGCTGCATGGCCACCAGGTTTTAATACATTTAATTATCAAAAATAAAACCAGTTCTATGGCCCTGTGGAATCTAGCCAGATGCTAGCTAAACCAGCAAGACAGGTTTTTTCAGCTAAAGATTAGCTTTTGCAAATAACCCCTCTCTGCAGGGCACAGCATTACCCATTGTTTAAACTTCTCTCCATTGAAAAGCTAATGGTCTTTTTGTGTGTCTATAAAGGACTCTTTATCCTTCAGCAAATTTAGGATTTTGGCAACCATATATCTTTTCTTCCTGAGCCCCAAAATAAAAAGTTATTATAGGGACACAGTAGAAGTCAGAAAGTCTAGGCCCAGTTGAAGTTTAAAGAAGATACTAGGGCAATATAACTTTATGAGCAGGCATGCTTAGAGTTGAGGAATTTTTTAACATTAGTTTAGATAATACAAGCTTTAAGGTTTTTAGAATGCTTTCTTCTGCCTATAGATAAGATTAATCAGTAGTATGTACTTAGGATAAATATTTGGTTTTCCCCTGATTATACAACCCTGGAGTTTCCTGAAATTCTTTTATGTAACCGCCAATAGTTGGAATGTGAATTACTGTGTTTGCTGGGATGTATAAAAAACCATTGCTGAGAAAAGTAAAGGAGAGAAGGATTTCTGCAACCTGACTCGTGTGCATTCTTTCCATTTCGGCCAACTTTCCCCTTCAGCATCGATCGGATCCACCCTGTCAACCCGCGGAGGCTGGCCCTCCACAATTCATGCACTTAGGGTAATGATATCCATCTCATTCTACCATCTTTTTTTTTTTTTTCCTCACCATTTTTCCCCTCATTCCCCATTGGCCATTCTAGTGTTCCTCTAATCCTCCTATGCTCCCCATCTCAATCCCACTGTGAATCGTTCTCCTTATATCAGAGAAAACATTTGGCATTTGGATTTTTGGGATTGGCTAACTTCACTTAGCATTATATTCTCTAACTTCATCCGTTTACCTGCAAATGCCATGATTTTATTCTCTCTTATTGCTGAGTAATACTCCATTGTGTATATATACCACATTTTCTTTATCCATTCATCTACTGAAGGGCATCTAGGTTGATTCCACAGTTTAGCTATTGTGAATTGTGCTGCTATAAACACTGATGTGACTGTGTCCCTGTAGTATGCTGTTTTTTAAGTCCTTTGGGTATAGACCGAGGAGTGGGATAGCTGAGTCATAAGGTGGTTCCATTCCACATTTTCCAAGGAATCTCCATACTGCTTTCCATATTGGCTGCACCATTTTGCAGTCCCACCAACAATGTATGAGTATGCCTTTTTCTCCACATCCTTGCCAACATTTATTGTTGTTTGTGTTCTTAATAATTGCCATTCTGACTGGTGTGAGATGAAATCTTAGAGTGGTTTTGATTTGCATTTCTCTAATTGCCAGAGAGGCTGAACATTTTTTCAAGTGTTTGTTGATTGATTGTATATCTTCTTCTGAGAAGAGTCTGTTCAGTTCCTTGGCTCATTTATTGATTAGGTTATTTGCTTTTTTGGTGTTAAGATTTTTGAGTTCTTTATATATTCTAGAGATTAGTGCTCTGACATGTATGTGGTAAAAATTTGTTCCAAATTAGTAGGCTCTCTGTTCACCTCACTGATTGTTTCTTTTGCTGAGAAGAAGCTTTGTGATTTGAATCTATCCCATTTATTGATTCTTGATATTAATTCTTGTGCTGCAAGAGTCTTATTAAGGAACTTGGGGCCTAATCCAACATGTTGGAGATTAGAGCTTACTTTTTCTTCTAATAGGTGTAGTGTCTCTGGTCTAATTCCTAGATCCTTGATCCACATTGAGATGAATTTTGTGCATGGTGAGAGATAGAGGTTTAATTTCATTTTGTTGCATATGGATTTCCAGTTTTCCCAGCACCATTTGTAGAAGAGGTTATCTTTTCTCCAATGTACGTTTTTGTCACCCTTGTCTAATATAAGATAACTGAAACTATATGCGTTAGTCTCTGTGTCCTCTATTCTGTACCATTTTGGAGCCAATACCATGCTGTTTTTGTTACTTTTGCTCTGTAGTATAATTTAAGGACTGGTATAGTGATGCCACCTGCTTCACTTCTGGGTCTCTAATTTTGCCAGATGAATTTAATGACTGCTTTTTTTTTTTATTTCTATGAGGAATGTCATTGGGATTTTGATTCGCATTGCATTTAATCTAAACATGAAGGGGTGCTGTATTTTGTCAAATGCTTTTTTCTGCATCTATTGAGATAATCATAAGGTTCTTATCTTTAAGTCTATTGATGTGATGAATTACATTTATTGATTTCCATATGTTGAACCATCCTTGCATCCCTGGAATGAACCCCACTTGATTATGGTGTATTATATTTTTGATATGTTTTTGTATCTGTTTTGCCAGAATTTTATTGAGAATTTTTCCATCTATGTTCATTAAAGATATGGGTCTGAGGTTTTCTTTTCTTGATGTGTCTTTGCCTGGTTTGGGGATCAGGGTGATATTGGCCTCATAGAATGAGGTTGGAAGTGCTCCCTCTTTTTCTATTTCCTGAAATAAATTGAAGAGTGTTGGTATAAGTTCTTCTTTAAAGGTCTTGTAGAAGTTGGCTGTGTATCCATGTGGTCCTGGGATTTTCTTGGTTGGTATGCTTCTGATGGCATCTTCTATTTCATCGCTTGAAATTGGTCTGTTCAAATTGTGTATATCATCCTGCTTTAATTTGGGCAGATCATACGACTCTAGAAATTTGTTGATGACTTCGGTGTTTTGTATTTTGTTGGAGTACAAGTTTTCAAAATAATTTTGAATTATTTCCTATATTTCTGTAGTGTTTGTTGTGATATTTCCTTTTTCATCACATATTTTAGTAATTTGAGTTTTCTCTCTCCTTTGTTAGCCTGGCTAAGGGTCTGTTAATTTTATTTATTTTTTCAAAGAACCAACATTTTGTTTTGTCAATTTTTTCAATTGTTTCTTGTTTCAATTTCATTGATTTCAGCTCTGATTTTAATTATTTCCTGTCTTCTACTGCTTTTGCTGTGGAATTGTTCTTCTTTTTCTAGAGCTTTGAGTTGTAATTTTAAGTCATTTATTTGTTAACCTTTTCTTCTTTTGAGGAATGAACTCAATTCAATGAACTTTCCTCTTAGAACTGCCTTCATAGTATCCCAGACATTTTGATATGTTGTGTCTGTGTTCTCATTCACCTCTAAGAATTTTTTAGTCTCCTCTTTGATGTCATCTGCAACCCATTGTTCATTCAGTAGCATATTATTTAGCTTCCAGGTGTTGGAGTAGATTTTATTTCTTATTTTATCATTGATTTCTAATTTCATTCCATTATGGTCTGATAGAACGCAGGGTAGTATCCCTATTTTTTTATATTTGCTAAGTGTTGTTTTGTGGCATAGTATATGGTCTATTTTAGAGAAGGATCCATGTGCTGCGGAGAAGAAAGTGTATTCTCTTGTTGAAGGATGAAATATTTTATAGTAGTCAGTTAAGTCTAAGTTGTTAATTGTATTTTTGCGTTCTATAGTTTCTTTGTTCTGCTTTTGTTTGGAAGATCTATCCAGTAGTGAAAGGAGTGTGTTAAAGTCACCAAGAATTATTGTGTTGTGGTCAATTTGACTCTTAAACTTGAGGATAGTTTGTTTGATGAGCATGGATGCTCCATTGTTTGGAGCATATACATTTATAATTGTTAAGTCTTGTTGGTGTATGGTTCCCTTGAGCAGTATGTAGTGTCTTTCCTTATCCCTTTTGATTGACTTTAGCTTGAAGTCTACTTTATGTGACATGAGGGTGGAAACCCCTGCTTGTTTCCTCAGTCCATGTGAGTGATAGAATTTCTCCCAACCTTTCACCCTCAGCCTATAGATGTCTTTTCCTATGAGATGAGTCTCTTGGAGGAAGTTTATTGTTGGGTCTTTTTTTTTTTTTTTTTTTTTTTTTTTTTTTAATCCAATCTGCTAGCCTATGTCTTTTGATTGTTGAGTTTAGGCCATTAACACTCAGAGTTATTATTGAGATGTGTTTTGTATTCCCAGCCATTTTTGTTTATTTTTGGCATTTAAGTTGACATGGTTTCTCCTCTGATTGTTTTTTCCTTTAGTGTAGTACCTCCCTCTGTTGATTTTAATCATTGTTTTTCTTTTCCTCTTCATGGAATATTTTGCCGAGGATGTTCTGTAGTGCTTGCTTTCTACTTGTAAATTCTTTTAACTTTTGTTTATCATGGAAGGTTTTTATTTTATCCTCAAATCTAAAGCTTAATTTTGCTAGGTATAAGATTCTTGTTTGGCATCCCTTTTCTTTCAGAGCTTGGAATATGTTGTTCCATGATCTCTGAGCTTTGAGTGTCTGAGTTGAAAAATTTGCTGTGATACGAATTGGTCTCCCCTATATGTGATCTGATTCCTTTCTTTTCTGGCCTTTAAAAATCTATCCTTGTTCTGTTTGGTAGGCATTTTCATTATAATGTGTCTTGGTGTAGATTTGTTGTAATTTTGTACATTTTGTATCCTATAAACCTCTTGTATTTGGTTTTCCAATTAATTCTTCATGCTTGGGAAATTTCCTGATATTATCTCATTGAAGAGATTGTGCATTCCTTTGGTTTGAAACTCTGTGCCTTCCTCTATCCCAATTACTCTTAGATTTGGTCTTTTGATGTTGTCCAATAATTCTTGGATGTTCTGTTCATGGTTTCTTACTATCTTCATTGTGTGGTCAACATTATTTTCAAGATCCTATACTTTGTCTTTATTGTCTGAAGTTCTTTCTTCCAGTTGATCTAGTCATGCCTTCAATTGTGTTTTTTATTTGGTTAATTGTTTCCTTCATTTCAAGGATTTCTGTTTTTTTGTTTTGTTTTGTTTTTTTGTTTTTTTTCAGAGTTTCTATCTCTTTTTTGAAGTAATCTTTGGCTACCTGTATTTGCTCTCTTATATCTTTGGTGTAGTGGTCAATTTTTGCCTATAAATGACCTCATTTAGGTCATTCTTTGATCACAGATCATTTTAATTATGAACCTTCTGAAATCCTTCTCTGACATTTCATCAACTTTGCTGAGCATGGGTTCTGTTATTGTAGAATCCTGTTTGTTTGGGGTACTTTCCTCCCTTGTTTTTTCATGTTGTCTATTTGCCTTACTTTCTTGCATGTGAGTGGTAGGATTTTACAGTGTGAGATATTACAGTTTCTACACTATATTTTTATAATATCCTTGAAGGTTGTCTGCACCTCCCCTTAATGTTGGGCTATCAGAACCTGCCATTGTCCCTCAAAGTATGCTACCTGGGGCTGGGTCCATGTAGGATGTAGGTTGGTATGGGTCTAACTGGTTGAGTCTGAGCTCCTGTGGTGGTCTGCTGGTTAGAAGAGGTGGTCCTTTGAGCAGAGATCAGTGAAGCTGTCCTAGACTAGCCTGAGCTCTGCAGGTGTGGGCTGGGCTGACCTGGGTCCACCTGTGCTTGGGCAGAGGTTGGTGAAACTTCCCTGAGCCTGGTCAGAGGTTGGCAGAACTTCCCTGAGCCTAGTTGCACACCATGGGGGGTCAGTGGAACTGACCTGGGGCTGGCTGCATTGGGGTGAAGGTCAGCAGGACTGACCTGGGCCTGGTGGCACTACAATGCAGGTCCCCGGGACTGTCCTCGGCCTGCCTGAACTCAAGCAAAGTTGGCAGGTCTGTCCTTGCTTTCTCCTGCTCTCTCAATTTCTTTATGATGACACAGATTCCTTATTTCTTTCTTCCTTTCCTGCCTTCCTTTTGTACTGGGGATTGAATTTAGGGACATTCGACCACTAAGCCCCATCCCCAGCCCTATTTTGTATTTTATTTAGAGACAGGGTCTCACTGAGTTGCTTAGTGCCTCGCCTGTTGCTGAGGCTAGGTTTGAGCTTGTGGTCCTGTCTTCCTGCCTCAGCCTCCTGAGCTGCTGGGATTACAGGTAATGTGCAACCATGCCTGTCTGTTAACACAGATTCTTTCTAAGACAAAAAGGGGAGGTAAAGACACACAGTTCCAAACTGCACAAAACTATGTCCACAGTGCCCCTTTTGTGCTATAAGTTTACCACATTGCCACTCCACTGGCTTCCTGTTTTACTCAGGTTTGAAACTAATGGCTGTGTGCCCTCCAGCCACACATGTTGGTCCACACTCACTGGGCTGAATCCTCTCCTGATCCCTCCATGTGCACTCTGCATGCTTTTCACCGGCTTGCTTAGACACTGGCACACTTGTCTCAGTACCAGGGCACTTGTTTCCTCTGCTTGGAAAATTTCCCCACAAGCAAATGTATGACTAGATTCCTGATTGCCTTGTGGGACTTGGTTGCTCACTCATCCTTGCAATAAAACCACACTGTCTAAAATTTTCATCTCTGCTTAACAATTCATTTTCTCAGTCCTTGATTTTAATATATGGCTTATCACTACATAAAATGCTTTTCATTTCCTCCGCTTTTCTTGTTTACTGTTGTTCTCCTTCATTACAATGTAAGCTTCATAAGGGCAGGAATTGCAGTAGGTTTTACTTACTACTGTAACCCTACTTTCCAGTATAGGGCCTGTCCTACGATAGGAATTCAATAAATATAGGAGGAACAAAAAATTGGATTTGGTAACAGAATTAGCAAGAACATAGTTGATTAGAGAATGAAATTCATAGCTAATGATAGCTGCTGATAAGATACAAAAGGCTATTATTCTTTTGCTGAACAATTTAAGCCAGCACTGTATTACTTATTGATGTTGTATTTACAGCTATATTCTTAGAGCTGACTTCCAATCAGCATTCTTGCCAGTATCCATTCTGTGTGGGTGTAAAATATTTTGAATGCCATTCCCACTTACAGATTAAGAAGCACCTTCATTATTGGAATTCTTAAAAAAAAAAAAAAAAAAAAAAAAAAAGAAAGAAAAAAAAGAAAAACTTTTTGCTGCAGTTCCAAAATGTTCAACCCCTTATTTCTTTTCTCTCATTGAGTAATTATTATTTATCTTGATTTGTAAAAAAGCAGTTTCTTACAAATTTACTAACAACATTAGAGTAGAAAACTCTACACTCTCAGAATTTTCAGGATGATTTTACATGTGCTTTTTTCCTTTGTCTAGAAAGGTCATCCTTGCCTGCATGGTGGAGATTTTCTTGATTTTCACTTCTTAAATCAAATGTCAGTTTTCCCAAGAGGCCCTCCTTGTCCACACAATCTAAAGCAGCACAACAACAATCTCTATCACTGATCCCGTTTTTCTTCATTGTATATGTCCTTACCTGAAGTTTGTCTCTTAAGTATATGAATTTATATGTGTATTTAATTGTCTGTCCCTTCATTAGGATAAAAATGGCATCTTGGCAAGAACTTGTCCTTCTTTTTCAATATCATTTTTCAGCACAAGAAATTATGTCTGGTACCCAGAAGAAATTCAGCAAGTATTTTGTTAATCAAATGAATTAATGCTAACCTCCTGTAGTATCTTGATATGTAACCTATTGGATTTGTGATTAAGGCTGAATCATGGGGCAGGTACTACAGATAGTGAAAAGAAATCATATGAAGAGTAGCAGGGATACAGTGTTATGTAAAAAGATGCTTTATATGTGTATTATGAATCGTAATGCATACTACTATTATAAATACAACAACTTTGAATAAAATAAAATAAAAAAGTAAAACGAGTAGCAGGGCAAAATCTAAAAGTAAAGGCCACCCAATAGCCTTGTGTGTTATTTTATCACATGTGGCATCTCGAAGCTGCTGTGCTCCTGCTGTTCTATTTTCATATTGTCAACAAGCTGCTGCCACAGCCATTGGAAGCGAGGCATTTGTGCACCAAGGCAAAAGAACTACTTTGGTTATTTTTTTTTTCTCTAATAAAGCACTCAAAAATACAATTCTAAAAGATATAATGTCTGTGGGAGTCTAGGTGGGAGAGTTAGTTTTGTGATTCAAACCAGGAAGTTACATAAGGGTTGAATCTGGTCCTTTACATTAAAGTGGTGGTTGAATTTGGGAAGATTGAAATGATAATGCTTGGATCAGCTGTAGGTAGATGCTTAATGGCATTGTATGCTTTTATTTGAATAGACAAGGCAATTTAACTAAATTCTTATTTAAAGGAGCCCTGGCCTTCAATATCACCTAGAAGTTGTGTGTTTAGAGATATATAATATATTCCGTACTTCTGTGACAAAAAAAGTATTCTATCATTCATTTGTTCATTTAATAGCTCTTTTTCAAGCATAAAATACGTACCAGATATTGTCACAGGTTCTGAGGATTCAAGATAAACACCAATCAGTCTCTGCCCTCTGGTACCCAACATCTACTATATGATAGGCTATTGTGAAAAAAATTGAAAGTGTCATAACATGATAGGATTATGTGACTGATGCTGGGCAGACACATGAAAAGATAGTTAAAGGTGTGTGTGTGTGTGTGTGTGTGTGTGTGTGTGTGTGTCTGAGTGGTATTTTGCGGGGGCTGTAATGAAGTAGATTGCAGTGCAGTAAGGGAGAAGAAGGATGTGCAGAGAAATACTACAAAATCCAGGTGTTCAATGTTATCTATGTGTTTATGATAACATCTCCAGAGGTTTAGAGGAAGGAGATCAAGGAAGTCTGTCCCATGGTGGAAGTCATTGTAGGCAACATGATTAAGACTTAGTGGGGATGGGACTGATTAATCTTTTTTTTTTTTTTTAAGCTTTGTCCTTTTATTTTTTTTTCTTTTTATTTTTTAAATTTTTTTATTATTCTAATTTGTTATACACATTTGCAGAGTACATTTAATTTCATATTACATATAAAGAGCACAATTTTTCGAGTTGCTGGTTTAATACAAAGTATTTTTACAACAATTGTGTCTTCCTACGTGTATTTAGGGTAATCATGGATAACTCAGTCTGCCATTAATCTTTATGGTCACTTATAATCTGGAAACTCATTACTTTTCCTTTTTTTAATTTTTATTTGTTCTTTTTAGTTATACATGACAGTAGAATGTATTTTGATATATCATATATACATGGAGTATAACTTCCCATTCTTGTGGTTGTACATGATACAGAGTTACACTGTTGTGTATTTATATATGAACATAGGAAAGTTATGTTCAATTCATTCTACTGTCCTTCTCATCCTTATTTCCCCTTCTTCCCCCCAGTCCCCCCTGTCCAATTCAGTGTACTTCCACTCCTCCCTCCCCCTGGCCTATTGTGAGTTAGCATCTGTATATCAGAGACAATGTTTGGCCTTTGGTTTTTTGCAATTGGCTTAATTCATTTAGAACGATAGTCTCCATATCCAGATCCACTTGACTGGCAAAAGTCATAAAGTCATTTCTTTTTATGGCTGAGTAATATTTCATTGTGTATATGTACCACATTTTCTTTATCCTTTCATCTGTTAGTTCTATAGCTTAACTATTGTGAATTGAGCTGTTATAAACATTTATATGGCTGTGTTACTATATTATGCTAATTTATAAGTCCTTTGGGTATATGCCAAAGAGAAGGAGGGAGGGCTGGGTCAAATGGAGTTTCCATTCCAAGATTTCTGAGGAATATCAAAACTGCTTTCCAGAGTTGTTGCACCAATTTTCAGTCCTATCAGCAATGAATGTGTTCCCTTTTCCCCACATCCTCACCAATATTTATTGTTATTTTATTCTGGATAATTGCCATTCTGACTGGAATGAGATGAAATTTCAGTGCAGTTTTAACTTGTATTTCTCTAATTGCTAGTGATACTGAACACTTTTTTCATATATTTGTTGACCATTCACACTTCTTCTTCTGTGAAGTATCTGTTCAGTCCCTTTGCCCATTTATTGATTGGGTTATTTATTTTTCTATTGGCAAGTTTTTGAGTTCTTTACATATCCTGGAGAATAATGCTCTATCTGTGCAGGTGATAAAGATTTTCTCCCATTCTATAGGCTCTCTCTCCACATTGTTGATTGTTTCCTTTGCTGTGAATAAGCCTTTTAGTTTGATACCAACCCATTTATTGATTCTTGATTTTACTTTTTGTGCCTTAGGAGACTTGTTGAGGAATGTAGTTCCTAAGCTGACATGATGGAGATTTGGGTCTACATTTTTTTCTAGTAGGCTCAGGGTCTCTGGTCTAGTGCCTAGGTCTTTGATCCACTTTGAGTTGAGTTTTGTGCAGGGTGAGAGATAGTGGTCTCATTTCACTTTATTACATACGGATTTCCAGTTTTGCAGCAGCATTTGTTGAAGAGGCTATCTTTTCTCCATTGTATTTTCATGACACCTTTGTCTAGTATGAGATAACTGTATTTATGTGGGTTCATTTGTGTGTCTTCTATTCTGTACCATTGGTCTTTATGTCTGTTTTGGTGTCAATGCCATGCCATTTTTTTTTTTTTTTTTACTAAAGATCTGTAGTATAATCTAAGATCTGGAATTGTGATGCCTCGTGCTCCTTTTTTTTTTTTATTTTTTTTTTTTCTTTCTTTGAGGATTGATTTGGCTACTCTGGGACTCTTATTTTTCCAAATGAATTTCCAAATGAATTTTCTATGTCTCTGAAGAATTCCTTAATAGGAATTGCACTGAACCTGTACAGGCCTTTTGGTAACATGGTCATTTTGACAATATTAATTCTGCCTATTCAAGAACATGGGAAATCTTTCCATCTTCTAAGTGCTTTATCAATGTCTTTCCTTAGTGTTCTTTAGTTTTCATTGTAGAGATCTTTCACCTCTTTTGTTAAATTGATTCCCAAATATTTTGTTTTCTTTGTGGCTATTGTGAATGGGATAGTTTTCCTAACTTCTCTTTGAGTTGATTCATCACTGATGTATAGAAATGCAATTGATTTATGTGTATTAATTTCATATCCTCCTAGGTTGTTAAATTTGTTTATGAGTTCAAAACATTTTCTAGTGGAGTTTTTGGGTCTTGTAAATGTAGAATCATCCTGTTAGGAAATAGGGATAGTTTGCATTCTTCTTTTTCTATTTGTAACACTATAATTTCTTCCTTTCCTTTAATTGCTCTGGTTAGAGTTTCCAGGGCTATGTTGAATAGAAGTGGTGAAAGAGGACATCCCTGTCTTGTTCCAGTTTATAGAGGGACAGCTTTCAATTTTTCTCAATTTAGTATGATGTTAACCTTGGGCTTACGATATCTAACTTTTAAAATGTTGAGGTATATTTCTACTTGTTGGATTCCAGGCAGAAGGCTGCGCCTCCAGGCAGAAGGCCACACCTCCCCAGGTGCTTTGTGAAAAACTACAGTTCCCAAGATCCTCAGCAAAAACTGACCAGCAGGTGCCCTGGCCACTACCTCCTGACCTCTGGTAGCCTATAAGGCAAGGACTCACTCCAGGGGGGGCTCTCTGACCCCCCACTCTATTTAAGCCACCCCCGGACTGAAATCGCTCTCTGTTCGTGCTTGTTTCTGTCCTTGTCTTCCCTTCCCTTTTCCTTGTCCTTTTGTCCCCTACCACGCCACGTGGTACCCCAATAAAACCATCCCTTTCTACCATGGCGTTCCGGAGTAACTTCTTGTCCTAATAATTTTCTAACATTTTGGCGCCCACGTGGGGCACGTCGGAATTCATAAGCTACCTCCATGGACAACCCTTACACCCATCCCCCAACCGCCGTTGACCTTCCATCGCCAAGTCGCCAAATGGGTAAGCCCCTTCCATTTTGACCCGAGGGGCCACACAGGGTGGAAGCTGACCTTTGAACGTCCGGCAGCCCCACCCGCTGGCTCACCCGGGGAGGACCGCACCCCACCTAAACCTTCAAGGTTGAAAGTGGACCTCACAGAGCTCTCTCCACCTCCCTTTCCAGTTAAATTTCCGATTACCCGGTCAGTTTAGGTCCCGGCTGCACGTCTGCGGCCTACCCCCCCCCCCACTTCTGCTGCCGAAGCCGCGGCTACAACACTTTCCCGGCCTGGTCCCGATGCTAGCCTCCTCAGATCTTCTTAGCCTAGCATCCCTACACGCGCAGGCCAGACTCCCCACCCCGCGGCTCACAATATGGGCACGCTTCTCTCGTCAGTACCCCAAACCGAAACCCCTTCGTCCTTTCTAGAAGAATTAAGACAACCTATATCGATTGAGTGCAATTTAATTACTTTATTTTCTACCCTGATGGTAATTTTAGTCTTCAGCTTAGCAGTCAGTCGCTATTGGTCATGGCTCTTTTCATCCCACTCGCGCCCAAATGACTGCCCGCTACAGCTTCTCCTGGATTATTTGATCAATCTAGGCCTGAGTTCTGAAATAAAGCCACAAAAATTAGTTACACTATGCACTCGTGATTGGCCAAAATATCCTTTGACAGATCGATGGCCTTGCATGGGTTCAGTGGACCCAGATGCTTTACAACAGCTGTTTGATTTCTGCCGGCAATCGAGATGGTGGGAGGAGTTACCTTACGCTGATGCGTTCCTGCTCCTCAGTCGAAACCCCTCCCTCAATGCTCGCCCCGGCAATGCTTCAGCCCTCCTCCCATGCCGACCCAAGGAGCCATCCCCAGATGACCCGGACGTCGACCCAGGGTTAGAGGTTCGGCCGCCTCCTTACCACCAACCTAAAAACCCCATTACACCCTCAGCGCCGCCTCTCGTAGATCCGCCATCTTTTCCGCCCCGACCCTCTCCACCCGAGACCCTACTCCGCCCTTGGCTCCGCCCCTCATAGATCCGCCATCTTCTTCCGTCCCGACCATGCCTTTAGGCCCTCCTCTTCCGTCTCCTCCTCCTAAGTCATCCCCTGCAACGGATTCACCCCCTCCCCCCGCGAATTCCGCGCCGACTATACTTCCTGATTCCTCCGCCGCTCCTGCAACTTTTCCCAGTGCAGTTTCAGAGCCAATTCCAAACCCACAGGCTATCACGCCATCTAATCCCAACTTCAGTCCCCGTATCACCCGTTCAAAAAAGCAGACAGAACAGATGATGCAGACCATAGCGCCTTTGCGTGAGGTAGCGGGGGCGGAGGGAGTAATTAAAGTTCATGTCCCATTTTCAATGACAGACTTATCACAGGTTGAAAAACGGCTGGGTTCTTATACGACAGATCCCACAACATACTTAAAGGAATTCCAATGGGTCACCCAAACATATGATCTTACATTTAATGATGCATATGTCATTTTAGCAAATACCCTACTCCCAGAAGAACATAGACGAGTCTGGGAACAGGCAAGAGGCTATGCAGATGAGAATAACAGAACTAATCCAGATTTTCCCATTGGTCCTGAAGTAGTCCCAGAGGGAAAGCCGAACTGTGACTATAATTCGTCAAGGGGCATAACCTTAAGGGACCAGTTTATCACGTGCATAGTTGCTGGCCTTAGGCGAGCAGCTCAGAAACCTGTCAATTTTGATAAGCTATGGGAAATTTTTCAAAAAAGGGAAGAAACTCCCTCTGTTTCTTGATCAGCTCACAAAAACCCTCCAACGTTTTACAAATTTAGATCCAGAATCTCAAGGAGGGCGTCAAGTCCTTATGACTTATTTCATATCCCAGAGTTACCCCGACATAAGGGCTAAGTTAAAGAAGCTAGAACAGGGGCCTGCAACTCCTCAGACTGAGATTTTGGCTACAGCCTTTAAGGCATTTCATAATCGAGAAGAAGAGATGGAACATCGCAAGTTTCAGAAGCATGACCTTCAAATGCTGGCTCAGGCCCTTCGGAGCTCTGATGCTCAGGCCTCGAGAGCAGGGGTTCATAAGTCCATACAAGGCGAACCCCCAGGGCCTTACTACAGGTGCGGGAAGGAAGGACATTGGGCAAGAGCCTGCCCTAATCCCAGGGCCCCTAAATGTCCATGCCCTAAATGTTCCGAGATGGGACACTGTGGTGTTGACTGCCCCAATCCCCACAGGGGGGCTGGACCAGGCACAAACCCCAACTTGCTGGCACTGGCTACAGAGGACTGACGGGTCCCAGGGACTCCTTTCCTGACCATTGACATCGCCATACAAGAGCCCAGGGTTACCCTCCTTGTTGATGGCCGCCCCATAAACTTCCTGCTGGACACAGGAGCCACTTCCTCAGTCTTGAAGGAGTTCTGGGGCCCCACTACCATAGCACCATCCCCTATTGTCGGGGTAGAGGGAAATGCTATTCGCCCCCGCAAGACTCCTATGCTGTCTTGCTGGCTTCATCACCACCTATTCACCCATCAATTCTTAGTAATACCTCAATGTCCTGTGCCTCTACTGGGCCGAGACATAATGGCCAAATTTCAGGCCTCAATTATATTCTCTAATCTGCCTAGCTTAGCCGTGCTCCCTAATTTGTCTCACTCCATCTCCACCTCTGTCTTTCTCCTTGCAGTTTTAGAGGTCACTAGTGCCTCTGAGGAAACCTCCCAACCCCCTACCGATACAAATCCCCAGCCCTCGACTGATACAGAAACTTCCCAGTACCCTGCCCCTACTGACCTGGTAGACCCTAAAGTCTGGGATACTCAGACTCCCTCCCTTGCTCAGTGTGACCCCATAAGAATACTCCTTAAAGATCCTCGGTGTTTCCCTAACAGAGCCCAATATCCACTTCCAGCCACCAGCCTTAGAGGTCTCCAACCCATTATTTCAGACCTTTTGCGAAAACGTTTCCTCCCCTTACAATACTCCTATTTTGGCAATTCAAAAGCCCAATGGCACATATCAGTTGGTCCAAGATCTTCGTCTCATCAATGAGGCTGTCAGGCCTATACACCCCGTGGTCCCAAATCCTTATACTATTCTTTCCCTAATTCCTTCCACATCTACCTATTTTTCAGTTATTGATCTTAAAGATGCATTTTTCACGGTCCCTTTAGCCCAGGAGTCACAAGACCTCTTTGCCTTCACCTGGACTGACCCTGACATGCAACGGTCCCAACAACTGACTTGGACAGTCCTTCCTCAAGGTTTTCGAGACAGCCCTCACATCTTTGGACAGACACTGGCTGCTGACCTCAAAGACCTTAAATTCGCTGACTCCACTCTCCTACAGTATGTAGATGATCTTCTCCTTTGCAGCCCTTCCTTTTTCACAGCTCGTGAAGACTCTTTCACTCTTTTAAACTTTCTCTCCTCTCGTGGATATCGTGTTTCCCCATCTAAAGTGCAACTTGCTCAGACCCAGGTAATTTACCTAGGAGTTCAGATTTCCCATCAGTCAAAGGCCATTACTGTAGACAGAAAGGCTCTCATCAAAGAGCTCCCGTGTCCCAAGATAAAGGAAGAGATTCTTTCCTTCCTAGGCCTAGCGGGATATTTTCGTGCCTGGATTCCCAATTTTTCTCTTTATGCAAAGCCCCTATATGAGGCAGCTAAAGAGATGGAGGAAAAGTTCCTTCCCAAAAACATTCAGGCTGAGTTTAAGCATCTACAGCGGGCACTGTCACAGGCACCAGCCCTTCATCTCCCAGACCTTCTCCAGCCATTCACCCTTTATGTCCATGAAATGAAGGGCTTAGCTCTCGGTGTTCTAGGCCAATTCAAGGGCCCCACCTTTGCCCCAGTTGCCTATCTCTCTAAACAACTTGACCCCACTGTTCGCGGATGGGCCCCCTGTCTTCGGGCTCTGGCTGCTACTTACCTACTCCTACAGGAATCAAAAAAGCTGACCTTTGGTGTTCATATCACTATTGCCTCTCCTCACCATTTAAAAGATTTACTAACCTATAAGAGCCTTCAAACTCTCCCGCCCTGTCGTGTTCTCTCTCTCCTTGTTTCCTTTCTAAACGACTCTTCAATCTCTTTCCAACCCTGTTCCTCTTTACACCCAGCTTCCCTCCTCCCAGTCTCCTCAAAACCCCCAGAGCATGATTGTATAGAGATGCTTGAGGCCCTAATCCCTCACCCCTCACACATCCAAGAGGGACCACTTCCTGACTCTTCCCTAATTTGGTTCACAGATGGCAGCTCTTTTTTTAAGGATGGGCAACGTTTTGCCGGTTACGCTGTAGTCTCCCTATCAGAGGTCATTGAGGCAGCCCCCCTCCCTTCCAACACTACAAATCAACAGGCTGAACTAACAACTGTTAGTCGTGCCTTTGAATTAGCAGCTGACCAAAACCTCACCCTTTACACAGACTCAAAATATGTTTACCATATTTTGCTTTCCCATTCAGCAATTTGGAAGGAACGAGGGCTCCTGACCACAAAAGGGTCTGCAGTTACTAATTCTAAATTAATATCAAAACTTTTACAAGCCTCTCTTCTGCCCAAATTAATAGGAATTTCCCATTGTCCTTCACACCAAAGTGGAGACTCTCCCATAGTTCAGGGAAACACGAAGGCTGATAGGGAAGCAAGGAAAGCAGCACTATCTTCTCCTTCTCTCCTAGCTCCAGTCCAATCCACTACTCAAACCTCCATGTCCCCTTCAGTACAGTCAATCCTCTCCTATCTCCATTCTCTATTCCATCCTAACCCCCAGGCCCTCAAAACTTTTGCTACCTCTTTCCTCACCCTGACTCCAGAGGACATACAGTTTCTCCATCAACTCACCTCCACATGCACAGCATGTCAGCGCACTAACCCATATACCCCCCTTAAACCAGGAACATTTCCCTCTCACCAAGCTCGAGGTCAACTTCCAGGAGCCAATTGACAGATAGATTTCACCAACATGCCAACTGTCCAGAGACATAAATATCTCCTGGTCTTGGTAGACACCTTCTCTGGATGGGTGGAGGCCTTCCCTACTTCCAACAAAAGGGCCTCCACAGTAGCTTCTATTTTAGTCTCAGAAATTCTTCCTCGCTTTGGGTTGCCCATGTTCATCCAGTCTGACAACGGGCCTGAATTTGTCTCTTCTGTCACCCAAAGTGTTTCTACTTCTCTCAACATTCCTTGGCACTTTCACATCCCATATCACCCCAAGTCTTCAGAAAAGGTAGAGAGGACCAACAGAACTCTTAAAAATATTCTGATTAAACTCTCCCTGGAGCTTCGCTTAGACTGGGTCAAATTACTTCCCCTTGCGCTCTTCAGGCTTCGAGTCCTCCCAAAGAAACCTTCCTTATTATCCCCTTTTGAGGTTATGTTTGGGCGACCAGCCCTTCCACCTGGAGTTTCCCCAATTCAGGGACCCTTACCCAAAGATCTCTCTTCTCCTCTCTTATCCTTCATCAGACATCAGATATGGACGTGCCAAGATTTCATTCTGCCTGACCCAGGTAGACTAACTGCTTCATTCCCATTAACACCCGGTTCTTGGGTATATTTCTCCCCTCCACAAGACACAAAATCGGTCTCCCTTGTCCCAATGTGGACAGGCCCCTTCCAGGTTGTGCTGTGCACACCCACAGCTGCTAAGCTTCGTGAAACCTCAGGAAATTTAACTTCTTGGATTCATATTTCCAGACTAAAACCAGCTGCTCAACCAACTAAAGAGCCACAAAAAGATGACAAACAACTACCTCAATATACTTGCTCTTCCAGTCCCACTGATCCCTTAAAAATTCGTTTCTCTCATGTCCCCAATAGCAACTCAAAATAATCTTCTCTGTTTTTCCTGTTTTAAATCTTTAACCAGTTTTTCTCAGGGACTACCAACTGTAAAAAAAACCAACGGATGACTTTCCAACCAGAGAGCCCTGCTGAGTCCTGTCCTTATGCTGCCACCTGATGCTCATTATGATGTGCTTCGCACTCTCCATTGGCCTCTTCACCGTAAGTCCCACCTGGTGGAAAACAGGCCTATGGACAATAATCCATCTCACCTTCTTTCCCTTTGTTGCTTCCATAATAGTGTTACCTGCAAACACACAAGACCCACAATTTCTACATGCTCTCCGGCTGACTTCCTCAGTGACTTTCTGCAGAAGCCTGGTTTGACACCCTCACCGACCTATGGCTTCAAAGAAACTTCATCCATCCCATACCTGGACAGATTCATCTTTTCCACGCCTATCTCCTGGGAATTTTTTCACCCTCTAGCTGGACCTGCCTGCCCACATCTCCCCCCCCCAAAAACTACCCCACGTCGCCCCACTTCAGCTCTGAAGCAACCAGATTGAAACACGATGCCCCGCTTCCTAAGAAATCAAAAAGGGGGGAATGTTGGATTCCAGGCAGAAGGCTGCACCTCTAGGCAGAAGGCCACACCTCCCCAGGTGCTTTGTGAAAAACTACAGTTCCCAAGATCCTCAGCAAAAACTGACCAGCAGGTGCCCTGGCCACTACCTCCTGACCTCTGGTAGCCTATAAGGCAAGGACTCACTCCAGGGGGGCTCTCTGACCCCCCACTCTATTTAAGCCACCCCCGGACTGAAATCGCTCTCTGTTCATGCTTGTTCCTGTCCTTGTCCTCCCTTCCCTTTTCCTTGTCCTTTTGTCCCCTACCACGCCATGTGGTACCCCAATAAAACCATCCCTTTCTACCATGGTGTTCCGGAGTAACTTCTTGTCCTAATAATTTTCTAACACTACTGACCCTAGTTTTTCTAGTGTCTTGAACATAAATGGATGCTGTATTTTGTCGAATGCTTTTTCTGCATCTATTGAGATAATTGCCTATAATAAAAACAGCAAGTTTGCAAAAGGGTTTACAATTTCAAATGGTAGATAGGGAGAGGAAACAAAGTGATCTAGGATAAGATGATTATGAGGGAGGAGGAGAGAAGATAGAAGTTAAAAATTAAAGTAAGAGTGAAAGAACAATGGAGATTGGCTGTTAATGGAAGAAAAGAGAGAATCAAGAGAAACAGATAAGGAAGAGAAGACACATATATGAAGTAAAAATTAAAATAAAAATAAAAGAATACAAAACAAGCTAAAATATACTAATCAAACATCCTAGTCCTAAAGAAACTAATCCAAGAAAAATAACTGGCTTCAAAAATCCTAGAAATTAGAGAGAAAAAAACCAAATGTACATGTGTATAAATGTCCATGTACCATCAAGGTCACAATTAATTGAAGAAAAGAATAAAATAATAAGAAAAATAAAAAGAAAAAAACCTTGATGAAAAGTTAAAGAATTCTCTCTGTTGGAGTTCAAGAGATTCTCAGCTTCTTTTCTCAGCAGTTTTAGATGGGATATTCTGGAGTGTGGTGCTCCACCCTCCTGATTGTTAGAGTAGAGAAGTGATCCTCGAGGCAGAATTCCTGGAGGCAGGGTTTAGGTTTAAGTGGGATCTAGGCTCTTCACTGAGTGTGAATTATTCTGGAGATTTTAAATCACTACACGTCCAGGGCCTAGTAACTGCTGGTCCACACTGGAAGATTGCTTCCACTTTTGTGGTGGGGGAGCCTATTCTTAGTTTCCTACCTGACCTGCAGAGCCCACATTTCCTGATCTTAGGTTCAGTCTCCAAACAGTCTTTCAAATGCCCCCAACACCCTGTGCTTCTCTGAATTCCTGGTCAGACCCATCATCTCTCCCAACCAGTCTTGCAAGATGCCAGAATGGAGAGGGATGGTAGAGCTAGCTGGGTTTCCAAGACAAGTTTTCCCTTGTGTAAACTTCTTTCCATGTTTGATTTTCTCCTAGCTACTTAAGCACACTCTATGTTGGGCAGTGTGTGTTTACTGGGCCTGTATTTTGAGCCAAAACTGAGTTTGCCAGGAGTTGGCTCCCTCAGCTGCCAGCCCCTGTGCCATGGCTGCAAAATGGTTTCTTCCTTTGTCCTCTGCAAACCATATAGAGAGATGAGGACTTCTTTCCTGCACAAGGATATTGTGCAGTGCACCCATTAGGTGTGTTGGGCAATATCATTGATCTCTAAACGCTCTACATTCAGACATGCCTCGGGCCTCCCCAAAGTGTGAGTTCCTTTAATTTCCGTATTCCTCCACTTTTCCTTTGAATGGACAACTTTGGCTGGTGCTGTGCTGCTGGGAATTTCTTCCTCAAGTTATCATATCCACTCTCTTGGATCATATCATATCCAGTTTGCTTTGAATGTCCAGTTTTAAATTTCAGTAAAGCCCCCCCACACACACACCTTTGTTGTTGTTGTTGTTGTTTTTGTTGTTCACTCACCTTGCAGAGAAGCTGCCTGTCTGCTTTCTTAGTTTTAGCCATGTAGCAGCCAGGGAAGTGGCCTCTTCTATTCCACTATCTTGAAAACTCTCCTTGATTTTCTTATGGGTCATTAAATAAGATGTAGCTAGATAAATAAGAAAGGCAGAGAATATTCTTCTAGGCACCACTTCTCCAAATATGGTCCCTACACCTACAGCACCAACACCTCCTAGAAGCTTAGTAAAAATGCAACTTCTAAGATATAACCTCTGTGTGTTGGGTCCAGCAATCCTTGTGTTAGCAAGTCCTCCTAGTAATCCTGAGGTGTGCCTGTGTTAGAGAATACTGTTTGGAAGTAAGGATATATAAGGAATTAAAACAAATGCAACAACAGAAGAAAAAAATGTTTCAATTTTGATTGAGACTTGTGTGCTCAGACCAGTGACTCCCAGGCAATAATCTTTGCAGGCTCTGTGCTAGGAGGTCTCAAGATGACCATGTCATTTGAACAGATATCCTGCCTCTTTCTTGATATATCCATTTGTTTTCTGCTTTTCCCTGGTGATCATGCTAGTCTCTCTCACTGAATACACCTCTCTCTCCATTTATGGAAAGTCAACCCATTCCTTTAGAGACTCCTTAAAGTATTAGAATGCTTCCTCTCCTCAAAGAACATTTGTTTTTTAAATTCTGGTGAGGTCTGCATTACTTATTTTCAGTTTTTATTTTACTTATTGTTTGAAAATTTTAATTGAAGAATAATATACATATAAAAATACAAATATCTTAAATGCATAGCTTGAATAATGTTTTTTACAAACCAAATATATCTATGGAAAGCATACCCATACCAAATAACAAAACATTACCTACACCTAGAAGCCCCCCTCTTCTGTCCCAGTAACTGCCTACCATCAAGGTAAAGGAAACAGCTACCTTTATTTCTAAGAGCACATATTTGTTTCAACAGTGCTTATCTATATTGAGTGTTTAATTCTCATTTCATCAGATCATATTGTTTGTGTGCAGAGACCTGTTTTACTGATCATTTTATTAGATTGCTAAGATATCACTAATAGCCCCTTTGGATTTGTTGAAATATCACTACTAATAATGCCATGATTGGGGAACCTCTCGAAGACTTGTTTTTCATGATTGCAAATAGAAAAAAGAAAAGCACAATTATATTAACTACTTCAACTCAGGACAGCAAAAGACAAACAAAGGAGCTATGGAAACCTATCTTACCAACAAGGCTTTGAGGAATCTTCCTTTTAACCTAATTGCTCTTTGGATCCTAACTTATCTACTCCTTGTCCCTGAACCAAGTGGCTCAAGAAAAGGCAATCATCTCAAAACACCACACTTCTCTATATTGGGAAACAGAACACATTGCCTAAGAGATGGCAGAGTATGGCTGTTTGGAATGCTTAGTACTTTTAAATTCATTGAAGGGCCTCAGAAGCAGTCTCATCCTGACCTTTTGCTCTTCTTTTTCCTGCTTGCTTTTTCCCACAAGACAGATCATAGAAACCTAGAATTTCTCTTCCCCAGGATGGATAATAGCAACTAAAGCTCCTCCCTCAAACCCAGGAATGAAAGCTAGAAATATTATCTGACTCTTCCTGCCTTTCAGGGTAGGAACTGACCATAAAGAAATTCCCTGACCTGCCTTGTCCATTGGGTTGATCATAAGACCCTCATTCCAGAAGTTGTCCTGCCCTACGCCTAGGAGGAAAGAATGTAGCACAGAGAGATCAAGGAGAATCCCAACAGACAGGCCCTGCTGTGATTTCCTCTCCCTGTCTTACCAGTAGTTCTGATCCTTTTTGTCCAATGTTCTATGTGGCTGGCCATGCTTCATCAAACCTGAGCATAAAATAGTTTTCCCTGAATCTTTGGTCCTTCATTTCTGAAGCCTGCCATGTGACATAATTCTTCAATAAATTTGTGATCCTTTTCTCTTTTTAAACTGTGTTTGATTATAGCAGTATCCATGGTGACCCTTATGTGAATAAGAAGAGTGTCAGAATTTTCCACCCCTACATCTGTCCTCACCCTTTCTTACTGCCAGCATCACCCTTAAAATATCCTTCCTCCTCTTCCACTATACCAAGTGCTGTGGCCCTCTTGCCTTTCTCTGAGCTGTAGCCGTTAATTCAGATACCGGACAAAGGGTGAGGGGGGATGAAGAAAAAACAAACAGACACACATAGAGAAGTTGGGGCCAGATGATTCATCATCCCCTGATGAAGGATTCATGACCCAGAGCTAGCTCGGAACTTTTATTATATAGGTTTCATCAAAAGGTTATTTGTGAGAAAGTTTCAGCCAAACAGGCAATCAGAAAGATGCAGGACTTGCAAGACATTAGGATCAACTTGTTATGCTCAGATTCTTTATTCCAGGGAGTTGGCATCTGAATTCAAGGCCATGACTGATAACTACTGCATGCATTTGCATGTAGTCTCCTGGGGTTGGCATCACCGTAGCAACTGGCTATCTTGACCTGCACCTCCCCACAGGCAGTTAGTTCCCAGTGCGACACAACCAGGAGAAAGTCAGATCATGATTCAAATCACCACTCTCCACAACCAACTTTCCTGGGGTGAAGTAGACATTCACTCCTCTCCTCTCTGCAACACTGGCTTCTCCTCTTCAGAAACAATACTGTTTTTATTTCCTTTTTGATATATATCCATGAAATCCAAAAGTGAATAAACAAAAAACAAGGACTGTTGTCTTGTCCATTCTCATCTGTCTCATGCTTAGAACAAGTCCTAATACATGAGATGTGCTCTGAAAATACTCATTTAAAAGAATGGGTTGTATGCATGAGTAATAAAGTTATAAATAAATAAATAAATAAATAATAAACACACTTTTGAATTTGAGATCTGTCTTGGTTTTACCCATGACTAACTTTTGAAGCAGATTAATTCTCTATGTATCAGTTTTCTCCATTGTAAATTGAGACTATGGAGATTAACAAAGGTCTTAAATCCAATGAAGGGCATAAAGGAAATATATGGGAGGGAAAACACAAATCCAAACTGATTCAGACTCTAATATTATTTCCAGACTGTTGAACTCTCAAGTTTTCTTCACTGAAACTCAAGAAAATGTTCACAAAGAATTCAGTTAAGAAAATGAAAAAGGAACTAAATGAAAGTGACCTGGGTTTAGCTCCTTTTGCTCTTGAAGACAAGTAAGCACTAATGATCTTTTGACCTGTAAATCAACTTGTCTTTTTTAACTAAAAATATATTTGAGACTATGATTCCTTTGATTTGTCAATTATTTTTCAAACATAAGAAGAAACTTATGGTGTGAATCCTCTCATAAAAAGTGCAAGTAGTAATTTTTCTTTTAATAATGTCTTTCTTCTTTGTGTATGTATTTCTGTGTTTTTAACACTTTGATATCAGAACAATTCTATATGATCTGATAGCAAAACAATCACTACTCAAATTTCAATGACCATTGTGCTTTCTGGAATTTCAGGTAAAATAAATCCTGGCCTATGTATGAATTGTCCTCTTAGCTCTAAAATCTCTTATACATTGAGATATCATTAATGTTCATTAAGGTTAAAAGAGAATATAACTAGTAAACACATTTAGAAGAATTTAGTTATGAACAATTATATTCACACAGGAGAGACTAAGAACTTTACTCCCTTGATGAAATACTGAGGTCCTTAAAAATTACCTCAATTAAAACTATTTTGAAATTAAGAAGACAAAAATATCTTCTAAAAAAAACCTTAAGAATGCAAGGATTAATAAAGATTAGTAAAAATGAATGGATTAGTAAAGGAAATTATAAATGATCTTTTTCTCTTGTTTTCTTAATTTTCCATATTGTAACTCCATCAGTTAAAAAGTTTGTGTGTTTTACTAAATTTATTGCCTAATATAGATTCTATAAATTAACAGAAAATAAACAAATACAAAGCAGTCAGAACATTAAACTGGCTCTTGTATTTGTGGTTTTATCTTGAGTTTGATTCTCACTGAGTTTTTACTCTGCACATAAGCCGTGTCTTCCCTGCAAATTCAGATGAAGGAAGATTTAAAATGGGACTGACATTAATATCCTTAGCATCTTCTCTTAAACAAATAGCCAGATGCTCCCTCAGTAGGGGAAACAAGCTGTTGTAGTCATCACAGAGATTTGAAGAAACACCTAACAAAACACCTGCAGAAGCACATCAGGATTAAACCAATCCTGGAATCAAGCCTCAGGAGCTGGACCAAGCCCTCGCTCTGCCTGTCTTAGGTCAGGGCATCTGTGCAGTGTGCCTTTGACATCCTGAGAAAACAGAGGTTTAGAAAGAAATGTCAGAGTAGGTGCAGGGAATTCATTTGTTGGCACAGCTTTGTTGCACTGCTCTAGGGAAAACAAAATAAAACTTTGATGCTCAGGAGTCCTACTTCGAGTTTAGAGCATATTTAAAAACATTCAAATGTCTTGTTTGATCAGTTTTTACACTCTCGGACTCCTGCAAAAAATTAAGAAAAGAGCATGTATTCCTGGAAGAGTGCTATATTTAGAAAAAATATTTTTGATCTTGAATAACATAGGTTTGTGGATGGAAGAAAAGGTAGGATAATGGAAGTAGGGGTATTTGGGGTACGGAGGGAGAGTTTAACAAAAAAGTAAATGCTTGGCAAACTTAAGTACTGAGTAGATAATAAAAATAGCAGAAATGCTAATGATGAAACCAAGCTCCTGCAAGACCATGTGAAAGAGCATTTATTCCAGGCTGAGGAAAAGCAGTGCAAGGTCATAAAACAGGAATGAGACTGACAGTCATGAAGATCAGAAAGAAGAATGTGTGGATCTGGTAGGTGAAGACAGAGACCTGGAGACATGGCTCTACATAGGCAGAAGGAGCCCAAAGTCCTGTCGGGTTGAAGGATGTTTTCTTAAATGCATAAGAAGTGGTTGAAGGTTTTCTGTTGGGATCGGCGTGGTGATCTGATTGCCATTTTTTAAGGACTGCCTTGGCTTATGATGACATCCTTTTCAATATTTTCCATTTACAGTCTTGCCTTTGAACATTCAGGCTGTAATCCAAACCAGCAGACACAAAATGGTGACATGATTAGGAAAAGTCTCCCTTTATAGTACCCATTCTGGACCAATCTGTAGCTTTTATGTGCACATTATCATTGCCCCTTAGCCATAATGGGCCTGGAATTGGAGGCAGCCTTCCACCTGAGCCATCATCCAAACCACTTTATGAAGCCATCTCCTATATAAGTCTCCAGAGGCTCATTCAATTACTCAGAAGGCTCAACTTTCCTTGGCTTATGAAGAGTATCAAAATCATAGATGTGGATGTTCATATTAACACCGTTTTGAATGATTCTGTTTTCATAAATAGTCACCCCAAATCCTCTACCCATTAAACATAAAAAATTGAGCAACCACACAGTTATTTCTGCAACTCAGTTAATGTTTTTCTCTTTTTCCTTTTAACATTTAATTGTATGCTAACTTTTCCACTTCTTGGCAAAAGGTAAATATCAGTATTTCTCCAGGCTGATGTTATTTCAAGTAGAAAAAGAAGGGCTGTAAAGTCACAAATAAGGCTCAGGGGAAATAAGAGATTTATATTTTTTTTTAACTAAACCACCATAGTATCAAACCTAAGTCATGTATAAATATTCTCAGCTCTCCTCCTTCAAAGCCTGTAGTTGGAGAATTTTCTTTCTCTGCCATTTTCGCAGATATTAAGGGCCATCTGATCCTTGCCAGAGAAGTTTCTGGACATTTAGGCCAGAGAAGTGGAGATGGGCATGAGAAGTAATTGAGTCTCCAGAGGGGCATCTAAAGGGCTTCCCAAGAGGTGGGCTATGTAGGAGAGGACAGACAGAGATTTACAGCTGAGGTGTTGGGGTGTGAATTGGGGAGAATATGCTCAGGAATGCGAGGGCTTGGTGGAGGGTATGTGGTGAGAGCACTGGGAAGGAGAGGAGTTTTCAGAGGAAGGTGCAGGACTCTGGAAGTGAGGTATCTGATCAGGACTCTCCCCACTTTTCCTCCCCATCCTCCACCTTTCCATCAGCTCTACTTCAGAGGCTGTTAATGCAAAGACTCAGCTGCTTGGATCAGAGACTCCAAAAGGGGTCCACATCTACATGTAATTTGCTTTTTCTTATTTGGAAAGAAGGAAGGTCAAAGGAAAGCAAGAAAAGAAAGGAGATGCACGGAGGGACGCGATTCAGATAGAGCAGGAGAACACTGTGTGCGCATAGCGCAGGATTTCATCTCTTCACTTTCCACGTTCTCTCACCGCCCAGACATTGTTTCTGTCCCCAAACCTCAGAGGAGTCCATTTCTTTCTCCATGATATTTGATACTGATGGCTTTGCATTTGAGAACAGAACAAGATGCTCAGCATGGAGATGGAGGGTTGCCTTGGGGTCCGGACTGCACTTAACCTGTTGTGCCAGTGTCACCTCCCTTCACAGCCTTCTTCATGTGCCAGTTATGTGAAACTGTTTATTAAACCCCAACACGCCAAGCCTTCCTCACCTTCTCATTTTCAAATGCTTTTCTCTTCCTTGTCTTGTTAATTTTTGAAACAGTGATTTATTTCACACATTCTATGTGTCAGTGGTTCTAGATGCAGTAATACTTATGCTAATTGGTGACAAATAGTCAATCCCTCATATCCCCAAACAACTTTTGAAAGAGTTTGAAAATCATTTTAATGACGAAAGTTTACCAAGAATCTTTACAAGCATTCAATCCCATGGTGATTTTCTTAATCCTCTGTTCTCTGTGCATAAAACACACATCTGTAACACACACACACACACACACACACACAGAAATATTCCACGCCCCTCATCCAACCTTCACACATTAAGACAACAAATCTGCAAATCTTTGTGGTTGAAAATTATCACCTATATTCATAGAGAAAGGACCCTAGTCCTCTTCTAGCCAGTGAGCAGCTCTGTCACCAGAAAATTCAAAATACTACAGGTTTCTTCCTGAGCTGAAATGAATTTGTTAGTTTTGGAATCCTAATAAATCTACAAAGCAATCCCATACGTGCACATACGTGTGCACATACACACACACACACACACACGACAATATTCTTGTATACATTTTCATGTATAATGTACTTTAAGTAATCAGAGTATTTAAATATCATGTCACGGACCATCCATGTTATTAATAAAGAAGATAGACTTTCAGTCAAGTAGCTAGTATTGCAAGCATCTACAAGGTATCAAATGACTTGAAGTCATTCACTAACTTTGGTCTAAACACACAGGTAACACAATAATATGGTGACTTAAGCAAACCTGACATGTACACTCACCAGGACAGAAGCGTGGTTACCAAGTTGGGGGAATGGTTGCCAAGGAGTGATTGTCATTCACGGTTCAGAGAAAGAAAACCCATTCACATGCCAGATCAATTCTAAATCAATTCTTTAGTTTGCTGCTTAGATGTAAAGTAGTCAAAACATTGCTTGATGAAGCACTTAATTTTGTGAAGCAGATTCTTGAAGAAGAGAAACTTAATTATATCAGAGCTACAGTACTAAACAATGATTTTCATTTATAGCCTACTAATAAAAAAATAGCAAAAACTATTCAAAGAGTTGGCATGAATGAAACATATTATTTTGAATTATAAAAGAATTCCATAAACTGCAGGAATCACATTTTCAACCACATCCTTGCTCAATGACAATATTTACATTTTTCTCTTTAATACAATAGAGACAAAGGAAAGAGAGGGACTCAAAAAAGAATGGCAATAAATACAGCCTGTGCCCACTTCCCTGGTGGCTGGATTTCCACAAGAATGAATGAGCTTTTTTTTTTTTTTTTAATATTTATTTATTTGCTTTAGTTGTACACAATGTGTTAATTCTTACATGGTGCTCAGAATCGAGCCTGGGCCGCCCACGTGCTAGGCAAGCGCTCTACCACTGAGCCACAATCCCAGCCCAGAATGAGCATTTCTAAAATGTGAGCAAGAGCCAGATTTTTATGGGTGACTCCAAAATACTAATTGGAAATTCCATGGAAAGACATTTTTATAAGTGTTTACTTTTCTAAGTATTTGTTGAAACATATTAAGAATTAAGAATAATAAACAGTCTAGCACAGAGTCCAAACATGATAAACAAGATTAATTGATTGAGAATTAATTGATTAAGAGAAATTCAGTTTATAAATCAGTTACTTAATTAAAGAAGGACAGAATACTAAGAAATATTGATATATGCCATGTTTGTTTCATAGCAACAGACAGAAGCAAGTTTTCACACTTTTCCTAAAATTTTGGAAATGTGTTTATAGACTTTTATTGTGATGTTTTCTGTAAATTATATTAGTATCATGATTGGTTTTTTTTAAAATGTCTTGGTTTCAAAAATACAAGTGAAATTCTTATGTGTATATATGCTATGAGTGATTAAAGGAAAAAAAGAAGAGATTTCATTAAAAGGGAGAGAAAAGGAGAAAAATCTATAACAAATCTCTCTAATAGGAAAAATAATGTTATGTTTTGACAGTTGTGTTTATGCTGTACTTTATGTTTATGTTATATTAAGGAGCGCATTAACTTAAATCAGCCACTATGAGTTAAGAGTACCCAGTACAATTAATGTAAGGAAGATGTAATAGTGAAGTAAAAGTGAACATTATTTAACAAGGAAGAGCAAACTTCTTTTAAAAAAAAAAAAAAATTATTTATTTACTTTAGTTGTACACAATGTAATGCATTGTATGTTTATGTGGTGCTCAGGATCGAACCCGGGCCGCGCACGTGCGAGGCGAACGCTCTGCCGCTGAGCCACAACCCCAGCCCCCAAACTTCTTTTAAGTGTAGTTAAAAGACCATTCAAATATAAACTTGACCCTAAGAAGAGAGTGCCGGAGCAAGGATCCAAAACTCAAAAAAGAAATGATGGATTACGCAACCAGACTTTCAAAAAGTCTAAATCACATTTCACAATGTGAAAATCTGAGATGAGGTAAAAGCAGAAATACAGTAGAAGCAATCCTTTCAACAACCACCTTCCTCTCCTCCCATCAGGCCCCAGAGAAGATAGGTGGTCACCCATCTTCAAGGGTCCCTAAGTGTACAGAGGCCTTTACACAACAAGAGGTCACCAGTGACCCCTCTGACAGGACCCTCAGCAGGTGGGATTGATGCAGGGCTTGGAGGATGCTTCTCATTAGTGCAGACTGACCTTGACCTCTGGCAAGGCAGGTCAGCACTCCAAGATTAAGGCAAGGCTACAGACTGGAAAACACCCTGGTGAAATGAATCTCATTTGACACAGACACTCTCAAGTATATCTTATTTTCTTATGATAAAAACATTAATTGTATTCATTGTCTTAATCCCAGAGTTCTAAGTTCTGTGAAATTTTGAAGTTAAAATCTTCAGCAACCCTCTTATAAAGGGGCACAGTTTGTTTATGATCTAGTAGACCAGGTATTCCGCCCTGTCCTCTTCTTCTCTCTACCCTTAATGCTTTTCATCTCTCCCCTCCTCATATCCTCTCTTACACTAATGCTCCTGGTTTTATGTACTGCTGTTTCATATCTTGCTATCTCATTTAACACATTATAGACAGAAAGTACTCAGCTGCTAAAAGCAACATATAAAATCATTGTGTAGCAATTAAATTTATTAAAATAATGCCCTAATTAAAATGCAAACATATAAAACTAATGTTAACATTTCAAGATATATAAAAGCATATCTCATATAAGCATCTAACCTTGGCATTATCTATTCAAGTCATTTTACAATGTTTTCCTTAAAAAAAAATTTATGTGAATGGTTCACTATAATTGTTCAAAAAATGTATGAACATTTTATGTAAGCCCAAGGCAATTCTTCTTCTTCTTCTTCTTCTTTTTTACTTCATTCTTTTTTTTTGTAATGATTCTGTTCAGTTATATGTATAACATTAGGATACATTTTGACATAATTACAAATGCATGGGGTATAATTTGCTTTAATTTAGTCCCCAGCACTTCCCTCATTCCTTCCTCGTCCCCCACCCTGTTCCCCTCACTCTACTGATCTTTCTGCAAGTTATTTATCCTTTTTTGCTTATTTCGTTTTGGATTTTGGGAGGTAATAGGAATTGAACTCAGGGGCACTTGGCCACATCCCCAGCCCTATTTTGTATGTTATTTAGAGACAAGGTCTCACTGAGTTGCTTAGTGTCTTGCTTTTGCTGAGGCTGGCTTTTAACTCAAAATCCTCCTTATTTCAGCCTCCCAAATTGCTGGGATCACAGGCTTGGGGCATGGATCAGCTGGTTTTTCTTTTAACATTTTGTGGATATACTTGATGTTGTGTATCACTGTGGTGCATCTCTGTTTTGATGAAATTCCTTTTCCTTTTTGTCCCCTTTCTCTGTCTTTGTTTCTCTGCCTCCGCCCCCTTATTTTGGGTTAGCTTCTGCTTATCAGAGAAAACATTTGACCTTTTACTTTTGGGGACTGACTGGCTTATTTCACTTAGCATTATGGTACCCAGTTCCATCCATTGACTGGCAAATGCCAGTATTCCATTCCTTCTTATGGATGAATAATACTCCTTGAGTGCTTCATTATATATATATATATATATATATATATATATATATATATATATATATAAATATATATATATGAATGTATATATGAATTATATATACATAATTTATATATATATAAATGAATGAATATATATATATATATATATTTTTTCTTTATCCATTCATTTGTTAAAAGGCATCTATGTTGGCTCTGTAGCTTGGCTATTGTAAACTATGCTGCTATAGGTATTAATGTGGCTGCATCACTGTACTATGCTGATTTTAAATGTTTTGGACATATACTAAAGAGTTGGATAACTGGGTCAAATTCCTAGATTTTTCAGAAATCTCCATAATGTTTTCCAGAGAGGTTGCACTAATTTGCAGTTCCACCAACAATATATAAGTATATGCTTTCCCCACAATTTTGTCAACATATATTTTTATTTGTATTTTTGATAAATGCCATTATGACTAGAGTTAGATAAAATCTCAGTGGAGTTTTGATTTGCATTTCCCTAACTGCTAGAGATGTTGAATATATTTTTTATGTATTTCTTGATCATTTGTATTTCTTCTTTTGAGAAGTATCTGATTAGTTCTTTTGCCCATTCATTGATTGGCTTGTATGTTTTTATTTATTTACTTTTTTTGGTGTTAAGTATTTTGAATGCTTTGTATATGCTGGCTATTAATGCCCAATCTGAGGAGCAGGTGGCAAAGATCTTTTCCTACTCTGCTGGCTCTCTCTTCATGCTTTTGTTTCCTTTGCTGTAAAAAAGCTTTTTAAATTTGGTGCCGTTCAATTTATTGAGTTTTGATTTTATTTCTTGCACTAGGAGTCAGCTCCTGTGCAGACATGAGGGAGTGTTGAGCCTATGATTTCTTCTAGCGGTTGCAGAGTTTCTGGTTTAAATCCTAGGTCTTTAAACCACTTTACATTGATATTTGTGCAGGGTGAGTGATAGGAGTCAAATTTCATTCATCCTCATGGATTTCCAGTTTTCCCAGCACCATTTGTTTTTTTCCAACATATGTTTTTGACACTTTTGTCTAGTATCTGATAAGTATATTTATGTAGGTTTGTCTCTGTGTCTGCTATTCCATTTATCTTCATATTTATCTGGTGCCGGTACCAAGTTGAGTTTTTTTGTTTGTTTGATTGTTTGTTTTTAACTATAGCTCTGTAGCATAATCTGAAGTTTTAAAGTCCTGTATTTTGATATCTTCACCTTTTCTCTTCTCACTGACAATTGCTTTCCCTATTCTGCATCTTTTATTTTTCCAAATGAATTTCAAAACTGCTTTATTTAGTTCTGTGAAGAATGTCATTGGAATTTGATGGAGATTACATTGAATCTGTTGTAGCTCTTTTGGTAGTATGGCTATTTTGACAATATTAATTTTACCTATCCAAGAACATGGGAGGTCTTTCCATCTTCTAAGGTCTTCCTCAATTTCTTTCTTCAGTGTTCTGTAGTTTTCATTGAACAGAAGCTTCACCTCTTTTGTTAGATTGATTTCCAAGTTTGTTTTTTTGTTTGGGGTGTTTGGCAATGGGATAGTTTTCCTAAATTCTTTTTCAGCAGATTCATTTTTGGAGTATAGGAATGCAATTCATTTATAAATGTTGATCTTGTATCTTGCTAGTTTGCCAAGTTCGTTTATCAGCTCTAGAATTCTTATATAGAGTATAAAAGTAAATTATTCAAAATAGGAAATTAGTATTTGCTGATGTCAAACTCTTTCAGGATTTATGTAGTACCATGAATTCCATTCATTTGTTTTTCTTTTTTCTAATGTAGATATTTAAAATATTTTCATAAAATAACACATACCTAGGAAGTCAAAATTAAACAGAAGATTGAGTAATTATCTGATGGATTTATTATTCATAGATCACCTATGAGACAATAATTCACCTTCTTGCCCGAATATCCTTTATTGGCCTTTTATGGGTTGGGGGTATGGGAATATCAGACATGACATTTAAGAGCTGCACATTTATTTTGGCTATAAAAGCATTGCGTTCAAACAAGTATTCTTTGTTGAAGTTGCTTGAGTTCCTCATGCTGGGATATGACACATGCCTGTTTGTGTTAGCCGAATTTGCTTGGCAAATGACTAGTGAGAAGTTATTGTCAGCATTGCTACTACTCCAACTTGCACCTAGCCAGTGTGACCTGTCAATAGCTATTCTTCCTTCTATATATCTTACATATCTTGCCTCAAAAAAGATTATTCATTGCTCTTTTGCTTGTTAATTTTTTCTCTGATGTTTAATGAAAGTTTGTATATTTCTCTCTTAACTTTGGACTTCCAAAACTTCTGACACTTCATGAAGCTCTTGAGCAATTTCCATTTCCAGAAATAGCAAAGCATCCTTCTGAGATGTTGTTAAAACCTGTTTTAATATAGCATGTGTTTATTTAAACTCAGTGCCAAATAGCTCCTTGGTGGTAGTTTCTGCTCATAGCCAAAGGTTGAGTAGGCCATGGAGAATAATTGTAAGCATGAAGGAGGCGGTTCTGTGACAAATCTAAAGCCCTCTAGGGAAGAAAGTTCTAGCAAACACAGCCTTTGCTTTTGAGGAGTAAGGATCTGTCTTCATTTTTCATCTTTGGGGCATTAAGTTTGTCAAATTCTAATACATTGCTAAGGTTCCATGGGAAGCTGGATATTAATGTGCCATTTCTCTTTGCTAGGATGGAAGAAATGTGCATCATAATATCTGCTAACACTTGAGATGACAGCTGAGCTAGCCAGAAAAAAGGAACGCAATTCACACATGAAGGCAAGTTTCTGCTTTTATCATCGTACCACATGTAAATAATGTCACTATTCATTTTTGAAGAATAGAGAAAGTAACTCCTTAAAATTGCAGAAAGAAGTGAAACACAAACACATACACTACATAATGTTTGCGAATGCAAACAAAACAATTGCTGAGAAAAAAACGATGAAGATAAGGAACATTACATATTTTGGCAAATGATTCTTGAGTACATTAGGACCTCAAATTAAAAGATTTTCCCACAATGTACAATGGAAATGGAAGGTGATATGTGTTTCTTTCTTTCTTTTTTTTCTTTTTTTTTTTTTTTTTTTTTTAATTCTCTCTCTCTTTTTGTCTTACTTAACAAAATTACTGAATAGCTTGTGTGCTTTTATTTAAATATCTTATCAGAGCCCGAACCTCCTGACAGTCATCCTGGAAAAGCCACCTGCCTTCGGCAGCAGCCCATGCTGCTCTTCTTGTCCCCTGACTGATTTGCATGCTCTCTCGGGTGTCCCCAGCAACAGGTGTCTCATTAGCACCTGAGCGGTGCCAGCTTCTGAGGAAGGCTGTGAACTGATTAAACACATGCTCCATTTTTATCTCTTTATGAGTCATTACTTAAAGGTTTTATCACCAGATTGCCACACTTAATTACGTGGAGCCATAATTAAATATGAGCATTCTTAGGCTTGCTTTTTAAAATTTAGTTTCAACTTCAGTGACATGTTTTGCTGTTTGCTAATTTAAAGCTATCTTTAAAAAAAAAAAAAAAAAAAAAAAAAAAAAGCCGTAGGAGGAGCTTTTTTTAAAAGGGGCAGAGTGGCAGAGGATCTTTATTCTTTTTTACCCCCAGTTTTTTCGCACCTCAATTTCAGGGGAAAAAAAAAAAAATCTTATGCTGCATTTAAAGGCTTAGAGAAACTCACCAGAAATAAGGGTAATTAAATTAGAGTGTGCTAAGTTTGTTTTTATAGGGTGCAGGAAACTAGGGTATTGCTTGCCTTGTAAATTATGATTTAACTAGGAAGCTGTGAAGGAAACCTCAGGCAGAATCGCTATATGAATTTTCTCTTTTTCTTGTGTTTGGAAGACATGTTAGTTGGATGGAACAATACAAAATCACCCATTTTTTTTCAAGACTATGATAAATAATTATGTTTTGATTTTTCTCCTGAATATACTTTTATTTTCTATTTAGGCCAAAATTGCATGGTTAAAATCATCTCATGTCTTGTTTATTTGCTCTGGTTTTATTCAAACTCTCTGGCAGTAACTAAAGCCCCTCTCCACATAATCAATTGCCAAATATTATGGTTAATAAAAGGTGTCCCCCAAAAGCTCATGTGTGAGACACTGCAAGCAAGTTCAAAGAGGATTCTAAGAGCTGTGATCTAATCAGTGTATAAATCCACAGATATGGATTAAGTGGGCAGTGACTGTAGCAGGTAGGGTGTGGCTGGAAAAAGTTGGTCACTGGGAGTGTGCCTCTTGGCACATGAGATGACGTCTGAAATCTGAAGACACTATGAGAAGGACACTTTAGGCAACCTCCTTCTTTTTAGTTACCACACTTGCCTCTCAAGCACTCCCTTCTTCAAGGCTCACAGCCTAAAACTCAGTCCTCCTTTGTTGAAAATTCCTTTCCTTACCTCAGCAATTGTTCTCATTCTGAATTCCTCCAAGGAAGTCCACATTCAAGAAAATGTCCTGGGCATCATCCCCATGGAGTTACATTTCTTCTGTCAGATCCTTATAGGAGGCTAGAGAGGATTGTGTGTGGTGATGGCAGAGGATAAGATGTGATCTCAAAACCAGGGATCTAAGTGAAATCTCCCTGTACAAATTTTTATTTCCCATTTTCCTATGGGTGAGAACTGGTTTAGCTGGTTTCTTCACTCATCAACCAACTACAATAATTTGAATGACTTGTGTTGCTGATGTGAAAGAAAAGACACGACAAAATGAAATCAAGCAGGAATCCTCTTCACCATAACTGGATTCAGCAAAAGATAAACCCAAATAGTTGAAAAGATATTTGCTTTTCTATCTCTTTGGTTACCTTTTTTGTTGGGTGGGGGGGGGTAGAGCACTGGAATACTGGGGACTGAACTCAGGATCACTGGACCACTGAGCCACACCCCCAGCTCTATTTTGTATTTTATTTAGAGACAGGGTCTCACTGAGTTGCTTAGTAACTCGCTTTTGCTGAGGTTGGCTTTGAACTTGAGATTCTCCTGCCTCAGCCTCTGGAGCCACTGGGATTATAAGCATGTGTCACTGCGCCCGGCAATCTTTGGTAACTTTTTTTTCCCCCCTTCTGATCTATAATAGGAATTTTCCACGAAAAATAATTTAGCTTTATTTTTTCCATGCTAACTTTGGGTCCAAAGGTTTTCTGTTAAGACTTCCAAATTGTAATATTAATATTTGAACTTCCTGGGACCTTCTTAGATAGCACGTACATCTCCACTGCTTGAGGCATCCCTTCCCCTGAAGGTATTATATATCCTGTCTTTGGGAAATCATCTTTCTCCATATTGAGTTACTTCTCTCCTAAACAGTACAGAAACCTCATTCATGACTCTAGAAGTATGTTGTAGCCTATTTCCTTGAAAGAGACACTGGTATGAAGAAACTCAATCTTTTTTTTTTAATATTTATTTATTTGCTTTTAGTTGTACACAATGCATTTTTATGTGGTGCTGAGGTTTGAACCTGGGCCGCACACGTGGTAGGCAAACGCTCTACCGCCGAGCCACATCCCCAGCCCCAAGAAACTCAATCTTTAAACAAAAGGTTGGATGCCCTTTTATCTAGGGAAGGAAAAAAGGTTTTTTTTTTTTTTTTTCATTACATTTCCATTTCATTAAGGTTCCCATTAAAATAGGAACAGAATAGAAATTAGTACTTGTATAAATTAACCTGCTATGTTACTTTTAGTGCCTTTTTTCTCTTTTGCCCAGGAAATGACTCTGGTTTCAATTAAATTAAGTTTGGTTATATGTTTTCTCTCTGAAAGAAATGGTTAGGATGGGATATGATGGAAAGGAATTTCTCCCAACAGTTTTTAACAAATGTTTTACAGTTTATTTTGAATTAACTGTGACCATTTCTTCCTGCTACATTTTTACTTTAGAGTCCCTTTTTATGAATTTAATTTTTGTCATGTAGACTGAGTGTCTTGGCAAAAGAAAAGAAAGAAAAAAAAAAAAAAAGAGGCTAGTTTGATGGAGTTCCAGCACAATCTAATTCCTTCTGGAAACATTTGTTTTCAGGCCTCAGAGAAGAAGTGCAAAACGGGATTTAGAAAGATTAATACTTAGAAAATGGTGAATGTGAGGACAAGTAAGCATTAGTTGAAGAGTTAAGGGAAAATCAAGAAATTAAAAATCTTATCAATAAGGAAGCTTTCAGCATGTTTTGAGAAAAATGCAAAGAAATGAGTCAAAAGTGGGTTAGTGAGGAGAAAAGGGTGAAAATAATGAAATAGAAAAGGCATTTCATGTTTGGGAAAAGACTGAGAATAGGATGGGCTAGAAAATGTCCTTTTCAATTGCTTGTAACCCATCCATTATGCTTGCAAGTACGTAAAAATTGAACTGTCCACCATTTTTCCAGAATCATGATTGGTATCCAATCAATGCCCATATAATAGAAGGTATATTTATTTTCTATTCTTCTCTTATTTTAATATTTGTTAATAGATTTTAAAAATGCCAAGTCTCATCTTCTAAGGTTATCATTATTATGTTTTAATTTAAAGCAGAAATAGCAATCTCAATATATATATATATGTCTATATATATATATATATATATATATATATATATATATATATGAAATGCACTTTTTATGGCATGCAATTTCTTAAAAGAGCATTTATTATTCATCCTATCCTTGAAACAAATGCTTGGGATATTCAATTGCCTATTGTTGACTGCAATCAGTCCTCCTATTTCTGCCCACATCTGGAGGTCTTTTCAAGGAAATTCTTTGAAGAAATAGTATGGGAATTCAAATCCCAGCATTTATCCATTAAGAACTTATATAAAAAGAGACTTTCTGAGCAATTCATGTTGCTTGTGCTTAATTCAAATATAAGCAGCATGAAGCCTTCCGGAACATTTCAAATCTTAGAGGACTCTTTTTAATTGTTAAATATTGAAGCAAAACATGGTTAAGAAGATAGCACATCTTTTTAAAAAGTCCTTTTATTTTCTTTAAATGCTTTTAAGTTTGTTAGAAAAATGAAGTAAATGTGTGAAGTGATGGGCATATAGATATTACTTTCTGTGTTTTAAATATTTAGCCATTAAAAATAAAATGAAATAAATGAATAAATTATGACTTTATTTTCTCCTAGTATATCTGCATGTATTTTTTAGGCTTATTGTCACAGAGCTAGAGCTTTCAGGAAACTGAGGCAATGCAAAGCACCCCCCACCCTCACCCCAATTCTTATGATCAAGTCAAAAAGATTTCAGACAAATCACCTAGAGTAACAGGCAATGAGTTTATTAGTAGGGATAGGAAAGGAAAAAAATGGGACACTTTCAGGGAAAGAGTGGATCCTGTTAGGAGAGGAATAGAATGTCTCTCCTGTACTTCAGGTTTATTAGGAATCCCAGAGAAGTTTCCAGAGAGTCCCACCCAGGTCCATCTCTTGACTGTTGACTTTCAGCAGGATGACATCAGACTATCATGTCCCCACTGCCATGACAACTCTAGGTCATGTTGGCTCATGTGCACTGGTTCTAATTGGAGTATTAACCATAAATTCCTACAGATTTTACAGTTAGGAGGAATTATCCTTATCTTCCTGAGTTTTGGGATCTAGTCTGTGAAAATGGTCACAGAGATCTCTCACTTCAGGGTACCTTGAACTCCTCTTATCAACATTATTTTGGGCCTACATTTCTCCTGCAGATAACAGATAGTTTGCTGAAGAATGTGACATGTCCTGTCCATTTAAGCCAGGCAGAGCTACAGTTAAATTGTGAAGAAGAAATAAGATCAATCAAAAACATATAAAAATTGTTCATCATCTCTAGTGGTTAAAGAAATTCAAATCAAAACTACTTTAATATTTCATCTCACTCCAGTCAGAATGGCAATTATTAAGAATACAAGCAACAATAAGTATTGGTGAGGATGTGGAGAAAAAGGCACACTGTTTCATTGTTGGTGGGACTGCAAATTGGTGCAACCACTATGGAAAACAGTATGGAGATTCTTCAGAAAACTTGGAATGGTACCACCATTTGACCCAGCTATTCTACTTTTTGGTTTATACCCAAAGGACCTCAAATCAGCATACTTCAGTGATGCAGCTACATCAATGTTTAGAGCAGCTCAATTCACAATTGCTAAACTATGGAAGCAACCCAGATGCCCTTCAACAGATGAATGAATAAAGAAAATGTGGTACATATACACAATGGAATATTACTTAGCCTTAAAGAACAATGAAATTATGACATTTGCAGATAAATCAGTGGAGCTGGAGAATATCATGCTAAGTGAAATAAGCCAAATCTAAAAAACCAAAGGCTGAATGTTTTCTCATAAGCAAATGATAATCCATAATGAGGAGTCATGGGTGGGGAAGAATGAAGGAACTTTGTATTGTGCAGAGGGCAGTGAGGGGAAGGGAGAGGATGTGGGGATGGAAAAGATGGTGGAATGAGATGGGCATTATTACCCTAGATATATGTGTGATTAAACTAATTGTGTGACTCTACACCAGCCAGAGGAAGGAGAAGTTGTGCTCCTTTGTGTACAATGTGTCAAACTATATTCTACTGTCAACAAATTAAAAAACAAACAACACATAAAGTTGTACAAATATGTTGGAAAATACTTTGTCAATATTATAAAAAAATCTTTATTTCTAGGTATTTCTAAGTTTGCAGTGCTTGGTAGTTTTTAAAAAGTTTTAGTCTTAGGAACATTTTACAGTTTTAGTAATTATTCAAACTTTTTAAAATAATGAGCTTTAAACAATTGGGTTTATATGACTTCTCCATATTGATAATTACTGTATTAGAAATTAAAATTGAGAAATCCTGAAAAAATTATAATACAAAAGCATATGTTCTAGTAGGCTTAAGAATGATGATGCCACTAGCCGTTGGAAAATCCCCTTATGCACACTAAATAGCATGAAAATGAAAAGATGAGACCTCTGTATGATTATGAAAAGATACTGATCTTGCATATCTGAGTCCCCACATATTACATTACACAACAGATTTCTGGTATTCAATGATTCAGAAAATTTTTACACATGTCTGTCAAGTTACACATACAGGGATATTAGTGGAGAATTATTTGAAGAAAGGTAAATTTAAAAAATATTAAAATGGTCATCAATATGGGAAATTTTGGTGTGTTCCAAATTGGAAGCTTATGCAGTACTTAAAATATATACATTGTAGCTTTACATTAGTATAAAGGATATAGAAGTTTTGAAACTTCATTAAAGTGAAAAAACAAATTTCTGAAAAGAATCAGACTAGTTTATACTTTACCTAAAATTTGAAAACGCATACCTAATAATCCTGTATATTGTATTTATAGATACATATTTATGTGTATACATATATGTACATACATATTTATGTATGTGTGTGTGATTAGCTATTATACATGTATGTGATATAATACACACATTTAACACATATGCATGTAGGAATGAAGATACCAAATTAGATTGACCAGTTTGGATTGACCAGACAGGAAGAGAAAAACTATTGGAGATGTGAAAAATCAACAAAAACTAATTTAAATTTACATGAAAATGTTTTATCTTCAACATCTAAAAGGAGAAAAAGCTGGGAATTTATCATTCAATACTATATGTTTATTTTGAGTCAAAATTTTTAAAAAATGGCAACATAATTGTATGGAATCTTATGTGAGGTAAATAAAGAAATACTTGCTATATTAATTTATAATGTTATAGCACCATGTTTCAATATATATATCATTATAGTAAAAAGTTAACCCAAAGTGTCTTCCAAAGTGTCTTCCAAAGTGTTGCTGCCTGAAGCGATTGCCAGCTGGAGCAACAAAGCCGCGGGAATAAGTTCAGAGGCAGACTGGAAACGAACAGGCTTTTTATTCTGCCAGCTTTCTGCTCCAACAACACCCCGACATGCAATCCACATTCCACCACAAAATGGCACTGACTCGATCCACAATCCCCCGGGCCAAGTTTCTCGAGATCATGCAAATGGCGCCAACCCGATCCACAACATCCCAGGCCAAGTCTCACGAGACTATGGAAGGTGATAATGCTTATGGCTCACAGCTAACTGCAATCTTAGCTATCTCCTTAATTAGGGCTCCTGCACCAAAGCATTTAAAATAATAGTCCAAGTGTAATAAACTCATTTTTCCTTTTAAAAAAATCCCTAGGTGATTTGTGGTGATTTTATTGGAGATGAATGGAGTAGATGAGGTTTACCATGCTGTGGAGTTGATATTAAGAACATCTATCTTAAAAGTAACCTTTTGTCTGTTTACCCATTGAACCTCTAATCTGAGAAAAATCTGATTAGTTTCAACCAGAGTTAGATTCAATTTTAATGGAGACAACATTTTTTTTTAACTGAGTAGGCAGAATCACTTCTCTTTTTTTTTACACTTATCTTCTTTCAATTATTCTTTATAAGTTCAGAGGCAAATGTAATCACTTTAATGTGATTGATCTTAAAATTGATGGCTAGAATTGTCAGAACCTCCATTGTAGACTGGGTCATATCTCCTTCTATAACTTTTACTCTTCCCTTTTTACCTGGCATATGTTTGGACAAAGATAGGCATTAGTGAAACCATTGCAATCCTTCCTCAAAACATCACTCATTGGGGAAAAAATAAGCATGTATAAAATTGTCTAAAATATATGAAACATGAGACTGCAGATAAACCAAAAAGACAGAAAAGATTTTCTAAAGACTGCTTTTTTTTTTCCCCTCATGGAAACAAACAGCCAAAACCTCACTTCTACATGAAAAACAGAACAATCATTCTGTTTGTCAGGACCACTGAGCAGAGTTGTAAGCATCTTTTAGACATTTGTTTTAGGAACTCAGTCCATCTTTGACAGACTAATTGCTTGTTCAGTGAAGAGAAATTCCAATGACAGATAATGATCCCCTTTGGTTAAACAATTCTTCTTCTGGTGATGTCATCTATGCCGGTGTTGGAAGGAGTCTCTGAAAAATGCTTTCCACTTAAAAGGCATTTTCTCTCTGATGGAAACATCAATTTGTCCCCCAGTCCCCATTAAAAAATAGTAGAATAAATACACATTAAAAGAACTTGAGGGGCTGGGATTGTGGCTCAGCGGTGGCACTTGCCTAGCATGTTTTCCTCAGCACCATGTACTAAACACATTGTGTACAACTAAAGCAAATAAATAAATATTTAAAAAAAAAAAAAAAAAAAAACTTGAAGGAGTGGTTTCATTTTTTTCTATGTCTGCAGTTAGTCAGTTTCAGAGCCTCAGTTGCTTTGATTCCTAACTTTAATTATGTATCCCCAAACACTGGAGTGCCAGGGATCTATCAGTGCAACCAGCACACTGCTTTTCTTGAGTTGTTTTCTTTCTGTCTTGGAGTATTTGCTTTCTAAAATCTTGTGACATGAAGAACAAGACTTCAAAGCTCACAGATAATGAGTTAAACAAGAAAACTTTGTGGTTCCGGATGCTTTCTTGAGTTTAACATAAGGGAAATCTAACTTGACCTCACTGCAGGGGTGGTCACATCTTCAGTGATCTATTGGAGTTACATGTGTGTTCCAATTTGTGGTCAGAACACAAAATTTGGGGTAGGGGTTTTGATGGAGGTCGCATACCAAGGGTCAGTCATCATATTGAAAATATCTAGGAGGACAGCAACCAGGAAGGTGAAAGATCTAGAATCCACCTCCTATTTGGATCTCTTGAAAAAAATCTTGACAAAGTTATTGTGAAGAAAGATAAGACAAAACTTGTATCAGACCGTTTTTTTTTCCTTTTTCTTTTTAGTCTCATATAACTGAGAAATGTCACGTGCTGAAGAGATACCATCTCTGCTACTCGGAAGAGTAGAGCTAGCACCAATACATTAACATTATAGAGCAAGTGATGTTTTACACCAATATATTGAAGAACTTCCTTGCAGTCTAAAGATATAATTGTTGATGAGAATATGAACTCACTGCTTCTCATTTTGTTTATGAAGCTGGAGAATGGCCTTTCAGAGTTTTTTTTTTTTCCATGATATTTTTCAAGCATTGAATATAAGTACATTTCTCTTTCATCTCTGAGTTTTGACAACTGACTTGTTCCACTTGTGCTGGATCCTGTCGGACATTGGGAGGTTTGCTTCAGTGTGATCCCCACAACAGCTTCCTTGGAGGAAGGGGTTGGTGTGAAGTGTCAGGTAAAGAAACATAGAGCTTTCTCAGAGATCCAGAGGAAACACAGACATCGTGTTAAAATTGAATTTTTAACCCAAATACAACATAATGGCTAATACTGTAATGACAGCTACATTAGTATTTAGAGGCTAAATATGTGATAAAAATGATATGTCAATTAATTTTAGGACCTTAGTTGTTTTATGTATACACAAAAGAGTAAAAACATACAAGCATCCTAAAAGAAAATATTTCCAAAAGAATGCTTTAGCCAGTTGCCAGTAATCCTGTTGACCTGGGAGGCAGAGGCAGGAGCATTGCAAGTTCAAGACCACCCTCCATAACTCAGCGAGACCGTGCCCCCAAATAAGTAAGTAAATTAAAATGGCTGGGGAAGTAACTCAATGGTAAAGAGACTCTGGGTTAAATCCCCAGTACCAAAAAAAAAAAAAAAAAAAAAAAAAAAAAAGGTATGCTTTATCATAGTCTGTACATTTGTTTTGTTTTATAAATAGAAACCCCATAGTAATTTTCTGGTACTTCTTTCATACTATATACTGCTAGTCATTTGTTTTATTAATTCATACATTTTAAAATTTACTTAACAAGTAGATGCATGTAAATGTTGGAGGCATGGAAGAAAACACATTTGAATTTTTAATTTATACAATAGTGGAGGCAGGCAAGTTCCAAATCTTCAGGGTAGCCCATCAGTCTAGCAAACCAGGGTAGAGTTCATGTTGTGGTTAAGGTCCAGAGCCATCAGACTGGACACCCAAGGAAGATCTGATGTTGAGGCGCAAGACTGAAGGCTTTCAGGCTATAGATCAGAGACTAACTAATCCAGCATTTGGAGTCCAGGGGCTGTCTACTGAAGAATTTTATCTTGCTAAGAGGAAGCCAGTCTTTTGTTCTATTCAGACTTTTGACTGAAAGGATGAGGCCCATCCACATGTGGAATATAATGCGTTTTACTTAATGTTCACTGATTTAAATGCTAATCTCATCTCCAAACACTCTTATAAGAACATCCAGAATAATGTGCAACCAAATAAGTATCTGGGTCCTGTAACACATAAAGTTGTCACAATTTGATAGGTGACACTGAGGTTAAAACAAAACTGCGAAAGATAAAAGGGTAAAGAAATTCGGGAAGTGGGAAGAATAATCACATACGAAAAGACATGTTTTGTGTTTGAGAAACAGAAGGAAAACCAGAAAGACTAGAGTATAGCGAGAAAGGAAATTGAATGAGGAAAGTGTTGGAAAAGTAGGCAGGGGGAAAATTATATAAGACAGTGGTTTTAAATCTCAGTTCCTGGAATTACTAGAGAAGCTTAAAAAAAAAAAAAAAAAAAAATCTTTGGAGTATGTGTAACCGAAAGTTCTCCATGTAATTCAATGTGCAGCCAAGGTTGAGAAGCCCTAACATAGATCATGTGCTGAGATTTTATCCCAAGTTAAAGAAGATCTTATTAGAAAGTTTTAAGAAGTGAAGGTACATGATATGTTCCGTGTTTTAAAAAATCATTATGGAAGAATTCTGGCTCCAGAAATGACAGGACATCCTACTGGATAACAATCATACATTTGGATAAGATAGTGTAAAACAAATAAGAGTTTGGGAGAGCAAACAAAAGCAACCAGGAAATGGAATCTGACTTCTGACTTTGAGGAAAAATTATGTCATCTATCTATCTATCTATCTATCTATCTATCTATATATTTTATCTCTATCCTCTGAGGGCATGTTCTGATACATGTAATGCACCTTGGCTAGAACTCAAGCAGAAAGCTGCAATTTTATTGTCTGGAGGTAAAAGAGAATGGGGCTTTGAACTGCTGGAAATTGGGAAGTACTACAGAGGGAAACCTCAAACCTGCAACTAGTCCTCAGCTAGATTTGTCTGGCTTACATGGTATATGTGTTGGGGAGCCTCCAAGAAGCCCTGCAATAATCAAGGCTGAAGAACAGAGCAGAGGTTTCACCTGCTGCCTGCAGTGCAGAACACTGAGTGCAGAATCTGAATCCAGCCCAAGTAGAGGATCCAGGTAAACCTCTGGATTTTCTCTAAAATCCTGTGAGAGGTACTGTTCAAAAGCACAGATGAAGTTCTAGTGTAAAGTTCCAGATGAAGACCCAGAAATAAAAAAATAACTTATGGTAAAACCAAAACATATTGGTTATAAAAAGAAAAGGAAAAAAAAAAAAAAGAGAGAGAGAGAGAGAATTCACAGTAATTAATCAGTAATTTAACCAAATTTCAGCTAAAATAAAAATATATAAACCTACCATCCTCAATGTCTAGTATACAATAAAATTTACTGGATCAGTAAAGAAACAATGTCTACCTATGGTCTTAAAGAGAAAGCAATCCATGAAAATAGCAACCAAAATGACCGAAAATTGTAGCTAGCAGAAAATAATCTTAAAATAGCTTAAATAAATAAATATTCTCAGGACAAAAAAAAAAAAAAAAAAAAAAAAAAAGCAAATGACTAAACAAATGGGAAACCTCAGGGGTCATGGAAACATTTAGAAAAAAAAATAGAAATTTTAAAACTGAAAAATTACAATATCTCCATGAGAACTACATTTTAAAAACCTAACAATGGAATGATTCTGATGTTCTGATGTAACTTTTCTGTGTACATATACGAATATACTACAATGAATCTCACTATCATGTATATCCACAAAAAATTAATTAAAAAAATCAACTATTGGTAAATGACAGAAAGATCAATAAAGGGAAGGGAGAAGGGTACAGGGGAGGGAAGGGAAAGGAGAGGTACTGGGACTAAATTAGAACAAGATATATTCCATACTTTTATATGTCAAAGGGGGTTCTACTATCATGTAAATTAAAAAGAAGCAATAAAAAACATAGCAGAAAGTGAACTGAAAGCCAAGTCAATAAAAAATTTTCAATTGAAGAACAGAGAAATTGAGTATAGTCTCAGTTACATTAAGAAAACATCAAACAGATGAAATTACATTTAAATAAAATTCCTGAAGCAAAGAGAGAAATATTTATTATGATAAAGGACAATTATTTCTAAATTTGATTAAAAAATGTCAACCATCAGGACAAAAAGATTAGTCACTACAAAAGTCATGATATTTCTAATATTGCAGATATACTGTAATAAACAAGTTTTATGAACAAATTTATGCCAATAAATTTGAAAACTTAGCTGAAATGGAAAAAATACCTTTCAAATTATTTCTAAAGAAAATTTCATATCCAGGTAGTTCTGTTGTTGAATTCTATAAAGCACTTAAGAAGGAAAGCAAATCTTATACATTGTTTCATAAAACAAAGGAAGAAATAGTCTTTATTTTAAAAAACCAGCTTAACCCAGATGAAAACACAAAAACATCAGGAGAAAAAGTAAATCACAACTCAACATCATTGAACACAGACTGAAAAGATCCTTTAAAATTATTAGCAAACTGGATTAAGGAATGTTTTAAAGGATATATCATAATTTAATGATTTAATTCAAGATTGTAAGAAATACAAATTTAGTGTAAATGTCATATAAAAAAGAATAAAGAGGAAAAATCTTCTAACCCCAATTTTGAGATCATTTGACAAAATTTAGTATTTTTTATGGTTTTAAATTAATGAAAATATGAAGACAAATTCTATGAATTGTCAACTTGATTGGATTAAGAGATGCTGAGGATTAAGAGCCTTATGTGTTTGTCAGTGAGGGTGTGTCTAGAAATGATTGGCATGTGGGATACCCAACTGAAATGGAGACCCTCCCTAAGCATGAGCAGCACCATCCAATAGAATGATGGCTTAGATGGAATAAAAGTTTGAAGAACAATGAAGCAGAAGCAGATGCAAGCTCAATTCTTTCTGAATGCATTCTTGATTGCTGCTTTGATCATCTGAGGATTTCAGACTCTCACTTCTTCACTCTTCCAAAATGGATTCTGCCAGTGATTCTCCAGAAACCTTCTTACTCAGACTAGAGTAGCACATTGATAACCTCTTGTTCTGGGGCTTTATCCTCTTGGACTGCTCAGTTACTGGTTCTTCCAGCTTTCCAGCTTGCAGATGACCATTGTGGACTATCCAGCTTCTGATTGTGTAAACCAAATTAATATGTCCCCTTTTTATAATTATACTTCCCATTGATTCTGTTCTTCTAGAGAACCCTGACTAATACACAAACTAAACAGCTGGAGACCTCTTCAATCTGACAAAATCATCATGAAATTCAAAGTTGACATCACTCATTATATGAAAACATTAAATGCTTTCTAAGTGGGAATAGTGGGGATTGGAAATCTTGCAAGGATATCTGTTTTACCAGATTATTCAACATTGTACTTGGGGTCCTATCTAGTGCAACAATGTAAGAAAAATAAACATCAACAAAAATATTGATAAATCATGAATTAATGATGATTTACATAGAAAATATTAAGCATGTACCAAGTGCTACTAGAACTAATGAGGGTTTGTCAAGGTCATGGGAGACAGGTCATTATACAAAACAGTATTTTTGTATATTAGTAACAAAAATTGAAAAATAAAATTGAAAAAATTCCTTTTCAATCACATCAAGAAGCTCAAAATCCTTATGAATGGATTTAACAAAAATATGAAAAACCTTTGCAAAGAAAACAATAAAATATTGATGGAATAAAAAAAAACTAAATAAAAGGATATGTATTTAAAGGATGGATTATGTATGGATTAAAAGATGTCCATTCTCAACAAAATCAAATTGTAGTTCCATTGAATCCTAACTAACCTTTTTTGTCAGTAGACATTTACAAGTTAAATATGAATTTCATGTGAGAATACAAAAACACCCAAAAAATACAAAAATAAGCAAAGCAATCTGAAAGTAAAGAACAAAGTTGGCAGATGCTCTATGAATACAAGAGTAACTATCAGGCTATTAATATCAAGAAAGCGTGATGTTGGTATGTGAATAAACAGACCAAAGCAGGGGAATAGAGAATGCAGAAATATTCCTTATTTTTGGTCAATTGATTTTAACTAAAGCTTTGAGTCAATTCAATGGAGAAACGAAACTTTTCCAAGACTGGATAGCTAAGGAGTAGGGAGTGGGTGTGAGAGTGGGGAACCTAGATACCTATATAGGGAAAAAAATGATCTTCAATGTTTTTCTCACTTTGCACACATAAAAATAATACAATCCAGATAATAGACTAAAACACAAAAACTGTTACTACAAATTTCTAGAAAGAAAACTACATGATGATTTTTATAATCATAAGATAGCAATGCTTTCTTGAAAAAGACACAAGGAAACACTAACAGCGGCAAAGAAAAAATAGACACCTAAATTATAATCTATGCTCATCCCAAGACAGTAAGAAAATTAAAAAAAAAATAAAGCATATGCTAAGACATTTATTATAAATATATCTGAAGGACTTTAATACAGAATATACAAGTAACTTCTACAGATGAATAATGTAAAGAAAACCAAATGAAAATAAGCAATGGATGTGAGTGGACATTTTCAAAAACAAAATTCACACGTGGCTAATATTTACATGAAAAGATGTTGAAATTGCAAATTAGAACCTCAGTTTGCTATTACTATATTTGGTCATTTCTTTAGCCTCTAGAATGGCTAAAATGAAAGACTATCAACATGAAATGTTGGAGAAGATGTAAAACAACTGAAACTCTCATATTTTTTTTTGTGAGACAAAGCTATTTAAGAGAGTATGTGGTAATTTGTTATAGAATTTGATATATGCTTACCATATGATCTAGCATTTCCAATTGTAGGTATAGCCCTGAGAAAAATAAAACTTATGTCCAGACTTAATCCATATTTTCATTACACCATTACTCAAAATAGTATAAAAACTGCAAAAAAAAAAAAAAAAAAAAAAAAAACCTAATGTTCATCAGTGGGATAATGAATATGAAAATGGCTATTTACTACAATGGAATCTTACTATGAGGTTAAAAAAATCAATTATCAATATTTGTAGAGACAAAGATGAATTTTGCCAACTTTATGTTGAGCAAAATAAGTCTGCACATTGACGTGAAAGGACACAGATTATATGGTTTCTTTCATTTGTGAGCAAGAACCAGCAAATTAATCTGTAGTGAGAGTTATTAGAACATTGAGTATTATGTTAGACAACTTCTTGATGCTAGGACAAATACCTGTGAAAAACAACTAGGAAGAAAGATTTAGTTTGGTTCATGGTTTCAGAGGTTTCAGTCCATGGTCAGCTGACTCCATTGCTCTTGTCCTGAGGTGAGGCAGAACATCATGGTGGAAGGTTATGATACAGGAAAGCTGTTCAGCTCATAGCATCTGGGAGGCAGAAAGAAAGGAAGGGGCTGGAACTAAGATAGACCTTTATAGCACACACCCCTAGTGATCCACTTCTTCCAACCTGGTCCTATTTCCTACAGTTTCAACCCCCTCCCAATAATGGCATCAAATTATGAATGCATCAATTGATTAATACATGATAAATTTAATGCCCTTATGATCCAATCACTTCCCAGAGGGCCGCCCTCTTCCCCAACATTACTGAACTGGGGATCAAGCCTTCAACACATAAGTCTTTGGGGTGCACTTCATATCCTGCAATGGCAGTTAATTAAGACTGGGAATTGACTAAGAGAGGCTCATAAAAGATATAAGTAAAATGATATCCTGATAAGAGGAACATATGCCTTTACTGGTAATCTTCAAATTGAACATTGGAATTTAGTGCATTTCTACTAAGTGTATACTTTAGTAAGGTTTTCACTGCTGTGACTAAATGACCTTACAAGAATAATTTTAGAGGAGGAAAAGTTAATTTGGGAGCTCACAGTTTTACAGGTCTCAGTCCATAGAGACCTGGCTCCATTCCTCAGGGCTTGAGGTAAGTCTGAACATCAGGGAGGAAGAGGGTAGCAGAAGGATGCAGCTCAGGATATCCCACCAAAAAGAAGAGAGAGAGCTTGGCTCAACAAAGATAAAATATAAACCCCAAAGGCACACTCCAGGAACCTACCTCAAGACATACCCTACCAGCCTACAATTACCAACCAGTTAATCCCAATCAGGGGATTTGATGCACTGATTGGATTAAGCCTCTCACAACCCAATCATTTCACCTCTAAACCCTCTTGCAATATCTCATGACAATGAGCTTTTGAGGAACACCAAACATTTAAACTGCAACAGTAAAACTTTGACCTTGGTTTTAATAGTTTATGGTTAAATATGAAAACTAGAAGAATTAGAAGGCTCTTTCAGTATTTTTGACAGGAGATGATGTTAATTCAAAGTAGGATGCTAGGAAGGAGCTGGGGAAAAGTTAAGTTTAGAAATATAGTTTGAAGGTAAAGCTTTAAGGAATTGCTGATAAATTTGGCTACAAGCAATAAAAGATAAAGAGGGTCCAAGGATACTTGGTGATTTTGGTAAGGACAAGTAGGTAGATGGCATTTTTTCTTTCTGAAATGGTGAATAATAGGAAAGAAACAGTGTTGGAGAGTATTACCATTTGGATGTGATGTGTCCTCCAAGCTCTTGTCAGTGCAGGAATATTCACAGGTAAAATGATTGGATTATGAGAGCCTATAACCTGATCAGTCCATCCTAGTTTGAATGGACTGATTGGGTGATAATTCTAGATAGGTGGTGTGTGCCTGGAGAAGGTGGGTCCCTAGGGGGTGTGCCTTGGAAGAATCATTCTTCCTCTGGGCTTTCTCTCTCTCTCCACCCCCCCCCCCCTTCCTGACCCTGCCATGAGCTGAGAGTAGTTGTCCTGCGCTGGGCCCTTTTGCCATGATATGCTGCCACTCTTCAGGCCCAGAACAATGGGAGTCTGTCATTTATGGACTTAGACCTCTAAACCCTGAGCCCCAAATAATCTTTTCCTTCTCTAAGTTGTTCTTGTTGGATATTTTGATGACAGTGACTCAGAAACTAACTAAAATGAAGCAAGTGGGTATGATGAGTCAGGAGTCTGATCTTGCCAAGTTTGGACACCTTCTGTAATTTCTATACAGGCAGAGATATCAAGCATTCACTCGTATAGATCAGTCTGGTCTTCAATGAACAGGTCAGTGTAGGTTGTATACAAATTTCAAATGGTTAGGAAAAAGACTGTATAGCTGTGTGTAAGACTAGGGAAGCTTAAAATACAAAATCACCAGCTATGTATTGGATAGTTGTACAAGTATGTGTGTATATGTATCCCCTGAGTGACTCAATTAGCATTCTCTGAACATCGAGGTGCTTTTTTCCACTCTTCTTTCTAATCTTTACAGCTGAGCATTTTACAAAGAAAAGTTCTCACTAAATGTTTGTTCAATGTATTGACAATGAATGAACAAGCAAACATAAAGAGCTTTTTGTTGTTGTTGTTGGTGGTGGTGGTTGTCTTGAATTAGGAAAAGAAAATATATCAAAACAAAATAACTAACTAGTAAAGCACCGAACAAGAAATGCATCTGAGTACATTATGAAAACATTTTCCAGTACTTACAGATGATCTATAGGAACATCATGTATACTAATTTTATTATGAAATAAAAAGGGATATGAGACCTAAAAAGATCATGGTTTATATTTGTCTCTACCATTTGGAAAGTGAGGTTTGGGGCAAACGTCCTAATAACATTGTTTTCTTATCTTTAGATCTGGGATAATAACCATAAATATAATGAAGGATAGTTATGTATATCCAAAGGAATAAACAGTATAAGATACTTTCGGGATGGTCATGAGAAATGTAAATGCTGGTCATTAGCAATATATTTATTTTTGCTATTTATTATCACAATGGAATATCCAATGTTATATTCTACCAGAGTACTTTCATGGGAATCTTGTTAAAACATTAGCTGACAATGATTGCCATTGTCTTTTGAATTTTAATTTGTATGATCTGATAATAATAATAATAATAATAATAATAATAATAATAATAAAAGTCTAGAGCATCCATCTTGGATGAAAGATTTAGCCTCCCCTATGGTGAAGAGAAGATTCCAAAAGGCACTCCTTCTGTGAAAATCCATACACCATATTACTTGGAAGACTGGCCTTGGCCTGTATATGGGAAGTCACATTCCTGGAGATATTTTAACAACCTTATCCCAAGAACAAACAAGATTGCATCCTCCTTGGGCTGGATCATAAAGAGATTTCATCTGGCTTTATTCTTAGCTGAAGGTACCAAGGTCATGGACTCTGTTTCAGGAGAATCCCATCCACCTCCACTACTTGTTCCTGTCAAGGTGGAAGATGTATGAGGTCTGAAAGCAGCCATGCTTGACCGCTTGAAGAGTCATCCACGGCTGCCCCAGCCAGAACTCTGGGCATGCATGCACCATCTAGTATTGAGTGACTTCCCCAAACCAGGTTGTAGACAGCTCTGGATATGTGCAGCTGGGGCAGGTCCCTTTGGCATCAGAATATCATGAAAATAGAGAGCATCATGGAATGTGCTATGAACTCAGATGCCAGAGCAGCTGCTGCACACTGTCCAGCCAAACCACATGGCACAGTCCTGGGAGTCTATGAAACACAGTTAGAGCCTGTACAGTTCTTTGTAACACCACACAGCTGGGCCAAGTGGAAATGCACTGGAACCATGTTTGTAGAACTGAATTTGAATTATTGCTCTATGCATATTAATCTTGTGATCTTATGCAATACTCTTCCTCTGCTGGTTCTATTCAGTTTCTCATGTGTATAATTGGGGGATATTATTACCTATTTGTTAGAAATCATTTGAAGATTATGTAATCCCTTTTGACACTAGATATTCAAAACCAGTTAATCCCATTCTGCTTACTCTTGCTCTGGTCTAAATTAATGCTGCTTAAAAGAAATATAATGAATAACTTAAAATTTTAAAATTTTCTATTAACCACATCTAAAAAAAAAAACAGATAAAATTATTTCTTATAAATTTTGTATTAAACACAACAAATTCATGACATTATAATTTTAATTAAAGTATTTAACATGAGATTATTAATACAATATTTTTTTATTTTTTGTTTACATAAAATTAATTAAAATGAAATAAAAATTCAGTTCCTCACCCTAATTTGTCACATTTTTAGTGTTCAAAAGTGTGTCTGGTATTGGGCAGTGATGTATATAGGAGTGATGTATATATTGGTCTATAGGAGTTTCAGTTATGAGGGGGAAAGTGGGTAGATGAAGACAGAATAAAATTAGGTTGGCTAGGACTTGCCAGCGCCTAAGATAGGAAAAAAGTAGATTTATCAAAACTGGTGTGGAGTCATTCCTCAAAAGTAAGAGTTACGTTTTTGTAAAAATAGGGAAGGGGGAATCATGTGAAGGAACTAAAAGTCCAATTGTGTAGATGCTAGGTTGAGATGATACCCAGAGCCCTCCTCTGTAGAGAAGACTGGGAAAGAGCTGCCCAGGTCTACAGGAAACTCAGGTCATGGGGATCAAGTAGGGGTGTATGCGGAAGGAGATGGATGAGTTCTCCAGGAGAAGAGGTTTAAAGAGAGGAATAAGCTGTGGAAACTGAGCAACTTTGGTTTGTCTGTATTTAGTCTGCGGAAGGAAAATAAATTAGACTCAAAAGAGACACAAGAAGAAGACAAAAAAGTAACATCATGGAGACCAAGGGTTTAAGAAGCAGTAAGTAACACGGTGCCTTGAATGTTGCTGTAAAGAGATGGGGGGAGATGGAGGAGAGAAAGTGGCTCCCACTGCATCTGTCCCCTGCTGCCCCTGCTAACCTGTCCTCCTGCTCCGCCTTACTCCCCGGATCATCTCAGTCATCCACTATTCTGCTCTAACAGTCGTATTTACCAAAAAAGCACGGTCGCTTTTCCTCTTGCTAGCCTTATACAACATTTTGGTGATTTTTTTTTTCTTTTATTTGACTTTTCCATCCAGTAGGCTGATATTACTCAGCTCTCACTTCCTGTGTGCTTAACAATAGGGGTGCAGAAAGGACAAGATCCCTCCTTCTGAAGACTCCTCCTGTCTGACTTTTATGAGGACTGTCCCTGAGGGGAACTACCTATTCCTACCAACTCCAAACCAGTGTTTGTCAAGAAGAGACTTCACTTTCCTCAGGTTCTTCTTCCACTAGGGAGTTAGCTTGTAGAAAAGGGCACCCCTGGTTTCTCTGCCTCTCAGAAGTCTCCAGCTGTCATTGCTCCTGGTGAGGCTCCAGGCACACTTGGATTCCCAACAATTATTGGCTAAGATACTTGTCAATTATCTAGAGTAGAATTTTGTAAAGAATAATTCAGGTGATTTTAGGTGCTACTCTAACATTTTTCTGTCTGAGATCACTTAATTATTTTTCAAGTTTACTGTCTCTTTATGTTAACCTACAGTGGCTTTTAAACTTATTAATGATATTTCTGTAAATAAATTACTTTCAAGCAAATACATTTTAAGTAAAAACATAAAATAAGTTTTAAAATTCAAGTAAATAATGGTTACAGTACTTTATATAATTTATGGAAAAATCATAATGTTTCCAGTTTGAAAGCCCAGAATTAGAGAATGATAAAAGATTATGCAGCCTCAATATTAATTAGGCTGCATGACACCAACTCTAAATTCTGCAGAAAGATGCACTAAGTTATTTTAGTCATATTATTTTATAGTCTGAAAGCAGTGTCAATATCAAGAACTTAGAGGTATCTAAAACATTTTTGCTACTTGCAAATGAACAAGTTAGTCTCTACAGTTTCATGTGTGTGTAGAAGAGTTAATAATCAGCAATAGCAATAACACTGTACATTTATGTGGACTTCCCCAGACCCCAATTCCTACCCAGTGATGCGAAGAGGACCAGCTGCTGTCTGTACATGCAATGGGTTGCATTTGAGGAAAGAACTTTGTGTTTAAAGAGCCATAATCTTGTATAATATGCACAAAGCATGCTTTTCTATATTCTGGAGTGAGACACTATCTTTATTGTACTGCACTGAGCATGTTTGCTCCTTGCCTCTAGAGGAAAATATTATCTTTGTTCTCACTAAACAAACATTCATCAGTGGGTCCTCACTTCATAAGACATGCAGAATTATGGCAGCCCTACAGATAGTTGTCTCTTAATAACCAGCATTTTAATAGATACAGGGGGAAAAAGTCATCTTCATATATATTATACTGTGAATAGTTAACACATTCATTCACAGTCTGAGAGTCATTCAGCCACTCTTTATTTGGGGTGAAGGGATATTTATATTTATAGAGACTGGTCATTAATTATACTTGCAATGAGTTCTTTCATTAAAATAAGTAAACATAAAAGTCCAGATGTATTAGAAGCACATATCTATACCCATCCACTGACTAATGCACTTGTTTCAGATGGAACTTGTCAATTTTTCAATGTTTTTTTGGGAAAGAAAACCACAATCATAAAACCCAAAGGGGTATTAGTAAAACACTTCAAATGTGGCATTTTAGGATTCTATCATATTCTTTAGTAACACTTGCTCTGTGATGGCAGAGGTGGAGATTTGGCAGTTATGCCAAAATCTGACAATGTAAAGAATCTTCAGCCAAGTGTACATCAAAAAGATTCTACTAATTACTCCAAGAAAGCATTTTATTCCTCTAAAGGTATCTTGCAGCTGCCATATGCATCTGGGAAGGTACAGTTTCTTTTTGCTTAGTAGTAAATCCTTATGAAAATTTTATTGGTAAATTTCACAATTTATATATCTTTAAGATAAATTGAAATTGTATAGCAAGTGTGAAATCCAGTTTCATAAAACATACACAATTGATTAGTTTAAATCTGTATTTTTTTCAGACAGAAGTCAAATCTATTTTTAAAAGAAATCATGGGGTGGACAAAATACAGAGTGGTTAATTTGAAAGAAATGTATTTAGTGTGACCATTCCTAGGTGAGTTTACTTTCTTGAACATTCAATTAAACTTCTGGAGTTTATTTTCAGGGAAAACTATTTGTCTATTAAAATAAAATATGGGTGATTTTTTAAAATCAAGATGGTGGCTATGAATGGATATAAATTGTTCTTGGTAGTTCTTTGGTGGCACTTTTGAATGAACAATAACAACATTGGATAAATGGAATTAGCCTCTAGTTTAATACTAGAGTATTGGATCTTAGCATATTTTAAATTCATCAGAGATGATGCATAGCTTTCACTTATTTATTGATTGTCTGATTTTTGAAAAGGTAAAATTATGTGTCCCTGCATTCTTGAAGGTGTTAGAGATATCCCAAATAATTACACTAATTTGAAAATCAACTTGAAAGACTAAAGTCAAGTGAAAAATGGCTTCACAGTGGTTGAGATATTCCACTTATTTCAAAAAAAAATATTTAAAGAATGTGAGAATCACTATCTAGAAAATTTTAAATGCTTTGCAATGTGGTCTAAAAATAGAAGAAATTCTTTAGTTTAATTTGAGGGTATTTATTCTGCTTTAATTATTAGATGCAATAACACCAGAGAATTTTTGGCCTGTTATTGAGTGAATATGTTAATCAATGAATGTATCCAAAAGCCTTAGAACTTAAAACCTATGTCTCATATTTAAAATGCTTTTTACATATAATTTTACATAAATATTTAATCGGGACTATAACATATTATATTAATTTTTGATACAGTCTCTCTACTTTTCTCTATTTCTGCCATGTAAACAATCTTAATTATATTCTTTATGTTTTCTTTACTACAATATCTGATGATAGCATTAAGCACATTTATGAAGAGGTCTCATTGTTTTTTATGAAAATGTCCTATACCACTATTTATATTTATATTTTCTTGTTTATTTCTCAACAATTGTTTCAAAAATATTTCAAAATACCTGCCACTTAACATATTTCTATTTTTTCTTTTAATGTGAATGTATAGTAATATTCCTTGGTGTGAATATGCCTAAATTTATTTATGCATTTTCCCAGTAATGTTATATATTTTGTTTCCAGATGCTTTTTGCACTATCAACAAGGTTGTGATAAATTTATTTATTCATACATATCTTTTTGTACAAGTGCAATTATTTCTGGGAATATATTTCTAGGATTTTGCCTTTCAGAATAAAAACTATGTACACACACACACACCCCACACACACATATATATATATATATATATTTTTAATAAATTTGGTTGATTTACTTCTCAAAAGAGGTGACACTTTTCCACTTTCTTCAACAAAAAAACTTGAATAACATTTGTGTTGATAAATTTTGTCACTTTTTGTCACAGTGACAAAATACCCAACAAAAACAACTTAGAGAAGGAAATATTTATTTTGGCTCACAATTCCAAAGATTTCTTTTCATCATCAACTGGCTTCATGAATTTGGGCCTTAGGTGAGGCAGAACATCATGGTGGAAGGAAATAGTGGAGCCAAGCAGCTTACATTGTGATGGCCGGGAAAGAGAGAAATGAAGAGGCGGAGGACAAAATATAGTTCCTAAGGACCCACTTCCTCCCATAGGCTCCACATCCTACAGTTGCCACCACTTCCCAATAGTCCATCAGCTATGAGTCAGTCAATGGAGTAAGCCATTGATGAGATCAGAGCTCTCCTAATCAAATCACATCCCCAAAGCCCCGTCTCTCAACATTGTTGCATTGGGAACCAAGCCTTCAACACATGAGACTTTGGGGGATGCTTTATATTCAAACCATAACATATTGTTTCTCTACCTCTATCAAACATAGATTTGTATACATACTTTTATATATATGTATGCATACACACATGCATACATATATGTGCGTGTGTGTGTATACACACATATTTATATAAATTTTTTTAAGTTTAAATAGCATAGCAAGGGAAAACAAATATTCAGGAAATAACTCATCATTTTATTACCAAAAGAGGTTTTCATTCTTCACTATCAATGTACAAAGCCCAAATATAAGCAATTATAATGTTAATAAGCTACATATTAAATATAATGAACAATACAAAGTTGAACCACGTGATAGACTGTATTCGATCATTTTCACCTAAAATATGGCAAACTTTGTATCACTCAACCAAACATTTTTATGGCGTTTTCCAGATTCACATTTAATGATAAATAGATTTACTGCATATTTGTTGGGCTTCATGCCAGACACAGAACCTGATGTACCCACCAGGTGAGTGTCAAGTTTTTTCCAGGTCATATCTTTGGCATCCTTTCTCTGAGTGTTATTCATTTTCAGACTCAGTCTTGCTCTAGTTATAGCTTTGCTCCTTTCCCTTTATCTAACCACATTATCCCCTGGACATAATAACCACCCTGCATATGTGTTTTATAAAGTTAATTCAAATTACATTATGTTAGGTTTCTTCAGAAGAACATAAACAATAGAATAATAGAATATGTGTCATATTGTGTTAGTCAGCTTTGAGTCACTGTGACAAAAATGCCTGACAAGAACAATCTAATGGAGAAAATATTTATTTTACAGTTTCAGAGGGTCAGTTTATTGTCAACAAACTTCATTGCTCTGGGCCTTCATTGCTCTATCATGCAAAAGGGTGTTATAGAAAAATTCTGCTCAGATCGTGGCAGCCAGGAAGCAGAGAGAGAATGAGGAGCCATGCACAAAATATAATCCTCAAGGGCACATCTCTATTGATCTACTTTCTCTAACCACACTCCACCTAGCTACAGTCATCACCCACTAAAACATCTTAATGATTAATTCATCAAATGAATGAATTCACTAATTAGGTTATCCTCTCATAATCTAATTGTTTTATCTCTTAACATTCTTGCCTTAATACATGAGCTTTTGGGGGCACACTTCATAGCCAAACCATACGTGGTCCTGAAATGCTCATGTCCATCTCACAATGCAAAATACATTTAGTCAATATCTAAGAGTCCCTATTGTCTTAACAGTTCCAACCTTACCCAAAAGTCCAAGTTCAAAATCTCATCTGAGTCTCAAAGCAAACACTTGGCTTTGAGCTTCTGTAAAGAAAGAAAAAAAAATACAAATATCCAACATACAATGGCACAGAGTAAATATTTATAATCCAAAATGGAAGAAGAGGGTAATGGAAAGAAGGGATGACATTGAAACAAGACTGAAGCCCAGATGGGATAACACATCCTATAGCCCCATGTCTAGTATCTAGGGAAGCACATGGAGGTGAGGTGAGGTGGGATTTCCAAAAGGCTTAGAGATCCCTACTTCTTTAATATTGCTAGCTATAGTCTACATGACCTCTTTCTTAGGTTGGCTCTGTTCTCAGCCAGCAGTTTTCCTTGCAGATGTTCCACATCACTAGCATCTCTTAATCCCAGGGGTATCTGCTGCAGTTTTGACTTCATTATCACAACTTCATGCACTGCCCTCTCAGAGACTGCCTACAGGATTCCAACCCTGCTACTCTTTGCGTGAACTTCTAGCTTCCTTGGAGATCTCAGCAGAAGCATAACCACAAAATTCTATCATCCTGAAGTCCTGCAGAACCAGCAAAACATGGATGAGGCCAAAATTTCCTACTAGTTCAAGCAGTAGCTGACCCTTCTTGAACCCTGTCTTCAGAAGCTTCTGAGTGCCTAGGTGATTGATCATGTTGAAACAAATCCTCAGAAAATAACTTCTTAGAAAGTATTTACAGGGTGTCCCTGATTTTCCTAACTCAGTTTTTGCCTTTATACCCATGAGGTTATGATTAACTTGGTCTGCTTATTTCTCAGATACCCTCAAAGCATCATTCATATTGTCTCTTTGCAAAGTACTTATTTTCTCTTTAGTGGTAGTAATCTCTTCAGCAACCACATCTTCTTTGCCCCAATTTTATACATGTTTCTTCTCTGGTTAAACTGTAAATTTTTATACTTTTTGCCCTCTGCTTTATGCTCACAATTCTCACTGTAAAATTTGGCTAAAGGCTGCATCAATATCCTAGTCACTGCCTGAATCCTGTGCTACCTCGAAACCTCCTCCCTCAGATTAATCAGTCCACCACTTTTAAATTCAACCTCAAATTCTCAGGACATGGACAATATGTAGACAAGTTTATTGCCATAATATAACATGTGTGACCACTAGTCAAACTCGTACTAAACTCTTCCTTCCCTATGAAACCTTATGAGCACAATCTTCACTCTGCATTCCTATTGATATTCTGGTGTTCTGAACTCCCACCCAAAATAGTCATTAAACATTGGCTTACAAGGTTCTATGGATTCTCTGGCCTGCATCTCCATTGTTTTCCAAATTCCTCCTGCAAACCAATTCCAAATGTGTGGAGAGTGGTGACAGTGATTGGGAGACCAGTGTCCGAGATTGGGGTACCTGAGGACTTCATGACTGTAGCATTCTTGGTGCCTGGGAAAGTTTGTGTGCAAAGGTGCAGGATGTCTGGTTGCTTTGCTAATGCCCTTCATGGAGACGCTCTGTGCTAGAGTCTTATCAGCCTCTACCTTGCTCTCAGGCACACAGCTCCTGGGAATGAAGGAATTCTCTTTCTAAGAAAACCACCATGTTTCACCAGCTCTGCTGCTGCTGAACCTGACCCCATAACAGTAACATTAAACAATGGACTTTCTTGAGAGCTACACAATACTCCTAACATTGCACATTGCAACTATAGAATGTAACTGAGGAATAAGCCGCATAATGTTGCTACCTCTGTAACTTTCATGAATACAAATAATGCTTGCATAATCTTTAATCTGATTAATGAGAAATATATAATAAAGATTGCTGGCATAATTCTTTAGACCTGCTTCTCCATCAGAGAGCAGTGCTCCACCCAATATCAGCTCTTTTTTTCACAATCTGAGTTCATGAGTGTTATTTCTTCCAATCTCCCATCCCTGTCACTGGAACCTGCTAGTTTGGCCTGCACTGGTCACAGAAGAAAGGCTTCTGTACCTTCAAATACAGTGAATGATATAATCTCATTTCTGATAACAATTACTGTGCTAGTCAGCTTTGTGTTACTGTGACCAAAATACCTGAAAAGAATAACTTAGGGAAGGACACATTTTTTATGAGCTTATAGTTTCAAAGTTTCAGTTCATGGCCAACCAACTCTAGTGCTCTGGGTCTGAGGTGATGGCAATACATTAAGGCTTAATGAAATGGCAGAGGAAAACTGCTCATCTCATGGCAACAAGGATGTAAGACAGAGAGTGAGGAGCCAGAATATAGTGAAGAGACAAAATACAATCTTCAAGGGCAGATCCCCAGTGAACTACTGTTTTCAGCCAAGCCCCCACCTGCCTACAGGTACTACCCAGGTACCTATCTATCAATCTATCTATGAATTTATTATATGGTATTGGCTTATAAGATTACAGAGACCGAAAAGTCCTAAAATCTGCCATCTGCTAGTGGGAGGCCCAGGGAAACAGTGGCATAATTTCAAGGCCTGAGAGACACAGAACCAGTGATATGGATTCTGTCTCTGTCTGAAGGCCTGAGAACCAGTAGCATATAGGGCCAGTTTCTCAGCACAACAGTCAGAGAATATAATCCACTGGCTTCCAACTCTTTCTTTTCAAACCCTCAATGGATTGAATGAGGCCCATTCACATTAGTGAAGGCAATCTGGTTTACTCAGCCTACTAATGTAAATACAAAAACTATCAAGAAACACTCTCACAGACACTTCTATAAATAAGACTTAACCAGATATTCCAGCATTGTGTAGTCAAGTGACGTTGACATGCATTATTAGCCATCACATATGAAGAATGTTTTTTGCCAAAAGATAAGGTAGATATTTCACTTCTCCCACATGTTGGAACTCCAGAAGTCATGATAGGGTGACAACCCATGTGGATGGAGAGGGGACATTTAGCCACTGATCCTGATGGCATCAAACTTCAAGTTTGAAAACCCTGCCTCAGACAGTACATAATGTTCATATATCCATAAAAATGATTAAAAGGGTGGATGAATATCACTAGCTACTTTTAATTCAGAATACTCGCAGAAGTAATGAGTGATATCAGCTAAGCTGAAATATATAATCAAAGCAGATTTTAGGAATTCATATTTAAACACAAATTAAGGAAAGCAAATAAATGTCAAATGAATGGCATGTGAATAAAGAGACCTGTCACGGGTTAGTAGAAATAACTGAAAAGCAGTGATAACATTATAATCAGGATGTCAACAGAGATAAATGCCATTTATACAGGTGAGAGGAAGCAAGATGACAGTTGGCAAAAATACTCAGTGCCTAAATGTCATGTGGTAATGATCCTTTTTTGACATCTTTGCCCAGAATCAAAGATAAAATCTTGTTCATTGAATTTTATAAAATTTAAAAATACAGAAACATACTTTCTCTCGAGCTCCAACTTTTCCTGTATATTTATCATTTTTCCTATTAGTCCTCAGTGGACTAGAGAAGTGGTGCTGTCTGCTATTTATATGTGTTCTTCATCATGAAATGTATATAACAATGGCTGAAAAATGTTAATTACTTGAGGTCTCAACACTGGGGACATCGAAGGAAGAGAAAAATGGGTTCTATCATGAAAAATGCACATACCAACAATCTGGCTTTGCTGTGAATTGCAACTGTACTATGGCCAGTATATGGTAGTGATTAGAAATCCCAATTCCTGGGTTCACACACCCTTCACTGGCTGGATGATGAACAATAAATTAAGGTAACCTTACCTTATTCTTCTCATCTGGAAAGGGGTGTTAATACTAGCATCTACCTCATAGACTTACTGGTGAGGTTTTAAGGAATTAATATCTATAAGACTTAGAACAATGGTTGTTTGTAGTAAGAACTGATTGATTGTCATTCGTTGCATTTCTTTGTGTGGGAGGATGTCATCAGTATTCAAATAAGAAATTGAAACTCAAAATTTAACAATGTACCAATACCATCAACCTAGATAAAATCTAAGTAGTGATAAAGAGAGCAGACCTTGGATCAGTGAGACCCAGGCTCAAATTCTGACTCCTGTATTCTTTGACTGTAGGATCCTATTTTTTTTTTAAAATTTATTTATTTTTTTTAGTCAGAGTTCCATAAGGAAAAAGATGGTCCACACATGGCAGGAATGAGGAGGTCTGGATGACAGAGTTTTCAAACATACAACTGGTATGAAGGCAAGCCAAGGAGAAAGTGTAAAACACCAGGATTAAAAAACCTGGGGTTAATTAGGTTCCTGGCTGAAGTGGCAAAAGGAGGAAGTGGTCATTGGAACACACAGAAAGAGAAGGAGATAGACTAAAATCTGAAAGGGCTGTTTGCTAAACCATTACCAACTCTTTACTAGGACTTCACTGTCCTTACGCTCCAAACTCCTTCCTCCTGTCATTGTCTTCCACTTTGGAGCCCAGACAGAAGCCAGGGGATAAGAAGGAGGCCCTCTGAAGTCTATGCAGACCTTCCACGCAGTGCAGAGGATAGGGTAGAGAGAAAGGCAGAGTTGACCCATGAGAACAGAGAAACTATCCAGCACATTGTTTCACATCTCTGAGCCTCACCTGCACATAACCTCTGAACTCCATATGCTACATCAACCTTGAATTGTGTCTCTATGAATGACTCTAGAGCTGACTCTACTATGAAACTTTTGTGGGATTTATGTGGGCCACCCCCAGTCACTAATATTCTGAGTCTTTTAAAGAAGAATGCATGATAAGGACTTGAACTCTCCTGAGGAAATCATACCATATGTAAGCAAGGCATTGGAGTTATAAGCAGGCAAATGGCATATATTATTAGAAAGGTCTCTCCTAAAATAAACTCCACTGAACATATAAATTGCTATGTAAAATGAAAACAGTGAGTAAAGCAAACAAGAAAATGGAATCAAAAGATTCTTGGTCAAATTAGTTTGGAAACTTCTCAGTTCAACAAAGTGATTCCTATACTGAAGGACTTCTCAGATCTTTTGATGTTTCATAATTGTAAATCTCCCAGATGCTTAAGTGGACCTAACTCTCTGATTATATTTGATCTTAAAAGTTAAAAAAAATCCCTAGGAAGATGGAGTTAATGAAAAAAATATATATTATGTATTTAGAATCAAGTATCCTGAATTTTATAATTTTGAATGTTTGTAAAATAAAATATATTACATAGGATACAGTCACTATTCTAATTGCGGATCACTGTAAAAACTTGTTTGGAAACCAGTTATTTTTACCCAGTGTCTATTGCTCACAATACATTGTAGACCTCTTGTGTTAGAGCTGAATTATCAACTCAAGGTATGCCAAGGAGACATATGGGGTTAAGTAATAGAATTTTCATCCTAACTTCTGACATCAGGAGAAACTATTAAGATATGTGTGAACAGAAGGAAAGAGGAAATTACAAAATAAAGCTGAAGAGCCATGGTAACTAAGGAAGAATGGAGATAAAAGAGGAATATTTTTCAAAGAAAAAAGTGAAACTATCTTTCCAACAATGGCCTGACTGTGTAAGAGACTGGAAGGTGGAGAAGCCATCTTCAGTTAGTTAATATTCATTCAGCCAACCAGTCAGAACTGGAATATTGTTCTAAAGCAGAGTCTAAAGTCAGAGTTCATTGTGCAGTGGTATCTTGGTATTAGGTAGCTGATACTATGAACTGTGCCAAGCAGACCACGACCACATGCTGAAACGCATTGAAGTACAGTGTCCCAAGCAATCTTGGTAATTTATACACCTTAAAAAGGAACAGTTTTTGTTGTCATTGTTTTAGCTTCTGGGGTTGTCTCTACGTTTCCTGAGTATCTCTGGCCTAACTAAAGAAGAAGAATCACAACAGTTATTTATCTAGAACACATACTTGCAGTGCCATCTGCCTTCTAAGTCATAGCCTCAAGTTCAGAGATGAGGATAGAAGAACACCTAGCATCTGGAAAAAATGTCTCAAGCAACAGTGCTGATGTCAAGAGTCTGTATAAAAAGCCTTCATGTCTTTAGAAGCTACTTAATTAAGGAGGAAGTTTTGACCGTTTTCATGATTGGTACAAAATAGAGAGGGTAATGTCTACGCCTTGATTTTTAGCCTTGTTATATATTTCTTTTAGCAGTACTGGAGATAGAACCCGGAGCACACTACCACTTCACTACTTCTCTAGACCTTTGAATTATTTTTATTTTGAGACAAATCCTCATGAAGTTGCCCTGGATGGCTTCCAGCTTTTGATCCTCCTGCGAAAGCCTCCTGAGTCACTGGGATAACAGGTGTGAGCCACCACTCCTGGATGTTACCCACACATTGTGAATGACCCAAGGGAGCGTTATGTCTAGGTATGAAATAGGAGGAAGGAAACTCCTCTTGTATGATATGTATATGTTCAAACTATTAATATATTAAAGAACCTAAGGGAGAGGTGTTTTCTTCTACTGTTAAGGAGTGTTTTCCATTGATTTCATAATTGGATTTGATTTTTGTTAAAGTGCTATTTTTGAAAGTGTGGTAAGAATACTTTTAAATATGGAATTTTCCCATTTTTATATAGAAAACATTTCATCATGGCTTATTCCTGGCCCGTGAAAAAGAAGGGTAACTACCCTGGTGTGTAGAAGGAAGTAATGACAAACATTTTAAGAAGCAGAAACAGGACATATTCCTGTATTTGCGTGAGTGGTAATTCTTTGCATTACTTGGCAATTTCCTTTTTTTTATGAAAAAGGCGATCTCTCTGCTTATGAGGCAGTTAAAACAGAGGTGTTTGCCATGCCTAGAATAAAGGCTACGTATTATTATTTTTTAAGTGATCTTCCAAGTATTTGTCTGGAAAGGTCTGATTCTCTACAAACTCTAGAGCTTTGAACTTGAGAGTTTCCTGCATTTTAAAGGAAAATCAAGTTTCATTTTTCAAGGAGCTCTCAGGGTCATTGAGGATGGTGTTTGCACCCTATCTTTCCCCTATTGAATGAAACCATACCACGAAAAGTTGACTGTTTGCCCCTCCCCCCACTCCCACAGATGCACAGGCATGTCCTTTAGAATCAAATTACTGACATGGGCAGGAGAACTGACTCAAAGTCAAACCTCAAGAATGAACGCTGATGTTCTGTCTTATGATCATCAAGACCAGGAATGGGTAGAAAGTTGAAATGAAAGCAGCTGTAAACCTTGCTTTTGGAGTCAGGAGGGACAACCCCCAAACTCCCTGACTTGATGGTGGAGAATCATTGTCTCCCATGTCCAGCTCAGTTTCTCAGCCTGCTATAGCTCGTACACCTGCACTAAGATATTTGACTCAATTCTCTAAAGGAAGAGATCTGGCATTTCTGAAACCATGTATGCCTCTTTCTAGCCATGCATATTCTGCCATTATTATTATTTTTTTATTTAGACAGTATAGCTGTCAATTAAGGATAAAGCTTTTGGGAGTGCACTTCTTGGTTTTGCTGCAACTGGCAAGCATGGAGGAGGAGTCTCTTTACCTTTCTGTTCTTTAATCTCCTCTGTTCTGTGACTACAATGGAAGCACCTACCTCACAGGGTAGTGGTAAGGACTGAAACCTAATCAGATCAGTGCCTAGCCCCTGATCAGTGTTATGGGAGTGGAGCTTTTACTACAAAGACTGTTGGGGAATGATTTTGCTCTTGCTACCTTTGTTTTCATCTGTAAGTCACTAAATGAGAAAGTCAGACTAGTTTTTGGATTCTGTTTTCTCATCTGTAAAATGAGAATATTGTGCCATATAAAGCTAAGAACTTTAAATTGTCACTCTAAGACTCAAACTATGAATATTGGTACTTAATAATGGCATGTATTGGTACTTCATGGTTTGTAGTTTGGAAGTGTTTATGCAATATTGCATTTATATATTATAATCTTTTCATTAATTAATATAAGATGTATTATTTAAGTAATTTATAAAAATTTATTGAGCATTTACTATGTGTCAGATATGGTACTAGTTATTGAGGATTTGGAAATAAAAAAAATTTTAAAAATCCTTAAGAGGCATAAAAATAGGAAAGGAAGAAATCAAATTATCACTATTTGTAGATGATACAATCTAATATACAGAAGATCTAAGAAGCTCCACCAAAAGACTGCTAGAGTTAATAAACAAATTCAGCAAGTATCAGGATACAGAATTAACATATGAAAATCAATACTTTACTTATATACCAACAATGAATCAGTAGATAAAGAAATCAGGAAAACAAAACAATCCTATTCACAATAGCCTCAAAAACAAAAATAAAATACCTACAATAAATCTAACCAAGGAGTTGAAAGACCTCTACAATGAAAACGGTAGAACATCAAAATAATTGAAGAAGTCATAAGAAGATTGAAAGACTGTGTTCACACAGAGAGACAGAATTAATATTATTAAAATGGCCACACTACAAAAAACAATATACATATTCAATGCAATCTACATCAAAATATTAGTGACATTCTTTACAGAACTAAAAACAAAAAACAAAAGAAAAAACAAACAAACAAACAAACAAAAAAAAGAAAGCCCTAAAATTAATTCAAAAGAATAAAAGACCCAGAATAGCCAAAGCAATTCTAAGCCAAAATAGCAATGCTGGAGGCATCACAATACCTGACTTTAAATCATACTGCAGAGCTATAGTAACAAAAACTGGTTGGTAATGGCATAAAAAGAGATACATAGGCCAATGGTACAGAAAAGAAGACATAAAACATACTCAAACAGATATAGTCATCTGTTGACAAAGGTGCCAAACCACACTGGAGAAAAGAAATCCTTTTTAGCAAGTTGTGCTGGGAAAACTGATTATCGATACGCACAAGAATGAGAGTAGACTCTTATCCCTCAGCCTGCAAAGGTGTCAACTCAAAATGAATCAAAGACCTAGGAATTAGACCAGAAACTATGCAACTCCTAGAGAACAATAAAGGGCCAACATCCCAACATATAGTAACAGGCAATGGCTTTCTCTCTAGGACTCCTAAAGTTCAGGAAATAATACCAACATTCAATAATGGGATGACACCAAATCAAAAATTTTTTGCACAGCAAAGGAAACAATTAAAAATATGGAAAGAGAACCTACAGAATGAGAGAAAATCTTTAATATCTACTCTTCTGATAGAGGACTAATATCCAGAATAAATACTCAAAATACTTGTACTCAAAAAATTTCACACTAAAAATAAATAAACAAACAAATAAATAACCCGATTAATAAATGGACAAATGAACTAAACGAATACTTTTCTAAGGAAGAAATACAAATGGCCAACAAATATATGAAAAAGTGTTCAGTATCCTTAGCAATTAGGGAAATGGAAATCAAAACTACCCCAAGATTTCATCTCATTCTAGTCAGAATGGTAGCCAATAAGAATACAAACAAAAATAAATGCTGGAGAGGATGTGAAGAAAAAGGAACAGTTCTACATTGTTGGTGGGATTATATGTTAATTCAACTAGTATGGAAGTAGTATGGAGATTCCTCAAAAGACTAGAGTTGGAACCACCATATGACCCAGCTCTACCACTCCTCGGTATAGATTCTAAAGATTTAAAGCCATCATACTATAACTATATATGCATACCCATGTTTATAGCAGCAAAATCACAATTACCAAACTATGGAATCAGCCTAGGAGTTCATAAATGGATGAATGGGTAGGAAAATGTGGTATATATACATAATGGAGTTTTATTCAGCCATAAAAAAAATGAAATTAGGTCATTTGCAGGAAAATGGATGGACCTAGAGACCATTACTCTAGCAAAATAAGTCAAACTCAGAAGCAGAGTGGTTGTATGTTTTCTCTCCTATGTGAAAGCTAGATAGAATAAAGGAAGAGAAAGTGTGTGGAGGGCAGATTGTAAGCTGCCTGGTACCGAAAACTGGGAGGAAAAAAACTCTCGGAGGCAGAGTTAAGCTTTTACTACTTTTACTTCTACTTTCTTAGAGCTTAGGGAGGGAAAGAAAGATTTTTCTTCTTAGCTTAGAGAGAAAGAAAGATATAGTAGAGCTTAGAGCTTAGCTTAGAGTCTTAGAAAGATAGAGCTTAGCTTAGAGAAAGATTAGAGCTTCTTTCTTTCTCTCTCTTCTTTCTTCCCTTCTTCTGTCTTCTGTCTTCTGTCTTCCTCGGGAGCCTCGGCCTTAACTCTGACCAGTCATTACTTCTTCTATCTGGTTTCTCTTCTGTAACCGCTCTGCCTACGTTCTGGCCGCTCTGATTCTTCTGACCGACCGAGTGACTGCCCGGCTGACTGAATTCTCCGTTCTCCTAACTCGGACCGCTTTCACACCCACCCGGTTATATACCTTCAGGTTTGCGGGTGCCTACAGGTGCGTCACATACATATCAGGTGGAACCCATGGCTTCCAGCTAGCTACAACAGCCCTTCCTAATTAGGGCTCCTTCATATTCCTTCCTTTAGTTTAAAAAGGTGCTTTTGTTCTATTTTCTCTATTTTATTTTCTCTATTTTCTTGTCCCTACCTAGCTTTTCACCTTTTATTTTTGAAAGGGTGGATATTTGAGCCCTTTTTGAGAAGGTGCTGTGGCTTTAAGGAAGCCTAATGCTGAGGAGCAGCTAACGCACCTAGTTAAGCACAATTGCATAAGCGGCTTTGACTTTTTTTTTTTTTTTTTTTTTTTTTTTTTTCTCTCTTCTTTATTTTTCTTTATGGCTTTCTTGCCAAAGCTCAATGGCTTTTTTTTTTTTTCCTGCATGGTTTTTACCATGCTATTTAATTCTCTATTTTCTTTTAAGCTCATGGCTTTTTTCTTTATACTAAAGCTCAAGGCTTTTTCTCTATATTTTTATGGCTTTTGGCCGGCTACTCTGCTTCAGGTTTTTGGCCGGCTTCGCGCTGGCTACTCTGCTTCAGCTTAATTCTTAACTGGCCTCAACTGAGTCAGAGGCTATGCTCTCTTGTTTCTACTCTTTTTGCTGGTCTCAACTGAGTCTGAGGCTATGCTTTTTCTTTGCTCTTATTTCTTAGCTTTTCTTCTCTGCCTGCCGGCCCCGGACGGAAACCAACTTTGTAAGCTGTCGGCCAGCCACGGCAGGGAGTTAAGCTATTTTTACTACTTTTACTTCTACTTTCTTAGAGCTTAGGGAGGGAAAGAAAGATTTTTCTTCTTAGCTTAGAGAGAAAGAAAGATATAGTAGAGCTTAGAGCTTAGCTTAGAGTCTTAGAAAGATAGAGCTTAGCTTAGAGAAAGATTAGAGCTTCTTTCTTCTCTCTTCTTTCTTCCTTCTTCTGTCTTCTGTCTTCTGTCTTCCTCGGAGCCTCGGCCTAACTCTGACCAGTCCTCTGGATTACTCATTACTTCTTCTATCTGGTTTCTCTTCTGTAACCGCTCTGCCTACGTTCTGGCCGCTCTGATTCTTCTGACCGACCGAGTGACTGCCCGGCTGACTGAATTCTCCGTTCTCCTAACTCGGACCGCTTTCACCCGGTTATATACCTTCAGGTTTGCGGGTGCCTACAGGTGCGTCACATACATATCAGGTGGAACCCATGGCTTCCAGCTAGCTACAACAGCCCTTCCTAATTAGGGCTCCTTCAGCAGATGATCTTATGGAAAAGAACCAGGCAGAGGCAGGAGGGAGGGAAAGAGGAAATACAACAAAATGACATAGGTCAAATCATATTTTTATATTGTGTGCATGTACAAATATGTAACAATAAATACCATCATTATGTATAACTATAATGCACCAATAAAATATGGAAAATAATTCATTCCACTATACTCAAGATGTTTTCTTTCTGCTATCTTCCTTCTGTCTGTAGTTGTCCTGGCTACTTGACAGAATATTCAACAAAAGCAAAATAGAACTAGGAACAGTAAGTTTAACTTATTTGGAGGTTATTTAATATGGGGCTTAATGCAGTTTTATAGAGATGTGAAAATGCAAAGCTTAGGTGTCACATTAAATTGCTAAACATCATTTTTTTTCTTAAAGTGTTCCCCCATCTGTAACTTTTAAATCAGAAGACCCAGGCTTATATGTATCAAAACTCTTTAGAAATGCCAAATACATGCACTAAATTAAAATTTTAAAAATACCAGAGAACTTCAAAACAGGTGCAAATACCAAAATGCAAGCCAGTTTATAAAAGGCCATGTTTCAACATTAAGACACTTTATTGTTACGTAGCAAATAAATTCCATGGGGTCTTTTAAGATCAATTCATAAATCTGCTTTCGAAATTGCTCATCAAGTTTCCATGTATGAAATAGTGTAAAATAGGTTGGGTTTTATTTAACATTAACTCTTAGTTAGCTTTCTTTACTGTAAGAAAAGTACAAGGAAGCCCCTCTTGAATGTATTGAATTCCAAGTGGCTACTGGTACGTAGGAGGCACTTTTTAAAAAACTGCACAGTATTGCCAGTGTTTGATTGTTTGGGACTTACAAAAAATGCAGTTTTGTGCAGGTCAACCTAATATATGCTAATGTTTTAAAGGAAAGGCTAATTGAACTTTCATTGGGATTGAATGTTTTATATCTGTGCTTCCCAATATGATAGCTACTAGCCAGCACATGAAATATGGCTAAAGTGGCAGAAGGGTTGAATTTTTAATTTTGTTTAATTTTCGTTAATATAAATTTAAGTAATTCCATGTTCCTAGTGGCACCTTATGAAACAAAAGTAGAAATATGAATCAGAATTATCTACATCAATATGAACTAGAATTTTTAAGACAATGAACCCAACAATATATTGTTAACAGCAACCTTGCCAAACAGAGACTATTTATATTTCTACTTTGAAGAAGGGTTGACTGAGTCAGAGCAGCAATGCATAATTTGCTTTGATTCATTCATATTTGGAGAGAGAGATATTGGATCCCGAAGTCAGCAGGGGTTAGTCAGATCATCAGAGATAAAGCAAGAAAAAAGATGTCTATACCCAAATTCTCAGAACCTGTGAATGAATATTACCTTATATGGCAAAAGGGACTTTGCAGATGCAAATATGTTAAGAATGCTGCATTAGGGAGATTATCCAGAGTCTACTCATAAGAGTCTTTCTAAGTGGAAGAGGAAGGCAGAAGAGAAAGAATCAACTATGGCAGCATAAGAAAGACTTGCCCTAGTGGATTTGAAGACGGAACAAGACAAGGAATGTAAGTGACCTTCAGAAGATGGCAAAGGTCAGGTCATTGATTCTCTCCCCAGAGACTCTAGAGGATGACAGCCTTGTGGAATATTTTCCCAATGAAACTCACTTCTGAATTCTCATCTCTGGAACTGTAAGATAAAAAGTTTGTGCTGTTTTAAGATATTGAGTTTGCAATAATTGGTTACAAAAGGAACAGGAAACTAAGAAAGAACCAGTTCACCAAAAGCAGGAAAATGAGTTCCAGGTTGCTCTAATATAATAAAAAAGAGAGAGATACAATTGATGTAAAGTTAACAGCTGCAGTAGAAATGGAAAGTAAAAATGGATCTGCAATGTGAGCAAATCAGAATCAGCAGAAATACAATTCAAGGGCAAGGACTGGACCAAAAAGATGGACCCCAGGATACTAAAGCCCAGGGCTTTTCTCCTACAGAAACACAACCCAATAAGACACAATATATTAAGAGAGGAGCTGAGACTCACAAACCTCACTGATCATCAATTCTTGGGGGACTCTACAATCTCTGAACGCCGCAGCACTGGCCCTCCTTACTCGCCGCGTTGGCTTTATTCCGCGGGCCCCATGTAAAGCAGCAGCTGTTAACTGCATCAACATTGCTCTATTATGAAAATTATGGGGGCTGTGATTTTTTATGTTACTTGGCAACACATTTCTGTCCAGGTGTTTGAGAAACTCAGACCATAATTATGCCAAAGCAAGAGTAGATGAGAAGTTCAGTTAAGGAAACAAGCTTGCATTTTTTCTCAAGAGAGTCTGTCAAGAGAGGGAGCCTGGTGTGGTGGAGAGAACGTGAGCCTCCTAGAAAACGCTGAATTTGCATACTGATTCCACCCCTTAGTTCTGAGACACTGTGCAAGGAACTTTCAAGCTCCCCGAATCTCATTTTTGTCATTTGTTCAGCATAAGTAGAAACATATCTAGCCTGTTAGACTGCTGCATGGAATAAATGAGTTGATAAATAAAATGTGTTTGCTACGAGTGGAGCCATAGAGCCTTACAGCGGGTGGGTAAATAATGTTAGTGATCATATTCTTCAAGAGTATTTCATTACTACCTTAATGGATAAAAACGATTTTTATTAATTAAAAATATAATCAGACAGCATACATGCAAAAGAAAAAAAAATAATGATGTCACAAGATGATTCCACAGACATGGAATCTAGGACCTAGAAGAAATTTAGAGAGTCAATATAAGATCTAGATGGTAAAAATAACTTTCCTATGGACACTTCTTCCGATTTTTATTACTGGGATAATGTATACAATGTTTTATTATTTTACTGGCTTTTATAAAACAAGGTAGGCTCTTGAGGCTCTTGAGGGGATAATTGGAGGAGAAGAACTTTTGAACAGGATAGGAAGAAAGAGAGAAAAAAAGGAAGGAAATAGGAAGGGGGTGCAGAAGAGAGGGAAAAAGAGAGAAGATCAAAGCAGGAGAAAGGAAAAAGAATTTGGGAGGCAGGGAGGACAAAAGGAAATTATTTGAGTAGAAAATATCAAAATAGTTCACGTAAGCAGAAGTATTAAAAATAGAAAAAAAATGAATAATTATTTATTCTTCCTTTTTGCTATGCTTGAAATTAAAACATATGAGGTGTTAATGAATTCATCTGCCCATTTATTTATACAAAGGGTATTTATTAAGAGTTCATTAGAAGTTGGGAATTCAAGAGTGAATGCCAGAGACTCTATCTTCATTATCATAGAATTTGCAGTGAAGTGGAGGACCATCAGACTACAACTTATTTAGTCCTCAATAATAATAAAGTTGGTATTAGCCTCACTGTTTTATGAATGAGGAAACTTAGTTGTGGTTAGCTAGTCACTGATTCCCATTCTTGTCTGTTTGGCTTCAAGTTGGGTACTTCTTCCAGTTCCTCATGTTTTACTAACCAGGCAGAACAAAACCAAGGCAGCGTAAGCATGTGTGTGTGTGTGTGTGTGTGTGTGTGTGTGTGTAGAAAGAAAGAGATTTGAAAGTCAACCACCCTGTTTTGAACAATGTAAAGAAACCATTCAGTCATTATTTATGGTAATTGGAATTTTGGCTAAAATTTCTACTCTCCTTAGGGAAAAGTATCAAAGGAAGGAGGTTAACTGGTATTAGGGTCTTGGCAATGTACATAGTAGGCACTCAGCAAGTACATGTTTAATTATCTAATATATATATATATATGTATACATAAATATATATAATTATATAAATTAGAATATATTATGACAAAAAATACACTGCTCAAAACCAAATACTTACTCACCTTCTAGACAACCTACACCTACAGAACGCTACAATGTATTCCACAAATATTCTGGGAGCACACTATCCTAGCCACTGTGTGGCAAGAAACTAATACAAAAATAAAAAGGCCAGTAACTTCCCTGTAGTTACCAGAAAATAGGGGACAGGATGTGAAAGAGGGAAGGGCGTTAGACTGTTGCAATTCGTAATGCAATATGGCATCAAGGAAATTCATATGATTGATTTTGCTATAATAAAGAAAAAACAGATATCTCTCTTTCTCTTTTCATTTGGTCAGCAAACAGGAAGGGTGATCAAGAGATAATTCACAGAAGAGGCACACTTAACAGTTGGATTTAGGGAACAGCAGAAAGTCCATTGTGTTTAGAAGTTAATCTTATTGAGTTTATTGAGGGGACTAACTCATGATTAGAGAGAAAGTGAGCTGGGGAACCTGGATCCCTTTTGAAGACTGTTTCATGCAATGTTTAAAGGAGTGTGAATTTCGCTCTGGATTGCAGTTAATTGAGGTTGCTAGATCTTTTAAATGAAGACACGGCATGCATGATTCATAGACTGGTTGGTCCCTTGTGATTAAAATTTGGCAGGTTAGAACCATGCGCTTAGCTTCTACCTTGAAGTATATTAAAATAATAGTAAAAGGATTCTTTTTTTTTTTTTTTTTGAAAAAAAATAAAGTACCAGGTAAAAGAGGATAGTGGAGGAGCAAGAGTAGTGACAATCTGGATGCTGGGAAGCAGGTGGACTGTAGAAACTGTCCCAGAAGAACATACCTTTCTCAATACCTGCCATGAGTGGGAGAAGCACCCCTACCAACCCCATCAGTGGGAGAGCCAAGAGCTGGCTGACCTTCAGACAATTCTCCCTCCGACACCTGAATGAGGGATGACGTCAGGACACAAACAGGAGAACTATTTGAACATCATGAGGGCATTAGAACCCAGCACTCTTTTCCAGAAGTACAAAGTCAGGACAGTGTCCCTCCCCTGTTCTTACCGAAGGCAGAAATTTTGATTCCCTGAAAAGTATATGCACCAAGGTGAAAACCAGATGCAGTTGTGGATGGGACACAGTACTAAGTAAAAAAGGACTTGTTAAGTGAAAGTTATATGCTCAGTCACTTACAGGCTTCGGTGTTAAATCAGCAAGACTTAGGACATCTAGTCAGGAAAACAGTACAGTTCTTAAGTATGTGGGCAGCCCCAAAGAAAGACTGACCAATCAAATCAAAACAAAACAAAACAAAAATAGAATGTTCTGGTGAAAATACAGTCTAGACAGGGACAGAGAAATACCACTACTGTATACATGGAGTTCCCAACAGCAGCTTGCTGACATACTCTCAAAAGTCGAGCAGGCAATAAAAGATGTTCAGAAATTTAGGAATGCCTTTGTGTAAAGATATCTATGGTGCCCAAATTCTGTTCCTGCCTGCTTCTGTGGAAACAGAACTTGAATTTGTAGATGAATATTCCAGCAGATAGGTTTAACAGTGTACTAAGTGCACAACTAGTTACTCATGAAACATTTGTCTCATGCAGGTCAGAGGAATGATAGCCCTGAAATTTGTCTCCTTTCCTTTACCTGCAAGAGGCATGATAGACATGCTTTGTGCATAGGGCTTAGAGTCAACCGTGCAGACATGAACAGCACAGTACAGCCATGGACAGAGTGTCAACCTGAGTGGCTCCTTGGGACAAAGCTGTGCTCTAACCTACCTTTCTCACTCCAAGACTATTTCCTTTATCCTATGTTCATTAAGACATAGTATTTTGGAGTTTCTGTGTTTTAGCTTGTTCTTGATCTTCTATAGCTTTAGATATAAAAGAGAGAGAGTCAACTAAACAAAGAAAAAAAAATTACCTTGGAAGATCTAAAGACTAGGAAGGTTGGAGAAAAAAGAATCTGCAATATCCATAGAGGATAAGGAATGATATTGAAGAAAGGAATATTCCAAGAATGGATAAAAACTATTAGAAAAAACCAAACATATAAAAATTCAAATAAAGAATTACAAGATTACTTTTTTAATTATCATGTTCCTTATTTACAAAAATAAATGCAGATTTGGAAGATAAAATGGAAGGAATGTTTCAAAAAGTGTGTAAAGGAGATCCAATAATAAAAAAAAATATTGAGGAAATAAAAAAGAATGAGAAAACCAGTACAGGAAATTCAATACCCAATAATGGGAGTATTATAAGGAAAGAATAGAGACAAAAAGAGGAGAGGAAATCCACAGAAAATATGGTAACTGAAAACTGAAACTAACATGTTTTGAGAGTAAAAGGTGCACTTTTGTCCAACACAAGGTTCTTGCCAAGTCATGTCATTGTATTGAGATTGCTGCATGCTTGCAGGGGAAGAAAGAAAGCAAGCAAAAGCAAGTGTCATGCATAGAGTGTCCAGGGTTGCATTCCAACTGAATTTTTCATAGGAACTCTGCAGGCTAAAAGACAATGAAAGAATGTGTTCACAGATCTGAGGAAAACTGATTTCCCATCTGCATTGATGCCAAGCGGTGCATAGTGAGGGTAGAATCAAAACTATTTTCATGATTCACGACCTTGTGGTTACCTTCCATGTATGTTTACTTATGAAGCTGAAAGAGAAATTTGCCCACCCAAACCAGTCATTAAACTAAGAAAGAAAAAGACATGGGACCCAGGAAAGAGGGGCGCTCATGTAGAATAGATGGAGGGAGGAGTGGATGGTGAAGGGGGATCCCATCAGAATACCATCTAACTATTCCGATTGGAAGAAGTCAGAATTCTCACTCGAGATAAAACTTCCTGCAGAAGATTGAGTAGAATCCTTGACATGTTTGAATGCATTGAGCATAAATTTACATGAGATGGGAAGAGTTTAATGTTAAGTACCTAGAAAATTTAAAAATATTTAAAAATAAAACCTTTTGTAACTTCAGGGAGGAGTGGTGAGGACAACCAGGTTTGGAGTCAGTGTTGGGCTTAAAGAGAGAGAGGAGAATATTTGGTGTGGAGAAGGATGAAGGTGTGGAGCTGCAAGACGTGTGTATATCACAGTGTTATGGAAGAAATTTCAAAATTCAAATTTACAAACATACTTATTCCTAACGCTGAATAAGTAGAGTTGCTGAAACAACAACGATGTACAGTTGAGTTGAAATTGTACACTGTTTTTTTTAATGTTTTCGAACACTTTGCAATGAGGCTTCTCATGTAGTGCTTAGGCGGCTCTGAGTCTAGTAAAGCAGAAATGATTGCACTGGTTTGACAGATGAGCAAACTGTCAATGAAACAGCTGAAGACTTCACCCAGTTGGGAATGCAGGAGAGACTAGTATCCCCTAAAAGTCTCTGTTTAATTCATATGTTTTCAATGACAAATTATTATTTTTGTAAGATTTTGCTTCCTTTTGCATTACAGAGAAATACATTATTTCTTACATTTGAGAAACTCTGAAGGTGAACAAAATAAAGATTGGGGAATATTACAAAAAGTTTTAATATTTTTGCTCTACTTTTGCATAATTTCTTTTATCTCACTCCCTTTAAATGCTTCTTTTAAATAGGAAAAATTAATCCTCTGAGTTCAAGACAAAATTAGATTATTGATTTAATTATGTATTCTTGTGTGCTAGCTTTCCTTTTTGCGAGACTTTTAAGATGGGATACCTTATGGCCCATTTAATTAAGTAATTAGACTCCATTTGTGTAAAATTTTCTGCCAGAGTTATAGCACAAAACGAGAGATGCAAACTGCTTATCTGAAGTCATTCTTTAGCTCCTGCTTAACCAAAAACACCTTCTACATAGGACTATGCCCACTGAGATGGCAATAGGCAACACAGCCAGTAGTAAACAGGCACAGCTTTTTTTTTTTTTTTTCCCAATATTGGGGATTGAACTCAGGGGCACTTGACCACTGAGCCACATCTCCAGATCTATTTTGTATTCAGGGTCTCACTGAGTTGCTTAGCTCCTTGCTTTTGCTGAAGCTGGCTTTGAACTTGAGATACTCCTGTCTCAGCTGCCCAAGCCACTGGGATTATAGGTGTGCACCACTGTGCCCAGCTGGCACAACTTTTGAAATGCATCAAGAGAGCTCTCAGAACCTGCCATTGGTAGACTGAGCCTCTTGAATATATGATTATAAATTAATATAAGATCTTGAAATGGACACACATATGAAAGGGAGTTTTTCATTTAGTTTTTTTATAAGAACCAGCTATGCACAGCCGTGGCTCTACAATGAGAGATTACATAACTCATCCTAAGCTTCTGAGTTTTTAAATCAGACTTGCCTAGCTTTGATCCTGGTCTGCCCTAAACTAGTTGATGACCCTGGGATTGTTGCTTAACCTCTCTGAATCTGAGTTTCTTTGCCTGTTGCTACAGTTTAAATGTGTTCCTAGGCTTCAGGTATTGAAATTTAATACCCATTGTGAGGTATCAAGAGGGTAGAAACACCCTGCTCTGGCGTTTGGAGGTGGGGCCTTCAGGAGATGATTAGGATTAGATAAATTCATTTGAGGGGAGACCCTATGATTGAGCCCTAGTGACTTTATTAGGAGAGAGACCAGAACACACACACACACACACACACACACACACACACACCCCAGACCCAGAGTCATGGTCCTTGTTCCATGTCATGTGATGCCCTGCACAGTCTGAAAAATCTGTCAGCAAAAGGATCCATCACTGTATGGGGCCCCTCAACCTTGCACCTACAGAACTGTGAGCCTAAAGAGATCCCTTTATTCATAGCCCAATCTGTGCTATTGTGCTGAGATTAGTAGAAAATGAACTAACATACCTAAAAATGGAACTGTGGTCATTATCTTATGGATTGTGAAAGAATTAAAACAAAATGATATATGGAAAGCTAACAGTGTCTAGCACAGCATAAACCCTCAGGGATAGCTGTTATTAATGGAAAATTAAATAACTGAACTACATACAGCAAATTGCATTATGAACAAATAACAAATGAGTAAATTAAATAAATACTTAAAGGTAGCACGGATATTACTACTAGGAATAGGTACAGCCAGTGACAGAATGGAAATTGTATTCCTTAAAGAGTGTGGTAACCATTGTCCACCTGGCATTTGCCATGATGGGCTTTACATGAGCTCTCTAAGCAGGTAAATGCTTACCAGTGTAGTTCTTCATATTGACACTGTAGCAGATCACATTAACATCAGTATGCTTACACGTGTGCTTGGTTATTTATGAATGCATGGAATTATACATGCAGTATGATTATGGGTATACCATAACTACATATTCCTGAATCCTCTGAAAGGCAGAGGTTGAGTTGTCCCCTGTTTGGATTCTGAAAATTTTCAAAAGTTTCTAGCAGCTAATAGACACTAATATTTATTAATGAATGAATTACTTAACATATGCTAGGCTTTCTTATCTGTCTTTCATTTGACATGTATTAAATATATGCAGAAATCTGAAAGGACAAATCAGTATTCTACTTATATTGAATGTAAAATAGATTTCAGTGACCATTGATGTTACATGAACCATTTCCATTCTTACAAAAGTGTTTGACAGGAACTGGATGATAATTTCAGATAAAGCCATGGAAATATAAAAATTATTTTAACTCAAACATTTCCTACAACTCCACTAATGGAAATACAATGTGAGTCAAAGATGCTTACTAAGGATTGTCTCCTTTCTTCTTTCTGGGGAACAGAATCAGTTTTCCTATAACAAGAGTACAAATGTGCAACCAATATAGCTTAATATTGCATTTGGTCAACAGACTCGAGTTAGTGAAGTGTCCAACATTTTCAGAAATACTTTCACCTCCTTAAGGCAAGATTCTGGCTATTTGTCTTTATTGCATATCGATTAATTTATTGACTGCACTTGTGCTCAGAATATAGCTTATTTTTAGAATAGCCCATAAATGAATCATTTGAGCATATGCTTATATTTTAACTCTTGAATATGGATTTATTTTTATAGAAGCAGGTGCAGTTGTGCAGCACATTGGAGCAAGGTAATAAAGCCAAGAAGATGCTACAGGAAACAGACTTTTTAGTGATTAAAATATACCCCATTGCACATGTCTCTATTATCACTAAACCAATCTGAATTTTCACTCAGAGCTGAAGACAGGACACTGCTAGAATTTAAATGTGCAGTAGTCTATTTTCCTCCTCACAAACCAGAGATATAGATTTAATTCAGACAGTCTACACTAAATCTAAGTATTAGGAATCTGATATAAGTTCAGTTTCTTAGAGAAAATGATGAAAAGATGTACATATGTATGTAAGTATGTACATATATGTAACATATATATATACATATGCACATATATGTGTAGTGTATGAGTTATTATTACATTAGTGAATCATAAAAATGAATGACAAGACCAGCACTTTTAATGTTTGAAGTAATTATAATGGTTATACTTTGTTTAGTACTGTAAGTCAGAGGTTTTACATATAATATCTTATTTAATGTGCACAAATACCTGAAGAAATATGTGCATTTTTTAATTTTATAAATGCAAAAATTGAGGCTCAACATGAAGATTCATTGAGAAAGTGACAGAGGCAGTATTTAAATACTGATTTATGTTATCCTTAGGCTAATTTTAATGTGATATTTTGTTTTCCTTCTTTTATTGTTTCTTTTTTTTTTTTTTTTTTTTTTTTTTTTTTGCGCTGAAGATGCAGTGGATAGTAAATGTATTGGATTCCCCTGCTCCATAGCCTCACCTCTCTCCACTCTTAAGCAAAATAAAGAAGGAGTAAGAACAGAGGGAGAAGAAGGAGGGAGGATACCACAGATGAATGTGACATGAGTCCCTTGCCATTCCACACTTCTCCCTTCTCTGATCCCCCTCTCAGCGGTGGGAAAGCAGTAGAGTTTCAAAATGAATGGAGTAAGAAAAGGGAAGAGTAGAAGAAGAGATTGCAGATCAAATTAGGATTTAAAAGTACAGTGTTGAAAATAATTGAATAAATAATTTAACATTTGTCACTTCATTCTACAGTCTTTGGAAATGTCTTCTAGATGGCGAATCATGGACCCAAAGTGGAGATCTAGTAATACAGCTTTCACCGAAAATAGAGAAAGAGAGAGAGAGAGAAGCAGAACACTGTTTAGCTGAAGTAAACCTGGAATTCCTGAGTCAGGAGGGAAGCAAAGAGAGAGAGAGAGAGAGAGAGAGAATGGGGAGAAAAAGAGATAAAGAGAAACAAGTAAAGTTGGAATTCCTTACAAAATATAGGTTATTCAGTGGACTTGGAAATAGCAATTGTGTTCAATGATATGCTGTGTTTAGTCTTCTAAAATTATTCATTTATTTATTTTCATATTACAAGCTTCATCAATGTGGGAAATATTACTCAGTAGCTTCTAAAAGTGCATAGCATGCTCAAAGACCTAGCACTAGTGGAGAATGAAGCCTATCCTCCCTAGAAGCAAGCCAGCTAGAAAATCCATAGCCTGCTTCTCTGGAGATATGGCCTTTCCACCCACAAGACTCATGATTTAATTCTCACTCTTTGCTTGTGGCCTGATCTTGGGACTACCCCAACTGCATTTCTGAATAATTTTTTCTGCACCCACAGAGATAAAACTGGGAGACTCAGTGCCTGTAGTGATGTTACCTGGAAGAGTTTTAAGGTGACACTGCTTCCACGTTTGATGAGCAGAATATTTAGAAAGATCATAAGATATGAGTGAAAGTTAAGGCTCAGATCAGGCGCATAAATGGGACCAAGGATCTGAGGTCATCATTTCATGTAAAATCAGATTATTTTTTTTTTAAATTCAGTTTGGAAAGGGTCAATCCAAAAGCTGATTTGGCAAGTGGAAAACACTGAGATCCTGTCTCAAGTATTTAATACTGTGAGGAATGAGAGATGGATTGGACGTGGCATAATAATCTTATTCAGGAAAGGTTGCAGAATGTCAAGGCGAGTCTGGTCTTGTTAAGCTTTCTCTATGTCATCCTCCAGCTGATAATTTTCCTCATTAAAATCATCACTGTGATTATGTATCTGCTCTTCTCTGAGATTCTAAATTTTGGTCCCCTGACCTCTGTTGAGTAGGGTATTTAGAAACTGCAGCAATATTTTTTTTTTAAAGCAACCAGTGATTTTATTCATTTGGTGACTTGCACCTTTAGCCTTATGCTGATTCTGAATGCCTATAAATATGTTTATGGTATCCTATGAGCGTTAAGTTCATTTTTAAAATGGACTTATTGAAAATGAGGTAATGATGATTAACAAAACAAACAAACAATGTAAGTAAATCCAACCTGAAATTGATGGAATCTGCCCTGTCACTCTGTGTTTGCCTGCTTGCAGCAAACCTGGGAAACGCTCAAGAGATAGGGCTGGGAATGAGGTAGCAAGTGTCTGAAAGGGAAAGCTACTTACATGGTGGTGGCCCAATGCACACGGCCTGTTTCTCCAGTCTTCGCAGAGACACTCATCATTGCTTACTCCAAATTTCATTCAAGTCGGTCATCATTGTATAGATATTTCATTTGTTTTTATTTTTTCCTTCAAAAACCAGGAGATTTTTGGAAAGAGTAATGCATATTGGTAAAATAATTCAAATAGAAGGGAATAGCTGCATCTATTTTCTTTCTTCCATTGGTTTTCTCACTCAATTTTGGTGTAATGTAGGAAAATAGGTAAGTCAAGGTGTTCCAGAGAAACAAAGCATTGTACACCTAATGAGATTCATTACAAAGAAAGGACTCCATGATTTTAGAATAGTGAAGGCTGAAAACTTTCCAGATGGACTACCTGCCAGCTGAGAACCCAGGAAAGCTGGTGGTATAAATTTCAACTTGCACTGAAGGCCTTTGCACCAGAGATGCCTGTGGGGTCAGTCCCAGTCCAAGGACAGTAAAAGATCAATGTCTCAATTTGAGGAGTCTGGCAGATAGCGAGCACTCAACTTCCTGCTGACTTTTGTTTCATTTAGGTCATTGATCGTCAGTGGGCTGGATGATGCCCAGCTACTGTTGGGCCATCTGCTTTGCTCAGTCCACCAATCAAAGGCTAATCTCTTGAAGACGCCTTCACACACGTATCCAGAAATAATGTTTAACCAGATCTCTGGGCATCTGTGGCCCAGTCAACTTGACACATAAAATTAACTACTGCAGAAGTTTTAGAAGTACTCTATCAAAACTTAGTCTCAACTTGAACTTAGATCTTCCCAAGAAGTATTAACTCCGTAAACATCCAAGGATACCAGGAAGTGAACAGACAAAAACCCTCCCCTTCTATTTACACTACAGATCAGAAGTTTGCAAACTTGGTTTTCTCAGTAACAATGAGGAGTGATAATCTCTGTGGGAGGACTGGGAGTTTTTAACATTACCCACTGGGATCAAAAGTCCAGCGGCAGCAGGAAGCTTCATCTTCCCCACTTAAATCATGCTCAAGAATGTGTATGTGAATGTGACTGAGTGAAAAGCTGCTAAAATTTATTACATTTTTTAGAGTGAATGAATGCTAGCTAAGAGAATTTTTACTATTATTACAAAAAAAAAAATCCATTCAGTCACACCTCATAATTTATTATAACACAAATCTGTCTTGAAGCTAAGGCTAGGGATTACTGGATACTGTGTTGCCATAATTTCTTAACTGTGTCTTCATGATAGATACAGCCAGTGAATGGAAGTTAAGCACAGTGGGGTTGGGGTCTTGTTTCAGAATCAGGAGGACTGCACAGCTCTCAAATGCATGACCACTAGGGCCGCACCTGGACATCACTCTGTTGCAGGCAGCTGTACAGCAGGATTCCAGAGTTAGTCCACATCCCATCATGAAACCCTGGCTCCTAGGTACCTACTAGCCAGCTTAATAGAGTGAGTAAATTATTTAAAGATCTTGAGCCTCCATTTTCTGTTCTGAAAGTGAGGCGGTTATACCTTCTTTAGAGGGATTTGCTAGCAATAAGAGATCATCTTATGCAAAATGCTCAACATAATCCTTAGCATAGCTAGCTCCATGACTGGTCTGGCATATGGATGATGTACATGATGTGATCAAGGTAAAATAAATTTAAGGAACAGCGAGATTCTAGCCGAGGTTACTGACACTGAGCACTTATTATATGCCAACACCAGCAGACTTGCCTTTTGGTGTCATCAAATTGAGTCTCATCATGGCTTTCCAACAGATTTACTTTTTCTTTCTTTTATAGTAAAGAAGCTGAGACCCAGGGAATCAAGGGAATGGGGTGAGTAAAGTTTCAACAGAGGTGGGATTTGAACTCAGATTTGTGTGTCCTCAAAGCCTGTGCTCTTGCCCTGACTGTGTGAAAACAAACCAGTTTTAACCTAACAATACCAAGGGCCTTTCTGGAAAACGCACAGATGGGTTGTTGTAATGGACTAAATATGCATGTCTCCCCAAATTTCTTTGTTGAAATTGCTATTTCAACAAAGGTGATGGTCTTTGGAACTGGGGCCTTTGGGAAGTGATTTGGTTACAAAAATGGAGGCTTTGTGAATAGGGTTACCACCCTGACAGGAGACTTTAGAAAGACATTTTGTCTGTAGGTGATGTAAGATTCAAGAACATAACCCTCTGCAACCCGGGAAGAAAGAATTTGCAAGATTTCAAGTCTGTCAGTGCCTTGAATTTGGATTTGTCAGTCTCTAGAACCATGGGAAATAAATGTTTATGGTTTAAGGTACCAGCCTATGGTATTCTGTTATAGCAGCTTGAACAGACTGAAACAGCTACCTTAAGAAATGGAGCACTATTATTTTTTTTTTTACTCTGGAATCATGTTGTGGAAAATAGCAAAAGCTTTCTTATGAGAGAAGTCAACAGAAGAGGGTTTGCATTGCATTTTTAGTGAAATGTGGATTTTTAAAAATTCCTACTCTTTGAAAAGAAAGTGCTTAAAAAAAATAAGCTCTGATGCACACAGAAATGGCAATAAATCTGCAAATCAGAGTATTGGTCAGTTGGAGAGCCAGGAGGCCCCCAGTGTTGACTTAAAATAGTTGACATAAATCAACAGTGTTAACTGAGGATTCTGTGCACATCGCACAGGAGAAAGGCAATTTATAAGCCCTCCTACATCCCTGAATCTATAAAGGATCTTGATTAAGTGTGAGTAAAAGGGGAGTGGGACTGTTAATGAAATATAAACAAAGCAACTATTTTTATTCTGTTTTAGGTAGGTGTGGTGGGACTGACAAGCTCAAATCCCAGCCCCAGCCCTTACAGAGGGCTGAAGAAATGAAAAGATGGCTTTGTTGACAAGTCAACCTCTGCCCCCTCCTCAGTGGCTGGTGCAAGAAGGAAATGAGCAACGGTGTGCACAACTAGTGTAAACACTGTGGTTCCCGTGAGTTCCTAAGGCCAGGAGTTAATGCATTTCCAACTTTAAAACAGACTTAGTTACCATATTTCAAATGCTCTACATTGCAGGACCTATAAAAACTCCATCTCGTTAGCTCTTCATCTCCTCTCTCATTACCTTCCAGTAGTATATTTTAACTCCATACATGATTTAAGGAACATTTCTGATCAACACCATTTTCTGTCTAGGGAGTTTTGTCAAGTGGATTGGGAGTCACATTTATTCCACAAAAGTAATTGAGGGGGAGTAGAGAGAGCCATAGATTTTTCCCTTCCTCCTCCATGCTCTGGGTATTCAATAGTAATGAGATACTACTCAGTGAGTTTTGATCAAGTCACATAAAATCTCCCATGCTAAATTTCAGAATTTAGAAATACTTTAATTTTTCCTCTTTTGATTTCACATTTCTAATTTTTCTGCTTTGTGAGTATTAATTAAAATCATTCATTCTTCTTAGAAATAAAAATTAGAAAAGGGCCACTATGCTGACCTAAAGATTAGAAGGCAATATTCTATTTTCTTTGTATATTAAGGAAAATTGCTGATTTCCATAAGAAATTTAATTATTTTCTTTATAGTCATCCACAGAGATATTGGGTGGAATAAAGTTCATTCAGACAACTTTGTTATTGTGTTAATAATTCAATTAAAACTACCATGAAACAAGGACTTAGTTTTTAATGCACCAATGGGGAGATTCAATTTTTCTTTTTGAAAGCTATCATATTCAAGATCCAGGTCTAACATACCTTTGTGGCAGGAAAATTAAAGACATGGAAAACTGCCACAATTTTCTCTAGCTTTTAAAAGACCACTATAACTCAGAAAGCATCCACTTTATATTCAAGTATAATGCTAATGGCTTAGAGTTTCAGAGATTAAGAATGGTTAGAAAAAAAGTATTACTCTCAGTTCTCTGTGTGTCAAGGGAGACTGGAAAATAAATTTATTCTAAAATAAGCAAACTTACTTTCATCTTTTCTCCATATGCCTTTTCCTGTAACAGTTGCTTTAGACTAAAGAATGCTGTGTCACCAAATGGCTTACATCTTAAAACATTATAACATTTTCTTTGGACTCACAAAAGACTACAAAGTGTAAGATGCTTGTTTATCCCTATGCTATTGCAATGCAGTGTAAGAATTAACACAGATCAGCTTGGAGGAGGAGGGGAGGCAGGACTGTAGTTCAGTTCTCTTCTCTCTGCATCTATACCCACTGCCTGATGATGTCACCCATCTTCACTACTTTAAATGCCATCTGCACAACACTCAAATTAATGCCTCCTGCCAGACCCTTTCCTTGAACTCTAGGCTCATATATCCAGCTGCCTACTTGACTTTACCACTTGAATAACTTATAGGCATGTCAAATTTAACATGTTGAAACTGATTTCACCCCTAGAACTTGTTCTCCATGTAGCCATTTTCATTCCAGTATGGGGGCTCCAGCTCTTCAACTATCCAGATTAAAAAAAAAAAAAAAATGAGGTTTCATTTATTCCCTTTCTTCCTTTGCTCGTTTTTTTTTTTTTTTTTTTTTTGCATTCAAATTATTGCCAAATCCTGATGACTTAACTTGAAGAGTAGAATCAACAACTCACCCTCTTTGCTGCTGCTACATTGGTCCAAACCTCTAGCATTGCCTCTGTGCATTTTTGCAAAATCATCTCACCTGCGTGAACTGCTTGTATCTTGTCCCAGCAGTCTGTTCTCAACAAAAACTTGCCAAATTAGGTTACACCTTTCCCTAATGGCTTTTCCTATGGGAAGAAACCCAGAAAGTTCTTTCCATTGTCTTCAATACCATATGCAATTTAATCTTTCATCACTTCCTTCAGCCTTTACCTTTTACTTGCCCTTTCTCCATGCATGATCCATACATTTAATGCTGGCTGTGTACCTGATGATATTGCTATCATCAACATACATAAAACAGCAGTGCATATCAGAAGCCCATGTCCGATTGAGGATACCAAGGTTTGTTTTGTTTGTTCTTCAATTTGTCTTGAGTACTAAGTTTTAAAAGTGGAAGAAAGGTAGGAGATGATTTTACAAAAAATATGTATTTACATTATCTCTTGAAAAATCAGGAGACTTGGCAACATTGGACTTGTTTTGCAGCCTTCTGTTGTAAGTGAATAGTAGCTCTAGCACACCTTCTAAGGAGAGTCAACTGCTCCAAATTGTTAAAAGCCTTTTCAAAGCAAAAGGGAAGAAAAAAAATATAATAGTATTTTTTCACTTGAGTAGCCTATTGTATTTTATGAAGCTTCACACATTGTATTACATGGCATTAGACTTTTTTTTTTTTTTTTTTTTTTTTTTTTGAGCAAGTACTGTATCTTTAACTTTACAACCAAAGGGGCTGAGTCTGAAAGAGTTCAATGAGTTGTTACAATTGAGTAAGCTTGTAAGGAGACAAGAGAACCATCACTACCAACCACCATCATCATCATCTTCATCATCATCTCTTTTATCATCATGATAACTGATATTTATTGAGCGCTATGATCAATAAACTATCTTAAGTTTCCTTTATATGTAGATGCATTCAGTCTTCCCAAGAACACTAAGAAAAGTGCCATTATGATTATCATCCTTATTTTCTAAAAAGGAAAATTATGATTGCTAACAGCAATAACTGACAAAAGATTTCAAAGCCAGTGGTAACATAGCCAGAACTTAAATTAAAACCGTGAAGCAAAAAAAAAAAAAGCTACTTTTAACCTTAAGTGCTGTAGTGCCAGTGTCAACACAGACAAAAGCCTAGATCTGCCTAATTCCAAAGCCACTGTGATGTCCACTTGTTATAAACTGCAGGGCAGAAAGTGACACAGTGATCTACACGTGGCTCTCCATGAACACTAATGAAGAAAAGAGGCTCATGAAGGCTGTGGAGTAAAACCTGGTATCCTTCCCTAGACTATGAATCTGCATTGTTCCCTCTGCTCCTGCCTTTATCTTACCTTGCCCACGCATTCTGTCATACAAATATGCTGGTCACCTTTTAGATATCTGTTATGGAGAGATTTCTGCATTGGTTTGAAAATGGACTGACTTTACCAAAGCCTCCCCAAGTCTCTTGATTTCTTTTACCAAACCACTGTTAAAGTCAGACACAAAAGAAAAACAATTTCAGGATGATAGTCAAACAAAGATGAAATCAGTGTTAGTTGACTACAGCTGCTCATACCTCTAAGAAGGAATGAGTGCACCCAGTGGAATCCTCCTTGCAAGGAACGTGGCTGGAAACAGACTAACTGTTAATGACATCTCTCAGACCATGGATGAGCTGTGCTGAGCCCTCATCTGCAGTAGTTTGTCTTGTTCTCATGGAGGAGGTTCTCTGGGTCTAACTAGGTGTCAATATAGCATTTTTATAAGATTGGGCCACCAACATTATAAGGACCAGTGCCCATGTCTCCTACTTCCAACATCCATTCAGTGGGGTATCTCTTCCCAGACTATTACAAGTCTGGATTCCATTTTTAATTGATATAATTACTCCTAAAACTTAATTGGATACATAGCCATATATTTTTACTTCAATTTTTTTGCATTGTTATAGAAATAATGACTTGTTTTTTTAGCACATAACAAAGCATTTTTCAAACTGGGACATCCTAGCTGGTATAATTTTCTTTTTTTTTTTTTTTTTTTTTTTTTTTTTAGTATATTGCATGCTTTTAACTAAATCATGAGCAAGAGGTGAGCTTGCATTCTCTGAACTCTATTTCTTACAGTGTGTTCTCCTCCTTTCTATTAACCTCTCATTCACTTCAAATGGCAAGTAGATAATCCTGTGAATATTCTATAAAAAAAAAAAATCCTCCAAAGCTTACAATTTGCGGTAATTCCATCTCATTCTCCAAATTCAGAATGTTATAAATACAACTTCAGAAATCCTCCCTACAGCATTCAGTCAGTATTTAGTGGAATAGGTAAATAAATGTATGTGAAGGAGGATTCTCAAGTTCTTTCAGGCATCTCTTGAGTCCACACTTTGACTTCTGAAAAATTCATTTTGAGCATGGAAATTCTGGGTAATACAGTAACAAGGAACTACTTGAGTGGCTTTAAGACAATAGAAATTTATTCTCTTGTGCCCTCTGCCGTGGCACATGCCTGTAACCCCAGTGACTCAGGAGGCTGAGGGGCAGGAGGATAGTGAGTTCAAAACCAGCCTCAGCAAAAGGGAGGCACTAAGCAACTCAGTGAGACCCTGTTTCTAAATACAAAATAGGGCTGGGGATGTGGCTCAGTAACTGAGTGCCCCTGAGTTCAATCCCCCTCCCCCTGCCAAAATTAAAAAAAAAAAAAAAAAAAAGGACATTTATTCTCTTACAGTTCTAGAGGCTAGAAGCCCCAAATCAAATTATCATCGAAATCATGTTCTCTGAAGATTCCACGTAAGAATCCTTCTTTGCCTTTTTCCTAGCTTTTGACGACTCTCAACTATCGTTAGCATCCCTAGACTTGTAGACACATTACTCCCATCTTGGCCTTCATCTTCACGGGTGACCTTCTTCTGTGTGTTTCTGTGTATCTGAATCTCTTTCTCCTTGTCTTCAGAAGACACCAGTCATTGAATTTAGAGCACACACTTATCCAGTATAACTCTATCTGAAATAATTCTATTTACAAATAATATCTGTCACTATTTTTTTTTTAAATTCTGGGTGGATCTAAGTTTTAGGGGAGGTTTTTTTTTTTACCCACTGCAGATGGATCACAAGAAAAAGCATGTTGTAAACATGAACCTGAAATGGAGATGCACTGTGTACACCTTGAGCATGGGTTCTTGTGTTTATCTGGCTGGGAGTTAGGCTAGATGTATTAAAGCAATGGGGTCAGAGGCTAGAAGTGTTATCTCCAGTGTCTTCATTTTGTGTCCTTTATTGGTTTTGTGTTTTCCTAAAGATACTTTAAGTAGGGTCTGAGGCTTGTAATTCTTTCAGCTGTGATCCTTTCTTACTATAAAATTCTTATTGTTCCAATAAGGTGTTAGAGCAGGAAGCAGGGTATAGTTGTGTGAATGGATTCCAGTCCTACCATGAGTTGGGTGATCCCTTCCCCCACGTAGTAAGTTAGAAGAGGTGGAGTTGCGCTTCTTCTCTCTCCTATGTGGAAGACTAAAGAAAGCCAGAGTTGGGAATTTCCTTTCCCATAGATTGGTTGGTCATGCTCTGGTAAAATAATTTCCCTTCAGGGTAGGCCTTGTTAAAGAGAAAAGAGAGCTCTATATGTATTTAAAGTGATTACTTTTCCTGTTCCCCACTGGAAGCACAACAGAATTTTCTCCACAGTGAGAATTTCTTAGGGTCCTTAGAGGAAACATTTACAGGGGTGGAGTTTCCCCGCAGGACTGAGCCACTCAGAGTTTTAAGCTTATGCTATTCCACACTGAGGACTTAGAAGTTTGTCAATAACAGTTTAAACTGTTTCTGCATGTATTGGCTACTGCTATGGGTTTCTGCTCCTGTAAGCTATGTTTTTCTCTATCTTCCTATTTGCCTCTTCAATTTTCAGGGTAGATGTTTGCCTCATGATCTCAGTTTTCTGATTGATTTTTTAAGAAGAGTTGTTAAATTTCAGTTTGTTTTTTTTTTTCATATTTTTCTTGTTTTAAGGGTGGGGATGGCAGCTTCCCACCTTTATATATTGGACAAGAAGCCCTACAGGTCTTAAATGGAGATTATGATGTTAATAATAGCAATATACTCCTACTGTATGTCAGACGTCATAAAAAATAATTGACATATTATTATTCAATATTCGGTTGTAAAACTTGAAGCTGTTGTGGCCTGGGTAACATGGTAAGGAATTTATATCTAGGAATTGAAACCAAGTAACCAGGTCCAAATTTTTAAAACCATGAGCACAGAAAGCCATGGCTGTTGTTTCTAGGAGAACCAGGGTGAGTTTCCTTAGTTTGCAAGAGTCAGAACTCACTGTGTGATAGCTTGCATGGAAGGCTGGTGTGTGTCAAGAGTAGGTTAAATGTAGCATCAAGTGTTCTGCTTACTGTCTCCACATGAACTGTTTCCATGAGTCATTGAGCTGAGCATCAAACCACTTGGCAGCAGCACGATTTCCAAACCCACAGCCCAGCTACAGAAGGAATTGGAAGGAGACTAACAACTGGATAACTCATTGATGTTCGTGTAGAGTCACATCACTGGGGCAGATTTAATCATTGCAACTGCATGAACCGTGGTCCCTGTCTGGGAAAACCTTCCATGCTGATTCTGAAGACCTGGAACTTCACTTTGCTCAGCTACTTGCCATCTGAACATTGTACAGTTCACGTGGGTCTTAGATTCCACACTGGTGAAATGGCAGGTCATTTCTCAAGCTCTTTTCTAGTCTGTGCTTTGAACTATTGATCTGAAACAAACAAACAGCATAGCCCAAGAAGGGAAGGAAGGCAGAGGGAGGGTTAGGGTGATCAGTGTAGCCCAGTGCATGGTCTAAAAGTTTCTTACAGTTACTAGGGTAATCAAGTAAAGCCAAGACATTAATTACTAAGATTTATAGTCCATCATGTCTAAACTCAGCTCAGCCGTACAGCCACCTGCTTCTTTCTTCACTGGGTGTGTGTGCTAATGTATTTTATCCTGATGCTCATGAACTGGGAAATAAAAACTCAAGACCCACTTATTGTCTAACAAATTGTTAGTGTTCCATAAAGTAGTTGTCTGTGCACTTAGAGGAGATTGTTATCAAAACAGGACAAATGTACACTGTGACAAGTGCCACCCCCATTTTAATGCCTTGGTGCTATACTTTGGATCTAAAATGTTCCCAAAGGATAATGTGTTCAAGTCCTAGTCCCCAGATCAGCACTATTGGTAGGTGATAGAACTTTTAAGAGATGGAGTCTAGTGGGAAGCCTTCTGGTCATTTGTAGATGTATCCTTAAAGGGGAAAGCTGGTCCTGGACCCCTCCAGTTCCTCTCTGTCTTTTCCATTTGGCCATGAGATCAATGTCTTTGATCTATTACATGCTTCTGTCATAATGTGCTGCCTCTCCACAGATGCAAAACCATAGCACCAACCAATTGAGGACTGAAACCTCTAAAACTGTAGCCAAAATAAATCTGTCTTTATAAGTTCGATTATCTCAGGTATTTTGTTACAGTAATAGGAAGCTGACTAACACTCTTGGTATGCAGAAAAAAAAAAAAAAAAGCTATTAGGAAAGACAGGTCCAACTGCATGGGACTCGGGAGTCTCTTGAGAGGAAAAGGTTCTCCATTCTGTCATTCCTTTCCTTTGTAAGCTTTATGATTAATAGAACCTATCTCAAGATTAAAATAGTCCTAAGTAAATTCAGCAAGCAATAAAAAACACTAATCTCCATGGCTCTTTCTCATAAGAAAATTTAATAGCATATGATTGAGTGTTGTGAATTGTTGACCCAAGTTCTATATCCGGGCCTGATAATCATGGGGAATTGCTGATGTTCTTAACCCAGCCATTTGGTATTATGGATGTACATTATCATTACTGTCAGTGAATATAAATTTTAAATAATGAACCATAATAAAGGAAGCATAAGCATAGGAGGAAGTCAGTATGGCATAGCCAAGGGACAGAGCTTTGCCTTATTGCTGCTTAACTCCCCGAGAGATACAGTGATTTCAGCTGAGGCATGAACATGGGAGCACTGCACCTGGTGTTCCTGGAAATGAGAGGACTTGCCACTTCTATCCACAGTTGGTCCCAGTTGGTTCCCAGTGGTACTATCATGGCAGACTCCTTGTCATTGGTGACAGTTCTTTGGTGATGATCCACAAGTCTTTCCCACAGTAGTGATGAGGCAAGCTGAGCTGAGTCTTACTCTGAAGGAAGTAGCTCCAGATACGAATTGTACTAGGACTGAGTCTCCAGATAGAGCCCCTAATTTATGCTTAGAAGAAAAAACATGGTCAAGACTGAATTATGTGTATATGCATCCTGGGGAATAGAATTGACTTGGGAGAAAAAGGGGAGGGGAGGGGGTTATTCTTGCTGTGGCCTGATAAGGGTTGAGTTATGTTAGTTGATTAAAAGACACATGATTTTATTCATACCCCAGACCGATGAAAGGGGCATGTTAGTTATGTTCTTGGCCATTAGTTCTTTAAACCTCTTTATGATTAAATATAAGAGCCTGACATTAAATTTGTGAATAATTGTATCAAATGTTGAGAATAAAAAAGACTAGATTCTGGAGCCAACAAACACAGGTACAAATGCTAGCTCCACCATTTGCTAGCTTCATGTCCTTGGTTGGGTATCAAATCTCTTGTCCCTCAATTTCTTCATTAAAAAATGTCTCCATATCAAAGAAGTTATCCTCCTCTCCCAGTTGTTGCAAGAACAAAGAAGTTATTGGAAATCAACTACAACTGTGCATAGAATATAAATGCTTCTTAAAAACAGTCATTATTATGTGTGTGCAGCTTTTGTAAACAAAAATAAGATTTTGAAAATATCATTGTACCTTAGAGTTGCCAATATGCATTAACACACCCCTAAATCTGTCATCAACAGAGAAGCACTGGACAGTTGAGAAGGCATTCCTGTTTAATGAGAAGGGCCTGCACCACTGGCTAAATCCATTATTTTATTAAGAAATAACCGGTGGCTGTGGCCTTGGTCAACTAGAATGCAAAGAAGTCCACACCACGTTGGTCTGGGGGAAGCAGATGAGGGCTGCCCTGTGCCCTGCATCTGTTAATTGAGAGAGGCAGATGTACGCGATGCTTAGCTCAGCAGTGAGTGCAGACAAGATTCCCCAGAGATGTTTTAAAAAACCTGTTTGCTTTGGAGTCAGGCCTTCTAAACCTGACTTCGTTTTTCCAGCTGCATCTAAATGGGTGTGTTTATCTTCAGACCTTTCCCCCTTTCCTCCGAGTGGCTGTGAGGCCAGGGCTCACATTCTTCACCCTGTCTTGCATAGAGGTGTTTGGGGAGGATTGTTTTTCTTTTGCTCTTTACTGGATTCCTTTTTTTTTTTTTGACAACGATTTTTCTTCCCAAGACCTCTTCTGGGATGGAGAATTGAGTTAAATTTTAGGTGTTAGAAAGGGAGGGAAAAGATGTGAGGGGCTCAGTTTCCATCAATCTTATTTAGTGAACGGCAATATTCAACCAGGAGCCTTATCAAGACCCTTAATGCTGACAGTTTTTCTAACATCAAACCAGAAAACTATCAGAAATATGGAAGTCATTATACGCAATCATTTGAAAAAAAATGTCAAAATCAACACTTATTTTGCTTCAGATGAGACTCTGAGCTCCTTTCTTTAGCAATAAGGAAATAAAAAACTCTTAAAAAGAAAGTTAACATTGTGATATGATAAACAATAATTCCTTCATGAAAAGCACTTTATAATCACGCCCCCCCTCCTTCTTTAAAAAGCAAAACAGAAAAGATAATATTTTAGGACTTTCATTTTTTTTTGTTAAGAAATCTCTTTGTTTAAAGGCCAATTTTGTGTAAATGGCTGTGAATATTAGCTTTTATCATGCAAAATCCCAAAGTTCCTTTGGCCCATTATCTACGAGGTAGAAATAAAAATCACATGTCATCGAAACTAAACATCTGTTTTTAGCGAACTTCATATTAACTACAGGATTTCTATTCCCTTGTATTTTAAACAAACTCAAAATGCCGTGTATAGCAAGACACTTTTGCAATCATTTTTCAAGTATTTCTTGACTGCTTCTTATGTCTTCCTGATCAGTGCCCTAGTTGGAGTTGGAGAAACATATATTTATGACCCTCAAACAGTTTAGAGCCTTATGGGCAAGAACCATGACTTATGACACTGTCTACCAACATATTTAATCTCTTATACTCTGTCATTAACACTGGTTGTGGGTAGGGTTAATACACACGTCTTTGTACTTTCTTACCCTGGCACCTTGAAAAGCACTTGGAAATAGATGCTCAACATGGTAATTAGCACAGGGTTGTAAAAATTAATCGATTTAATGATTTTCTCCTCAAAAATAGTGTCATAACATTACTAATACAGAGATTGAGATCAAAGACAGGTTTTTATTTTTTATTTTTTAAATCTATTTCTTAATTTCTTTGAAACTGGATTCTGGAGGACACTCCCTTGCCCTGCTCCAGAATCAAAAGTTCAGGAGAGCCCTGTGATGATCTCTCTTTACTCCTAGGTCCTGTCAAAATGTCATGTCACGGAGCCTCAAAATGGCAATTAGATGGTCCAGATGAGGGTAAAAATTAAAGCTTGAACTTGACAGGGGGCTAGATACTTCCTTCCCTAGCTCAGCATAGATTCAGATTGAATCAGAGGTCACTGTGGGCATCTCCATCTTCTTTTACCTGTTCACCAGTTACCTTCATTTTGAACTTCTGATTTTCTTTTTTTCCCCTAAGTGTGTATCTGCTTGTTGTGGGCAGGAGGGAGAAGCAGGGGCATCCAGTTTACCAGGCCACACTTCATCTTCTCTGGACCACACAGATCAGAAATGCTGAGGGGTCTCTGGTAGTTCCCTGTGAGGCCTTTCTCTACTGTGGCCTGCATTTCTGTGCAGGAGGAGAAAGGAGGAGGGCCTCTTTTCTGCTTTCTGCAGTATCTCCTTCACTATCTGAAGCACATCCAAAGAAGATTCCACACAGGCCCCTCAGGAGAAGAGCCCTCCTCAGACTTTAGTGGAAAAAGAAACACTTTCACACTTCTCCCTGCACAGATGCCCAGAAGGCAAAAGCCCCAGAACCACAGCCCTATCCTGGATGAGCCCCCCCACCTGTTGAATTAGGGTGCCCTTTGGTTGCCAAGTGGGCAGCAGGCCTGAGTCCACAGTGTGGTTTAGCTTTCCCATAAGACCTTTCCTATGACTTCTGAGTCTCCTCAACACAGGAAACATATTTCAGAGCTTTCCCAATACTCCCATTTGATACTCTCCCACCCACCCACTAGCCTTGGGTTTGGAGAGTAGCCAGTCTCCCCTTGCTACAAAGGGGAGGTGCTCACAAGGTGTTAGTAATTCTCACCAAAGAATTCTTTCTCCCAACTGCCAGATCCTTTAAAATTCTTTATTACTTCTAGGAGCCAGGAGGAGGGGGACAGTTTCCTACTCACCCTCATGGTCTCATTAAGATGGCTTGCTATGAAGCCTCAGGACAAACTGAGGCAGACAGTCCAGTCTAAGTTAGTCCAAACAGGGTGCTGATTCAGAGATATCCCTTTCTCCTGTTTCGCTTCCTCACAGAGTTACTGTGTGACCAGTGAATATTTTGCCCTTGTCTTTCTGTAAAGAAGAGACATGCAAATGACCTATATTCCTTTCAACATGCTGTAGTGCAGCATTGAAGAGAAATATCAACTAGTATTTCAAGTGCCCTGAAAATGTGACTATAAAAACTGTTGGGGCCTTGACGATAATAGCCAATAGAGAAAAAAATAAAAGGAGTCCCTTCCATGCATAAGCTGGGAATCTTTCATCTAGAACAGGGGTAGGTAAACTACAGTCTATGAACCAAATCTGACCCACCACAGGTATTTCTAAATAAAGTTTTATTGGAACACAAACACACTCATCTGTTTATGTATTGTCTATGGATTTTTTTTTTCTTCATGCTACAATTTCAGGGTTGAGTAGTTATAATAGACTGTTTAGTCAGCCAGGCCTAAAATATTTGCTAACTAGCCAAATAGAGAAAACATTTGTGATCTTAGATTTAGGAAGATTCCTGAGAAGGTTACTATATTAAATAAACAAACAGCAAAAAGCCCTTCCATATAATAGGTCCTTCCTCCAGATGCTAACAGAGGGAAAATAATTCTTTTTTTTTTTCTTTTCAACACAGCATTGTGTTGCAGAGAAAGAAGCTGCTTCTGCTCCAGAATCTGTTCTACTTGCTTTTCCTTGTTTTGCCATGTTTCTGTGTTGTTCTGGGTTACAAATCTTTTTTCTTCTTTGTCGCTACAGACACAGTTCTATTATTTGTTCACTTAGTAAATATTGTAGTCAAACACAATGGGTTCATATTCTAGAAAATGCAAAGCCAAAAACCACAACCAGAACATAAATAAATGAAGAGTCTTAAGTAAGGACAGCAAAAAGGGTTATGCAAAATCATGCTCTCCCTGAGCAAAAGAAGCATGGGGACTTTATTTGGGGAACCTACACATATTTGTTTAGGAAAACACATCTAGGGTGCTTTCCCAGCATGCTCAGTTTAAGGTTAGAGTTTAAAAGGGAAAGATTGAGGACACATTTCTAGGCATGTTCAGTTCAGGGTCATGCAGCCTAAGTTCTACAAGGAAAAGATGGCAAGAACAAATGCACTGGACATATTCAGCTCAAAATTATGAGTCAGTTTACTCTAGTCTGCCTAAAAGCATGAGTCAGAGTGGCTCAGTGGCCTTGGATGATTCTTTGTAAGTTTCTTTGAATTGTTTTAGCTGAAACAAAAGAAAGGACAATGTTAGAGGTGTGTTAATATAAGAGTTTGCCTCTAAAGTTGCCTGCCTCCCTGGGAAGCTAGCAATATGATTTAAGTACCAGTCACAAGGCAAGTCCTGGGGATGTCACAGAGAAAAGATCATTTCTGACCTCAAGACCTTGTGGAGTCTGCAGACGAGGCAGGTCAGCAACTGGGTACTTACTGAGCTCTATGTTCATAACCCAGGCAGAGTCCAGCACAGGGTGTTTGGGACCTGAACTAATGTGGCATGGGGAGGTATTACAGTTTTATATCTGATGTGTCCCTCACAATCTCAGGTGCTGTGTACACTTGATCCCTAATAGAACGATGCTCAGCGGTGGGGCTTTTGGGTTCATGAGGGCTCTATTCTTATGGTTTCATGCATTGGTAGGTTCAACATTTGAATGAACTCCTGGGAGGAGGTAAAAACTGTGGGCAGGTAGGGTATGGTTGAAGGAAATAAGTCACTGAGAGCATGCCTTTGGGGTCTATATCTTGTCCTCATCCCCTTCCTCTCTCTCTCTCTGCTTCCGAGCTGCCGTGAGCTGAGCAGTTTCCCTGTGCCCCTCCCTTCCACCTTGATGTTCTGCTTCAGTTCAGGCCCAACACAATGGAACCAACCAACCATGCACTGAAGCCTGGGAAACCGTGAGCCAAAGTACAATCTTTCCTCCTCTAAGTTGTTTGTGTCAGGAATTACAATCACAGTGACAAAGAGCTAACACAGGGGACATCAGTGAAGGCCTACCAGAGGAAACAGCACCGGCAGTGAGATCAGGTGGTTGGTAAAAATTAGGCAACCACTAAGAATTAGTAAAGGAAAAGCTCTTTTCAGGCGGAGGGAACAAGAAGCTCAGAGACCTACAGGCAGGTGTTCCACAGTGAACTTGAGAACTAGAGCCGGTCTTGCTCAGGCACAGCAGGGCTTCCTAAACGTTTTCACTTGAGACAGTGAACAGAAAATTACAACACTCATCTTCCATCTTAGAACAAATTAAAGAGGTTGTTTTCAGTTGCAGTTTCTAGTCTGGGTCTCAGAATCCCCCAGGCTACATGAGTTGGGAGAATCAGTGGATAAGGACATCTGTAATCCTCCAGTCATATCAAAAGACCTTGTAATCCATGTTGAGTGGTTCACAGTGTATTAATAGTAAAGTGCAGACTCACTGAAGGGTGGACTCTGAAGTTTCGTGATTTGTTTTATACTGGTTTAGACTGAGGGTATAGCAGGAGGGTAGGATTTGTGGTACATTTGGTTACAGAAGAACATTCAGCATCAAGAACACACTTTTAAAAAAAAAGTGTTAAGCACATTGGAAGGGTTACTGTGTACTTGTCATCTCATCTCAGGCTCCCCACGTGGCCTTCCTATTATCACAAGGAAATTCAAGTGTATTTATTGTCAACTATTTGCTTGCCACTTGGAAGAACTGTTATATTATTAAACTTCACTCTCACCCAATCAGACATGTCTCATTAGTACACTTTCCAGACAAGGAGCACTATCCAGGTCCAGTGGTGAAAAAACAAAGGCAATCCAAACCAAACCAAACCAATCCAAACCAAACCAAACCAATCCAAACCAACAAAACCCAAACCTATCCAAAAAAAAAAAAAAAAAAAAAAAAAAAACAACAACAACAAAACAAACCAATCCAAAACAACCAAACTAAACCAACTCAATCCAAACCAAACCAAACCAAACCAACACAACTCAAACAAATCCAACACAACCAAACCAAACCGTCTCAACTTAAACTAATCCCAAACAACCAAACCAAACCAAGCCATCTCAACCCAAACCACTCCAAAACAACAAAACCAAACCAAACTATTTCAACCAAAACCAATCCAAAACATCAAAACCAAACCAAACCAAATCATCTCAACTCAAACCAATCCAAACCAACCCAAATAAAACCAAACCAATCCAAAACACCAAACCAAACCAAATCATCTCAACTCAAACCAATTCAAACCAAACCAAATCAACCCAATAAAAACAACAACTTCATATTCAGGAAATAGTCCTCAGATTATTTTAACTTTAGATTGGTATTTTAGTATAGATTATGCATTAATGGTATCAAATCATTGTTGTACTTCATGTTCCAATATATTTGGAGAGTCAGGGATCAATTTATATGTCTTTTCTTTTATTTTCAATTCAGATCTCGTCTGAATATCGTAACACATTGTTTGAGTCTAATACATGATGACTATGATGTTCCCGAAACCTACCTGCTCACTCAGTATTGGTAGAGTACAAACATGGATGTGGTCCTCTGGGTGTACTTGGAGGAGAAACTGCTCATGACAGAACTCTGTGCAGACCAATAGAGAGACTGTTGCAGAGTGTCACTCAAGGACACATCCTCTTTCTTTCATAGCATTATTCTTGCCTGTAGTTTGAATATCATATGTCATCTCAAACTCACAGTAGAATTTAATCCCCTGTCATTTTTTAAAGGTATTAAGAGGGTGAAAACTTTTTAATTATGGTATTTATAGGTTGTGACTTTGCAAAATGGCAGGATATGGTGATTAGGGTAAACCCTCTTCACCATGATTAACATGGTAACATTATCAGGAGAAGGAGAGAGACCTCGCTGACAGACACATATACATGCTCCCTGTCTCCTGTCATGAGATGCCTATTGCCACCTTGAAACTCCATTACTAGAAGGCAAACTAGTGGGGCTCATTGATCTCAGACTGTGATGCTCCAAACCTGTGAGTTGAAACAAACCTGCTTTCTCTATAAAGTTAGCCTGTTTCCGGTATTTTGCTATGGTAACAAAAGGGGACTAACACACTGTCCTAAAGGTAAAAGAGACCTTTCTATTTGATGTCCAAGAGAAAAGTGATAATTACATAGGCAAAGGTTTTACTTAACAGGTTTATAAGTAGATCACATAACTTTCACCAACATTCTAGTGCCAGAACTCCTTCATACCACCATACGTAATAGCAAGGAGACAGACAATTATGACCTACCTGTGTGTGAAGGAAGGAAAGGTACTGTTATGGTTTGGATGTGAGGTGTCTCCCAAAAGCTCATATGCGAGACAATGCAAGAAGGTTTAGAGAAAAAAATGTTGGGGTTGTGAGAGTCTTAACTCAATCAGTAAATTAGTCTCCCGATAGGGATTAAATGAATGGTAACTGAAGTGGTAGGGTGTGGCTGGTGGAGGTAGGAATTGGGGGTGTGGCTTTGGGGTATGTATTTGTATCTGGCAAGTGGAGACCTCTCTCTCTCTGCTTCCTGATCATCACGTGAGCTTGTTCCCTTTGCCACACACACTCTTCCACTATGATGTTCTGCCTCACCTTAAGCCCTGAGGAATGAAGCCGGCCGCCTATGAACTAAGACCTCTGAAACTGTGAGCCCTCAAATAAACTTTTTCTCCTCTACAATTATTCTGGTTGGATCTTTTAGTCATAGTAGCAAAATAACTGACTAAAACAGGTACAATTAAATATCACGAAATCCTAGCAATCTCTGATACATGAAGGAATGAATGGTCAAAGAAGAGACAGGAGAGCCCACCTTGTCATAGAAGCCAAAGAGAAATGAAAGTTATAAATTGTTTGAGTTTTATTCCACTATGTTCAAGAAGCATAAATTCTTTAATAGAACTGATGTTTCACAATTTAGTCATTATTGGTGCCTTTAACAAAAGAAAAAAGTTTCATTAGAAAATGAGGCAGGGGATTAAGGAGTGAATGAGAGAAGATGAGAGAGAGATCAGGTATATACTACTTTTAAAAAAATTGATATTGAAGTAAGGAAAATCAAAAGAGGTGTAACTTGATGAGTCAGCAGAAGAAATGTTTTCTTTCTTTTTAAGGGTAAAGTAAATGCATTTATAAGGGTAAGAGGGAAGATAAAGCAAAAATGGAAAAGTTCAAGTGCAGAAAAGAGTGGTTAAATTTATTAAGCAAGTTTCTAAGGTGTTGTTATTTAGCTTCAACACTGAAGAAGAAAAATTACTTTTCATTAAAGACTTTTCAGAGGTTAGATATAAATGGATATCTAAGGATAAGAGTGTTTCCCAAATAGATCTGTTTGCTCTTAGAGGGAAAGGAAAGGAAAAATGAGAACATTCTATCTTGAAGAACTCTTTGTTCTTTAATACAGTAGGGTTCAGGGTGAAGTTTTAAGAAAGAGAACATTGGACAACTGAGAAATTCAGCAATATCTGCAAGATCTTTTCTGGGTAAAAATGAAAAAGAAAATGCAATTTCAAGAAAATTAAAATGCATTAAGATTTTGTAGAAAACAAATATACTACTTTTTTAAAATGATAACATGAAGAGTTATGTGATTTCTTCCAGAATCTGGGACCAGGAAAGGACGTAGGTTAAGGGGCAGGGAATAGAGAGTAGTAAGCCAAAGGCTTTGGAAGGTGAAGGCAAAGGAGGTGTGAATGGACAATAGGGTCTGCAGAGTTTTGAGACCGAGGAAAGTGATGGAAAGATCGATGTGGAGATGTCAAGGCCAAAACTGCAGATGATTTTACTCTTGGTCTATTCAGAAAAAAACATTTCTCCAAGTCTGAGCGGAGAATGCCTCATGCAATGACCTACCTGGGTGCTCATTTGCACTATAGATGTCAATATGAGAGGAGTGCCCTGTGGCCTACCTTGCCAGGAAGCTCTAAAGAGTTTCTTCATTACAGAAATGGTAAAAATGCCTGCTGGAGACCATGGTCAGGGTCTGGGAAAGTGTCTGAAGGAAGAGGGGACAAGACAGATAGTGACAGGCCCTTCGTTCCTATGCAGTCTTTTTGGCAGCTCTTTACCTGTGTGTCCACATCTCTAGTCTTAGGAATAGTTAGGAGTTCTTCAACTACTCACAGACTCAGGCCTTCTGAAAATGGATCCTATAGAAAAAAAAAAAAAAAAAGTAAAAAGTGAACTTCAGATATTTTCCCCTAACTTCTGCAGTTGCCCAGTAGCAAAGGCCTCATTCATGTGAACAAAAATACACCACAAAAGAAATGAGTGATAATCAAAGTCCTTAGGAATCAGTGTTCTGAGGACAGCCTTAGGATGACAATTGTGCATAAATTCATCTTGGTGGTTCTCATTCTACTGGGAAACAGAAAAAAAATCATCTTTGTGGTACATACAGAGTGATGGGGCCTATTAGAGGAGAGAGGAGGGCATTCTCTGGAGAGGTCAACATCAAGGAAAATACCTTGATCTTTCACTTAAGATATAAGTAGATGCTCTCTAGGTGTTCCACTGTGATCAGGAGACACAATGAATATCCAAGCCAGGACACAGTTTGGGTAATGCATTTGTGCAAGGATGATTTTTGAGAGTTTGATGAACTACTATGATTAATTTCCCATTTATCAAAACTTATTGGAGAAGAGTAAGATTAAAATGAAGCCAAACAAACAAAAGTTTGCGTTCCTTTCCCCAATAACCAACAGAAAGTCAGCTTGAATGTTCAGATTAGCTTTCCAGCCACACAACTGATATAATTAGCAACCTTGCTACTGAATTTATGAAGCACCTATCACCTTGACAATGGCTGCAGAAGTGAGAAGAAGCTGAACAAATGAGGTACAAATGGAGATGATTTCAGCAAAATACATAAAAGAGGAAAGAAAGGATACATTGATTGAAGAACTTTGTAGGCATTGGTCTCTATCACTTACAGAGCAGGAAGTCACACAGAGGACCATGGGGAAAACTAAGAAAAAAAAAAAAATGACCAGAGTTAAGGAAACGGTAGAATAACCAGAAAATGATTCTAATATGCCTTGTAAGTGAAATTGGAGATGTGGTATCAGAATTCTTGTGCTTTTTCCCAAAAGGTGATTATAATCACTACACCAGGCCAGCCTGAATATCCTGAACTGAGTGCACATGTAACATCACCTTTGACTCTGCTCTGTGAATCCAGTGTCCCAAGAAGGGAGGCTGTCTTAAAAGATTGCTCTCAAATTCACAGGAATTGAATAGGAAAGAAATTTTTCTTGGCATCCTCTAATATTTTCTCACTTTCTGGCAGATTTTTCCACTAAAGGAGCAGAAAGCAAAGGGAGCAGAGAAAGCCTCACAGGCACTTTGATTGTACAGATGCCTACTTCCACATGACCCCGTAGAAAAGAGCACCTAGTGTATGAGATCCATTTCAGTTAAGTTATTTTCCCTGGAAAAGAGGAAGTTTCATATTTGGCTGTGAATCTCTGTGTGGTGTGTGTTTAATTGTTTAAGCATTCTCTAGAATAATTACTAAATATTTGCTGACTGCAAAACAAATAGTTGGTCATCATATGTATTGCATAAGATTATTTCAGAAAAGGGATGGCTGTAGCTACTAATATATGTATGTGTGTGTGTGTGTGTGTGTGTGTGTGTGTGTGTGAGACACACATACACAAAGTGTTACAATTTTTCTTTCCTCAACAGTTATTGTGTTAGGCATCCAAACTCAGAAAAACTCCATCTTACCTTCTTCCCGTGAGAACCTTGAAGACTAAATAAAGCATCTTTCTCCAAGAATGAGAGTACCATGGGCCAAATAGTCCTCTGATAGAGTGTCTTGCAGTTATGGAAGTTGATCCCTATAGGTATTGGGATAACAATTTGCAGAAATGCCAGGGATAAATCTTGAAGAGTATTGAGGTGTTCAGGTGTGTGCAGCAGTAGCAGGATCCCAACCCCTGGAGCAGTGAATGCTGACGCTCTGTGATAGATGCTACCAATTACTTCCAGAAGTTCCTGGCATCTTTGGGATCCAGTGATGCTTTATATTTCCCCATACATTTCCAACCACTTCCTCTACAAAGGCCAAATGTGGGACAATTACGAAAATAGACACTCCTAGATCTGGAAGGGATCCTAGAGATAATGTGAGCATAGCTTTTCAGTTTGCAGATTGGTGACTTACTAAAGGACTGTTCCACAGAGCTTGTTTAGAGCCAAGTCAGGGAAAAGCATATGTGTCCTGATACCCAGTCTGGGTCTGTTTCTCTTGGGTATCTCTTCTTATACTAGTAATGGCTCCTGTTCATCAAGGGGAAATAGCCAAATTCTGCTACATGGGCTTTCAAGGTCTGCTGAAACCTGCCCTCTTCTCTAGCTATTTCCCCTCAGTCAATCTTCCCACTGGCCTCACCCTCTTTTACCAGGGACTTTTAACTTTTAGACACATCCAGCCTCCCACCGTAACTTTCATATGTTGTATTATGTGCTTTGAGAGAAAGAGAGAGCTGTGGCTACTACCTGCAACACATTCTGATCTTTTCTTTTTCTAACTTTCAGTATTAGAAGATGTACCTGACCTCTTCCATGAAGCTCTGTCCCCTTTCCAAGTCATGGCAAGTTGCTTCCCCCAAGCATTTTCAATGTTCATTTGCAATAATTTTTTTCAGTAGCAGCTGGTAGCACAATTTTATTTTTAAAATGGTTATTTTCCAATAGTTATTCAAGATCAAGATATTGTGTTACTTACTTTTGTATTCTCTCCCTAATCTCCCCCATCCCCAGCATGTAGCATAGACACAGAGCAAGATATTTGGGACAAAGCAAAATATCTATAGACGGCAAACAAAAAGATGAGTGAATAAATTGGAGTCTACATTAGCAAAAGGAATACCATTAAGAACCCAAAAGCCATAATGGTCATAGAAGCAATACTTTAGAACGTGACTTCCTAAGTTCAAAGTTCATATCTGCTACTTCTGGATAGGATGTGATAACTCACAGGTTGCTTATTGGTGTCTCAGTTGATTTTTCTGTAAATCAATAACTGATAAGAATATCTAACATCTAGGGATTTTATAAAGATTAAAAGAGTTTATATTCTGCTCATTTTAGCCCATAAAAATGAATTTTTCTTTTCCTTTTCTTACCCCTTTTACTTTTTTTTTACTGTAATAATTTATTATTTCTAAACTTAATATGTAGGGGCTTTTAGTGAGAGGAGGAAGAAGCAAGGTAGAATAGTCAAGAAAAAGTACAACAAATGTCTTACGTTGATGAGTAGAAGGTTTGTTAGTGGTTAAGAGTGCAGAAGCAGAATGATGTAGTATTTATGAATATCTACAATGTGATAGCTACAGACTAGCCCTTTTATGAACATTATCTCTATTCCATGGGATATTCCTGAAAAAGAGACATTATCCACATTCTACAAATTACAAAACAGTTTCAGAGAACAAATTTGCTCAAGCTTGCCTCCATGGTAAAAATTTTAGGTGAGAATTTTGTGACCAGTGTATAAAATGTCAAACCCCCTGAATTCAAAGCTGTGCCCACCACCAAGGGTAGGTGACCATGGGCAACTGCTCCACTTTTCAATCTTTGTTTCCTGTCTGTAAAATGGATGCAATGATAGCATATGTATCACAAGATAGAGAATTGTGGGAATGAATACCTGTCAAGTCCTGAAACTGTAGTCTAGCATGTATGGTTGTTCTGTTCCAGTAGAGCATGGTGCTACAGGTCAAACTGCTCTTTTGATAAAGTTCTCAGTGTGTCTAAGAAATCACTTTTTCATAATGCTCATATCTAAAGGGATGAGCAATTATATTAAATCCGCATATAATAGAAAAGAAAAAAAAAATAAGTGAACTGATTCTTGCTTCCTGGACTTAAATCAATACTCAAACTCATCTCTTCTAATAAGGTTGCATCAGTGGGATTAATTTAGTTTCTGATGTCCTTAATGATTCCCAGCTCTAGCATTAAGTGGAGCTAATATTATGTTATTATCATTTTCTGTTACTATGACAATATACCTAAGGCTGGATTCTTTATGAGGAAAAGATATTTATGTAGAACCTAATGATTCTAGAGAGTCAAGGACATGGTGCTGGTTTTGGCTCAGCTCTGGTGAGAACCTCATGGCAGATGTCCCACATGTGCGAGAGAGACATTACTTGGTGAGACAGACTGAGGAGGAACCAGGCTCACTCTTTTATAACAAAAACTGCAGAACTAACAAGGGACCCATGGTAAGTACAATTCCTTCCTCAGTGAACCTACTGCTTTGTCTGAGGCTCTGCCTCTTAAAGATGTTATTGAGTACTTCTTACATCACCACAGCTAGGACCATGCTCCCAACACACAAGCCCTTGGGGAATACTTTCAAATCTCGTCCAGATTAGAGCACATATTTTGACACACTTGATGACTTGTCCGCTGAAGAAAAGTAATTCTGTTCTAAATGGTACTCTGCTTCCCTTTGATGGATGAGAAGAAGCATTTGGAATGTTCAAGTAAAGGCTAATTTGTCCTTATTAACATATCCATTTAATTTGCTAGATAAAGCACACAATTGCAGATAGGACAAGTTCTGTATTCAGGAAAGAGAATATTCTTGGAGCATTCATGACTGACTAGGGTGTAAGTCATGTGCTTATTATGCACACAAAGCGGCAAATATTGAGAGCACTTTCGCTGGTGATCAGCTCTTCAGGCCCCCTAGATCGAAAGGGGCAGGATAAGCCCAGAACAACACTCTGCCAACGTGCATATCATTGTCTCCCCAGCATGCACACAATTCAGCCAAAGGAAAAGAAGGGCTTCCAGAAGAAGTAGCTATCATCCCAACCATCTATGTCATTGCATTTGATCCACTACCAATGCAAAACTCTAAGCCACTCTATAAAAGATGACATAATTGATTTTAATTAGTTCTTATTAAAAGCTTCCGCTTGAACAACTTGGACAACACAATAAATAACGATAGCATTGGTTTATAACCCAATGAATTAAACATCCATGATGTAAATTAATAATTGAATAAATAAATGAAGGAGAAGAAACAACTTCCTTATTTGAAGGTCTCAATTAATAACATGCATGAATTTCAGTAATTAGAAAATGACCTTTAGAATGTCACAGTCATAATTTCCCTAGACAAGAACCATCAATGGATGCTGAAATAAGTTAGCAAAAATTAAAGAAACAAGTATATTTGCCTAGGATCAAAGTATCTCTTTCACAATATGTAGTAATTACAAAGGGAAATGAAATTACGGTGGAAAATTCTAGAAAACACCATTTAACCAAGTAATCAAGGCAAATATAACTGATAACACATATCAATATTGTTAGCTCCTTGTTTAAATTCACTGAGACAGGCCAATCAGCTCAATAATGTATGACCTCAATCCAATCACGAGAAAACATCAAACAAACTCAAATCAAAGGACGTTCCACAAAATAAATGATCAGTCCTCTCCAAAAGTATCATGAAAGACAAGCAGAGATGGAGGACCTGTCCTGGATCACAGGCTGTCTTAGTCTCTTTTCTGCTGCTATAACAGACATCAGAGACTGAGTTATTTAAAAGAATGGATATCTTTTGGCTTACTGTTTTGGAGGCTTGGAAATCCCAAAGGATGTTGCCAACGTCAGGCAAGGACCTCTATTCTGCATCATTCCATGGCATAAGGCTGAAGGGCAAGTAAGCACAAGAGACAAAGTGGTTGCCAAACTTTTATCTGGATCCCACTCCCACACTAACTCACCACCTCCCAGAATAGCAGCATTAAGTCATTGCGAGGGCAGGGCCCCATGACTTGTGACTTAATCACATCTTCATGGTCTCACCAATCCTCACAGTGGAGATTGAATTTCAAGAAGGTTTTGGAGGATACCTTTGAGCCATAGCACAGGGACATGAAAACTAACTATAATGTTGAATGTTAGATTAGATCCTGGAACAGAAAGAGGACATTAGGAGAAATAACTATGAAACCCAAATGAATTCTATAATTTATTTTCTCACTTTAACTTCTTAGGTTTTGATAAAAGGTCTATAGTTATGTAAAATGTTTAAATAAGTGGAACTGGATAAAGTATAAACAAGTTCTCTCTCTCTCTCTCTCTATATATATATATATATGTGTGTGTGTGTGTGTGTGTGTGTGTATATTTTCTTTTTTTTTTTTTTTTTTGGTACTGAGGATTGAACTCAGGGGCACTCGACCACTGGGCCACATCCCCATCCCCAGTGCTTTTTTGTATTTTATTAGAGACAGGGTCTCACTGAGTTGCTAAGTGCCTTGCTATTGCTGAGGCTGGCTTTGAACTCATGATCCTCCTGCCTCAGCCTCCCAAGTGCTGGGATTACAGACGTGCACCACTGCGCCTGGCTACAAGTTCTCTATATTATTTGCGGAATTCCCTGATGAGCTATAAATAATCTAAACAATTAACTATTAAAATAAAAGGATTTTTTTTTTGGAGGGATCATTTCCCCCTTGTTGGGTAATGTGCTTTCTTTCTTGTTTGTTTGAACTGAATACCAGAGATCCCCTAGTCTCACTGTTGTACTCTTGCAATTGCAGCCATCATTTTTGTCCTTGAAATTTATAATCATTGAAGCAAAGGACATGCAAAGGACATAGAAGCCTAAAGCTGAGTGAGAAGATCAGGTCATATGTTCTGCCTTTCTACCCTAGCAAAGATTGCTTTCTGTATGGAACAAAGTATGTTTTAGTCAAATGATTTTTATTTAAGAAGTCACTTAAATTAATATTGCAGTCATAAATAAAAGGGAGAGGGATAGAGAAGAGCTTACTATTAAAGAGAGAGCTCATGTTAAGCAATAATAGAGAATAGTCTTAATGAGCTTCTGGGGGTTACATCCATTTAAAAAGGTCCCTGAGAGCCTGTATGAAGGTTTGATTTAACATTTCCCAGATAGTATTTGGCTGAGCATCAATATTGTAAGATGTCTTGGGAGAAGGGTTCCATTACAAACATGTTTGAGAGAACTTAAATATCCCACTTCTTTTCCTAAAGAGTCAGAAGTCATAATGATACCTGTTAGTCTTGCTGCTAAGAAAACAAACAAGAAGTAACACTAAACTATTTAAGTTTGCTTAAGATAGTATTTCCTAAGCATTATAAAATTTGTTTTCATGTTCCACCTATTAACAAAGGGAAGGGCTATTATTTCAAGTTTAGAGAATGACATTCTATCATATCAATTTTTTTCCAACAGCTCCACACACTAAAAAAAGCACAACTGGAAATGAGGGTGTTGGTAGTGAGGAGTATAGACCTTTCTGTCTTCTATGCCACGGAATTAAAAGAAAAGAGTATACATTTTAATATCTTGTTAAAAAGAATGCTGGAGGTCAAATATGGAGGGAGAAATTAAATGAAATTTCATGGTCAAATTCCAGTAAAGGTAGAGGAAGCATTAATACACTTTTAGGAATACAACATTTGAATGTGTGTGCACCTCTGTGTGTGTGTGTGTGTGTGTGTGTGTGTGTGTGTGTGTGTGTGTTGGAACAGGAATAGTACATTTTAGTACGTAGGAACAGTGTACAGAAAAGAATATTTTATTAAGCTAACTAATCTAAAATTAATATTGTTTCCCCTAATATTCTGGGGTAAATTGTTTCTGAACATTATCATCATTGCCATTTTATTTCACTTTTATCTTTCTTATTCAAAACAGCATAGAAAACATGCACACTTATATTTGATAGATAGTGACCTAAACATGAATCACTAAACTGCATACATGTTTGAGTGCATTGCTCAAGTTTTAAAAAAGGAGTATTTGGTCTGAAATAAAATCAGTGTTCATCTAACTTGACTATAGAGAGATTTTATTTTCTTTATTTCTAATCATTTTCAAGTGGCAAAAATATGACTATTTATAATATTAATGAAAGTCTCCCAGTTTTGTGGGATTTTAGAGATTATTTTAGGCTTTTATTAATCTTCACTTATTTGGGAAGGGAAAAATACATAAAAGTTAATAACATGAATTACATTGTCATGGCAACAAATTTTTCCAGGTACTCTGCACTTACACAACTATTAACCTTCAGTCTCTATTTATTATTCAAGGGAAATCATGTTTTGGAAGGGAAAACATTGCTTGTCATCAAAAAGGACAAGACCCACTGCGTAAATTCGAATTATTGCAGGAGATGAAAATAGCTTTTCAGACCTAAATGATTAGAATTTACATTTTTTCATATTTTCTTCTTTTTTATTTTTATGGAAAATGAATCGCCAACATCAAAATTCACTATGCGGGCTGAAAGATTGAGATTTGTAACAGAGACAGTCATACACTAAAATTTGTGCTTTTGTACCCATATTATTTTTCTGAGAAATGGTCACATGATCATAAACACTCCCTGGTCTACTTTGCATTGAGATGGGAACAAGTACTTAGTTCTTATCTATGGTATGTTGTAGGTATGACAAATACCATTTCTGAGCCACAGTAAATATGAAATAAATGTGCCTCCTCCATATTCCTTGTCCTTCCCCTGGGAAGATTGCAGAAAGAACTGAGGCTCCAGAGGACCAAGAAGGAAGCGCAGAATGAAAATTTGCATCCTCAAATCATCATCTAGAGGACAGCCCACATTTACCAAGAACACCTGCACATGTGTATAACAAAAAAGAGAAATAAACCTACATTGGATTAAGCCACTGACATTTTGGTGAAGTTTTTAAAATAGCAGCTATTGTAGTTCTACTCAATATATGATGCTTCACGAGTAAATTGGTCCAAGAATTCATTGACTTTATTAGCAAAATTAGCCATGGCTGCATGCATACATTTATCTATCCAAAGGATATACGTAGGTTTTATTGCACATGTTGGATAGCCAAAACCAAAGAATGATCATTGTTCTTCTCTTTCCTTTTAGAGGGTGGGCTTCTAATGCTCAGGAAGTTTTTGAACATGGGATTTTAGTTTTCGGAATGAAGTTAATTTAATTAATTAAGGTTTTAGGCCCAAAGAAAGCCTCACAAACTGGAGTCTATACATAGTTAATTTTACTTTCCATGCACTGTTCTCTGCTAAGGGGACAAAAGCATTACTGGCTAAAATTCTGATAAAAAGAAATGTTAGAAAGTAAACACATTTTCAGTAAAATTTCTTGGTCCCAACAGCAGAAGTTTATATTCGTTTTATAAAATTCAGTCCAGTTTCCAATCCTTTGGTATCCATATTACTTTGGGATTAACATCTGTCCTATTGATCAGATCACGTTCTCTAGGTCCTTCCTCGGTTATTGAATAAAACATTGAAGAAGCCAGGAAAGGGCTGAGGAAAGAATTGTGTGGCAAAATACAAGAAAATTCCCACAAACTTGATTTAAATAGATTAGTCAATTCACCACTTCCTCATGTTGCTGTATATTGGGCAGCCCCACCTATATCAAACTAAAAATTTTTATGTGATCAACTATCCCCATGAATACCACAGAAGAATATTCTAGAGTTCATGGATCTTAATCTCCTCTCAGCTCCCATAAAAGGCACTCACCATGTAATTCCTCATATAGTCATAATTTCTTTGGTACTCAGTCTCTCTTTCTTTTATGTATGTTACTAAACTTTATGACTTATGCTTTCTTGAGGAGATCATTCTTAAATTTCTGGGTAGATAGCAATGTATTTTCCATATAACAATGGAAATATATATTTGCAGCCTTCTATTCCAGTCTCCTCTATTAAACATTTGTTCCATATTTGCTGTTTCTGAAGTTTACTTTTTATTTGTATCTTGAGGCTGAACACATCTATAAATCAGCATTTTTCATAGGTCATTTTCACGACACCTGTATCAGAATTACATTTTGGTATGCAAATCCCTAGGACCCAATTTTAGATATTGTCAACAGACGTCCAGGATATGACTTGAGAAACTTTGTTTTGAAAAAATACATTCATGATGATTCATAAGTACATATTTAAAGTTAGAAAACAACTGGCATATTAAAAAAAAACACAATATTTTTCTTTATGGTCAAAGCCAAGGTGGATGCAGAGATTTAGTTGTCAGTGGCTACTTATAGTCCCATTAAAATATGGGTGAGGGTACCACACTGTCATTAAGTTCATTCCCTTCTTCCATGTGACAACACAACCCATTGGGACAACACATTGGTGAGAACATCAATGCCTATATGCTATTGCTATGGCAACCTACAAGGTCCTGCAAACTTGGCTCAGTGGAGAGCGAAGAACCCATTAGAACCTGGAGTAGGTGTGATCCAGGGAGACTTCCTTGTCTGCTAACTCACCAGATCAAGCTCTAGCAGAACTCCATCCCAAAAGCGATAAGGAAGCTTTAAGGAAAGAGAGTTTCATATAAAGAGCACAGTTTTTCAAGTCACTGGTTTTACATTAAGTATTTTCACACCATTTGTGCTTTTTATATATGTACTTAGTGTATTGATGTCTAACTCATTCTGCCATTCTGTGCTCTTTCTATGTAATATGAAAGGAATTGCACTCTGCAAGCATGTATAACAAATTAAAATAAATAAATGATTAAAAAAAAAAAGAAAGTTTCATTATGCAAGAGAAAGAAGAGTGAGTCGAGGTTTCATTAGAATATTCCATACCCATCCTCCTGTTCCCCACTGACCACTGAGTGATAAGCTGGGCTTAAACAACTCCTGATGCCAGGACTTTAGAAACTTAAGGTGGTTTTGGTAGGAAAATAGTGTCAGATGTGTCTGGAGACTCACTGGTTTTTGTGAGATGCCTTTAAGACGTGTCTCCTCTTTGTTCTTTATTTAAGCATCTAGGGAACAAAGAGTATGAAAGAATACTTAGTCCTTAGTTCCTCTAAGCCCAACCTACAAGATGACTGCTGATCATCTAATTGGGGGTAACTAAGATCAGAAACACTGAGCTCAAATCCGTTCTTGTCAATTAATGCCCTGGGGAAAATGTTCATGGTCTCTGAACATGTGTGTGGGACCTTATTTTCTTACTAGTGGTGGGCGTGCTGGTGGTAGGAAGAGAATGGTAGAGAAGATAACTGGCTTCCATGCTTTTCTAATTATATAAAATTTAAGTACTTGGCACATGATATGTCCTGGCATTATTAGTACTGTCATTGCTATTATTTCAAGCCATATCAAGGAAACTGCCAGTTACCAGGGAATAGCTTTTACACCACAGTGAACTTGGGGCACAATTCAGGAAGGAGTTCTGCTGGGGTACTGTTAGTCAGTCTTTTGTTGCTGTGATCAAAATACCTGACAAGAAAAACTTAGAGAAAGAAGATTTTATTTTGGCTCACAGTTTTGGAGGTCCAGTCCATGGTTATCCAACCATTGCTCTGGGCCCAAGATAAGGCAGAACATCATATCAGAAGGGCATGGTGGAAGAAAGTTGCCCAGGTAATGGCAGACACAGAGACAGTGAGGAGCCAGGAATAATATATAATTTATAGGGGCATGCACCCAGTGATCTCCTTACCCCAGCCACATCCCACTTGCCTATAGTTACCACCCAATAATTCTGCTAAAGGAATAAGTATCCACTGATTAGGTTTCAGTTCTCATAATCTAATCATTTCACCTCTGAACAATCCTGCATTAACACATGAGTTTTTTGGGGGACCACCTCATATCTAAACCATGATAGTACCTGAATGAGGCACTTGAACTAGGAATTTTGATTCTTTCTGCTATAATCATCATAAAGTTAGTTTTGTGGTAGATATAGAGGGAAAAAAAGAGTGAGTATGAAATTGTATAAACATATGAAAATCTAAGTTTTATCTGTTTGCTTTTTCTTTTACTAGATTACTTTTCCAGTTCTTGTTAAAGCTACAGGCCAAGCCCTGTGTCCCCACAGTGCAGGGGTTGCATGCCATCATTTCATTCTACCTCAGTGAGCCAGCTGAGCACAGGAGGTAGGGTGTCACTTAGCAGGGCTGTTGTCTGATTTATTGTTCAAACTCCATGAAACTCTAGGCCCATGCTTGTGTGATTTAGCAAAAGCTCTGAATGGAAAGGGTGCCTAACCTGTTTATATGTTTCAAACCTGGTCTTAATTTCCCTGATGACCATATATTCACTCTATAATAGGATAATAATAGGATACAGACTCACCATTAGGACTGAAAGTCATGGAACAGAGAAAAAGAAGGGTCAATTTACTTTGCGAAGGTCTAAACCATTCAGATGTCTTAGAGATGTTCTCTGAACTAGGATTCCCCCAAAACTGAGCATGAAACAAAAGCTTGTATTTCAGTTGTTTTCTTGATAATACAGTCCCAGGGGAAGAGATACAGGACAGTAGAGTAAAACAACAAAACAAAGACAGCATTATCTATTTATGAGATTCTACCTATTGGTTATGGGGCCCTTATCCTGCAAGGACCTTTCGAGGTGCCTTTGGAAATGCAGGTCAGAACTAATCCCAGGGATGAAAGACTGAAACTCTTATCCATTTTCTATCACCATGCTGGTTAAAAATTATCTGATAGGCATCAGTCTCCATCCCTAAGGGTGTACATGTGCACATGCATGTGCACACACACACACACACACACACACAGAGAGAAACGTGCCTTTTAGTTACGATGGTATACAAGATAAAGACCCAAGGCAAGAAATAAGACCCATTCTGTAGGACTCAGGCAAAGACAGTGCCTGCCAGAAGAGATGGACTCTAGGAGCTTGCAATCTTCCCTTGCAGCTACAGGAGGAGTAAAAAGGGAAAACAGATGATTTTGAAGTGGAGCATGAGAAGAATGTGATATTGAGATCGGGTTCCTTGTAAGGCCATGCTTACATGGTTACCTCCACAGTATGTTGTCCTTGGTCCTGCATGAAGCATGACATAGTGGACAGAGTTCCTTACATCGTGCTCAGTGATCAACTTTGAGAAAAACGGAATATTTGAAGCAAATTTTGGAATATTTAAAACACTACAGACCCTAAGAAAGAGCCAAAGAAGCAGGAAGTACTGACTTGAGGAGAGTCAATGTAGACTCATGGACAGGGGATTGTTGCCTGGAAGGGACAATTTTACCACTGTTTTGGAGTTGATCTTGCCTCCGTGGCCATCGCCCCACTGATTTCCAGTATTAATCTGGGAGCAGTAATAATTATTGATCTGCATCTGTTTGCATAAGAATGGTGTTTCACACACTACTTTCACTTACATTAACATGTTTTCAAAGAGCATTTGTAAAAGCACTAGCTCCTTTATACACTCAGGGGAACTGAGCTTTGATGACTTTACATGAGTGAGTAAAACCACCTTTCGTAGGTAGAAGAGCCAGGACCAGATCTAGGTGTTCCAACTTGGAGACCAGAGGTCTTTCTATGGCAGGCTCATGTAGGACAGAAAGGATCAAGATCCACAGTCTCAATTGGGGTATGTGATTTAGCACAGCTTATATAGTGTATACACGAGGACTGAATTCGATGCAGTAAAAAGACCAACACATCCATTCTCGTTTTTTGAGAGGTGATCACAGTTGTGGAAACACAACAAGCACTGAATTAATGCTAGCCACTGTTACTACCATTAGAGGAATATTTAGCAAGTTCTGAGAGCCTGGGGGAGGGTAAAGAGGGCAAGAAAGACAAAAGAAGCTAGGGAGGTTGCTTAGCATCAGAGTGCTTGTTTAGCACCTGTGAGATATATATATATATGTGTGTGTATATATATATATATATATATATATATACACATATATATCTCACATATATATGGATAATATATACATTATGTATATGGATAATATATACATTATATATATGGATAATATATACATTATATATGCAATGGATAGTATATATATATATATAAAACACATATATATATATCACAGGTGCTAAGTAAGCACTGCGTATATATTACATATATATAAATATATAATATAAATTTATATATAACATATATATAAATTATTAATATATAAATATTTATTACATATATTATATAGATATGACACAAATGATAAGGATTACATAGGCACAACTCTTAATTAGCAAGGATTTGTTTATTTTCTAATTTTGCACAGACTGAGGGAGATGAGTAGAAACAATACAGTTCTAGCTCTTTAGGATGACTAAATGTGAGATTTTCTACATGTTGATTTACAGTGGCAGTATTTAGCTTCTCAATATTTTCTACTGTTTAATAACTTATCTACTGTTTCTAACAAATCCAAAACGCCATAAGTCTATGAAGGGCACAGAGCTACTGTCCTTAAGTTAGTGGTTGACAATCTAGCTGAGCGGAGGAGTCTTGAAAATGTGCATTTCCCATCCTCAGGGCTGGGAGGGACTTTCAGACAGCTTGTGTTAACAGCAGGAGTGAAATGCAATGATTAGCAGCTGATTTGTGTTCTTCCTCTGGGATGTCTTTCCAAGCCACCTGTGGTGGCTGTTGCCACTGAGCCCCTCAGCAAGCCTGGAGCAGGACCTGTAGCTCTGCTTTGTCTGGGCACATTGCATTTTGAATATGTGAAGAAATACTGCCTGAACCATGACCAAGCTGGCCTTCTGTTCTTCAAGCACTGTCTCTGGGGAGTTCTGTACAGGGTCCAGCACTAGCTCTTAAATCAAGAGGCAGAAGAGTGATGAGGGATGACTGTTTTACAAAATCTGTCTAGATCAGAGCTCTTGTCAAATCCTGAGACTTGGATATTAATGGCAAAAAGAAAAATCTGTGAATAAATACATGTACACTATTTCAAAGCAGTATTTTATAAGCTCTTCTCTTTTTTAGTGGTTATAGATAATAAGTAGGGTTCTGGGAATTGGGGGGAAATATAGTATACGAAAGAAGATAAGAAGTAAATTTTATTAGTGGGTAGAGAATATAGGATGGCAAAGAGTAAATTATGCATGACATCCAAAATTATCTCAAGTGACAAACACACATCTTTCTTATTACTTTATTCCCATCCTTTTTAAGGAAAAAAAAAAAACCCACTGATAGTCAATTAAAAAATGTTTATTGAAATAATTCCACATCCTAATATTACTTTCAACTTTCAATTTCCATTCAGGTTTTCATATGAAATACAAACCTCAACTATTGTATAGAAAGAAATGAGGCAAAGTGATATTGACCACAATTCTGGAAAATCCTAGTATTCTTAATCTTTAGCAAATGTCTGATCTCTGAATGAACAACGTGGGTGAACCTGGTCTTCAAAGTTCATTTTGGCCATGCACCATATCACCGGCCTGTAGATGGCAGCACACTTATGCATCACTGCAAGAGTTAGCCTTTCAACTGCTACTTCTTTTTCTCTCCCTCTCTCTCTTTTTTTTGTTATTCGAAGTTGTTGTATATGACAGTAGAATGCATTATAATTCATAATGCACATATAGAGCACATTATTACATATCTCTGGTTAAATACAAAATATCAACTGCTACTTCTGATGACTAGTTTTTCATTCTATCAACAAGCTCTATTTTATTACTAAAAAAAATAACGAAGAAAAAGTCGTAACTTTACTGGCATATAATTTGAAAAATCACCAGAAAATTGAGGGGAAACCAAAGAAAAATAAAAAAGAGGAAATGCTCAGGCTTAAGATTGGTAAAAGAAAAGAATGCATGTGTCCTCATCGCCAAAACTCAGAGTGTGGATTTAGAGTCACCAAGTAAGAACTTGGCTAGGCCATTTGGCACCATTCAGCTTAAACTAATAAGATGGTGCCCTGTTGTATATGTTATTCTGCTAATGAAGATTTCTTCTTGAAACAAATGCACTAGTATCGTGGTATTTATGAGAAGACATGTCCAATATGTCTGAAAGAGTAGGTAGCAATGACCAATTAGCAATATCAAGATTTCATGTAAAGGCTTCCTCCCTGAGTGTTCTATTGCCATGGTCATATTATCTGTTGTCCCTTCTGAAGAATCATTACCACTTAAGAGAGATTTAATTCAATTTATTGATGGTGAGGCCATTAGACCTTTGATATCAGTTGTATTTTGTGCATCAAATTACTTAGCTGAGAATGGATTTTTTTATGGAGAATAATAGGAGATAATGAAGATGGAAATAATTACTAAAACTAGGGTCCAGTGACTATCAGCACATCAATATTGCAGTTTAGACCCTAAGGAGCTGTACAGAGGACATCTGCCTTATTAGTGAGGCTTCATGAGCCATAAAGGATTTTATTTTTCATGATTTATTGTTTCACAAAATGTCATGGGAACCAGGCCCATATGCCTTTTTAAGCCACCTGTCTCTGGAAAGAAACAGGTGTGCTGTGCAGGTAATAATCTCTGTGTAAAGTAGCACTGACCAAAGAAAAGCCTCAAGAGAAGTATTGCTATAAAGGAGAAGTTTAAACAATGACAGCTTGGCCATCAGTGCATGAGTATTTGATTTATATCACCTCTTTGTGTTAGCACCTGTTGAGGCTAAAATGTGAGAACAGCAGGCTAGTTGGATATCAACCTTCTAAACTGGTATTTATGAATGATTATCTACTGGATGATAATCACTGTAGCTTTGTTATTTCCAAGTACAGGTCCACCAAACATTTATTTATGTGATTTTTTTTTTTGTTTAGGTTGACTTTAAATGAATTCAGTGTCGCCTTTCCTCCCCTCTACAATTCTGCTCTAATGTGAACAACGCAAGATACTGGGAAATCATAGACTAAATGTAATATCTCTTTTTCCTAAAAAACATAAAATACATGTTTAAAATTTAAAATTGTTTCTACACTTTTTTTTTTTTTTTTTTTTTTTTTGTACTAGGGATTAAACTCAGAGGCACTTGACCACAGAGCCACATCCCCAGCCCTATTTTGTATTTTATTTAGAGACAGGGTCTCACTGACTTGCTTATTAGTGCCTTGCTTTTGCTGAGGCTGGCTTTGAACACGTGATCTTCCTGCCTCAGCCTCTTGAGATGCTGAGATTACAAATGTGAGGCACTAGCTGTTTCTACATTTTAAAAAAGTTCTCTGTACACTACATATTCATGACAGATGCTATTATTAATGTTATGATTTGAATATGAGGTTTCCCCAAAAAACTCTTGTGTTGATACTGGAAAGTTCAGACGTAAAATGATGGGATTGTGAGAGCTGAACTTTAATCAGTCCATCCTAGTTTGAATGGACTGAGTGGTAACCTAGGCAGACAGGGTATTGCTGGAGGAGGTGGGTCCCTGTGGCCCTTTCCCTCTCTCTCTTCTTCCTGCCTACCATTAGGTGAGCAGTTTTCCTCTGCCACACTCTTTGGTCATGATATTCTGACTAACCTTGGGTCCAGAGAAATGAGTTTGACTCCCTGTGGATGGAGACCTCTGAAACTGCGAGCCCCAAATAAACTTTCCTTCTCTAGTTGTTCTGGTGAGGTATTTTGGTCACAGTGAGAAAAACAAACTAAAACGATTACTACGATTGATTTTTTTAATCTATGTAAATCTGATGGATGATCTATAGTCAATTAGAACAGACTCATTGCTAAAACACTACTTAGCAGTTTGAAAACTGCAGAAAAGTAATTCTCCTGTGCACTTTATAGTATTTCAGTCCAATAGGGAAATTTTGGAAACAGGACAGGGTTTACCTATGAATCTCAATAGGTGCAAGGTCCTCATGTATGTTGCTATATAGTTAAAGAAACAACGCCATAAACAGAATGAATCGCGTGTGTTTTACAGATGGGGACATTGATAGTGAAATTTACTTGCATAAAACCGCAGGGATGGAAAGCAAAACCCTAAACTTTCAATTCTCAAATCCACGTGATTGACGACTTGAGTATTTTGAACAGTGATCACAAACTCAGAAGCTGCCAGAGACCAAGGAAGTGAACTTCAGTAAATTAGACCAGGTGAGAAATGGTAGTTGGTTATCTTGGACTCTGATGGGTAAATAATTAGAAGTGGTGGAGTCTCTAGCGAATGACAGAGTGTGTGTCCTGTGCAAAAATTTTCACTGCTGCTTGTTTCCAAAAATGCTGACTCATGGTTCTTGTTTCAACACATCCATCAAAAGAAGCCAGAAATGCAGATTTGTTTATCTGTGCAAATTTTCAGGTTTTTTTTTTTTTTTTTTTTTTTTTTTTTTTTTTTTTTTTTTTATTTTTGGCAGTCAATGTGATTGTGAACAATAAATAAATAAATAAATAAATAAATAAATAAATAAATAAATAAATAAATAAATGCCTGAATGGTTATGAAGCCAATGATTTTCAAATTTTCCCCTTTCAGAGAACTCCTGGTCTGCTTCCTTTCTAAAGTAAAGAGATGTCAACATGAAAAAGGAAAATGGACAAATTTGGTCAATTTTAGTAAAGAGTGTAACTATAAGGAAGAAAAGTGAAATAAGTCTGAACTGTGATACATACATACATGCATATGTGTGTATTATATATACATATGTGTATATGTGTGTGCGTTTTTACCATAGTTCTTTGAGTTCAGTTTTGTCTTTTCTTTCCCTGAGTTATTTTTCTTTTCAGACATATTTCTGAAACAGTGATAAGAGTCATGACGGGTCTAGTCTACAATTTTGATGTTACATTGGCAAATGAGTGATCTGCAGGTTCCTGAGACTGACACATATAATATAGTATGGAATGAGTTTGGGCTTGAACACCAGAAATAATTATTTTAACCAGAAAGGCACTTTCCTTGCATGATCTTCTGTTTCTTATATAAAACAAGGACTTTGAAGGCATCATGCCCATATAGAAAGACTTGAGTGGGACTGGGTAGCCATCATAGAATCTCATTTTCAGAACTTACCAGTTGATTTCATTTACTTGGAGGACTTTGGAGACACAATAATAGGGTTGGTATTTAAGTTACAGTGAATAAAAACACAGCTATTTCTGTGGTTCCCTGGTGGCTTTGGTCAATAATGAAGATACAGCCAAAATTTTCAATCAGTCTGTGAGTACCATGGTTACAATGAATGGTGAAGGGCCAACCACAAAAGATCTTAATTAAAATTTGATTTTTCAAAATACTTATTTAGTCTAATGACTATGTCCCAAATGCTTATTCACCAGCACTTTCCAATTCTACTTACTGCTTTCCTAGAGGAATTTTATATTTGAAAGTTTTTGTCAACCAAACAAATGTATATAAGAAAACTATAAGGAGCCCTCTAATTTTGCATTAATCAAAGACAAAAATAACACAGTATGCAATAAAAGCAGCAATTTTCAAATGATAGTAAATTGCCTGGTTTAATTAGATGTTTGATATTTAGATATCCTGTGCTTTATTTTTATTTTTGTTTTTGTTTTCTCTTTTTCTAATTAGTAAGCACATGATTTCCTTGGATGATAACTTGGAGACACCTGTTGCTCTCATAATAAACACCCAGGCATACAGAGACCACAGAATCAGAAAACCTCTCTCTGGTTTATGGTTTAGGCATTGAACTCTTTGTAACTGCTTTGTCCTCAGAAATATTGTTGAATCCCTTTGGTAAGTCTCCTCCTGTCTACAGGCTTTTGTGATTCACTGGATGAGTTGTATTCCTGCTTTTTCACTATTCCACCCTCCCCCATTTTCTGAGGGTCATAAAAAAAACTACATTTTGTAGAAGATTTTGATCTTGGTAGGTCTACAGGATTAGTTCTAGAAAGCAGAAAATGGGCAGAATGGACATAAAACGTCTAAGCCTGATCTCAAATTCACATTAATATTTTTTTTTTCTCTGAGAGTCTTCTTTTCAATTTTTGTCCTACCAAATGCAGAGAATTGGGGCCAGTAATACTCCTAAGAGCGGAATCTCCTGTTCTCCCATTCTATAGTTTTCTTTGGGTTGTATCACGAGAGAATGTTACAATCATGGCGTTTTAAGCCCTGGGTTTCTAGGATTTGCAAGCTTTAGTACCTGGTGTTACTTACTCTTATGAATAATTTTTTTTTTTTTTTTTTTTTTTTTTGGTACCAGGGATTGAACTCAGGGCCATTTGACCACTGGGCCACATGCCCAGCCTTTATTTGTGTTTTATTAGAGAAAGAGTCTCACTGAGTTCCTAAGTGTCTCGTCATTGCTGAGGCTGGCTTTGAACACGTGGTCCTCCTGCCTCAGCCTCCCAAGTGCTGGGATTACATGAATAAAGTTTTTATGGTCTCTCTAGTCCTTCTACTCTACCTATGGGGCTTGAAAGGGACTCCTCCCCCTTTTTTAAAACCAACTCTTGACTTGTTCAATGTTCACATGATAATGTTTATAGCTCTGAGCCTGAGTCAGTGATAACATTCATAATTGTATCTTCTTCATTTTATGGATGAGATTCTGAGTCTTACAAAGGTTAAGTGACTTTCCCAAGGTCATGAGCTAGTAATTGATAAAACTGGAACTCCAGTCCAGATCTACTGGCTACAAAGGTTGATCTTGTTCCTTGGAACATTCTGACTCTTCACTGTAGAAGATAAATTCTTGTATCCCAACTCCTCAGGGCCAGAGGTTGTGATCAACTAATTAATGGTGGTAATATAAAATTGTTCTTTGTCTTTCTAACATTTCCTAGAAAAACATCTTCATTGAATTTTGAACTACTAACATATTAGCCAACTTTCATCCTTGTACTTGGCTAATCTCCTAAAAATTTTACAGGACAGCTAAATTTCACTGATCATGAAAATTGAGTAAATTGATCATAAGAAACTCAAGCACACAGAAGAGGCATCAGTTATATCATGGTGGTGTCTCCCTGTCATGCTTTTAAGTGAGATCAACCTGACCCACATCAATCTCTTTATTGAAAATACTTTCAAAATGTTTGTTTTGAAAAGGTTGAACAAACGTTATTTTTCCTTTTCACTAGGTTGAGGATACCAAAGTTGGAGATGTTAGTGCCAGAAATTAGTAGAATATACAGTCTTGCATTAGATGACAATATTTTGATCAATAACAGTCTGCATCTATGGTGGTGGCCACATAATATTGCATTGCCTGGTGACACAGCAGTGGTCTTTGTGTGTGTGAGTATTCTCTATGATCACACAACAACACAATAAACTAATGAAACATTTTTCAGAGTGTATCCCCATGGATAAGCAATCCATACCTTGTTAGGTATAGTTACTGAGTCACAAAGAATATTTCACATTTAGGAGACTAGAGCCCACCATTTCTTTGAATATTTATAGGAAGACTTCACGTAATGAGCATATCGTATCTCCATCTATCACCTAGTTACATGATATATGCTTAACAAATTGTCTGATGAATGAGCAGGTAAATGAATGAATAAGAGTGGTTCTAAGCCCGGGAACCCTCATTATAAATCAGCAAAAGGAATCAAGAAGATTTTGTTTTGTTTTCAGTATGTTAGAAGTCTGATAGAAGCTGAACCTTTTCCTTCAGTTCTGTTGATTTAAGTTAACTACATCATTCTTTTTTTTTTTTTTTTCTTTTCTTTTGCCTAGAATTGAATAATATCAATGTAGCATGTTGGAAGTCTCATATTGCACAGAAACTCAGGTTGATACTTGTTGGCCTGATTAAAAAGGAGGAAATGTATTGGTTGCTACATGATCGATAGTAGTTGAGTAGAAAAATCTTTCCAGAAGTGATTGAAGAAGGGAAACAGTAAATTGTATTATTATTTGTGATTGAATGTCTTGTATTCAAATGCATTGAAACAACAGCCAAGGGGAATAAGGAATAGCTCTTTATTGAACACATATCTCATAATTTCTAAAAATAACTACTGGATCTTCATGCCTTAAGTTTGGTATCAATCTAGAAATCTCAAACCGAATCTCACAAAATTTTCAGAGCTCTATGCCCTGATCAGGTTGAAAATAGCTGGCACAGCCAGCACATGTTCTAGCCAAGCTAGGGATATGCAGTGGGACCCAGCAGCCTGGAACGCCAAGCACTGTACAAAGTAAGTTCAGAGTATTTTCAGAACATTCCAGGAGTGGTGCCATAATTTCTGGGCAGTGGTTCAGGTATGAAAGTTCCTATGTCAAATGAATCTATCCAGCAGTTCCTGGAATGGTCAATTCTAAATGATAAAGCACAGTTTTCTGTTCACTCAAGGATGGCCAATAGTATTGTTCTATCCAATGTAAATACCACCCTTTAGTTCTCATTCCGAAGGAGATGTGCAACCAGAAATGTCATTTTACTTGTCTTTAATGGAGGAAATCAAGAATTATTAAGAACCTCATTTTGTCATATTTTGCATAGGACACTTTATATATGTTATCCCACTTAATCCTCATGAAAACTTTTGAATGTAAATGTTATTATATGTCACTAGAGAGTCTCAGAGAGAATGAGTAACTTGCCCAAGGTCATGCTTCAATGAGGTTATAGGTGGGATTCATATCTAGCTCTTACATGGAAGCTCAAGCCCTTTTCAATATACCAAGAATTTGCCATGGAGATTGCTTTAGAATTTTGAAATGAACTTTGTATTTGGAAGATTTTCCCCATATTTACCATATTTCTAAAATATGCATGAATTCCTTCTCATCACAAGGGATTACAATGGCTCCAAACCCATTTCCACAAAGTTCCCTCAACTCTAGGAGCTGTGTGTTAGTAATCAAAAGTTGAATGACTTCTTAAGCCTTGTAATTTCTATATGACTTTGGGAATTTTATCAGAAGCAGAAATCAAATAATAAACACAGTGATCAGATCAATGATCTCAAATGACTTCTTTTTATGGCTTTTTTATTCTGCTTGGCTTCTCAACCCCCTCTCAGGGCTTCTTGTAGCCCATTTAGCAGAAAATAAAACAGAGAACCAATAAAAACATGAGGAAAAATATTGAACTTACGGAGATATAAAAATAGAACCTAGGAGACAGAGTACAAATATATGTAACAATTAATGACTTTCCCTCACCCAGGGGACCATATAGCAATATACCACCTTTTATTCTGAACAATTAGGGTAATTCTGATTATCTTAGGGCCATTATAGGTAACCTTAGGAGAAGAAGTTCTACTTAAGGAACATGGAATTTGCTGACATTGAGATTTATTTTTGAGTCAATTGCCTGCTGCTGTGAGCTGCAGTTAAATTGCTATTGGTTTCATAGGAGAGAGTGTCTGCCTAAATTTATACCATCTGGTATAAACTACAATTTTAAACTGAGACTAGATAGGTTAAGTCACTTTTCCAAGTTCACACAGCTGACAAGCAGCTGAGCTAGCATGGATTCAAATCTGACTAAGATTTCAAAGCAAGGACTCTTCAATGACCAGCTTCATTCTTTGGCATTGAGCAATGAACTTTGCTAAGATTCTGTTTTGCTATCTGGAAGATGGGAACAATCACTCCTAATGCACTAGGCATATGGGAGGAGCAACATGACAGTATTTGGGAGTCGAACTCTTAACAGGGGATGGGAGCTCTGTGATGGATTATCATGGCTTGCAGCAATGGTTCAGTTATGGTGGAATTTGGGAAACAAACTAAGCCTGAAATTCGGGTATTAGTGCTCAGCTGAATGCCCTTTCCAATAAAACGCATTTGAATTCCTTCAAACAAAATTCATTGTTTGTGGAAGATTGTTAGTATAGTTTAGCAAAATCCAATTTGGACTTACTGTTTTTATTAAAAGCTTACATTTAATATTTTCCTGTGTATCATTTGTGGCTGCCTTTGTGAGGAAAAATAAAGGAAAGAAACAAACAAACACACACACACACACACACACACACACACACACACACATTTGGATTCAATTTCCATATCTTCAGGTTCCTAACCATGTTATCTTCTCTGAGTCATTTTGATCCTATAAACCTTAAATTCTTCATCCACAACAAGGGGATAAAATGCTTCCCCACCCATAATAAAGGTCCCTTATAGGGATGCACATTGTCAAATGAATGTGAACATGCCATTTAATCTTAACATGCTCCCCTTTCTGCTCCAAATACACAGCTTTTATCTGGCTGGATATTTGGCTGAGTGGCTGAAGATGGGTTTGGAGTCTCACAGACAGGGATTCTAATAGCACATGCCTCTCATGCCACCCGGGAAACACCCTTATCTGGTCTATGCCTCAATGTCCACACGTACCTCCTCATGTTATGTCTTATGCCAAAATAGATGAAGTATCTTAAATGCCTGGCATATAGCCCATTTAAGAAATTGCAGCTATTTTAAATAGTTTCAGTACACCTGAGAAAAAGGAGAAGAGCCACAGAATGTTTAGTTATATCACAATCCTAGCCCTCTTAGCTGCCTCCAGTGAAGAGTAAAATTACTCTTACTCATCCCTAGTTTCTCTCCAGTGCCTGAAATTGTTTTCTGGGGCTCTAAGGCATCAATACATGTGATTGTTAACTTTGAAAGAATCATGAAATATGCTTTCAGAATTTTTGAAAATTTAGGACAATTAATAGGCTGGCTAACTATGCTGTTGGAAACAAACTACTGAAGCTTATTGTGATAGGAATTGGGGGCGGGGGACACGTCTTGCCTGTAAGTGCTCTGCCAGCCTTGTTCCAGTGGTAATAGCTGCACTTGCGCAGACGCCCTGGAGGCAGTTAGCGATCACTGTCAGGTTGGCTAATAGTGGCAGGGTGACATCGATCCACATGGACAACTTTATTCATGTCTCCAGCCGAAAACCTAATCACTTTGCTGATGCTTCTTCAATCTAACAGGTAGTGAATGGCAGTCATTTAAAATCTCAAACTTTGAAAGGCACTGAAGTCGAGCTCTAAGAGAGATGTGGGGGCAAGTCAGCCACTCTGCTCATTATGGATTAAGTTGTCAGTACGTGAGATTTATGTTCCTCAAGCATGTGTGTGCATGCACATTTACATGTGTGTGCATGTGGGGCAGGAGGATTCTACGTATGTGGTTGCTGTGGCAGGCGTGGCCTTAGATCCCCCTTCATGGAAGGTCTTGGTCCTCAGATGAAAGGTGTGTGGTCGCTAGAGACCTACTAGTCTTCAGTAGCTTCTGAATCACCCTCAGCTGCTAAGAGCTGCCTTGCCTGAGCTCATGCGCTTCCCAGGACAGGGATTGCACCTGACTGAGCAAAGCAGGGCTATGAAGTCCTGTTTGAGGGTTGCCAACAAAGTTGACTGAGAGAACCCGGGCTCTGCCAGGCCTGCTCTAAATCTCAGTGTCTTCTTCTGTCTCATCCTACTTCTCCCTGTTCTTCTCACATCAATCTCTCATTACCTTCTTACACCTCAGATTATCTGCTGCGTGTGAAGTCTATTCTCAGTACATGGGATTGAGGGTGATCCAAGACTGCAGTGAAGAAAAAAGGGTAAGACCTAGCTCACTCACAGCTCTGCCAGCAAAGGAGAGCCCATGATTGGAGGGAGGGGGTTTTAGTCAGCTTTCTTCACCACTGTGACCGAAAGACCTAACAAGAACAATTAGAAGTACAAAGGTTTATTTTGAGGGCTCACGGTTTCAGAGGTCTCAGTCCATAGATGGCTGACTTCACTTCTCGGGGGCTGGGCTAAGGCAGAACATCATGGTGGGGGAAAGTATCTGGGAACATGGCACCAGGAAACAGGGGTAGAGATCCCCTTGTTTCAGAGAAAATATAAACCCCCAAGGCACACCTTCAGTGACCCACCTTCTCCAGCCACACCATACCTCCCACAGTTACCTCCCACTTAACCCTATGAGGGGATTAACTCAGTCAGTCAGCATAATTCCCTATTCAAGAACTTGAAATCCATTGTCATGGGATCCCACCAGGGCCATGTCTGAAAAAGGAATAATATACTTTACTATAGATGAGGTAGAAAGACGGGCCCATTACTGCAGGATCAACTATTATTTTCCTTTTTATTTTCTATCACACACCATGCATGTTGGACTGTGAACTCTTTCACCAAATGACACTAAAAGAGTTCTATTGAAGTATGAGCTATAGTTGCTACTAGGCACTTTGGAAAACTGAATTTCCAGAGAGAAGAAGAACAGAAGAGGATGATTCTAACCCATTTGATGTTACTGACCTGGATATAAAGAACAGTTAGGGCTGTTGATGCATGGAGGGAGCAGAGAAAAACGTATGTAAAGCTCAGTTGTTTCTTGTACAATTTTGACTGTAACTGAGCAAGATAGAAATTTCAGCCTTAGAAATCTGTGAGGAAAAGGGGTTCAGGCTATGATGGTCATGGTGCCAAGTCAGTCATGAGGTCAAAAGAGATGGTGGCTGCATTAAAGAATCCAGAATTAGTGGTGAAGGAAGGAGAACAGAGTGTAGCTGTAACCTCTGCACACTGCAGTAGTGTGGGTAGCAACTGCTCGGAGACCTTTTCTCTTTAAATGCTCCTCTGAGGAGAGAGGGGCACACTGGGTTTCTCCAGAAGCTGCCTTAAGAATGTATATAAAGGAGTGGATTTTAGGGTTCAAGGGGTGGGCTATGTTGGTCACAAAGACATCCCTACCTGAAAGGACATTCTGTGCAGATGCAGGGGCAATGGCCATCTGACACTTCATAGCTGTAAGCCCCTCAATTGCAGAAAGCTATCCTAAAGGAGGCCATGCCCTACCCAGAGCAGCCTCCATGTAGTGACTGAGCAAGGCAATGGTATGAACACCCAGAGGTTTCCAGCCAGGAGAGGGTACTCCGATGGAAAATACATTCTTTGGAGTTCCCACTGGTTGAGGGTTAGGTGGGACTGTGCAGTTTCTCATTCTTTCTCTAATCCTGTTTCTTCCCCTTCCATTTGTTAATAAATATCTTTCACCCAAAATCTCATACAAGCAACTGCTGGTGAAGAAAACAATGTGTGACAGTTGTGCAGACACATCGTAAGCCAGAGGATTTCTGTAAAGTAATGCTAGTGTTCACAAAGGTACACGAATTAGTCAAGGAATTAAAAATTAGTGTGTATTCAATAATTGCTCTTTACATGGTCTTTTTTTGCATATAAATCATTTTAATTACTTGTTAACAAATGTATCACAGGGGAAAACAAAGGATCACATGTAAAATGTGGTAGAATGTGAATACTGACATTGTCATTAGAAAAACCTGGATGCATATATCACTAATGCATTTATTGTAGAAAGAAAAATCCATTATAATCTAAGACATACATAATCTATATTATACTATGCAATTACCATGTTGTATTTGATATATTATTTTATCTTTAACATTAACTGGCTAAATAATGATTGCAATCATATCTCAATTTTCCAGCTAAGAATAACATTACAATTTATTAACAATTAAATTGTATATGTATATACATAAAAGGGAAAGGGAGGGGGATAGAAGATTAGAGAATAAGATTTTTTTTATTCAAAGCTGTTGTATATGACAATAGACTGTGTTACAATTCATAATACACAAATAGAGCACATTTTTACACATCTCTGGTTGTACACAAAGTATGGTATGAATATAGTTTGTATACATGGTCTTTTACGTTATGACTTGGATGTGTAGAAATTTTCTCCTTGACCTCCAATACTAGTTTTTATCATATATTCTTCTAGTGTTTTCAAATTTTCATATTTTATGCTTAAATCTTAACTCCACCCATAATTCATTTTCATTTTAAGGTTAGGTCTATCTTTGTAGATAAAATAAATGTTGAACAAAACTATTTTAGATTTAAGGCATCTTGAAAATAGTGACTGTGATTTATTCATTCATACTCAAAGGGCAGGACCTGGATCTCAGTATATCTTTAATGACTGAAAAAATAAACACATGTGCTTTACCAGCACTATCTTGGTCATAAGAAAAGTTTGGATTTATATTAAGTTAGGTAGGGAGGATGATAGTCCTTAAAGAGATGGGTCAGAAATGATCAGGAATCCTCTAGAGAGTTTATACATGATATTTAGATTATTGTATTCAGATAAAAAATGTGAAATTGATTTAAACTGAACCAGGAGAAGTGATTTCTTGAGAATAGTACAAGTGCTTGGTCATCACAGCAGATCTGAAATTAAATAAGCAAAACAAAAGAAAAAAGACAAAGAGAGCAATTGTTTTAATTCAAATAAATAAATAAAACCCAAATATATAATAGCTGAATGAGAGGGTGATTCAGTTAGAGCATTAGGAAAAAGAAAACATATCATCAAAAACTGAAACACATCAAATATTGAAGGTTTTATATTTTCTTATATGTTTTAATCTTTCAAGTTATTAATCTACCGCTATTTTCCTTTATTGATATGCACTGACCGAAGCCAACCAGGACCTCCTTGGCAGTACTCTCTGCTTATATACACAGAAAAGATGCACAAACTTTGTTTCCTGTTTGTTTATTTTACTTATCTTAGTTCTGGCTGAATGAACAATTAGTGAACATTATAATATGGTTATTAGGGCTGAATTTAAATTTCAGCTTTCAGCCAAAATAAATTTTAAAATAAGAGAAACAGTAGGTTAAAAATCCTTGTGTTAAAAGAAAACAAAAGTCTTCCCCAAAGGGCAGCTTTTCCTTTATGTCATATTTAAAAAAAGCAGCAGCAGCAGCAGCAGAGAAGAAGAGAAGAAGAAGAAGAAGAAGAAGAAGCAGCTGCAAGTGGATTGTTATATAATAATTCTGGTCCAGAATTAACATTATCTTCAATGTAGCTTTCTGGAGCAAGCAGAAGTGAACTTTGGTCCTTGGATCAACACAGTAAATCTGCATTATTATAATATAAATTAGTAAATGTAAGGCAGGTTAGTGAGCAATTTGTTGAGATGGGCTGGCTCTGTATTTTTCTGCTACTTTAATTTGACAAAAGGGTAAAATTAAATATACGTTGTGTAGTGTATGTACGCATTATTTATTCATTTACTTACTTAGTTATTATTGAGGCATACATATCCACGGACAGTTAATATTTCAGCTTATCTTGTTAGCAGGAGTACTGAATACAGACACTTTATTCAAGGAAGTAAACACAGAAAAGATAATGGGAAGATAAAGACAGTTGTTTGCCTTTGCAAGACAAAGAAAGCATTTATTGCCTAAGCTCTGGACACCTCTCCTGTTAGTACAACCATGGCAAATGCCACATGTCTATCTGCTTATCCCTCTATGGTAACGGAGGCTCAGAGTTAGGGTGACAGAAAACATGGCTGCTGTGGCTACTGCTGTCCTTTAAGAAATAAATACCTAACTAAATAAACACTGCTACTTATTTGAGTAATAAATATTTTTGTATCTGACCTTGGTGTCTCATGTCTACTGATATCAGTTTCCTTTTTGAATATTAGAAACTGAAAGTAATTTTAAAAATGTACACTTTGAAACACAGTCTTCTGCAAAATGTATCTTTCCTATTTGATATACATTTCTAAGCCAGTTTTAAAAATAAAGAGTCGTGTCAGACTACGAGCAAATAAAGTTCTGTAGAAGCTGAGGTTAGAGCAATTGTACATAAATGTTGTCTACAAAAAATGATAGTAAATATTTTGGGCTTGGTAGGCCATATATCTCAATTACTCAGCTCTGTCATAGACAGTATGGAAACACAGCCATATATAAAATATGTAAGTAAATGGATATGGCTGTAGTCCAACTGATTTTTATTCGCAGAGACCTGGGTTGAATTTTGTTCATTGGTCATCATTTTTGTCTAGAAAACACTTCTGAAACATAAAATGGAAAACTGAAACACAAATGGAAACCTGCACATCTAATTTTAAGTTTTTTAAATAGTAAAAGGAAGCATATGAAACTTATTTTAGTAATATATTTTACTTAATCCTATATGTTATCATTTTAAAATGTTATCAATAATGTAAATTATTAATGTGATATTTTTACATTCTTCCTTTTGTACAATCTTTGAAATCCACTGTGTATTTTGTACTTGAGCATACTTCAATTCAGGCTAGTCATATTTCAAGTGCTCAACAAACACATGTAGCTAGTGGCTGTAGTGAGTGATTTTTATGAAGAAATATTTAGGACTTAATGAAACTGTCCTAAAAATTTCTTTAAGGAACTTTTGCAACTTTTTCATGCTGAGTTTCCATGTTTAATCTCATGCTTCCGTATAACAATGGCTCCAAGATTACAGGATGAATTGTATACCAAACTAAGAATATTAAATACCATAACGGTTTATAGTTATTTTTAACCATTGGAAGTAATTTAGCAGCAAAATGAATGCATGCCATCTATATTGTTTAATAGCTGCATCTAGTCTTATGTGCATGCTTATTTAAGATTATTGGGTTGAAAATTGCAATACATACAGAAAAGATTGATGATAGGTTCATGGTAGGTGCTAAGATTAAAATTATAGGACAAATCAGTTGTGGTCTAACACAAAGGAAATAAGATATTAGAAGAATATTTTTATTTTTTTTTAGTTGTAGATGGACACCATATCTTTATTTTTATGTGGTGCTGAGGATCAAACCCAGTGCCTCATGCTTGCAAGGCAAGCACTCTACCACTAAACTACAACCCCATCCCTGTTGGAAGTATTTTGTGGAAAAAAACAATACCAATTTACCCCAAAGACTAGCATCTTCCTTATTTAGTAGATTTAATATCAATACAATTTCTGAAATCCCCAAAACCTATATTTCAATAAATTTTCTGAAGTCCTAATTGAATCAATCTTTGTAATCATGACTATGAATTGAAACTAGCTATTCAATTAACTGAAAGAGAGAGAGGAAGAGCTTCATTTTAAAATTCTCAGTATCTATTTCCTTCAAATCAGACATCAGATTATATTTCACTTTTCCTATACAACACATGCATCAGCAACAGGGTAGAGTTGTAGTTGTTTCCTAGTGAAGTATTTCTCTGTATTGCATATCTTTTAGCATTGAAATTGTATCCAAATTTATCCTAACAACAAGCTCTATTGAGAGCATGTCAGAAAGATCAGATTTATTTTTCACATGACAGCCATTAGTTGGCCACAATGCATGTAATTAAAATATAAATTTAACCACCTATACAATAGCAAAGTTCTATAAATTCATAGGAAGCAGTGAGTTGCAGCAGTGATGGGTCTTCCTTCCAGTGGTGAATCTCCTCTTTGTTGGACATTCAAATTCATGGCCAGGCAATGTGTCTTTACTGGACATTGACTGAGAGCTCTTCCTCTCTCTCCCTAGTCTCTTGTAAGCCCTCTTTCTCTACCATCAAAGACTTGCTCCCCTGATATACAACTCTGAAAAGCTCAATAGTTCACTTTGAAAAAAGATCTTTGTGGCCCCTTGGACTCTTTTAATGAGATGGTGACATAGAGCTACCAAACCACACTGAGAGTATTATTGAAAAAGTAAAATCACTTGGTAATACATGCAGCCAAGTCTAGCCAGCCTGTCTCTCTCGAGGGCATCTGACTCTGAGCTGGAATTTTCCCTCATGAGAAGTTCAGGCAGCATACCGTGAAGTGAGACTAAAAGGTGAAATTGGGTAAACTGCCCATGAACTGACTAGAGGTGAGATGTTGAAAAGAATATATATCAACTTTTTGTGAAATAAGATTGAGCAGTGTAAAGTTATTTCTTCAACAATTTATATGACTAATAAAAGCTAAAAGCAAATGGAATCTCATATCACAGTTATGATTAGAACTTTCTGGTTTTACTCTGGAAATGCCAGGCCATTGTTTGGTTCTTTTTACGAGGACCTATTTATCCATGTGTGCTGCTTGGTGGACATGGTATTTACGTCCTTGTTAGGTTTTTACTTAATCTCTTTTGCCATTGAACTTGCCTTCACAGCACTTGGTTAATCTAAATTATCTTTCTCCCTGGCCTGATGAATTTTGCTTAGGAAAGGATTTACTGCTTGATCCCATTTGTTTTGCTGCCTAAGGAAACAGCATGAATGAAGTGGGATGAAGCAAAAGGCAGGTAGGAAGGGCTGTGAGGAAAAATACATTTTTATCTTTAGCTTTACCTCTGAAAGGAATCATCTTGGTGGTAAAGCGAGGTAAGGGAATTGGCAGCTCAGTTCTGAAAATTTTCTCTGAGCTGCTTTGGGAAATCTTAGCTTAAGAAGCTATAGGTTTTCAAAAGTATGTTTCTAGCGAGGACCCCAAAATCTATCATAAAAGCAATATAGCATTAAACAGATCATGGATTCAAGACCATGTTGAGTCTCTTGGACAAAGAATTTAACCTGAGATTTCAGTTTCAGCATTTGTAAAACATGATGGAAATAACAAGATCTATCTCATATAGTTCTTATGAGGAACCAAGGAAATGCATGTATAGAGATCACTGAACAATTTCCCCTAGTTATTTTTAGTTAAAAATGACAGAATCCATTCTCATAATCACGGGGACAGGACCAGTGAGAACTAGTGAAAGACAAAGATTTTTATATGCGGACTCCCTTCTATGAGCTGCTGTGGGTTACCTGCAATTTCTGATATAAGAATAGTCACTGGTTATCTTATAAGGAAAACAATTCAGATTTATTTATCATTTCTAATTTTCAGATATGTGAGAAAATGTGAAACTTTAAACAATCAGCACTTTCTATTGAGTTGATAGGGTCACCTCTCTTTCATGTGGAACTACTCACACAAATGATCTTCACAAGACATTCTCCTGAGGTCCCAGTGGGCTGTGTTTCAAATGAAGTCACCTCTGTTTATGCTGTAAATATAACTCAAAACAAAATGAGAATTTAGACCTCCAGGTCCTGTGATCAACATCAATCCACCAAACCCTTTATATTATACCCTTAATAAAAGAAAGAAAGAACAAAACTACCCTCATTTGGAGTATATACTGGAGGTCTCTACAAAGATGTCCAACTGAACTGAACTCCAGCTGTAGAAAGTCAAAATAAGGAGGATTTGATGTATAAAATGATGCTATCCCTGGAGCAAGGAGGGCCTCCCTGTGAGACAGGATGGATCACATGCCAGGGCCGAGAAGCTGCCTGTTGTTTCAAGGTATCATGCGGTTGCCAAGATTGAATACTGAGAGCCCCTCTACTTGGGATCATGAATAAAACCCTGTGGCACCTTGGGCAAGCCTGTTACCCTTGGAGCTGGACCAAATTCTCTTTGGGAGGCAGCCTTTCCCATCTATTTTTCAATAGCTTCATATAATTCCATCTTGCTTTGAGTTAACTCTGCCATTTATCATTTACCTCATTTCCTCTCACACTTTAGAAATATAATAAGAAAAAAACCTATCACATAATGGCTGATCCACTCTGCCAAGCTAAAGCAAAAACAAAAGCATCCACGTAGCCACTAAGAGTTGATATCTCTATTAATATATATATATATATATATATATATATATATATTCTCACTAGCTCCCTGGTTCAATGGAAGAATTAAAGGAAGAAAAATATTGTTCTATTTTAAAGAAGAAATGACCCAAGAAAATAAAGGGTCAGGGGCTGAAATTGACCCAGCTGCTGATAAATCAGTAGCCTAATTAATTATTGAATATGTATCAACCTAATTTACAGTTGATGGCTTAGACATGCTCTTACTGTCATTTGGAGATTTTTAACTTCTGCACATTTATTTGTGGGATTTTTCTTTTCATCTTAGTTGTCTGAGCACTGATATTGACAAGGGATCAAAAATGACTTCAGATGTCATTTGTAACCAGGTAGGCTCAAAAATTCCTGCTGACATTTAATCCATGGCAAGAGCTGAGTCATCAACCACATGGAAGTGCTCCTTCAATGCACTTCACCTTGAGATATTGCCTTTGCTATGGTCTATAATAAAATGCCAGAGTTTGGTTAGCTAATAAACAATAGAAATTTATTTTTTATGATTCTGAAGGCTGGCAACTCCAAGATCAAGGATGCATATCTGATGGGGGCTGCTCTCTGATTTCAAGATGGTAGCTTGTTGCTCTGTTCTCACGTGGCAAAAGGGCAAGAGGGCACTCCCTTTAACCTTTGTGATTTAATAAGGGTGCCAATCCCATTGGGAGACTTAATGTTCTCTGAAAGTCCACATATCTAAATACAACCATAATAGGAATTAAGTTTCAACCTGAAGTTTGAAGGGCACACAGTCATTCAATCTAGCAGGTACTAAGCTCAGAGACAGTTTTCAGAGGGCAACAGGGGTTGAACTTTGAACCTGATGATTCTGGAATGCTTGTGCCTTTCTGGAATCAAAATCAAACATTGAGATTTAAGCATATTTTAGCAAAATAACTCATGTAAATACATCATAGTGTTTTGTAACTGAATTACGGTGCTTCTTTAGAATGACAAAGTGTCATTAAAAGTTTGGGTTGGGGATGTAGGTCAATGGTAGAGCACTTGCCTAGCATGCAGAGCCCCTGGGTTCCATCTCCAACACCACACACAAACACAAACGCACAACCCTGGTGTTGTGGTGCACAACTATACTTCCAGCAACTCAGAGGGCTGGGGATAGAACTCAATGCACCCCTGGGTTCAACCCCCAGTACCACAGAACATCAAACAACAGCAACAATAACAACAAACCAGTAGAAAAATATTTGAGGTAGAACAAATGAAATTGGAATCAGGTCTGGCCCTGGTGTGTGCTCGTTCGCGCTCTCTCTCTCTCTGTCTCTCTCTCTCTCTCTCTCTCTCACACACACACACAGACACACACACACATTCACACACACACACACACACACACACACACACACACACACACACACACAATTGCAGCAGGAGTCACATCTATAACCACAGGATTGTAGACTGCTGATTGCTTCCATTGCAAGCGTGCACAGTTCCCCTCTTCATTGTGCAGCCCGGTAACCCGAAGAAGGAAGCAAATACAAGAAATTGCCACCTGCAATGGTGTCACACTTTCTTACTTCCTCTCCAGAAATTCTGTGTGCATTTGGGAACAGAGTTCTTACCCTCATTTGTTCTTAATCTCAGAGTCCTTAATCTACCCTTGTAAACTGCAACATTCTTTCAAGTATTTCAGACATCTGTATTTTCTCAAACCATCTCTCCTTATGTCCCTTTTGCTCTGTTTTTTAAAAAGTGTACTTACCAGGTTCTTTGAAGTTGGCCTTTTGCAGTGTGAGAAGCAGATGGTCCCAAAGATAAAGTGCTTAATTCTGTTCTAGATGCTTCTGTGCTCTTGAACCGTACCAGTGCTTTTAAAAGGTAATACTCAGACGAAGAAAAAATCTAAGAAAAAAAAAAAAAAAAAGAAAGAAAATCTTGCAATTCCTCTGTGTTCAGCGTGGGTCCTTTGGAAGACTGTGCCTTAGTAAATCCCAATTAAATTTACCCAGGTGTCCGTGGGAGCACTCAGCATGGAGGACTGTGAACTATGGTTATGAGCTCTCTGACTAAAGGATGGAAGGCTTTTCTATTGCTCTCATTTGTTGTTATTTATTCTCTTTTATTGATAAAGAATGGAACATAGGAAGTTCAGGCAGTGTTTTATGCTCTGAAAACTGCATAGCAAAGTTGATAACAAACACATTGCCCTACCTTCTTTCATTAAGTATTAGGCTTTGTGCATTTCTGGAGACAGATAAACCCAGCATGCTTATAGATTTCTTTTTCTTTCTTTCTTTTTTTTTTTTTTTTTTTTAAGCAGACCTAAATGGTTTTATAAGGTCTGTCATTGGAAACCAATACCAAGAAGCAAGAGAAAGAAATCGACCTGCTGTCACATGAGAGATCTGAAATATTAGATCGTTCCCGGAATGCTGGGACCACTGAGCATGCCAACCCACTCGCAGCTAAGCTCTGATGGAGGAGAGAGTGACAGCTATTTATTAGGACAGAAAACAGGGTCTGTACTTTAAAGATCAGCAACATGATGTAAATATTGACTCGCCTCAATTTTTAAGCTGATGAAAGGGTGTTTGTAATGTTAAACTCTCCTTCTGCAAATCGGTCCTGTCAACACAGGATGATGGGAGGGGTAGATATTGACAAGAAATGAGCAAGAATTTGCCAACGGACTGTTTGTATATTTTCTCATTTATAATACAAAGGAAACACTTCATACCCCTGTACAGAAGTAGAACGTCAAGCTTTGAATTCCTGAGGGGCTGGTCAGGTGAATTCACTGTCCCCCAGTTAAGGAAAGCTCTCACCTAGCTTTGTTTGTCCCTGAGAAAGGTTGCTGGGCTAATTTTTTTAGCATTATGATTCCCATTCCAGGTACATGAATGAAAAGGTATTTTTATTTTTCCTTTTAGTGCCTGCCAGAAATGTTCAAATTTGAAGTTCGAGGAAAGTACTGGGAACTTAGAAGCTGGCACCTGTTTCTTGCTTTGGCAACTTTTTCCCTCCTAACAGCTGTAAAAAAAAAATCCTCATTCCCTGTGGTAGAAAAAGCTTCCTAGGGTTACAGGGCAAATCCATTTGTTTCCTGGGCTAATTCCACTGAGTCACAAGGGTGTCAAGAGTCAACTTACCTCAGATTCTCAGACCTTCTTACCTCTAAAAGTGCAAGGCATTTCCCTGACACCTTCCTTAAGTCATTGTTTTAAACTTGATTTAGGAACACACAGAGGCTTTAGCAGACCTTAAAAGGGAAGCTGCTGCAAGCCTTATGGTTCCTGCACTCAGGTTGCTCTACACTCTGCTTTAGACAATGCCACCAGGCCTTCAGGGCACATCCAAGGAGAATATTTGTGGTCCATTTTCCAGATTAAAAAAAAATGTACCACTCAATTAATCAGATATGTGTACTCTCTTTTGTTAAAAGGTAAATAAAAATGAGCCTAGGGTTGTCTTGGTCACACTTTGTGTTTTTATATGACACAAGTATAATTAATAGTTCATAGTCATGAAAATTCTGGTTCCATGCACTATCTTTTTCTAATTGCACCTCCCAGCGGTTGGTGTCCATGCCACTTCATAGTGCAAGGGGGACAAGATATTCAAGTCAAGACACATGTCTGCAGTATTACCCGGTGTAGCATATCAGATTGTTATGTGTTCAGTGGCTATGATCAGATAAGCAAATGAGTTCTTCTAGGAAGTGTTTCTTGTCTTCTTCTGATCTGATTAGTAAACTATGTGGACTTCAGCCCTTGTTCTGGTCTGACCTCTGGCAAAATAACATCATGCAAGTTTGGGGCATCTTGTAGATGCAGAGCTGAGGGGTCTGGGAAAGAAAACTAAAAGAGCTTAGCCAAGAAATGAGAGAAGTATTGCACAATGTAAAGCAACGGACTCACCTGTGGTTAAACTCTGGCTCTGGCATTTACACAACCTTTATAACCCCTTCAAGCCTTCATTTAAAATGCCCACTCTCTCAATTCTCCTTCTGTCTCCATATCTAGCTCTCTCTGGCTATATTTGTGTATGTCTATCTCTATCTGTGATTTGTAGCGTTTGCTGATGTCCATGGTGCAATAAATCCACTAAGGCAGACTTTGACCTACTAATGGAGTCAGTGACTGGAGTTGGGATGAATGTGAACAACAGGCTAAGGAGGGCTGAGGGGACAGGGACAGGCTGGGCATACACCACTCCACACAATGCCCAGCACATAATGAGAGATCAATCGTGACAGGGTCTGGGTTAGATTCTAATACAAAGTTATCTCTTCTCTCACATTATTTATGAGCTACTGGTGAACTCAGGTTTCTTCGTAAGTCATGCTGATGTTTTGGATGGGTAACGGGATGGGGTGATGGAGTTCATGTTACAACAGGGAAGTACAGTGCTCACGTACCTTTAAAAGTCCAGAGCACTCTTTAAAGGAGAGCTGACATTTTCTAAGTTTTGAATACTGTGTAAGGATTTAACGATCTATATGAGGAAGAAAGAATCTTGGCTTGCAAAGGCTTAGAAACAAGGAAGTGTGTTGTGTTTGGGGATCAGCTAACATCTCAGTGCAGATGGGAAGTACAGTGGGAGTGAGAAATGGCCATGCACGCACATGTGGATGTGATTGGGGGGTGTAATAGTCAAGGTTCTCCAGAGGAACAGAATCAACAGGATATCTACAGAGCTATAAGAGGGGGCTTCTTATGGAAAGGTTCACCTGATTATAGAGACTGAGAAGTCATGCCATCTTCTATCTGCGGGCTGGAAAATCAGAAAAGCCAGTGCTATTATTCAGGATGAGTTTGAAGTCCTAATAACAGAGGAGTGAATGAACTCTAAGCCCAAGGCCAAAGTCTTGTGAAGCATTGGGGTCATTGGTCTAAGTGCTGCAATCTGAAGGCCTGAGAACCTGGAGCTCTGATATTCAAGAATAGGAAGAGATAAATGTCCCAGTTCCAGAATAGAGAGTAAATTCACCCTTTCTTTGCTCTGTGTTCCACAGGGCCACCAATAGATAGACCGATGAATCCCCACCCCCACCCCACCATTGATGAGGGCAGGTCTTCTTTACTTGGTCAACTGATTCAAATGCCAATTTCTTCCAGAAACACACTCTCAGACATACCCAGACATGTTTGAGCAGTTATCTGAATATCCCTTAACTCTGCTAAGTTGGCAGATAAAATCAACTTTCCCTTAGGGCCAAGTCCTCAAGGGTCTTCCATGCCTGGAGCAGAACTGTGGGTTTTATCTTACAGAAATGGCAACACACTGCCAAGTAATGCCAATCACATCACGCTTTAAGGATGACAAGGGACCATATGGTTGGAGACATGGTGACTTTTGCCTCTAAATATAATGTTTGTCTGAGCAGAGTTCTCTGTGCTGCTCTTCAGGCACCTAGCCCTCAGGTTAATCATTACTACACACACTTTCTGGAACAGCCCATTTGCATTTTTTTTTCATACAACTTACACTAAAAGGCTTTCTGTTTTATAGATATGCATCTTAGTTTGAGGTGAAAAAGATAACCAACCACTTTTATTTCCCTTTATATCAATTTAATTCTGACCTTAAACATTTACACAGCTTAGATGAAGAGAAATTTAAGCCTATCATACTTCAGGTTTCCTGCCCCCAGAACTCTGGAGAGTTCTAGGGACAATACAACAGTACAAAATACTAGGGACATTACTCATTAACTGTCAATTATATGGAAGACTCCTTACTTCTTGGCCCCTCTCTTTTCCTAGTCTTTCCTCTCCTTACTGTATCTTCTGTTATATGCTTAAAGGCATGGAGAAATTTGGGGGAATTGCTGCCTTACCTCCCTGCTCATGTCAGAGAGTCATTCTCCTTCCAGGTCACTATCACATGGGGTTCTTTTCCTAGCAGTGTTGACTATTAGCAAGGGATTTTGTTTTCCTCCAAAGCTTTAGTAATCACCTGTGACTTTTGCTTGACAATATGCTTGAAATAACATAGCACAAAAACCACAGAGAAATAGAGACAAGTACTTCTTTAGTAGTATTTAATGTTTAATGTTGGGGGTATCATGCCCCATGCACTAGGCTGTGGTTCTTGAAGTAGTAAGTTTTTTTTTTTTTTTTTTTTTTTTTTTTTTTTTTTTTTTCTTTCTTGTTTCACATGCTACTGACAATGCCTGGTGAACAAGAGGCTTTATTTGTGGCATAAGTTAATAATTTCTAACCCCCTAAATTTTTTTTTTTTTTACTGACTTTGTTTGGTAAAAGAAGAAGACTAAATGTTATTATTTGGTTCTTAACGGGTACTTTACAACCAAAATGTTGAACTCACCTTAATCATACTAGCCAATCTCACCCACAACCTCATGTGCTGATGATTATAAGGCAGGTACAAGATAAAACTGAGAAGTCACTTCTAGATTTACTTTGCTTTTTTCCCTGAACATAGATACAAGGGTCCATAAATCATGCATATAATGAAGTCTTTAGGTTATCTATCTCTCAAGAACATTGATTTTTTTTTTCTTTACCTCTTCAAAATAAAATATTATATTGGTTTAAAAAGAAGGGCAGGAGTAAAGTTTTAAAATACCCCCACTTATATTGAATTTCCCATATAAGCGTGAGTGATTAAAGATACCGATTTCTTTCTTCCCACAAAGTGATGGTCTTAAAATGCTCATTAACTGGAAGTTATACGGGTGTAAGGTTGGTCAATAAAGGGTAGATTTGCCAGAAACAATCAGAAAAGTTCACATTGAGCATAAAAACCAATTAAATTCATCAGAACATGCACTGGGAATCCAGACTCTTGTTAGAAAAATTTTACGTTTATTCATATTTTGATATCGTTCAACTAGGAAAAAGTCACCCTCCCCTCATTTAAACAATCTAGAGAAGGCTGTTATCTTATAGGCTTACTTGTAGCATATTGGTTATATTTCACAAGTCCAAAAGGACTCACAGGTGTTTTGGAAGTCATTGTGTCAAATTAATTATTTATATATTCAACAATCATCTATTCCAATCTCATTTGTGTTGGTGATCCCTATTTGATTGTCGTGAGTTACTGTTTTCTTTTGTGGACCAAATATGTGTCATAAAATAGGCATACAAGTAGATTTAGAAAACTCAGTGTTTCTGACAGAACTCAAGCAACCCTCCATATGTTACTCAGGCTCAACTTTCTCTGAGAAAATAGATGCTTTGGGGGTAGCTTGTTAAACTCACATACAGTAGTTTAAAATTTTCTGCAAATGAAAGCTGAAGGATTTCCCAAGGAAGGAATCTTTGAAGTTCCTTCAAGACTCTGGAGGTTATGTGTTACTGTCCCAGCCTTTGCCTCAGTTTGGTCACCACTACTTCAGCATCTCTAATTTGATTCTGTCATAAGATAGATTGATTTTCTGCATTATACTTTGTTTAGAGCAAGAGTCTGCTCTTAACACTTTTTATCATATATCGCTAAATTGTCATATTTAAAAAACATTATGTACAGTATAAAAATATTATTGTTGTTTGTACTTAGAAATGTAAAGCACATTTTAAGAAAAAAAGTTATAAGTGTAAGTGTATTTAGTTTGTTTGGACTCAAAGCATTTAGTTTCTTTAGACCTAAATTTTCTAGTTCTGGTGCACATGGATGCATGTACACACATATACACACCCACACACACACACAGTCTCTGGCCATGTGGTTCAGCACTAACTCTTATGCTTTGATCAAGTGTGATTCATGTATGTGTATGTTTCAACACTCATTCTTAGAGACTGGTTAATACCATCTAGAGGCTAGCTGAGCAGCCAGGAAGAGCATTGCCTCTGTTTACATAACAGAGATCTGAAATACTCACTTTAAGAAAAATAAACCTTGAAATCAATAGTGCATTACAAGGTAATTCTCAATATTCAGTGTAATGTAATACTTGGCACATTTATCCAGTTGTCAGATTGGTCTTTCTGTTTAGTTTATCTGACATCGTTAATAGGTTATATCTACATATTTTACAGTTTGGATCCAACACTACTGATGGTCCCAGGAGTCTTGGATCTTATTTTTTGGAAAAGTGACACCATTTGGACACATCAATACTGACCTTATATTCTCTGGAGGATTTTTGACAGGATTCTGTATATTCATAGATCACATCAATTGTAACATGCTATGTACTGAAAATAGGGTTCAGTTTTAATAAGAGAGGAGCATTCAAGAGACTTGATATCTTAAACTGGAAACTTGATAATGCAAAGACAAGAGCTATTCTATGATGCACCCTGGATTCAAACACAACTACATTTCTACAAGAGGTAATATCCTGTGATCCAGAAAGACTGATATTACATGTATACAATTAGTGTAGACACAGCATTGAGTGCTCTGGCAGTTTATAGCTTGTTTCAGTCTCATTTTTCATTTCCTTAAATATAATCAAGGAAGATAGTTACCTCAACCAAAACAGATTGAAATAGACACCAAACAGATGTCACTTAACTCCTACAAAAGAACACAAGGTTGGAGAAACATTATAGACATGTTGTAATTCAATAGCTGAACGCCAGTCAAGAATTTAGTTCCTAGACTACTGGCACTTTAGTTTGCAAAGAAAGAGCATTGCAAAAAATGAAATCAAGAAGTGGGGATGATATCTTCAATTTTTTAGTTAAGATAAACAATTCTACATGAGGTCAATGCACTATCTCCATAATTTCTAAATATTTAAATCATGTTGCTATTTTTTTGTAAGGAATTGTGTTAAGTGGAAAGCAACATGACCTAATCAGAAATAATGGCAGAGCAGAGAATGAGGAAAGCAGTGTAAGCAGGAGAAGGAGAAAGGAAAGGTGACTAGAGAAAGGAAAAGCCAGAGACCAAGGCAAGAATAATCAGGGTTTGGAGGAGAAGAGTTAGAGCATTATGAATCAATCTAATTCAGTGTTTGCTTGGAGGTAATTTGAGGAAAAAGCGTCACAGAAAATCATTTCAGTGTTTTGACACAAATAAAAATAAGCAACTAAAATACAAGGTATATCCACAGATTACATCCTTATATCCTCACAGGAATGTCAAGAATTAAAAGGGTGGTGATTCTTATTTTCCTCATGGAAAAAAGAAAAGAGAAATCTGAGGTCTAAGAAGTAGCCATCCCACGCAGCTTGTGTGTCAATAGATACCAGAGCCACATACTTCAAATTTTGCATTCCTTCTGTACCTTGTATCAAAACGTTATCTGGAGCTCTGATGTTGCAGCCTCTCCCTTCTCCTTTCAGATGAAGCATATTTAATCACAGCATGAACCATGTAGAAAAATATTTTGGTACTCTGCTGTAGAAAGCATAATCAGAAAAAAATATGAGTAACCCTGGCAGGGACAGAATATATTCATACAGTCAACTGTAACCTGAGGAAAACACTGTCTTCATTCTGTATTACATGATTTGTGAAGCAGCAGATTAGCAGTTTAACATCTTGATTGTCAACTTTTCATTAAACTGTGATGTCCTCTTATAAAGGTGGGAGGCACTAGATGTGGGACCAGCTGACATCTTTGTAAGGAACTAGACAAAAGCCTGATGGATGGTTGTTTCTCAAACTGTATGACTTCATTTCACCTTGCATAAATATTGATTATACAGTATACATGTGCTTCTAGTGACTAGATGGATTGAGTCTCAGAAGTTTACTGTAGACTAGGAAAATGTACCATGTAATTATTTTTACTTGCTAATCCACTATCAAATAAGAAGTCTATTTTACCTTCCATCAGTCCAATAAAATTGTTGCTAGGATATAGAATTTGGAAGGGCTTAATCCTATGTTCATTCCAACATAACATAATCACATCCTAAAATGCTGTGTACCAAGGGACCTATTTGTGTCCACTTTGTATTAGAAGGCTAGCTAATTAATTTACAGCTGTTTTTGCCAGATGTATCTCCTTAATATGTTCACAGTAAACCCACGTAAAAAATGCAGAGTAGGCTTACAGTTAATAAATTTAATGGAAGAATTTTTATCAAAGTAATTGTCTTACCTATGTATATTAAGAGTTTTAAAGATCTCAAAAACAAGAATTTCAATGTTTAAATATTATTCCCATTTCTGTAAGGAAAATTTTTCCTTAATTGATTTGCTTATGCTTTAAGTAATGTTATCTCTATCCTCTCATATCACACAATATTTCCCTTCTTATTTTTATAAAGCCAATCATAATTTATCTATTACTCTGGAGCACTGAAATTCACATTATCTATGACTCTAATCTCTCATTAATAATAAAAATATTGTGTGATATAATTGGAAAGGGATAGTGATAACTTCAGTCTTAAGCTCAAGTAAAATCTTCATACTGATCTCAGCGAAGGGTGTCTATTTGCTTTGGTTTTAGAGATGACTCATCTTTAAAAAAAAAGAAAAAAAAGAAAGAAAGAAAAATCTTAACACTGTCTTTCTTACTGCTTGTAACTCACCCTCAATTCCAAGCTCATAAATCAGGGTTTTCCCCTTTCTCAGCTTCTAAAACAACTCCAAGCCTTTGCAAATGCATTTTCTATTGATCCAGTGCTTATGAAAACCTTTACCTTTTTTACTGGTTTCTACCATTCGTACCTAATTCCCAGGAGAAATCACAATTTCAAGCTGAGAAGAGCTAAACTGGTTCAAACACATTATGAAAATGGAATCTTCCTTCATGGAAAACAGTTTGGATTTGAAGGGAAGATTGGTCTGGAAAAAAGGTCCTATGACTTCCCAAGATCACTGAGTGAAACTTTCTGCTGTACATTTCTTGCATTAGTTTAGTTAGAGGAAAAAATATGTGGGTCTTACTGAAATTGAAGAAAGTCCCCAGGAAGCCAAAACTTCATAGGAGTCTGGAAGAGTGTGAGGAGCATTTTGCCTGCTTGGAGCCAAGCAATGACCTTGCTGATTAGAAGAGACTGGGAAAGGACAGATGAAAAGGTCCTCAGTGTAAGTTGAGCAACAATGCGGGAGGTAGCAATGGTCATTTTTTCTGTCTGAGAAAAGATGTCAAGAGATGACACGTCCTGGAGCCAAGGGTAGATAATACAAAGGAAGTGGTTGCAGTGGGATCATGTAAATCAGTTTTTGGTCAGTGTCCTGGTATTTCTCTTTTCCACAGAGCATCCCTTTTTGACGAAGAGAAGCATATTGCATTTCTTTCCAATTTTTTTATTTATTTTAAAATCTAGTTTTTAAAGGCATAGATCTTCAGTTCAGATTGTCCGAATGACTTAACATTTCCCTGTCTCCTCAGTTGTAAAATGTATTTACTTCATTAGGAGAATCAACATGACATAGCCTATGTGAAATAGTTAACATGAGGCTTGACACATAGAAAACACACTACACTAGCAATTATTGTTATCTTAAAGGTATGAAAAATTTACATTGATTTGATAATACAATTCTATTTACTTTAACGGTAAAAATAAATATTTAAATTATTTGCTACGCAACAAAACTGATTCTCCAAACAATTTTCCAATAGTTACAATGTAGTTTCGTGACTCAGCACATTCTTGAAAGTGTGTGTTTTCTAATGTTAGGAGCACAAATGTGTGCAAAAGAGATGATCTTCCATTTTTGCTTGTTGGTGCTGGTGGAAAGAGAAGACTAAGAATTCTAGTTGTTTGATGGGGAAATTTATTCAGCACCATTCACTAACTTGGGCATTTGCAACTTTTCATCACCATAAAAGAAATACCAGATAAAAACAACTTAAAAGAGGAATGATTTATTTTGATTCACAGTTTCAGAAATTTCAGTCCAATGTGGGCCAACTCCATGGTTTGGGCCTGAGGTAAGGTAGAAGAACATCATGGTGGAAGGGCACAGTGTGGGGGAACTTCTCAGTACCTCATGGCATCTAGGAATGTGAGAGAAAGTGAGGGGGGGTGGGCAGAAAAGGGCCAGGAACAATATATAGGCCTCCATGTGATGCCCCCAAGGACCCACTCTCTCCAAGTTGTTTCTACCTTCTACATTTCTACCACCTCTGAATAATCCATTCCGTTATTAATCCTTCAATGGATTAATTCACTGATGAGGTCAGAGCTCTGATGATCCATTTATTTCCCAAAATCACCACCTCTAAAACATTGCTCTACTGGTGACAAAGCCTTCATTCCATGAGTCTTTGGTGGCGGGACATTCTTGATCTCAACCATAACACTTGTCAAGCAAGGACTTATGTTAAGTATGTCCAGGTGAGTGGCATTGGACCCATCGAGTCATAACTTGTGCCTAGCAATGGAAGTTATACCCTTAAGTTATCATTTAAGCAGAAGCAAAGGAAAGTCATCCCTGTAACCTATTCAGGGCCATTAGAAATGAAAACATTAGAAATGAAAACTTTTAAAGGATGAATATGAAAGTCACAAGTTGGCATTAACTTTTCCTCCCAAATACTTAAAGGAGTTAAAACATACTTAAAGAACTCCATGAGAACAGGTGTGGTGACTGCGTTGAACAGGATATGTAGCTCTACTGCCTAATATCATATTCGCCATGTAATTTATTAAATGAATGGCTGAACATTTTTTTTTAATTTGGTAGAATAAATGGAGAATCTTAGAATGATTTCATTGTAAATAGATAATTTGATGGAAGACAACATCCAGAAAATAGCCAGAATGAATTAAAGAACAGGGCACAGAACTTGTTTTGACTTGGTTCAGGATATGACTAATGGTGAAGAATTCCGATTGATTCAGGAAAGGTGCTGTGTTCACGCCTGAGGAGAATTTTGTCTGAATTTTGTTTTTGTAAACTGAAATGTATTTTTTCTATACACTGAAGGTGGTGTGTCAAAAGTTTTGTAAATAACCTAGAGGAGTTACTTCTTTCTACTCTTAACACGAACCATATCAACAGAGAAACTGTGAAATTCCTCCAGGACAGGCACAGTCTCAATTTTGCCCTCTGCCAAATATTGGAATTTCACCTTGTAATAAGAACTCTGTTAAAAATCAAATTTTCTTGGATATTCTGGCTGAGAAAATTCTATTTGATATTAATGATAAAATTATTGTTGGGAAACAGGATGATTAATTTTAATTGGGACAGCACAACTACACAGCCACACAGCCACACACAAACTCTCAGTTCCTAATTTTTTTTTCTTTTTAATTTTCTGGTAAGTTTGACTTACTCTGTAAGTTTCAACTGCTCCTATGTATTCCTCCACAGTTTTTCTCCAACCAAAACTGTCAACTAAAGCAATACATAAAGAAAACACTGATCTATTCAATGAAATTTTTCTGTTAAGTTACTTTCATGTTTTAATTCACAGATTTACCATACATGTAACCAGAACTTAAAGTTCTGGACTTTATCACAGGCAAAGGTAAATCTCTCCTAACTTAGTTTTATTTCCCTTTAGCTCAGGTGCATATTTGACTTTTGGCCTTTGAGGGAGAATCTGCATTTTTGCATGTAAGTGTGTTACAATGTGACAAAATAACAATGTAAAATATGTGTTGACTACAACTTAAGATGCAATAATCTTTTCTACACACAAAAATAGTGAAGGTCCATAATCACAGTAACTTAGGAGGCTGAGAATCACAAGTTTAAGGCCAGACTCCACAACTTAGCAAAACTTTGACTCAAATTAAAATAAAAAAACCAAGGGGCTGGGTGTGTAGCTCAGCATTAGAGGTTGAGCACCCCTGGATGAAATACCCAATACACCACACACACAAAAATAAATAAATAAAAAATAAACAAACAGACCTAAAAATAATTTGCCTTTCTTAATTCAAACCACTGCATTGAAAAAATAGTCTGATGATCTAAACTTTATAGAGTGGGCTTAGAAATTAAATATTTTCTTAATTCTTCATTTTATTGTCTTAGAAATGACAAAAGGTTCTTTCAAAAATTTATACAAAGAGTCTGAAGTTGTGTCTCAGTGGTACAGTGCTCACCTACCATGCATGAGGCATTGGGTTTGATCCTCAGAACCACATAAATATAAAAATAAAGATATTGTGTCCACCTAAACTAAATAATAAATATTTTTTAAAAATTACACAAAAACAAATTGTACAAGCTTAACTCTACAGCAAGATAAGATTTTGTTTCACTTTTAGCCAGACACAGGAGGTATTTTGAAACGTTCTATTATAATGATAGATTTGTTAAATTCTTCAATATATCTAATTATCTTTCATATAAATGAGGCTGTTTCACCAAATATGTACATTTTATCTTCCTGGTGAACTTATCTTAGTTATTGTTGTTATCAAGCAGAAGATCAATAAAGACACAGAGATTTGCACAACATAATTAATAAACTTGGTCTAAAGAACACATTTCAATTTTGCAAAGGAAAATTACAAGAGACATTCATATATATATAAATATATACTTATTTTTTATGTGGTGCTGAGGATCAAACCTAGTGCCTCACACGTGCTAGGCAAGCCCTCTACCACTGAGCCACAATCCCAGTCGCAGAAGAGACATTCTTTCCAAACACTATGATAAATTTTACGATTCTCAATTGTATGATTCCACACTTGTGAGAATATTATTCCCAAGTGTGTCATGCCTCCAGATAGATTGAATGTATGTCCTTGCCCCAATGTCAATTTTGGTCAAATGACTTGATTTGACCACAGAATGTGAACCCAATTCAATCAAGAGCTGAATGCTGCAGAAATATCGGTATGAGCAAAATAGGTCTATTACTGCAGGAAAACAAGTATGTTTGAAGACAAAAGAAAATTCCTTTAAATTTACTGTGAATCAATTTGAAGGCTTCTATATTGCTAAAATGTACTCAAGAAGAATAGAAAACACAATGTCAGAAATTAGAGGTATCATTTTTCTCATTTAGCCAGAAAGATTAACATGTGACTTTGATTAAATAATAGAATATTCTAAATATAAAAGTGGTTCAATGAAGAGAGAAAGGAGATTTTTCAGCTCTTTTAACGTAGGTTGCATAATTTTGTAAACCCAAAGCAGTGAGAGATAGTAAAAGAGTGGAAAATCTAAAAGACCATTTCTTCACATTCAGTTTAGAGAAAAGAAAAATCAAAATGCCTTCTAAACATATAAGCAGCCTAAACTCAGCAGGGGATAAAAAACAGATTTGAGCTATTTTAGCAATACAAGCCTATTTTAATTGTGAAACATCTTTAAGTCTGAGTGGATATAAATTTAACATACAAGCATCAATTTTATATATATATATACATATATATATATACACACACATATATATCTTACAAGCAAAAAAAATGAAAGGAAGCAATTGTAAAAATAGATTAGTTTCAACATTTGCAGTACATTTTTTGTTCAAAAATCCATAGAAAACTGTATAAGACATGTAAAAATTATAAAATTATACCAAAAGTTAGTTCAATAAACTTAATAGAGCTTATGGTCATATACAAAAATACTGAATATCATAAAGCCATCACTGTGATGTAAAGATTTAATATAATTCAAATCAAAATCAACACAAAGATAATTATATATTTATTCACCTATGAAGAAAAATTCATTATACCAAAAATCTATTTTATTTCTAAATTCTTAACTCAAACCAATAATGAAATTAGAAAGATGTCTTTAAAATAGCATTTCAAATAGAAAATACATAGCAATAAATTTATAGACTATTTCTACATAAAATAGATGTAAACTAGATTTAAAAACTACTACACAGAAGAGCATAAAGCACTGGGAATCATTAATGAAGGAAATAAAGAATAAATGATTCAACAATGTAGAGATACAGTTTGTTTATAGTTTTCATGAAATTAAAACTCATTGGTCACATATGTACGTGTGTGTGTGTGTGTGTGTGTGTGTGTGTGTATAAATTGGCAAGATAATTCAAAATAGTCCATGAAAATTAAAGATCAAAGAATGTATGCTTTAGAAAATGAGAACCATATAAAAATAACATAAAAATTTGTATAGAGGGAATCACAGCCTCTGGGACAGGAGGCCCCTGTGTTTCTACTTTGCAAGCAAAGCAATAAGCCTTCTTTTTCTTTTTTCTCAAAACCGTGTGTTCGTTATTGGATAGGCATCGGGGACAAAGTACCAAGCTTTCAGCAACAAACTTGACATCCCAGATGGGACTTGAGAGCAGTCCCTGTTCCAGATTTCTTGGGCAGGCCTGCCTGGCTCTCCACGGAACCCCACTTCCATGCTGAGGATGCAAGGTACTGACCAACTTGTTGATACCCAACTTCAGGAGAGATAGGAGACAAATGAGTTTGCCTGGGTTGAAGCAGAGGAGCTATTTTTTGTGAGTAAGGGGAGGGACTGAGGGACCATCTCAGCAGCTGCAGAAGCTCCTTTGGTTCCAGGAACTCCCACCTTCTTTCCTTTAATGATACAGGTTTCTCCATTGTAGTCCCCATTGAGAAAAATGAAACTGAACTCAGTAAAGTGGAGACATCCTTTGCCATTTGGTGAGTCCCCCAATGTGCACACCCAGATCCTTGACTCCACACATCTGGTTCCTTTTCATGGGAGCATCTGTCCCTCTCTGTGGAGCCATGAGTATAAAAGTCATATGTTAAGCAGGACTTGAGAACCTAAGGATATTTCTGTTCTAGGTTCTTATATGTTTGTTGAAAGAAGGCCTGGTCTGTTTAAAAGTTACATTGTAAAACATGGAAGCATTCTGCCACTTTTTCCCCAAAAAAGAAAGTTAAAAGATCTCTGAGCCTTTTTTGATACATGTTTTCAGATGTAATGTGTTATTTTTCAAGAGCTCCACCTTACCTGAACTAAGGCTCTGCCTCCAACCTTACTCTATGTTAGAATGGCTCCCAAATAGTTTAGACTTCAGCTCATTTAAAGCTGTGTTCAAAAGATCAAATTTTGTTATAAAAATTACCATGATCTAGGAAGACATTTGCAATGATTCATGAAGATACTGGTCTTAATAACTCCAAATTGGAACCAACCCAGATTTCTAACAGACACAGTCATTGTGGTATTTATTTATATGGTAGAATACTATATAGAAATAGAAATGAACTAATCTTATATGCCAAGCCAAAGATTAATCTATACAACATAATGTTGTTCAAAAAAGCCAGGCACCAACTAATACTATATTTTCCACTAATAAAATAATTCAAAATCAGCCAAAATTATACTACATTGCTACAGCATGCTTCAATATAAAGCACAGCAAGGTAGTGACTATCAATATTCGTCATACACTGATCACATTCAGGTAACAGAAGAAGATTATGATTGAAGACAGGCTTTTGGGGTGCCTCTGGGGATAAAGGTTTGTTCTATTTCTTTTTACATACATTATAATATTTTAAGCAGTTGCACAATTTACATTTTATGTAACTTTCTGTGTTCTGTATTTCAGAGTAAAATAATGTTTGCAAAATGAATATAAATTTTCAAATTAGGAAAAAGATCCAATATAATTTTGAGAAAGAAGATTTTGGAAGGACAAGTAGAGAAACGTACAAGAACACACAGGTAATTAAGGCAGTGCAGTGTTTAGGAAGGAAGAAAGCTCTGACCCATAAGAACAGTGACCCCAGAAGCAGAGTCACTTAATGAGAACTGCAGATAACAGAGACAGAGCAAAGCAAATTATGAAGGGCTGATTGTATTGCTCAACACATATAGATACAAAAATTCACTATACTTATGTTAAAAATCAGATCTCTGACACCAGGCACAGAAACAAATTCTAGATAGAAAAGCAGTTAAATATGAAAAGAAAATATTTGAAACTGATAAATAAAATGGGTGAATATTTATCTCACGTGAACACAGGGAGGACTGAGCAAACACAGAAAGTCCTGACCATGTCTACAAATAATAATACTTTTGGCTATCTTGACATTAGAAAGTTGAGTTTATCAAAAGACATCTTTAAAAATATTAAGGATAAAAACAGGAGAAAATAAGGGAAGCACATTTAACCAACAGAGAATTTCTAATACGAAAGTATAAAGAACTTCTACATATCAATAAGGAAAAGGTCAAGAGGTGTTGATTTGAGTTATGTATTGAACAGCCATATGCACAAACATCAATCTCTCTAGTAAACAGGAAATTTTAAATTAAGACCTAATCGGAAACCATTCTACAACCACTTCATTGGATAAAGCTGGGGAGTTTGACAATACCCATGTAAATCAAAGGCTAATCTTTTACATTGTTGGTGTAAGTGCAAATTAATATAATAATTTCAGAAAATAATTTGTCATTGTTTTACAAAGTTGAGTATTCTCATAACCTGTGACTTATTAAATCTAGAGCTAGGTATATGCCCTAGATAAATTTTAGCCATGTGTATCAGAAGATATTTCCAAGAATGTTCATGGTATTTATCTTCATAATGGACAGTAAATGAATTGCGATGGGAAAACCAATTAAAATTTTGAGGTCACTATAGATTATTATAAGGCAATGAAAAAATAAATGTATTGCAACTAAGCAAACAAACAGGACCTAAATATTACTAGCAAAATTGTGAATAATTGGACAATTGAAAATTAATTAAATAGCAAGGCATAGTGGGACACATCAGTGTAACCCATTACTCAGGAGACTGAGGTAGGAGGAGGATCACTTGAGCCTGGGACTTGGAGACAAGTCTGGGTGACATAGTAAGATCATGTTTAGAAAGAAAGAAAGAAAGAAAAAGAAAGAAAGAAAGAAAAAAAGAAAGAAAGAAGCTAAATAAAAACAAATAAATTTGAATGTATTTTTGCTTTATTAAAATTTTGTGTGTTTCAATTCACAATAGGTAGGTTGTGGAACCAACCTAGATGTCCCTCAGTAGATGAGTGGATAAAGAAAATGTGGTATATATACAAAATGGAATTTTACTCAGCAATAAAAGAGAATAAAATAATGGCATTTGCAGGCAAATGAATGAAGTTGGAGAATATAATGCTAAGTGAAATTAGTCAATCTCAAAAATCCAAATACCGAATGTTTTCTCTGATATAAGGAGGCTAGTTTACAATGTTGTTGGATGGGGGTACATAGGAGGATTAGAGGAACACTAGAATGGTCAAAGGAAAGGGAGGGGAAGGGAGGGAGCAAGGGGGGAGGGAGGGGGGAAAAAGGAAAACAAAATTAGTGGTTGAATGAGATAGATATCATTATCCTAAATGCATGATTGAAGATCTGAATGGTACTTATATACTTTGTATATAAACAGTTGTATGTAAAAAGATGCTATATATGTGCATTATGAATTGTAATACATACTACTATTATAAATAAAAAAAAATGTGTGTTTAAGCACAAACATGTAAAGAGTGGAGACTTCTAAGGAAAATAAGAATATAAGGAGTGGGAAGGTTAAGAGCATAATAAGTTCCTGTAAATATTTTTGTTTTAGAACTGGTAGATAGTTCCAGAATTACTTACTACAACATTAACAATAAACAAATGAGGGAAGGAGTGAATAAATGAAAATAAAATAGTTTAACTTTTCTGCTTTCTCTGATGGGTCAGAGCTTCTTTTATCACAGCAATTGCTGTAGGGAATTATGGATTTTGTAGATTTCCAGAAGTAAAGTTATGGCTTAGAGACGAATTACCAGTCTGTGCTGGTCTAGTTCCCCTTTCTCCGTAAAGCTTCTTACTAGCCTTTTACTAGTTTTGAAAAACAAAACAGTTATTTTAGACCTAAAAGCTCAAATTTTCTTCCACTGTGTAGCAAAATAAAAAAATACTTCCTACTTATTTTACATGTTGTAGTGGGTTCAAATGAAGCCACATCAGAAAATGTTGTACAAACACTATAAACTACATTGGTGATATAATATTTTTAGTAGCATGATATTCATTGAATAAACCTAATGGAAATATTATTAGAAATTCTACTTAAATTTGAATGTAAAATAGCCAATAATATCTCCCTGCTTTGAACCTAGTGCTTCACCCATGCTAGGCAAATGCTCTACCACTGAGCTAAATGCTTAGCCCTCATTAATAAATTCGAAGCTAAATATATTCATTTATCAATGAAAGCACATTAGTAAGTACACTATGGATTCTAAAGACCATTTGGCTGCTTGGGGGAAGGAATTCATAGTGATATAAGAGACTTTGTCTAATAAGCAACTAGTTAGGCAGGTGATTCATAAAGAGGCAGGACAGTCCCAACGTTCCATGACTAAGTGAAAAGTCATCCTCAGTACTACTACAGCTCCCGATGCTCATTCTTCCTTGTCTATTCCATTTGGTTTTGTGAATCCTATTTAACAGCTCTCATGTTGACATCTGTTCAATCCCTCGTTCAGAAAGATTTGGAATGCAATCTTTACAATTTCTTTGTTTAAATTGACTTTTTGCCTCCAAAATCCTAACATCAAAATTGTGTTCTTTTTCATCTGGACTATTTTTGTGTGAAAGATGTTTGCTCAAATGTTTATCAAGTCAGATGCACTTCTATAAACCTCAGATCATTGTAAACTCCTTAAGAAGAGTGAGAATAAATGGATCACTCTCAATATTTTTTCCATAATATGGATAGAAAGTTCAACGTTGTTTTGGTCAAAGTAGGCTAAACTTCTTTGACAGCAGTTACATAGATCATGAAGCCTGAGTGATGGGGACCAGAGCTGTCTCCAGGCAAGATTTAGTAGGAGGCTTTATTTTGCTCACAATGCCTCAGGTAATTTCCAATGTATTTCCCTGTCACCTGTCTATCACAGTATGTGAACCGGCTTCTGAAACAAAAAAGAGTCAATGATTTTCCAAATCAGCAAATGGAAACTAGAGTAAATATAGACATCTCTAAATTATAATTAGGATATAGGTTAGTAGAAAATAGTCAATCATTCTAGTTTCTTAAAGACAGTTTATAAATTAACTCAGCATATAATTATAACAAGTATTCAAAGCTCCCTAAATACCATCTTTATTATTTTCTCAGCTGAAGATCAACTCAATATTATCTCCTTATTTTTATAAGCTATTAAACTTGGGAGACTTAAGTTTTCTGTATGTTAGCTTATTGACTATACCATTGTGCTTGTCAAAATTCAATAATTTATTTGAGTGCAATCAGTTCTTAAAGAAGGAATAAGAGGTCTTACTAAGATTTTGGTAAGAAGAGGGCTTGAGAAAGTTAATGCTCACTAATCCTTATGTAATCCTTAAGTAGGCAATATAATCTTTTTATTTACAAATTCTCCTTAACTCTGAGATTAACTATGAGGGATAAAGGACAAGATGACATCCCTTTATACTTAATACTCTGTTTGGGAAACCTGTAGAAAGGGTTTCTTAGCATCTTCATTGTTCAGAGAATGGCTTTAGTGCTCTTTGAAGAAGTACTAACAGGTACTTACTGCATTATATTAAGGACCCATAACCCTCAGAAGTGTCAGGAACCAAATCCACCATGGGTCAGTGAAATACTTAGTCACTTAAGGACATACTTAGGATTTTGCCTGGCACCTGGGTGTTGCCATTTGTCACATTTCTCTGTATTGAGACTTGTGGATACTCACCCTGTTGTTTCAAGTCTCTTCCTAAAAATCTCTGTACAGTGAGTGTCTTTGGAAAATAATACTTGCAAACAAAAAACAAACAAACAAGCAAAACAAAACAAAACAAAAAACAAGAAGATGTGGTGGTCTAAATATCCCTGACTAAAATTCCAGAACTTTAGTAATACCCATGGCTTCCTGGAATTACAGGGTCAAGGTGCACAGGTAGTCAAGAAGGGAAATGCTCTCCCCTCTCTATGGGCATAGTTGGCATGGACTGTATGAGAGCCTTCTTAGCAGATGGACAATCCCTTGTGTCTTTTGATAATGGCCATTGCTTTAGTTTTTGCACTGCTGTGACCAAAGGATCTGAAGAGAACAGCATAGAAGAAGAGATGTTTATTTTGGCTCACAGTTTCAGAGGTTCAGTCCACAGTTGGTTGACTCCATATCTCTCAAAGTGAGGCAAATAATCATGGTAGAAGGGCAGGGTGGAGGAAATCTGCTCACAATATAGCATGAGAAAGAAGAGTGGAAAAATTATAAACACCAAAGTCACGCCCCCAGTGACCCACATCCTCTAGTCACATACTACCTGCCTACAGTTACCACCCAGTTAATCCATATCATTAGATTAATTCATTAATTAGGTTGAAACTGTCATAATCTAATCATTTCAACTCTGAACCTACTTCCATTGTCTTATCCATGAGCTTCTGGGGGACACATTACGTGGAAACCATAACAGGTCCATATTCTCCAAAATTCTGTTTATTTTAGTCACTGTTTAATAAATGTTCATTGGGACCAATCTACAAAATTCCCCATCATAAAATTATTTTAAACACTATTGCCAATGCCTGCTTAAAACTTCACAATGATATTATTTACTTATTTATTACATTATTGTCTCTTAATGATGTGAACTCATAAAAAAATCACACATAAGCTTGGAAAGAATTAGTAAAAGTATGTTAACACCTGCTCTGCAATACCTTGTGCTGTTAATTACAGTAGTCCCCCCTTTTCACAAGAGATATGTTCCAAGACTCCCAGTGAATGCCTGAAAACAGGGGTAGTATACTTAGAATTCTATATATACTATGTTTTTCCTGTGTGTACATATCTATGATAGTTTAATTTAGAAATTAGGCACATTAACACATTAATAATAACTAATAGTGAAACAAAAATTATATCAGTATACTATAAAAATGTGTATGTGATCTGTCCTTCTAAAAATATCTTACCGTTCTTTCATCTTTTCACTTAGAAAGAAAGTGATCTGTGGCTGGTCTTTGGCATGTCTGAGTTTCTAACATCATTATTCTTGTACTACATGACCATAATTAAGTAAAATAAGGCTTATTTGAACACAAGCACTGTGACACCTTGACAGTCAGTCTGATATAGGAGGCAATTACTAAGTGATTAATAAGTGGGTAGTGTATACAACATGGAAACCCTGGAAAAAGGTATGACATGAATGTCCTAGGTAGAAAGAGTGGGACAAAGCCTGACAATGCGAGATTTCATCATGCTACTTAGAATGGTGAAAAATTTAAAATTTGTGAATTATTTTTATTCATGGTAATTTTCATTTAATATTTTAAGGCCTTGGTTTTATGTTGTTAATTGAAACTTCAGAAAGTGAAACTGCCAATCAGTGGGGATTATTGTATGCCCAACCATTGCATGCCATCTACAAAGGGTGAATATTTGAGCATAAAGGAAAATTTGTGAGGAAAATTTAGAATAACAACAGCAAAAAGAACATTTAAAATTAGATAATATTTTAAATTGGAAAGCATTAAGAGACTTAGTAACTGACCAAAATACTACTGTCTTCTACATCAAGATGTAAGCATGAAGAAAAAAATTAAGTCTAATTTTGTTTGGCTTATTAAAATAAGGCCTTTAGAAGGAACATACCTTGTTCCTTTTCTGTTCTACTTCCTTATGATAATAAATATTTGGAAAATCATTCATAGCCAGGGGCTCATTCCAATAAATGCAACAATTTCAACTACAGAGAAGCCCATATACTTGTAAACCTACATCAGAGTAAAATATTTATCTCCAAGTTCAAGAAAGGTAGGGGATTGTTGAAGAAGTCTATACTTACTATTTTAACCACTAACTTCTTATAAATGAGTTCATTCTTTAAAATCTTGAAAGCCATTACATTTAATTTAATCAGCCTCACTGTGTTTGGTAAGGAAAGTAGAAATCAGAGTGCTGTGCTTTATAAATTTCCCTCATGTATAATAAAGTAGCTGGGAGATTTCCATTACAGTTTGTTAATCTCAAGGTGGAGCAAGATGCCATCTCTTATATTTAAGTCTGCCAACACAGACACTTTTGGAAGTTCTAGGTCAAATTTATAGAAAAGTGAAAATTCTACCAATTCCTAAGTACCTAGAATGGTTTATTTTATCTTTCCAGTTTGGCAAGAGGTGATAAAATATTCTGCTCCTTTGATAAATAAATGGCATCTGTCCTTTCCTGGAGATATAGTATTATGGCATAGAACATGTACATATTTTGAAGGTGGTAATAAATACATTCTAATGACAAATATTAAGATTTCAGGACCTAATTTTTTTTTCCTAAAATAAGTATAATAATATCACCTTGTTGAATGCTTCATGGAGGATACGTGAGGTATTATATATGGTGCATAGACAAGCCACAACTTCTGTGATGAATATCTACCACCTTTGTCTACTCCTTTTCCCTAGTTAAAGATAGAATAGGGAACAATTGTTTATGAATCCATACCTCCCCAATTCTCACCTCCTGGTAGTATTGATCAATGTGAAGATTGAGCATCTGATACAGTTAAGTCAGTCGTGCTCCTTGTTAATCTAATCCACAACTACTGGGAAGAATGAAGAGCTTCATAATGTTACAAACTCAGTAACCTGGAGTTGTGATTCTAGGCTATTTATCATTTGCCCATCAAACAAGTGAGACTTGTGCATAGAGAAGCTCAGATGATAGATGGGGTATGGGTGTGGTAAGAAACAAGGTGAAAGAGTTAATGATCTGTTCTTGGTTCTTGTGGCCCTGAAGTTGCTTCTATCCTTATACTCACCATCTGATAGGTTGTCCGATCTTTCTTTTCCATTACTTATGCTAGTTACATTGGGGTTCCCTATGGATAGTTGCAAGTTCTGGCTCATACAATCACCACCTTCTGAACACATTTTGTTCCTTCTAACCTAATTACAGTCTTCAATTATGTTTTGGTATATTTAGAAGACTTTGTGAGTAGGATCTTCCCTGTCCTCATTCATTTTTCCTTATCACTGGTTGATGGGTAGGTCAACAACAATGGAGGAAAAAAGGAAGAGAAAACCTTCATCTATGAACTGCTCTAACAAAATATTTTGTATCACATTATTCATGTCAGGTGCAAGAAAAACTGTTATGTTCAGATGCACACCAAGTACATAGGGAATATGTACTTCTTGTTATATATTGTAATATATTGTAGTTGTTCCTGGTAACTAGCCCAGTTTGGTGTGAGTACCTATTTTGTCACTAACTAGTTTCTGATTTTAGAAAATCTACTTAAATTCTCTAAATTTCAGCTTGCTTCTTTGTAAAATATTGAACTTAATAATATCTCAGTTGTTATATGGAATAATTGAGAAAATATATGTGCTTAGCTTAGCCAGTTTCTGGTATTAGTACCATTGTTCTTTCTGAGGATATTACCAGATATTACTGGCTTTATCAATGTTTTCTTAGGGTATTTTTGTTGTTCTTTGTTTTGTTTTTGTGCTGAGGATTAAACCCAGAGACTCATGAATATTAAGCAAGCCCTCTACCACTGACCTATTTATATCCAGCCCTTGGGGTTTTTAAACTAGAGATTACTTTCCTGCTTTGGGGGATAGGCCTGTGTTTATGTATAGACATTACTAAAAAGCAAATTCAGACTCTTCCTTTTTTTATTAAAAAAAAATTGTAGCTGTAGATGGTCAGCATCCCTTTATGTTATTTGTTTATGTGGTGCTAAGAATCAAACCCAATGCCCACACATTCGAGGCAAACAAACACTCTGCCACTGGGCTACAGCCCCAGCCCCCAGACTCTTCCTTCTTGATCTCTTTTCTTTACCAGTTACTCTGTCCTGCTTAGCATATCTGTTGCTTGTAAGCTAAGTTTATTTGATCAAACACTTCTAACCTAATGTGAGTTTGAAAATGAAATTCAAGACAGCTATACAGACGTGGAGTCTATGAAGCACGATTATTTTTAGGAGACTCTGTAGAGGTTAACATCATTATTTTGATTATGAATCACATACAGAACAGTGTATTTTTGCAGAGAGCTTTGGCACTGTTTTATAATTTAAAATCTGAAGTTCCTCAGTGGGGGATTTGTCAGCCATTGAAGATGGGAGAGGAAAACCAAGGAGGCTAAACTTTTGCAGGGCAAGTCTGTCACTAACCACAGGGTCAGAGCACAGGTTTCCTAAGACTTCCTATTCCAGACCAACTCAGCCAAATAAGTAAAATTTCACACAACTGATGTCATTAGCTTGGCTGTCTTTCTCTTTTTTACTCATGTATAAACATTTTGGAGATAGATTGCATTAACAGACTCAATCCATTTGATCTTGGGACAATAGTGACTTACCTGACAACAGTTCATAGATTTAAGAAGCTAAAGAAATCAGATCACTCAGATTTAAATACTCACATGATGACTTAAACTTCCTTTGTTTCAGGGTAATATTCTTCATCCATTAATGAAGTATCTATCCTTAAACTCTCTTTAGAATAGAGAGTTTCTAGAATAGAGCTTCTTCTACTCCTCCTTTTCTGCCCATAATAACCATTAATTGACTGTATAAAGATCAGTCCTATTTAGTGAACTGTGGAATTGCATATTATTATTGTGTTTCATTGTGCCCTATTTGCTTAATTCATGCATTTTCAGTCATCTCAGGCTGCTATAAGAAGATGCTACAGACTGGGGGATTTAAATGAGAAGTAGTTTCTCATAGTTCTAGAGTTGGGAAATCTGTGATGAAGTTGTCTGCATGATTGTGCTCTGCTCTCAGTTGTTTTTTTTTTTTTTTTTTTCCTGTTTTTGTGTGTTTTGTCACTTGCAAAGAGAAGAAGCAAGGCCTCCTCTCTCTCCTCTTATAAGGGCACTTATCCCCTCATGAGGAATCCACCTTCATAACCTAATCACCTCCCGAAGTCTTTATCTCCAAATATCTAGACATTTGAGATGACTGTTGAGAGGACACAAACATACCATTCATAACATCCTACTTGCAGAAGAGAGGGATCTTCATAAAACTTAAGGGGTAAATGATTATAAGGTGCATCAGTGGTTGCAAGTAGATTCAAGGTAAATGAGAAAACTCTCTAAATAGGTCACATATTATCAGCAAGGAGTTGAAATATATTAGTTGCTAGAATTATTTTTTTTTTTAATTTGTATTAGTTATTGATGGGCCTTTATTTATGTATTTGTTTATATGTAGTGCTGAAAATTGAACCCAGTGCCTCACACATGCTAGGCAAATTCTCTACCACTGAGCCCCAGCCCCAGCCCCCAGTTGCTAGGATTCTTTATTGAAAAATGAAAATTAATTATTTTCAAAGAAAGCAACCTGAGTAAATGAGTTCATTTTTTCATGAAATGGTATCACCTGTTTAAATGTGAAATGAGAGAAAATGAGGTTCTTCATAAAAATATAAGTCAGTCTGCAAACAAGAGAAAAACAACTCCAAATATATTGTGTGGAGAGTGTAGCAATTCTAAAATGTTTAGAGGTAGGTTTCAGAATGAGTTTTATCAATAAGACCAAATGACATCATGAGGACTTGGAACCATCTCTTCCATTCTATGTATTTTTAGTAATTTTACACAGTGATTTTAACAGGCTCAGGCTTAAATTCTCCCAAGTTCAAGTCTTCAAATTAAAAAAAAAAAAAAAAGGTGTGGGCATTTTCTCCATTCTTTTGAACATGAAAACTCATACCTGATTTTTGTTTGCTTAGTTAACTGTTGGACTGAATTGAATTATATGACCATCCCTGATCCTTGATCTTAACAAATAAAGAGGCCAATTGGCTTTGACTTAGATCATATGTCTATTTCTGGATCTATGTTAAGCCCTCAAAAACCTCAGGGAAAGAGAAGGGAAGAGGTGTTTTCCCAAAGTAAACTGAAAACTCAGTTGATGCAGCAAAATGAACAACAGATGCCTATCAAAATGAAGGACCACCAGTTCAATGAGTCCTTTCTGGCTTTTTCTACTTTAGACGACAGTTTAAAAATAAATCCTATAATTATGATTTTTTTTTTTCATTTACTTTTTTATTTTAATAAATATTGAATTCTAGAAAAGGTCTGAGCCTTTTACTCTTCTAAGATAGAATTTATATTAAAACCTCCATTAATTTTTCAGAGAAAGTATCTCCAAAAAGCTTTTCCTGGGGAAAAAAGAAAAGTATAGCCTATTAAGTAATTCAACAAAAGAATCTATTCCAGAGGAGGCTTGACTTTTGCATGCCTCTTTGAATAAATATTTTATTTTTTTTCTTTGGATTTTTATTGGCCTTCTATTGCTTCTCAGTATTCCACATTATACAAGGTTTGAGAAACAATTTCAATTTCACCAAAACTTAATTCAAGGCAGCCAAATTAAATCATCCCACTGATTCACTAATTTCCCAAGAAGTCTTTCAGACCCCAAATTAAAAGAAGTCAACTTAAGTGCTTAATTGTTTTACAGATTTTTTTTTTCTTCATTGATTTTAATTAAGGTCTTCCTTGTCTTGTGAGCCTGGAGGACTTTCATTGTCTCTTGAAATAACTTTATTTGAAGTCATGTTGGCCAAACCAGCCATGCAGACCTAAGGATAACTTACAGGAGCAAGTTATTTTAAAATATTGGGAAATAAGGACCCACCTTACCTTGACAGTGACAGTTAAATTGCATGCTGATTTCTGTTCAATATGTCTTGAGAACATAGGAGAAGTAGCGTTTCCAGAAACTCTGGAATATAAGAGCTCTAACCTGTGGGAACAACCTCAGAGATGGAAACTAGCTATCAGCAGCTGATTTATAAATATCCTGGTAACAACGGATTTCAGGCTATTCAAAGATGGTGGCAATGGGTTTGTTTTGCTCTTGCTGGAAGAAAACAACAAGCTTTCTCATTAGCTTTCCCAAGTGCAGTAAAACACCTAGCTAACTCTTCTTCCTCCTTCAGGGGCCAATAGAAAATAAAAATGTTTTCACTGTAGTCCTCTGTTTCAAAAGGGAAGGTTCACCATTGGATGCCTTGGGCTTCCCCTCCTTGGTTAACCATGCATTATTGTGTAGTATTGGGTAATTAAATGCCCTCTCAAAGTCTCAGTGTTCCCATCTGTGAAACACAGAGTGTACAACAACAGAAACTTGTTGACATAATGACCTCTGCAGATTTTATGTTTTTGAGAATTAAATGGGTATAGGTAATGTTTATAGGCATGCAAACGTTGTGTGATATTTGTAATAAAATGATTTTGTAGAAAGTGAATGAGAGGCCATGTGGTGTTATAGGGTTTTGCAGAGAAATAGAATTGGTGGGAAGTTTATTTAGTATCTTTAATAAGCACAGAAGATAATAATCTGAAAAATAATAGATACTGATCACGATGATACTAAACCTAACATTTAGTGACCAATAATTACATAAATATTCTTCCATGGCTCCATTTTTTTTTTTTTACATTGAAGTGCCATTTATGTTGTATTATGTGGTATCTCATGCATACCAATTCCTCCAGAGGCTGAAACTATTGAGTCAGTTAGACAACTGAAGAGTCCTGCATTTCCATAAATGGAGGATTCTAAAAATTTCCTTCTATGGACTATAATACAGATATAAGAGTCTTTTTCCTATTGAACCCAATCATTTCTTTAACCATGTTTATATGTCTCCTTATAGATAGTAGATACATATATATATATATATATATACATATATGTATGTATACATACATACATATATATGTACACACACAGACACACATATGTATATATGTATATATAGCACATTATATATATGTGTGTATATATATATATACACATACATATCAAATATCATAGATAGATAGACAGACATGAAAAGGAATTGGCTTGCATGATCCTGAAGATTGAGAAACACCACACTCTTGCCATTTGCAGCTAGAAAACTGGGAGAGTTGGTGAGCACTGGTGTAATTTTGTAATTAGGTCTTGAGTTCTAAGACCTGAGAACCAGGGCTGCTGATAGCATAAGTCCCAGTTGAAAGGCAAAAGAAATGAAATGTACTAGCAGAAGCAGTGAGGCAGGGGGAAAAAGAAAAAAAAAAAAAAAAAAAGAAAGAAAGAGAAAAAGAGGGGGAGAGTTTCTCCTGCTTTTAATTTTTTCATCTTATTCAAGATCTCAGCAGACCAGATGATGTTCTCTAGGGAGGGCAAGTGGCATTACTTGAGTCCATCAGTTTAAATGCTCTTCTGGAAACATCCTCACAGACACACCCAGAAACAATGTTTCAATGGCACACTCTGCAGCTCAGTGAAGATAATACCCCCAAATTAACCATCCCCTAGTAGCTCTCCCCATCCACGCATGGTGGATGATAAGGGTGAGGCACTCACATCTGGCACTACCTATAAGAGGCATCAAAAATTTAGTAACTAAGATGCATAATTTTTCAATGCTATATTTAAGAAAAATCAATATTAATGTAAAAATCCATGCTGAATAAAATATAAAATCCTGTTAATAAAGACACAGGCTGACCCTGAGCTTGTCGGGTTCAAGCCTCACTCACCTCATCTTCCTCCCAGCTCTGCAGAAAGAATTTACAGAGGAAGCCTATATCTGATCTGGTCCTGGAAGGAAGGACAAATCGGAAATTGGCAGATAGACAAGAGGGAAATAGAAAGTACCCACAGATGGGGGAACAGCTTATACAAGGATACATTACACAGCGACATACACTATCACTGTAATGATGAACTGTGAACTAGATCACCAAGAGAGGCACAGCTGAGAAGACCCTGGAGGAAGAGTCAAGGGCCAGATAATTCAGAGGGTCATATACCTGCCAAGTAGCGAGTCTTTATTTGGTGAAGACGAAATAAAGATAAGCCAGAGTGTCTCTTTATTTAAGATTATTTGATCTAATATTAGAAAACCCTCTTTGTATAGGCTATATTCCTGAGGCAATTAATGTGTTTAGTATTATTTTGAAGATCAAGTTTACTTGTTTGATTTTCAGAAATATAAATGATATGATGGAAGAGTGTTTATATTCAATCACTGGACATGAAATGTTAGGTTTATAGCACTGTTGTTGTCATTTTCTCAGGTTATTACCTTCCCTCCACGCCTCTCTTATAAAAGAAGTGAAATAAGCTTGCCCGTGTCACCCAGGGGGAGGCCTGTAGACTCTGAGAATGACTGCATGGGTCCTCCACTTCTCCTTCTCACTTCTTTTGTATTTTCTATAGAAACTAGTTCAGTCCCATCAGACATATCTGAAGGCCATCAATTATTAAAATACCAGCTTCCAGAAGCCCTGATTTATCTCTCCTTTATCCTGCCAACTGTCCTGTACAGACCACTGAACCTCAACTTGTATAAATTATCACATCTCTAAAAATGTTTACACTTCAAACCTGAGAGATTTATCTTGCATTTGATGAACTGTTTTAGACTTTATACTAAAAGATGCAAGTGTGATTAAAATTTCATGGCAATAGCAAACACATAAACATCTGTTTAAAGCAATGATTGGGTCAAAAAAAAAAAAAAAAAGACCCTTGTGTCCTTATTATAGTGTATAGAAGGAAATTTTTAGGATTCTCCATTTATAAAAAATGTAAGACTCTCTCCAGTTGTCTATATGGTTCAACAGCTTCAGCCTCTGGAGGAATCGAGATGCATGAGATATACTATATAATGTAGTGAGAGTGGCACTTTATTTTTATTTTCTTATTCTGGGAGGTGTTATAAATTAAATCCTTAAATGCTGGGACTTGTCAGGTGATACAGCTCAGCTGTACTTACCACCTCACATGGAATATTCACATTTAACTGCTTATGCTGAGATGACTTTCTTTTTTAAAAATTTTTTCCATATTTTATTGGTACACATTATAATTGTACATAATGGTGGCATTTATTGTACATTTTGTACATGCACACAGTATAACAATATCATTTGGCCAATGTCTTTCCTTATTGGGAAATATAACTTTATTACATATATTAAATATATAAAAATTCATTTTGATTCTTTTACTTAGGCTTTCCAATTATTATTATGATCCAATTTAAGATCATAATGAAACTAACATCTTTTCTTTTCTTTTTTTATTTATTATTCTACTTTGTTATACATGTTTGTAGAGTACATTTCATTTCATATTACATATAAAGAGCACAATTTTTTGAGTTGCTGGTTTAATATAAAGTATTTTTACAACAATTGTGTCTTCATACATGTATTTAGGGTAATCATGGATAACTCAGTCTGCCATTATTCCTGTCCCCTTGCCCCCTCTCCTCCCTCCCCCCTCTTTGTTCTATTTAAAGCTCTTTCATTCCTCTCATTCCCTCTCTCTTGCCTTTATAATTTAGTATCTTCATATCAAAGAGATCATTCGACCTTTGGTTTTTTGGGATTAGCTAACTTCACTTAGCATTATTTTCTGAAATGACTTTCAAAGACATAAACATGTACAGATAAAATCACATAGTGTGATGTAGCAGCTACAAAGCACACAGAAACCAAGTGCTATCTGAGATGTACAGAACATAGCTCTAGTAACTAAGAGATGAATTTATTCAATCAACTACAATGAAGAAGTCAGGAATTATACCTAGCTAAGTGGTAGAAGTAAAAGTCTCAGTCCTTACTCTCATTGTTGATCTTTTTTTTTCCCTTGAAGGTTTTCCTTTAATCAATCTATCTCAAGGCAGCATCTCAATTCAGTGTTTATAATTACCTGGTATGCACACATACTTTTCCCTATAGTTCTGCCCCCCAAGGCAGCATAGGAAGGAAGAGTAAATAACTTTCCCATGATTCCAAAACAAGTCACTGATGTTGCAGAGAAAACTTCCAAGCCTCTTTGAAAGATACATACACAGAAATCCATAAAAGTTTGATGAAAGAAAATTTAGGACACACGTGAATGGAAAGATAGTCCATGTTCATGGATTGTGAGAATTGATATTGTCTATTCTATCCAAAGTGATACACAGATTCATTTCAGTGTCTATCAATGACAGATTTTAGAACAACTGAAAAAAAAATCTTTAAATTCATATAGCATTGCAAAGGACTTAAATTTTTTTTTAAAAAATTGGAGAAAATAAAACAATGCAGGAGGTGTTGCACTACCTGATTTCAAAATTACTGCAAAGTTACAGTAATCATTAGAATGCTACTGGCCAAAATATATACAAACCAATAGAGCAGAAGATGGAGCCCAGAAGGAAATCCACTCATTTTTGATTAATTGATCTTGGTCAAATTTGCCAACAATGAACAATAGGGAAAGGATAGTATATTCAGGAAATGTTGGAAAAAATTGGACAGGCAGAAGAATGAAATTGGACTCTGTCCCACATTATAGACAAAAATCAATGCAAAGTGGGTTAAAAACATAAAAAATGAAACTATAAAATTACTGAGAGAATATATAGGTTAAAAGTTTTCTAACATTAGTCTTGGCAAAGGTTTTTCAGATATGACCTCAAAATAAAAGCAGCAAAAGGAAAACTACACAAGAGGAATTACATCAAACTAAAATACTTCTGCACAACAAAGGAAACAATCAACAGTGGAGAGACAAAGTATGCCATTGGAGAACTTGTAAAACCACACATCTGGTAAGACATTGAGGTCCACATTGTATAAAGAACTCACCTCAATAACAAACAAACATCCCAGTTAAGAAATGGGAAAAAAAATGAATAGACATTTCCATAAAGAAGACATAAAAATGGTGAACAGTTATGTGAAGAAACATTCAACATCATTAGACATCACGGAAATGTAATTAAAGTCAAAATGAGCTATCTGTTAGAATTGTGAGAAGCACAAAGATGATAATTATTGACAAAGATATGTAGAAAAGGGAAACTTGCAAGCCATTGATGGGAAGAAAAATTAATGTGGCTATAATGGAAAACAGTAAGCAGTTTCCTCAAAAAACTAAAACGAGAACTACATATGATCAAGCAAATTTACTTCTGGGTATATATCCAACAAAAATGAAACCAGCAAGTCACAGAGATATCTGCCACCATGTGGAGTCACTGTACAGATGAACCAACCAATGAATAGAATAAAATGAATAAAACACAATGGGGCATTACTCATTCTGAAAAAAGGAAGGAAATCCATTCATTTGTGACGATATGGATAAACCTGAAGCACTGTTATGTTAAATGAAATACGTTGGGTATATACTCCATATATTTCCAATAGAGTGATAATAATCATATTAAAATAGTGTCAGCTGATGCTCAGCACCAGGTACGTAATATGGATTATATCAAGCAATCCTCAGAACAAGGTTGTGGAGAGTGTAAATGCTTCCACTCGATGGATAAGGAAGCTGAGTCTTAGATTAAACAATGTGGCATGATTGCAAGCAAGTACATAGAGGATGTGTTTTGTACTCCCAGGGTTTGATGTGAAAATCAGCACCACATTCCACAGCTTCCCAAAGATTCCCAAGAGTACAAAATATGGCTTGAATTATGGTTTTACAATCAGCATATTAGTGAGTGTACCTTAAGGATTTCATGTCTATACCTCAAATTCTAAACTTATTTTTTAATCAATTAAGCTTAGTTCATTAAACTGATATCAGGTTATAAGTATTAGCAATAATGAGGAGACTGGGATAAGACAGGAGAGTTTGGATCACACCAAGATGTCCTAAATTCTAGCACAGCAAACAGAAGTATACTTGAGAAAGTATTCCACTTCAAATGGTCTTTGAGGTAGAAATACATGAAATGATGCAAAGGAAGGAAAACAAAAATATTTTAATATTTGAGCCCTCACAATCAAGAATGCCAGATTATAAGGTTATAGGTAAAGCTTAAATACCTTCAAACTAACTTTAATATATGCTGTATCTCAAGATCTAGCTAATTCAATGATTTCCAGGTACCAGCTTCAGCCTGATTACATAACAATCATTGATTCACAGGAATGAAAGGTATAGGGTTCAATCCTGTGGAAGATAATTCAGAAATTTTGCATTAGGACCTAAAAAACTTTTATTTTAAAATAGAGTTAAAATTTATTATGGTATCTGGCTACTTTTGTCAACTACAATCCAGAACCTTAAACACCAAGTAACCTCCTTCCCAGCCTGTTTGACCTGATCGACATAGCAGGGTTCTAACTGCCTGGTGTCCCTTGTTCTTGTCCATGTTCCATCCCTCATAGGGGCTAAGAGATGTGTGTGTTTGTGTTGGGGGGAAGGGAGTGATAGCCCACATGTCTATCAAGTCCTCACAGAGAGTGACACCAACTTTGAGCAACACAATGGATTATAATGACAAAAATAATTAAAATGCAGAGGGAATGGAAATATTCTGAAGGGAGGAATCCATTAAACCTTAGGGGTTGCGGACAAGTAAATCATTTTTGTTGGAGAAACATACAGTTTCATGTGGAAAAGACATTTTGTAGTGCAGTTGAGAAAGAGAGAGAGAGAGAGAGAGAGAGACATGAGTTTAGCTCTTTGTAGGAGACAATGCTCCAGTAAATAAATGGGGTGTGCTTTAAGAAGAGAGGTGCACTTTGCCTTCAGGCTTTTACTGCCCTGGGAATCAACTTGGTTCAGGAAGGAGGTATATCATGAAAGTCTGGCCTTTGGAGATATACTTGTGAGAAATAATGAGGTTTTTATTTAAATTCTGAATTACAAACACATTGACTGTGTATGCTTAAATATGTTATCTAAAGTAAAATAACCAATCTTCTAAGAATCAGAAAATAGAATTAAAGAATTTAAGCAATCTAAATTGTCCATTAAATTGTTAATATAAATCATGGTTAATGAGATTTAAATAAATAGAAAAACTGCAGGGGAGAACATACTTCTTAATTATATACTACAATATTGTAATTTAATACTAAAATATGAAAGGCTTTGGGAAATACATAAGATTATCCAGTATTAATTTACCTTCATTGTCTAAAAATCAACAATAGTTACATTGCTCATTTTCATTGTGCAATGCTTAAAAAAGAGATGGAATGATGGTGTCTGATTTTTCTGTTTTTTTTTTTTTTTTTTTTTTTTTTCTAATTACATTTGAGGAAACACAGTAGATTCCCTTAAAGATGACAGCGAAGCAGAAACCACTCATATTTTTGTTGACTAACTGAACTTCACATGAACTCCTCAGGAATTTCAGAATTTTGGTCTAGGTGGGCTACAAAGTTCTAATCTGTAGTAGGCTTTGGACAAAGAAGTGATATTCTTTTAGGAGACTCTTTCCTTAATTAGCTGGTACAGAAGACTGCTATAACCCTGCAATGGCCACATAGTTTTAGCTATCTTTTTTCCACTGTGACCAAAAGATCTGACAAGAACGATTTTAGAGAAGGAAAAGTTTATTTGGGTCTTGCGGTTTCCGAAATCTCAGTCCATACAAGGCCAACTCCATTTCTCTGTGCCCAAGATATGGCAGAACATCATGGTGGAAGAGTGTGGTGGAGGAAAGTGGCTCAGGACTTGGCCATTAAGAAACAGAGAGAGACAGCTCCCTCCCAAGGGTCAAAATATATTCCCCAAAGTCACATCGCCAATGACTACCTCCTCCAGCCACACCTAATCTGCCTATAGTCACCACCCTCTTAATCTCTATCAGTGGATTAATGCACTGATTAGGCTAAGGATGTCATAATACCATCATTTCTCCTCTAAATTTTCTTGCATTGTCTCCCTTATAATCTTTTGGGGGACAATTCCTATCTAAACAATAACACACCTTTACCAGGCCAGCACAAAATGCTCACAAGTCCCAAAGATTTTCATGATGAATGTTCTTTTTTCCAGCTATTTTGACTCTCAAAATTTTCTCACATATTTTGTTTTCTCTCTACTTGACGCAACACTCTCTGAAACTCTTTATCTCAACTTCCTTCTCTTTTTCATTTTACCCAATACTTGATTTTCTATTCTTTTCCTTGCTGAAATTTTAAAACCAATATTCAGCTAGCCAGAGATAAAAATTTCAGCTGAGTCGTCTTTCCCATCCTTTAAGCACTTGGATATAAACTAAATGCTATTGGCTACCAGGAAATCATACTTATTAATGCTTTTATTCCCTTAGAATGATGTGTCATTATTTTTAGAATACTTAAGTACTCTATAAAATATCCTCCCACCTCATGTTCACCTACAAATGCTATCCATCATTCAAACCTCCTTTATAAAGCGACTCCTAAATATTCTGGCCTTCATTGTGTCTCCCAAAGTGTTTAGACTTATGCACTTCATGCATCTCATTAGAGTTTGTGATCTCAGAATTTTATGCTCCGCATATATTACACATATAATATGTATATATAACTTTTATTAATTTATAGCATATTATTATTAGCAATTTTGATAAAGCAGATATTGTCTTCTTTAATTGTCAGACATAAAAACACCAACTGAGCTGCCCTAAACCATGGGTTAACAAATGGGATAGGCAACATTTCAACTTAGATGTTCTATCTCCAAGTCCTGTATCCTTTCTATAATGATGACATCATGTACCATTTATTCAGTGTTTTATGTTGTATGTTTTCTTTCATTTCAAAATTAAAACATAAGTTATCTGACAGAATTTAGCAGCTCTAATAATTATTCTAGGAAAAAAAGAGCTAAACACTTGGCAGATTTTCCATAACTGCATGCTTATTAACTAACTGGTTAATTAAAATGAATTATCATTTCATTTTATTTTTATTGTATATTCTCTAATTTTCCCAATAGAAGCTCTAATTTCTATTATAATCTTCAGTCTCAGAAAAGGAAAATATTTACTTCACTTCCCCAAATATGATCCCTTAAAATATTGGCCAATGATTCAATTATTTAGGAGCATTTCCTAGTTGTTGGAAAACTACTTAGGAAGATTAGACCAGTAGATGGCTCTCTAATTCCTGAATTATAAAGGAGAAGGGAGCTAATACATTTGACTTCTGGTGAACAGATTTGATTTGATTGCACCAATGACAGGAATAAACTTCATGCAGCCTTGCTGAAATGGGACACTTTCTGCTGTTTTGTCATGAAGCTTAAAACGGGAAAGTTATTCTTGACCCTCCTTGTCCTTGACGAGTTGCAGGAATTGTTGAAGAAATCAGTACCAGCGAGAAAGACGATTTGTTCAACTCCAAATAGAAAACTGACTTCATCAGTACAGAGAAACCTCTTTCCCAGGGTTTAAGTTACATGCAGACTTAGAACCAATAGCAAAAAATGGAAGCTGTTCTCATCCTCAGGTAGCAGGTAGCCTTTCACAGTGGGATATGCGTACAATGCAAAAAAGTGGAATCTACTTATAGTCACTAAAATGAAAATAGAATGTGGGTATTTTAAAAACATGACATAAAAAATATCATATTCTGATATGCTCTTACCAAATAGCATTAGGAGTCTGTGTGTGTGTGTGTGTGTGTGTGTGTGTGTGTGTTTTGAAAAGAGAATTTTGAAAGCAAAGAAAATGTTTTTAAAATTTCAGCCAAATTCTATTCTAGCATTAAAATGAAAGGAAAAAAATAAATCCCATTTATCAGCACATGCTTGTTCAGAAACTGTTACTTCTCTGTTAAGTGTGGTACATTCAGCTACTCTTTTTCAGAAGCCAAGTTTAAAAATCCTCAAAATAAACCTGGAAGAAGGAAATATATGTCCTGTCAGAACTTACTCCAGGGTTTTGAGACATGGTTCATCTCAGTATCACATCTCATAAACAAGACAGAGAAAACCCCAGATGTTGTCATTGGAAGAATCTGCACGTACAGGTGAAAAATTCCTGAGGATGCGTCATAATAGGCAGAGCATGGAATTTTTGCATAGCTTTGACTTTCACACTAACTTGATGTTGTGTTGAAGAATTCTGAACACATCTGACTTGCGTAAAAGTTGCTTTATACATTTTTGAGGTTTGAAGTAGTACAACCAACTAGCCACACGGATAATAACAGTGGCTAGGATTCAGCAATGCTGTTTCACATAGCTCACCAACCTCATAAGATTTGGGTATGCAGTGACTGATCACAATAAGACATCCTCAGTTATTTCCATGCAATTTGAGGTTCTTGAATGTGCCAGGTTGCTCTAGGATAAAAGGATCTGACATTAAGCTGGAGGGGAAAGAAACCAAGATATTCACCTTCAAACTGAGTTCATCTGGCTTTGCCTTCTTGAGCTGAAATTCCAAACAAGTCCTGAAGTTTGCTCCCTCAACCACTGACAATATAAGCAGGAGGATAAGCCACTGTGGGCATCAATTTGTCAAATTTGAAATCCACAAAATATGAAAATAAAAAGTACTTATTTCAACAAGATATTCCATAGGAAACAGGGAATGCCGACATAATGCTAGCGGTCACAAAGCTTTTAAGTCTTCGGAGGGAAGGGAAGGACTCTCTGTTTTCATTCTTTTTTTTTTTTTTTTTTTTTTTTTTGTGGTACCGGGGATTGAACTCAGGGGCACTCGACCACTGGGTCACATCCCCAGCCCTTTTTTGTATTTTTTATTTAGAGACAGGGTCTCACTGAGTTGCTAAGTGCCTCACCATTGCTGAGGCTGGCTTTGAACTCGCTATCCTCCTGCCTCAGCCTCCCAAAGTGCTGGGATTACAGGCGTGCGCCACCGCGCCCGGCTCTGTTTTCATTCTTATGTATCACTTTTTACTGCTGTCGTCTTGCTCAGATTCTAGTAAGTGAATTGATAAGCACAGATTCTTCAGTCATCTGATTATTTCTATAACGGAATTAATAAACATTCTTTGAGTTTTAGAATACCTGATGTCCCACGATTACAGTTGACTTTTTTTTTTTCCGTGTTTCGACTGCCCTGTGAACTCAGGGTGGATAGGAAATACTTCAACTGAAAAAATACAGCAATTTTCCTTCTCTTTAACTCAGAGTGAAACTGAGCAGGATGGAACAGGAGAGATGATAGAAATTGTGGGAAGCCATCCGTGAAAAACATGAGGATCTTCTCTCCGCATGGAAGCCAGGGAGAGAGAGGCCTGGCACTGGGAACTTTCCCTGACTCTCCCATGGCAAAAGATTGCCCAATGCACACTCTGCTCTGCTAGGAAGTTTCCTCATAGTAGCTCCAGAGATGGGTGTAACCTGTTTGAAAATGAACAGTCCAACTTTAACCTTTTTAGGAAAAGAAAGTTCTATGGAAGTCCTTTGATATATCCTGATATAAATAAAGCAGGTGCAGGCGACATTTTGCCAGAGTCTGATCCCCCTGATCAGCTTGCCCGTCTGTCCCTGCTTTTGAAACTACTTTCTGTGTCCTGTGGTTTTATCGCTATTTTATTTCTCTTCGCTTTTATTTCTTAGCCAGCCTATTCCACGGAGGGGAACCCCATTTCCACCGCCCATGGGACATTGGTGGTTAGAAATGATAGTGTGAGAACAAGGTTTGTATTCATTCACATGCCATTTATATGCAAAGATAAATAGTACTTTTGGTTGCTTCCACTGCTGAAAGTATTGCCCTTGTAGGAGTAGGCATTCCAGGTGATGCTAGGGTGGAATGGCTAAATATAAAGGCCCAGATATATAGGCATAAAATGGTCCACGCTTTTAAAAAGGGAGATGCCCCAATTGAGAGCTGAGAAGCTCCCTCAAGGCTTGGTAGGAAAGATTCTGCTGCCTTTATGCTCACTTCAACTTCTGCCCTCCCAGGCTTTACAAGGGAATGGGAGAGAGGGAGAGAAAACCTGCAGGCGTGGGAGACATTGAACTGAGGAGAGCTACGTCTCTCTGTCTCTCCGTGTGATGCCTACCAGAGGGAATGCCAAATATTGGCTTATCTAGTGGGTGGAACCAGACAGTGGCTTACAAATAGGGAGCATTTTTGCGAGAAGGGAAGAGTGCTCTTTTTCTCATGAGATGTAAGTATGGGTAGTCACCTTGCTTGATTTTTCTGCACTTAGCTGATCTAGAGAGGAAAATGTGGGAGAGATTCCCGAGCACAGGGAGGGTCCAGTTGTGAAGGAAGAAATACTTCTACCTTTGGGTTGACAGAGATGGTGGGGTGTGTTCCCTCCAAAATGATATGGCCAATATGATGGTATTAATAGGTGGGCCATTAAGAGCCAGACTGGGCAATATAGAGATACTCTGTCTCAAAATAAAGTTTAAAAAAGGGCTATAGATGTAGCTCAGTATAGTTGTTGTCTAGCATATGTGAAACCCTGGGTTCAATCCCCAGTCAAAACAAACAAACAAACAAAAGAAGTCTCTACTATAGGTCTATTCCTTTCCTTATAAATGCCTCAGATCTTTGAAAATTACAGGTATGGTCGATACAATAGTATTCACAGGTGGTGGGGCCTTTGAGAGGTGACCAGGTCAAGAGGGCTGCCCCCTCAGTAAAAAGATTAAGGCGCTTTAAAAAGAAGTGTCACAAACCATTAGCTTAGCTTAAGCCTCTGGCTTCTGCCACATGAGAACATAGCAAGTAACTCCTCACTTGACCAAATGCTATCACCACAATTTTGGACTTCTCAACCTCCTGAACTATAAGGAATCAATTTTTGTCCTTTATACATTTCCCAGCCTGAGGTGTTCCCTTGCAGCAGCATAAACAGACTAGGACCCAGCCCAGAATCTGCTCCTGGGCTGCCAATTCACCCTTGAGGTCAGCTACCTGGTGAGGTGAGTGCATCACCAGTGTGGTTGATCACACTGAAGAGCAGTAACTGAGGGGCTGGGTCTGGTTAGGGGAACACTGTTGTAAGGAGTCCCGCCAAAGAACTTGCTTAGAAAACACCCATACTCAGTTCACAGTGGTAGCATTAGTCATGAGGAGGATCCAAATGGAGATGTGAATAATGAACTAGACTAGATTGGAACTCGAGTCACACAACAATGTAGGAAAACCATGAGACTGGCTTAAGAAATTCATAGCAAGTAAACAAACAAATAAACAAAGCAGGGAAGAGGGACAGTCTTCTAGTTTGGCGACTGAAGTTCAAGAAAAATGAAAGTGTTCCAAGCTTTTGCCTGCCACATCCAGGGCACATAATGAACTACTATATTAAGAACTAACTATGGTCATGACTCCTCAAGGTGCCTGAGTAATGGGGACATAAATTCTATTTATTTTGATGTTCCACTGTCCTTTTTCCTCCTCAAAGTCCCAATGCTTCATTAACATACATGAATGTTTTTAGATATTGAAAGTGATAAAATGACTGACTTACATGATACTGGCTAACATACCGGTTTTATAACCCATTCTGCTTAAATATTATTTTTGCTTCTAGGCAACTGTTTTTGCCAAACAGTGACTGAGCCATAGTGATGTCACTTGCTCATCTGATTCCTATTATAACATTTAAAGGATTCACAACTGAGTACTTTCCACCATCTTTCTCAGTTTTATTTGAGTCCAAAATATTTGTATGTTTCTCTGTGGCAAACCAGTTTGAAAAGAGTCAGGACTCCAGGGACGTGGTAGAGGGGTGGAGGGGAGAGAAAGTGAACATGCCAATTGCTATTAAATAAATTAGAAACTGTTGAGAAAGAGGTTTTTCACCACAATGTGATTGCATTTACTGCTGGAATGTCTTTAAAGGGTGTATTCAATAATACATTTTTTGTTTCACATTTATGTCAAAAACCTGGCCTGTCCTCTATCACTAGCAAGTGAGAAGAGGAAAGTAGGAGGGAAGAACAGAAGGGGAGGTTCAGAAATTAGTAGGCAGTATGTAAGTACTTCAAAGATATCTGACTGTCATCTCCAGTCAGCAGGCAGTGGACAATAAAATAATCACATACCATATGTGTGTAACATACAGCAACACATCATGGTTCCAGGACATTTCCACACAACTTGGTGTCCTCCACAGAGAAAATATGCCAGCCTTCCCACATGAATAAATGATTAAACATGATTAGCAGGATAAAATATTTTCTGAAGAGACAGTGAATTCTCTCAAATTGAAATATATAACTTATTTTATTTGTTCCATCTTCAAAAGAGTAAGAAATCAATAAAAAACTAAAATGTGGGTTATGTACTTCCAATATACTTTTGTTTATGGTTCATACATGTGCTATACATTATTCAAAATCCCAGTCCTAGAAACCTACTACCCTTGATATAATCTTTGAAAGTATATTGGGTGAGAAAGTAGTCATTTCCCATCACAAGTGTTACAGAATTTCTTATAAGGAACATGCCTATTTGTGTAAATAAAACAGGATGCCATTCTGGTGAACCAACTTCTCTTTACCATTGAGTAAATTAACCCCAGGTTTGGGAGAAGCAAAAAAAAAAAAAAAAAAAAAAAAAAAAAAAAAAAAGTGGACTAAGAATAACCAATTTGATTTGTCTATAAATTACATAATCTATGTATACCAGTTCAACTGGAAAGATACTGTGAAAATCAATAATTCTGGATAATTCCATTACAAATCAATTATAAATTACTTTTTATACACAGGAGTCTCAAACTAAACCGATGACTTTAGTCAAGCATGAACAAACCCTTGACAAGGCCCATCTGACACCAACATTGCTTCTGTGACCTTCCAGTATACTGAAAATGATGCTGCCTTCCCCGGATTTATAAAGCAATTTCCTTCAACTATACCTGTGCCTTCATACGAGGGTGGCAGGAAATGGCACACAGCTTTGATTGGAATGTCTTCTGTGAGTCTTAGCTACAGTTTCCAGCCAAGGTTGTTCTCAGAAAAGTGGAGAACTAAGATAATCCCACACATAGGTTAGGCGGGCAAGATTTCCATCCTCTGAAATCTGGAGTGATAAATATTATACACTGGTGGGCAGAATGTAGATGTTGAGCTTTGAAAAATGCACATATATCAATTTCAAAAATAAAAGACAGAATACAAGGCAAATTAGTTCTATTCCCAAACATGTTTCAATATTAACGTTTCAGTGGCTAAGAACCAGGGCAGGTTTTCTCACAGTTATTTGTCTTAGCATAGGTCTGACCCTAAATTCATTAAATCTTTAATTTTATATGTGACCCAATAAATTACTTTTATTATGAATTTATAAAATACTGCTTGAAAATATATTTTTGTGTCAGATCTTTATGAGGAAATTGTCTTCCCACTCTTTTTCTTTAAATTGAATACTCTAAATAATCTCCTTACAAAGTGAGGGTCATGTAGCATAATGATTAATAGCATGGATTCTAGGATCAGATTTCTGCTACTTGCTAATTCACCTTGGCTAAGTGCTAAGTTTTCTTGGCTAAGTTTTTTTTTTCTTAATATTTTATACAGTATTAAGTTCACAAAAATCAGAGAGGAAGGTAGAGAGATTCCCCATGCACTCCTTATCCCACATGAGCATGGCTTTCCCCATTATCAATAACCTCACAAGAGTTGCCTGACCTTTTAGACTTGTAGTGTCCCAATTTCATCACATGTAGAAATTGATATTAACATATCACTAAGAACTAAGGGGGAATAAGGTGTCATTAAAAGGAATACATAATTCATTATTTGTAAATACTTTAGGGCCATGCTTCTCAAATAAAAGGTGTTACAAAAGTGCCTGCATAATCATTTAAGAGTAAGTTAAATAAATATTCGTGGGTGGCTAAATTGTTTACTTTTAAAAGTAAGTACTCTTACTATAGTAAAAGAACCAATAAAAAATAGATGAATGAAAAACATGTTCTAGAATATACCAATCATAGAATATGTGTTCACTATACTTCCCTTGATAAGAACAACTCCCTGAACCACACACATAGAGGCAAGAACCTTTGCAGTTATGTCTGACTGAGAGGATTTCCTCCAAGACCAGACAATAAGAACTACCACATAATGCCTACGTAGCATCATCTTCTTTTTTTTTTTTATCTATAGTCAATGATTCGATAAAATCTAATGGCATGAAATGTAATATTGATATTGCCATAAATAAGTTATTTTTAATTCTCCAGGAACAAAACATCGTTCTAATGCATCAGCTCCTTGGGAACAGCGTTTATAGAGGAAAGAGGTTGTAAAATGACTTGTGTTACTGCTGTTGTCATTGTGATGGACATTTATTCACTCTAGAGTGTATTTCTGTCATAAAATTTTAAGGTTCCCAATACATTCACCAAACAAAAATTGCCCTTGTCTGCATATTGAACATTTTAAAATATTTGATAATTCCCTCACTTTTTTCCCCCTGGTTTCTTCTAAAGATATTATTGCCTAAAAATACACTAAGAATTTTGTTGACAAATACAAAGAAATTTACAATAGAAAGTGATTTAATGTGATAACAGAAGGGAAGCTGAATGGGAGGCCTCTTGAAAAAGTTTAAGGGAACCCAATATCAGGAAAGTTGTGGAATTCATCATACTGGCTTTTGGAACAAGGCATTCTGATATTGGATTCTAGCATTGCTAACCTTAGGAACTTGGGTTTTAAACTCTTGTTTCCCCATTTATGAAATGGCACTAAAAACATCGAACACATGGGAGTACTGAAGGGAGGAAGAGCTGCTTAGTATAGGGACTAGTACACAGACAAAGGGAATTCTTCATTTCTATAGCTGACAAACTAATCAAGACATTCAATCACACACTATGAGGCCCATGAGGACAAGTACCATGTACACCACCAAACGTACTGTACACTCAGTATAATATCATTGATTGGAAGGCAAAGCAAACATCTGCTTCCAAAAATATTACAGAATGAATCAACTGAAATACTGGATATTTCATGAAACCTGGATCTGGACTGAGTGATATCAGATTTGACGATTAAAGTCATTCAGTTTTACCTGCAGGGCGAAACCACTTCCTTTTGTTATGATTAACATAAGTATAAATTCTAATGTGCTACAAAAAATGGCTCCCCCCAAAATAGCTGTCAATTTGCAACAATGCTCAAATTATGATTAAAATATCCTGAAAACTTCCCAAGTGGTGTTGATATTTCCACTATTGACCAATAAAAATTGTTTTAGTTATCAAATAATTTCCTAAGCTTCAGATTGTATAAATAATGGATATTAATAGTATATTTTGTTCTCCCTCTTTCCTTTAAAATATTAAATCCCATGTTGTGGAAGTCAAGATTGGTTTCCAGAAATCCCTGACATTTGTCTTATTTAGATTTGCATGAAGCTCTAATTGGTTGGGCAGAGTTGTGCTTTAATAGATGCCTTCTATAGAGGAAAATCTGTTTGTTTTATGTAAATGGAATGCATTTGCTATTTTTTATCCCTTTCATTTGCAGAGCTGGACATAACTTGAGCATTATGTATATATTTCTAATTGAGAATTCCATTTTCATTTTCTAACAAGCTGTTATACCAGAAAGTGAGTCATGGCAAGAAGGCCTTGTTTACCCGGCAGGAAAGTTATTTGGAAATCTAGGAGCAAGGATATAAGGATGACAAGTAGAAAACTATAAGTAAAGTTCACTGATTTTATTTTGCTTTATTAATTTTTTCCAAAATAGCATTTATAAGCATGGAAGTATCATTAAATAAGAGTATCAAATATTGCCAACATTTTCCCCTCCTGGATATTGCTTGAGAGATTGTAATGCTGGGACATGTGGCTTCTGTGCCATCTGATTTCATTATATAATTTTTGGGTTTAGCTCTTACCCTTAAATCCATATTACCACTTATTTAATTTTTGGAAAAGTGAATTAAACAATTCTATAGTAATTTTTTCAATGATCTGTTAAATCATTTTTTTTTCCCCAAAACCCTTGCTTTCTATATAACTTTACAACATAGGATGCACATAGTTAGAGTCTATGCAGATTGGCTACTCTTTAATGTTTGGCAATGAAATGTGAGTTTCAGCAATAAAATAGGCACAGATTATAAACATTTAAATTGAAAATTAAATATAACAACTATTGATCATTATCTCAGAGAACTATTTGAGCAATTTATTGACTACAAATTTGATATTTCAAAACTACGATATTTTTCAGATATATATTCCAAGTTTTAAAAAAAAAGTTTAACAATGATAAGATGCATCATGTTATTATAAAATAGGTGGAATGGGCAGAAGACCTGAAAACATCTCACTGAGGTAAGCAGATGGTAAATAAGTATATAAAATGATGCTTAAGATCCTGCCATTAGAAAATTGCAAATCAAAAGTGTAATCAATGGGAAAGCATTAAATATCTATTAGAATGGCTCAAATCACAAATTGTAATGAGAAATGTTGGTGAATAAGTGTTATGACAGGACCTCCCATTGATTGTTAGTGGAAATGAAAAATAGTATGGGCATTTGGAAGATTTTGGAAGAGTTTAAAATACTCTCATAGTATGACACAGCAATCTTACTCCTTAATATTCATCCGAAGGAGTTGAAAATGTATTTTCACACAAAAAACCTTCATTCAGACGTTTATATCAGCTGTATTGATAATTGCAAAAACTTGGAAGCAACCAAGATATCTTTTGGTAAGGGAATGGATAAATAAACTGTGGTACATCCATTCATGAGATATTTTTCAGTGTTAAAAGGAAATGAAATCTGAAGCCTTGAAAAGACACAAAGGAAATTCCGTGCATATTACTAAATGAGAGAAACCAATCTGAAAAGGTTGGATATGGTATGATTTCATGTGTGTCTATCAGAAAAAGGTAAAACTATAGAGATAGTAAAACAATCAGTGGTTGCCAGAAGTTAGGGAGAAGGAGTGATGGACAGGAAGAGCACATAAGAATTTTAGGGCTGTGACATAGTCTTTATGATATTATGATAGTATATGCATGGCAACAGACATTTTCCAAAACCTCTAAGTTGTAGCATTAGTGAGATTTTTGTCACTATAACAAATCTTGAGATAATGAACCTATAAAGAGAGAGAGAGTTTATTTTGACTTACAGCTTTGGAGTTTCTGTTTCATGGTTGGTCAACCCCATTGCTTTGGGCCTATGAGAAGGCACGGTATCATGATGGAAAAATGTGGCAGAGCAAACCTACTTCTATCATGAGTCAGGGAGCACAAGAGAGAACAGGGAGATACCATGGTCTTGCAGTTCCCTTCCAGGTTTGTCCCCATGAAATAAAGATCTCCAACTGGACTCCGCCTCTTAAGGGTTCCACCATCTCTCAATGGCAACATCTTGGAAACCAAATCTTTCACATGAGGGCTTTGGGGGACATCAAGATTTATTCATTCATATCAAGAATGAATCCCAATGTAAAATAGGGACTTTGAGAAAAATAACGTGTCATCATAGGTTCATGGATTGTTACGAGTACACCTCTCTGGTGGGGGATATCGATAATGGGGGGTATGCATGTGTGAGAGTAGGGGGCGTAGGGCAATTCTCTGTATTTTCTGCTCAATTTTACTATGAACCTAAAGGGTCTAAAAGTAGTCTAGATCAATACAATTTAAATATTCATTCTCAGTCTTATTTATTTACAAAATATTTATTGATGCTTACTCTTGGGTAATCAAGTAAGATATCATCTTTTCCCTCGAGGATCTTATGGCACTAGTGTAGAAAGCAGCCATTAAGTAATCATAAAGGAGTTTAGGTTTTATTTTTAATGCTTGTGTGTCATTATGCAATTTACTGGAAAATATGCATATTATAATTTACCAGAATCTGGAGGTGAGGGCCGTTTACTGATAGGCTCTGATGCAGCTCAGTTGTGGCTACTAAATAAAAGTATCCATAGAATTTAACTTTCAATGAATGTCATCTCTGAATAGATACTCCCACACTGCTATGGGTGAGAGACACTCAGATAGCAAAGGCCTCTTATATAACTCTGAATTCTGCTTTTCTACACTGTTAATTTGTTGTCATTTCTGTTTTTTTTTTTTTTTTGTTTTTTTTTAACTTTCAGAATAATGACTAGGTAAGGAATGGGAAGGGAAATAAGGAACTTTCCTAAATTCAATACTGTCCACTGGGATGAGAGTATGAGCTTGAGTTTGGTCTCTATTAGAAGTTTGAATTGTGTCTGCATCTTTAGAAAGACAAGTGGTGAAAACCACTTACAGGTGCCAAACTTGCAAGTAACTTAAAATAATTGGGTTAAAATTTCCTAACATAGATGGTCTCTTGGACCAATAGGTAGTTTTAGCTTCATCATATGAACGAATGACCTCTTAAAAGCTGGGCCAAGGCCAGGGATTACCTCCTGACTTCTTTGAACCCCAGAATGGGCACATTAGAGATATCTCAATAATCCTTTCAAATATCCAGACTTAATGATTTCCATTAATATACTTGGTGTGTCTGAGATAACACTAAATACTGCTTTCCCAGAGGTTATGTTGGATCCAAAAGCTCAATTTTACGTCTATAGTGCTTATCTAAAGATATCTTTTGAAACATCCATCAAACTTACAAACACCTCCACTTCTTTCTTATGTCCTCTTTTCTTTGAGACACTCTTTCTTTGCTCATGCCAGCATAGTGAGCTACACGTTGTTTTTTATAGCTTAACATGATCTTTGTGAGTATGTCTAAAAGGGGAACTTTCTGGTTTATTTTATTTACTTTTAGCTTTTTTGAAATATGAAAACATTCTTTCATTCCATCATTTCCATCTTTTATGTGTTTAGCAATATTTAGATTACAATATAAAACATAAATATGTTATTATCCAAAGATTTGCATAATTAGTTTAAGTAAAATACATTCACTTTTGAAAATGTCCATACTTAGTTTAAATGTCTAATGTTGCCAGGATATTTTCCCCCTCCTCTCTGGGGTTGAAGCTCTGTTTTGCATCTCATCCCAGACACATAATTAGTTGTAGCAGGTATATTATAGTGGTCTCACAGCCTACATTACCAAATCTTCTTTAAACATCATTTTAGCAAAGTAAACCCAGGAAATTCTGTTCACCTTACTTAAATGCTTGTAGCTTTAGTATTTTTACAATTCTTTCAGGCTCAGCGCAGATGGGATTTTTCAAATGAAAACCAGATGAAAGTGAACAGCCATCTCTCCATCAAAACCTATAGGTAGGAAGAGGCAGACCTCGCTCTGTGCTGTAACCAGATCTGCCTCTGCCTTGAAAGTGTGTTTCCAATAACTGCACAGTTACCTTTCATTAGAGACTCAAATCAGCATTTTATTTTTCCTTTTACAATTTGACATGGTAAAAGGAGAAGTGGGCTTTCAAATCTCTAATCCGTGTCAACCCTAGATGAAGGATTTTAGCACTCTGCCTCTGTGGGGGTATTTGGATTTGGAGTTCATTTTACAAATCCTGTTTAACATACAATTAAATAATAATGTAAATATGTGACATAATCTCCCCTGGCTACAAACTTTCACTGACCCTGGTGATTTCCTCCCCTTGGGGGTTTAAATTTGATTTCTATTGCCCTTCCTTACTGAAACATAGACCTGTGTCTTTTTGAAATGCAATTTGCATTTAATTTGTAATATCTTCTAAATTCATATGAAATAATCTTTATTGGAACAAAAATAGGACTTGATTAGAAAGGAGTCATCCTAACTCTGTTGCCAATTTATTTTGAATTTATTTTTATTTTTAAATTATATATCTTGATTGTCTCCAAATTAGCCTCCTAAATTGGTGCACATTAAAATCATTGGAGGAGATTTACAGCTTTAAAACTCCATTCTCTTATGATCCAATTTAACTGGTCATGATTGGGAACTGGGCATTCACAGGTTTTAAAATTTTCTCCATCTTTCCTAATATGCAGCTCAGCTTGACAATCCATCCTAGGACCTAGATCCTTTTTCCTTGAAGGTGTTTATTCTCATGTTGGAAAGCTTTGGTTTCTTCTCACACCCCCATGAAAGTCAAGGAGAGTCTCATGATTGAAAAGAATGTGAATTCTCTTGCAGATACAGAGCCAAATCTCAGGAGGCATTCTTTGCGGGAATGAGTGGTCATAGCAACATATGCTACCTTAAAAAATGGACCTGTGGAGTGAAGCTACATCTGCACTAAAATGATTTTGAATGTCCCTAAGGTGCACTTGTCTGATCTCTCATCAGCCTTGGGACATACTTTCTTAAAATCAGAGGCCTATTAGCCTTGAATCTATTAGCCTACATATTGTGGTACAGTTAAAGAGGGCCTTGATAGCAAAGCTTTAAAAACAACGTTGTGTTATCACTTGGTGGTTATCTGTAGGTGGGATAATCTCTCTGGGGCAATTGTGCTTCTTCTCTTTCCTGAAGCCTTTCTTGACTCTATAAATGGAAAAATTGAAAACATTGGTCTGAATTAACTAGCCAGGCATGATTGCAATGGATGGTTCAGATGTCATTTCATATTATTTCAGGAAATTTAAGCAGAAAGAAAACATGGTTTCCGAGTCTAAAAATGGCATTCTATATCCATGGATTTTCTTGAATGATTATTGTTCTGCTTATTTGTTTTTCATTCTTGTAATAGAAAAAGAAAACACTATTCATGTTACCGTCCTTTTTATTCATTAACAGAATGGCTAACTAATTTTATTACAAATATTAGAAAATTCCTTTTGGGAGGGATGGGGTACCTGGGATTGAACTCAGGGGCACTGAGCCACATCCCTAGCTCTATTTTGTATTTTATTTAGAGACAGGCTCTCATTGAGTTGTTCAGTGCCTCACTTTTGTGGAGGCTGGCCTTCAACTCTCAATCCTCCTGCCTCAGCCTCTGAGCCACTGGGATTATAGGCATGAGCCACCTCACCTGGCAGAAAACTTCTTTTATTTTATTTTTTTATGTGGTGCTGGGGATTGAATCTAGTGCCTCACATGTACTAGGCAAGTGCTGTGCCACTGAGCCACAACCCAGCCCAGAAAACTCCTTTTTTAACTAATGAAGACTATACAAATTTTAAGATATTCACTTCAAAAGATTATTTGTGACATATGTTTACTACTTTCCTCAGATCCTAAGCTAGTTAAAAATATATCGTTAAATATATTGACATAACAACTAATATCACATTTTAATTTCATAAAGTCAAAATTTGACTTTTTTCAAATACATTTATTTCTTTTATTATAAATATATTTTATTATTTAAAAAAACTTGAGAAAAAGGAAAGAGATGTTTTGCTATATAAATCCATACTCTCAGTACTCCAAGTACTTGTGTTCTTTTTAATTACTCTGATACAAAGATGGGGGTAAAGAGTTCAAACAAGTAAATATGATTAAAAGGCAAATTAATAGATACAAGTAGATTATGGCAATTTAATGTGTTTAATGTACCATAACTAAAGGACTGACTACAGAGGAGATTTGAAACCAGTGGGGGAAAAATGTGTAAATAACCTAGAGGAGAAAATACAACTTTGTTTTGAAAGGGTCCATGATGGACATTAACAGTAAAATTACAATTGGGCCATAATTAGAAATAGAAAACATGTCAAGAAAAATATCTGAAAGGCAGAGAATGAAAAATAAAATGAAACAAGAGGACATTTGGGTAAGTAACAGTTGTTTCCTCATAGACTTCAGAAGGAAATATTCCTATCAGGAAGAAGTGAGGGGGAAGCTCAAGTTGAAGAGGCACAGATTCCTAGTTTGATGGGCATATTTCTCATATACAATATGAGGCATATTATTAGTACTCCCATTTATCAATCTGCATTTATAATCTGTCATTTTCCTAGGTGTTGTGGAAACAAGGTAATGCTATTACCTTATGTAAAGTGCTTTGAAAATCATGGTGGTACTCTCAAATATAGGTAGAACTTTGCAACTGAAGGTAAACTTCTGGATTTTGATGTGAATTCTGAATTGATTATAATTTCATATGCACATTCCATTTGTGTAAGCTGCCTGGTACCGTAAACCGGAGGAGGAAAAACTCTCGGAGGCAGAGTTAAGCTTTTACTACTTTTACTTCTACTTTCTTAGAGCTTAGAGAGGGAAAGAAAGATTTTTCTTCTTAGCTTAGAGTAGAGTAGCTTAGAGTAAAGAAAGATAGAGCTTAGCTTTTCTTCTTAGCTTAGAGTAAAGAAAGATAGAGCTTAGCTTAGAGAAAGACTAGAGCTTCTTTCTTCTCTCTTCTTTCTTCCTTCTTCTGTCTTCTGTCTTCCTCGGGAGCCTCGGCCTAACTCTGACCAATCATTACTTCTTCTATCTGGTTTCTCTTCTGTAACCGCTCTGCCTATGTTCTGGCCGCTCTGATTCTTCTGACCGACCGAGTGGCTGCCCGACTGACCGAATGAATTCGTTCTCCTAACTCGGACCGCTTTCACCCGGTTATATACCTTCAGGTTTGCGGGTGCCTACAGGTGCGTCACATACATATCAGGTGGAACTTATGGCTTCCAGCTAGCTACAACAGCCCTTCCTAATTAGGGCTCCTTCACATTTGGCTATAAGTATTGTTCTAAAAGGATGAGATGCAAGCAATCAAAGACGTCCTTAATCTTGGAAAAACTAATTTTAATTTACATTGATAATTCCTGAGCAAAATCCCCCAAATTTCTGCATCTTCTTTCTTCTCCTGTTCAGATCTAAGACAAGAACCATTTTGAAGGTTCTCTGAAGAAAATTCATGTTATAAAGGATGTTTTGATTCAATTTTACTGGTGTGAGTTAATTATTGTTAATCATTCATAATTTGCTATGTGTTTGCTCTGAGTATTTCTACAACATCACTCTCACTCTCTTGCCATCTGACCTGTTTCCTTGAAAGGAGCAGAGATGGGAATTGTCTATCCTCTGCTGCTTCTCTGCTTAAGCCCTAGAATGTGAGTTGATATCAGTGTTAAATGCCATCCATCCCACATATATTAGCTGGAAAATGACTGAGAACTTTTAGAGTGGACTGCAAATGAATCCTCCTTAAAGTCTGAAAAAAAAAAAAAATCTGATAAGTAGAAGCACAATATATAAAAACCATTTAAGGGAATTAAGCATTCTGATTTCAAATATTTTCTACATGAACATCATTGAAAAAATTCAATATGTGACTAATATATAATTTGTAAATAATTAGCTTTGCTCTTCTCCATGAGAGCGGCTAGCCATGCAAATGTAGTGACATAATGGAGAGAAGCAATTAACACCATGCATTCATTGGACAGCCAAACAGCTGGATATCATCACTGCAGCATCTTAGGGACAACCAGGTATATGGCTCCCATAGTCACATTCAGAAGTAAGTGGTAGCTGCTAGCAATGACCTGTGAACTCCAACCAAGATTAAGATAAGGAAATAAGAAACTATGAAGGGAATTTTTAAGAATTTTGGGTAAAGAACTCTTTCAGCATATACTAGACAGTAGAGAAAACAGATAAACAAACTATGCTTCATTTGAGATACGCCCACGGGACCACAGCACCCAGTCACTGAGAGTGAGCAGTTGAATTAACTTGTTCATGCTCAGACCATTACTTTCTAAGTCTGCTTCATTTATCATTTGCAGTCTAGCCCCTTGTTTCCACTAATTCTCTATTCTGACCCAAGAGGTGTGAATGTGGAGTTTGGTTTGGGTACGACTTACTGATATTTATGTGTTTCACCACATTCTGAATGTCTGTAGCCCAAGTCCATTCACCCTCGTTCAGAGCCTTCCAATCATTCCAAAGGGGATAATTTTAGACAATAATTTTTAAACAACTTATTGAGATATAATTTACATATAGTAAAATATGTCTGTTTAAAATCATATTCAATGATTGTTATTATATTTACAGAGTTGTACAGCCATCATCATAACCTAATTTTAGAACATGTTCATCATCCCCGACGGCAGTCTCGTCTCCATTAGCAATCACTTCTCACTACCTTCTCCCTGCCTGAGGCAATTGCTAATGTACTTTCTGTCTCCATAGATTTGCTTATAATTTTTGCTAAATGATTTCATCATTTCTGAAGGACTCTTTTCTTTTCTCTTTTTCTCTACATTGCTCACCTGTAATCTCTCGATTTCCAATACGAACTTCTTGAGCTTATAATAGGGTCTGAACTATCAGCAATTAGCAATTTATTTTGTTGTGTGTGTGTTTTTTTCAAAGTCGGATTAGTCATTCTTGAACTATTTGTTCTCTGCTGACTTTCTTTCCTTCATCAGTGAAAGGAGAGCCATAGTAGCAAAATCAAGAGCAGTGAATTCTGAATGACTAGTTTTTCCCACTTAAGAATTTGTATTCAGTTTTATGCACCCCTGAGATTTTCAGGGCATGAAGTGCTATCCCTGGTCTTTGATCAGTTAGACTTGTCTCTTGGGTCCCACAGTTAGGATCGGTCACCTGTAAAGCATCCCTTCCCAGTCCCACACACATCCAGCTGTTGCTAGGTTACAATGAAACGGCTTCTTTTTTATACCTCTCAGATGAGAATAGAGATGATATAGACCTAAATAACTTTATCAGAGTTTAAGTGAGTTTAAACTGTATTGATTTGGGAAGGGTCACTCCAATACAAATAAATTTTGATGCCACTCATGAATGAATTTATCTTATAAAACAACAATTTAGAATGGTTATTATAATTCTAATAATAAATACAACTAATTGTGTTCATATTGTATACATTTATAGATATTTAATTAAAACTAACAGAAACTGTCTTACCAAAGCAAAGGGAATGGGGATTGATTTATTGAAAGAAAGTTTTTCATACAATTAATGGATAAGACATATAATGGATAAGACAAAGAAATATGTCAGTGGACAGATGTTAAGGCAGCCTTAGAAATCTTGGAGTTAGGCACTAATAAAGGGTGCAGTAGTCAGGATGAATAAATTTCCATACAGTTGTATATGTCAATCCAGGGAGAGAGTGATGAGTCTAGCTTTGGTCCCATCCCCGCCTCTCTGCCAGGATTGGATACTGCACCTAGATGGAACTACTTAACTACAACTGTATTAAAAGACAGGAGGTGACATCTCCCTAAGGCAATATATGATGCGGTTTGCAGAATGAGGGGGAATGTGTGCCAGATTATTAGCCCACATACTATTTCTTTTTCAAAAATTTAAATAGTGCTCACTCCGATCTGGGCATTGTTCCAACCTCTTTACAATTAGTTACTCATTAAATTCTTACAACAGTCCTATGTGGTAGAATTTTTATCATCAGCTCCGTTTTGTAGGACCAGATTGGTATAGTCATTTCCTGGAACTCTTCCAGCTTGTGTTGGAGGTGAAACTTGGACCTAGCCCAGCTCTCCAGTACCTCCTCTCAACCTACATTCTGATGCCTGTCTCTGACCACAGTGTGGATGTTATTTCAGTGCTTCCCAAAAGAGCCCTGTGACATGAAGCCCTGTTTCAAAAATAAGAAATCCCAGGCTCATGGAGCTTTGGATTTGACTAAGGCTGTAGCACTCAGACACTTTCTAGCGTATTCTACTGCCTTCCTTACTTTTCATATAATGGTGGTTGTTTATATTCTGTTAATGGCTTAAAATGCCACTAGATGTATAAAAGCTGCTTTCAGATATCTATTCTGTGTTTTCCCCTATGTAACATTTAAAGACAGTTTGTTCCTTTCACAATTGTGTGCACTGATTTCAATATGAAGGCAAATATCAAATCTCTGAAGAATACTGTGTGAAGAAGACAGACTCTGGGAGAGGTGAATCAGGATGCCATTTGCTTCTTGTCTTTCATGTTCTCTTTTTCTTAATCTGCCTACAGTTCTACAAAGGAAGTGTTTCCTTCATTCTGTGCATGCTAGGTCTCAATTCCCAAGCAGATCAGCCCGATTGCTGGTGGAGCTGAGACCATTCTAGTGGCCAATCTTTCCAAGATCTAAGTAAGAGAGAATATTATTTTTTCCTGTGTGAATGCAAAAAGAAGAGACTAATTCTGTGTTTTGTTTATAGCATGTAAGTTTAATGTCAAAATGCAATGAGTCAATCCCCTGAATATTTTCAACATGGAGCCATTTTTACGGGATTATAGGATTTCTTTTTCTTTGAAAAACTTTCTGTCTTAAAATAACAAGGATGTATGAGATTTAGGGAGAGGATTTTGTAATGTGCTTCCAGTTTTATTTAGTCCATTGAACAGAAATCTGACTACATTCATCATTTTTTTTTTTCTAGCAAATGAAACATTCCTTCCAACAAGAATACAGAACAACTTCATTCTCCAGGACTGGCATGCCATATGACAGGTGGCATGCCATCCAGGGGACACAGAGGCAGCATGATGGACAACTCCATGGATGTAGGCTACAGACTCCACCATTGCCTTGGACTCAAAGTAATATTACCACTGGCTAAAGCAGATTTTAAAGACAGACTACCTGAGTCCAAATCTGGCAATCTGGCTCTATCTCCTTCAAACTGGGTGACCTTGGGCACGTTTCTGTGTCCACAGAGCACTGTTGTGAGATTTGTATGAAACCATGCATACTTTAGAAACCAGAAAGCAATTGCCCTATTGAGCCCTACAAGAGTCTCATTAGGAAAGGTGAAAGGAACAACAGTGTGCAGCGTGTAGCAATTATTGGAAATATAAAAGAGTTTTATGTTTATTTGCAGGAGTGAGTTTCTCCAAAAATAAGGCCTTATTTTTTTTTTTAAATTGCTCAAAGGATCTTCACAAGCATTAGTGGATAATATTTGTCTTTATTCTGTTGTACAGAACCATTCATCTAGAGGTCTGATGAAAGCAGCAGGAAAGAGGAAGCCATGAGAAGCAAGAGGGACAGATAAGAAGACCAAGTGCCAGAACCAGCTCTTTCCCTCTCTTGTTTAAAATATTGTTGATTATCTTTTCTGAAATCAGGCTCCAGGACTAGTCTGAAGTGACCATCAGACAGCAGGGGATGGGGAAATTTCATTTGGTCGGCATTAATTCCATCTATGTAGTCATCTGTGTATATTTCATATTCATGTCTGTATATTTCATGTAGAGATTTTTGAGGGTGGATCTGAAACAAGTAAACAGGACTTTCTCTGCTGTATTGTTTCAAGCACAAGCAGAGAACTTGGGTAGACATTGGAGGTTGGATCCTGGGAGTTGTGGATCTGTAGATGTTAGACAAAGGTGCAGGAAGGGCAGAGTCGGGGCTGAGGGCAGAGCACAGGTTGAGGCTGGTATGAACATCTAACCGGGTGATTTGATACAGGGGAAAGATTACATTTGCTGTGAATCTCTCATATTTTAAAAATATATTATCTCATTTTTTTTCTGGATAACAACCATTGGAAGAAGATATCATTATCCTGATGTTCAACCCAAGGACATTGAAGCTTAGAAGTTAAATAATTTTTTGCATGCTAGAAATTGAATTGTGTTCCTCCCCAAACTTCACATGCTGAAACTCTAACCTCTAATGTAACTTCATTTGGAAGTAGACCTTTTAGGGGGTGATTAAGGCTAAATGAGGTCTTTAGGGAGGGCTTTAGTAGGACCGGTGTTCTTATAAGAAGAGGAAAAGACCAGAATGGTTGCATGCTGTCTCTCTCCTCTCCTGTGAAGCCACAAGAAAAAGGTGTCATCTGGAAGCCTGAAAATGAACCCTCATCAAGAAATGAACCAGCAGTTAGTTTGAGCTGGGATTTTCTCACCCCTAGAATTCTAAGTAAATGAATGTCTGATGGGTAAGCCGTGGAACCTGTGGCATTTCATTATGACGCTCAAAGCTTAGTAGCACTCTATGATTATAGTCCACTCGTTAGCCAGGCTTTGTGCTTCAAAACAGCTGGGAGGATAGAAAAGAGCAAGAAACTCAAGACCAGGAATCTGCAGAATAGAATGTGGTACTTTGGTAGATTGGCTCCTACAAAGGTGAAAACAAAGGAATTGGCAATTACTTATAGGATAATTCTTTGTCTTGCCTTGAAATAGCTTTCTTTGTATAGGGAGATAAATTCAAATAGGTATTATTCCCTCAAATGTAATACACTTGGAAGTTTCCAAGATGGCAACAGAGGCTTAAGTGCCTAATCTCACATGGGCTTTTCTAATTTATTAAGCACCAAAGTGTTCTCAGTTTAATCACATTGGTTGGCCTTGTAGTTGTAGCTCTGTCACTGAGCACTAAAGTTCTCCTGACAGAATCACACCAAGAACATCCCGTAGAATAACAGCATACCCATAAGGGGTACAAACAGATGTGTGGTTGGAATCAATTATCATGGAAGCTTTCCTACCCCAAAGATCATAGACCATGGTAATATTTTATTTAGATCGAAATTTTGTTTATTTACCTCTTCATCTCTGTTTTGAGTAGTTGAGTGTTCTGAATTCATACGACATTTCAGTGATATTCATCAGAGTTTCTGAGTCACTTTCTAGTTCTCATCCTACTACCTGGAGTAATAGCCTCTGGGCTTGTTTTTTGGGGGTTTCTAATACAGAAACTTCATGTATTATTCAAAGAAAGCACAGGATCTTTCAAGAAGGAGCTAAGGCAACTTCCCAGTCCCAAAAGCTTAAATACCTTCCCTTCATAATCAATTAGAAGTATATCTGAGCTCTCAAAATCATTTGGCGATAGTGTGATATTATCATTTCTTTGATCTCCCCAAACTCACAATTTAATTATTTGTCAATCTGGTACCTTGCTGTGCATGGGAATGTAATATTATTGTCATAATATGACCTCTTCCAAATGTGACTTTCTAAGAGTCTTTTATACAGTGTAATGAACAAAATACTACTTTTATGGTTTCCAGCCAAGAAGCAGTGCTAAATGCCACAGAGCGGAGCTTACAAGATTTCCAGACAGTCTTGGCAACTGAACAGCCTGGGAGTGTGGATGTGAACTTGAATACTAGCCTGAAAACATTTCCCTTAAACAAAGACAAACTTGGATTTCTATCCATCAACCACAGTGATAAATAAATGTAGATCTTCAAATTCTGTGATATGTTTAAATGGGACAGAGACAATGGTCAAATGGCCACAAGGATAATGAGATCAACCTTCATCCACATGCTGTTAAAAAAAAAAAAAAAAAAAAAAAAAAAAATTCTCACAACAGATATTTCCCTGTCTCTGCTCAACCTAATTCACTATTGTACAACTTCTGGATGGATTTTCTAATACTATAGCTATAGGTGTTTCTGTTACCTCTTTAAAATGTTTCAATCATCTCCTGGTATCTATTAAATGAAACTGGCATTTAAGAACTTTTTGACGTCTGGCCCCAAACTACTTTCTAACAACCATATCTATCCAAACTTTCTTTCATCTTCAAACTTCACCAAGCCTCAAATGGCTCCTGAGTTTAAAAAACATTTGCTTTTATATTTAAAAAAATATTTGATAGAAATATCTACAGCTTTTCTTGTTAATGACAAATCTGTCACAGACATTTAATGCAAAGCATCCTTTGGAGTATGGCTTCCCAGACTCAAAACACTTCAGAATCCTGGCTTGATGAGTGAAAAATAAAATAATATCCTAATGATTATGTTAGTTTGAGTTGCTATTACAATTGAGAGGGTAAAAGACCAGGGATATGATTGGATAGTGGGGTCTGTGTCCTCATTGGTGCATTAATCCTTTTGATGGGTTAATTAAATAATTCAAATGAACTTCTGGGTGGTAACAGTTTGGAGGTGGGGTACAGCTAGGGAAGATAAGTGACTGGGAATGTTCCCTGGAAGGAATCCTCTCTATCTTTTGGCCCCCCTCACCCCTGCTTCCCTGCCAACATGACTTAGCAGCACACCTCTGGAATTCCCTCCGCCATGATGTTTCTGCCTTGGAGCCTGTTGGCCTTGCACCGAATATTATGAAACTGTGAACAAAAATAAAACCTTCCTCGTCTGAGTTGCTCTTGTCAGGTATTTTGACCACTGTGCTGAAAAGTTGACACTTTGTATGTTCTAGGTTATCAACAAGGATGCCCCCTTTTCCTTGTTCTAACTCACTTCAGGTCCCACATTCCTCTTCCAATGCTTACCTGACTTGTCCATAGATCTCCCTACCAGTTCCCAATGTCAGCCCTAACACCAGATGCAGGGGCAATGCCTGGCATAGATCTCCTCACCAGTCCCCAGACTGCGTACAGTCTAAGCTCAGTTTCAAATTCCTGATGCTGAGTAACTCTTAGGGCTCTGCTGCTCTGATGGAAACTTGATTGAGTGAACCTTGATTGATACGTGGGAAAACCTGCTGGGGAGAAGGCAGAGAGCAATCCAAACCATAGTTTCAAATATATCTTAGACTGGAAATAATATCTTCTTCTGAAAACTCACAATTTTGCATAGCATTTAATACATCAGGTTTATTATATGCTTTTGCATATTTTCAATCTTCCTTAATATATTTCAATTCAAGTATATCCTATTTATTTTTCTCTCCCTTTTTATTTTTAATCAAGAAAACACCTAGTATTTATTTTTCCTTTAAGAATGCCTCCAGTGCCTGACAGAAATATTTGAGGATATTTCTTCAAAGGTATTTTGTACATTTCTGCTAATTTTCCCACTAACACTCTAGATTAGATGATGTGATAATTATGGTGTTTTGAGCTACAAGAAACATAATCCCTGACCAAAACTTGCTTAAGTAATAAAAATATGTAAACTTTAATATTGCTAACAGACCAGAGGTTAGGCAGCTGTTGGAAGCACTGCATTAATACCCTCTGGTCATTCTCTTTGTCTACACTTTCACATGAGTTGACTTTGCCCTTCAGACCAAATGATTACAACCGCCTTATGAGTTTTCCTTTACCCACAAGGCATCACTTTTATACAGTGTCTAATGATATGTGCTGGATTGGTTCTTGCACACATGACCTATGTCTTGCCACACATGACCTATGTCTTGCCCACAGAAGAACCCTGCACCTTTCAATTTTGCTTGTGTATGTCATAAATGAAGCCTCTGGCCTTGTTTTATTACGTGCATGTCAAACGCCAATCTTTTGTGCCCACAACTATAAACAACATATATTGAGTTCTTAGCATGGCTGCTTTGTTTTCATTAGAAATTAAATGGAGATGACATTGCCCACTGTGCTTCCACCAAAGAGATATGGCTTCCATAGTACATCTCTCTTCAAATGATTTTTTTTTTTTTTTTTAACTCTCACTACTTTTTTTAGTATCTTTAGTCACATATAGTTGCATGGGGAAGTGACTGGTAGGGTTAAAATGATGGTCACCTAAGCATTGCAGAACTGGTTTTGTCCTCAACTTCTTCACAGGTTCATATAAATGGTTTAACAATACCCAGCACATTTTGAGTGTCTCTGATTAACTTAGTCTTTTCCATGAAACTGACACCAAACAAGTCAAATTTTATTCTATAATTATACATGCAACATAAATTCTAGATGGCATTGTACAAATTTGCCATAGCCAGAATAGCTTTCTTTTCCTATGGTCAAGCCAGGTATTATTATACCTGATAGTAGAGGAACAAGCATTATGCTTATTCACTTTCTTGCTTATTAAAATTCAGAGTTCTATTTCATCTAGTCTGCAGATAATTTCACATAAAAAGCAGTATGAAAATAGGTAATGCACCCAAGATTCCATGTACCAAGTTGATGATCAGATATGTACCTGACTCATAAAATAATAATAGACATAATTTTAGTGCATACTATATGTCAAATTGTTTTTCATGCATTATTTCTGTTCTCCCAATAATCCTATAAAATAACTAAAATTATCCCCATTTTACAGAGGAGAAAAAAATTATTCTCATCAGAGGACTCTTTTTGTGGTTTCTCTAGCTATTAAATAATTGATCCAGGATTTGATTATCTGTATTTGATTTCAAAGACAATATTTTTTATTACAAACACTGGTAATCCTTTAAATTCAATGCACGCAAAAATATTGCAAGTGAGAAATCCTAATGTCATTTGTAACTATTTCTATGGTTTATACTTACATAATAAAGCAATTTTCAAAGTTCACTCATACACGGATACACAGCACCTCTGTGAATTAAACAAGCAAGTGAATTAGCATTTCCATTTATGAGATGACAGTGACCAAAGCAAACACCATCTAATTAACTTGCTCACACGCCCAGCCAAGCCACTTGGTAAGTGGGGCTGTTAGTCCCGTTGGTAGAATTAGTTGTCACAGTGTGGGTGCAGGCTGTTAGTGAGAGGTGTAGGGTTAAATCGCGACCTTTTCATCCTTTTTGTGTCACAAGTTCTTATCTATGAGCTAGATGGTATTCATACTTTTGGTTGGGAATTGTAGGAGATTTGATAATACAAAGCTTTTTAATTCACTGAGCACAGATCTTGGCACATTGCAATGCTCAGAAAAATTAAACTCTTGTGTTACTAACTTAGGTACTTATGATGAAATACCTTACTTTAGGAAAATTAAGTGGTCTACTTCCACCTACTTATCAAATATTTGTAAGAAAAATATATGAAGAGCATATAGAGTAGGTGCATTTATAAATTTATCAAATTCTATATTTTCAACTCTTTGTACTGTGGACTGTGATCATAGAATTTTTCTGATCCTTATTGCCTTTGTTTCGATTGTTGTAGTATTGACTGCTTAATTTTAACTTTCTGACATCATTTTATCCTAATTGATATAATTTGAGTTATTTATCAGATGAAAAGAGAAAACACACTCTACCGGCTATACCAGTTTTTGGAGGTGCTGAGGTGGGGCTGGGGGCAGTGATCAGCAACAACAATTCCCAGTTTCAAGGATTTCAAGCTTAGTGTAATTTTTTTTATAATTAATTTGTTTAATATAGTATATACTCATTTCTTTTAGATCTGTAAACCCATTATTCTGCAAAATTTATAGTACTTTTATGCATCTTTTTTGTTGTTACACATGGAGAACATTTTTGGGCAGTAATTATACAATTTGCATTTTTAAAGAGTAAATTGCAATCAAGAAAAAAATTATCATACAAATTGCTGTGTGTGTAATATGGTATGTGCGGAATATAGTGTTTACTTCTGTGATATGCACACTAGATCTATCTTAGAGAAACAGCTAGGAAAGAAGAAAAAGAAAATCATTGCTGAAGAGATTAAGAAAACATTTCCCTCTTGAGAATTTTTTCTTTTGTCTAACACTTGAAGAGAAAACCTATTTTTTTTCCATATTGTGATTGCAGAAAGTCTTGCTCATTTTTTTAGTTTTACATGAAGTGAAAGTTAGGTTTCTCTTTTTCTTCCAAGTTTTTTGTTTGTTTCCACCTAAAGGTACTTGTAGGATTCACAATTTTTGAGAAGTGTACACTGCATATATTTAATCTTAGATATCATTAAGTGACAATTGACGAAAATATTTTAAAAAGGATGCTGCTTTTGGGATCAACATGTAGACAATCACAGAGGTTAATAGTTCCTACTGTCAATAAAATAAAATGAATGCACCAGAACAAAAGCAAAATGTAACAACAGGGAAATTATTATAGCGAAACTATTAGAACAACATAATCAATATTGAGTGAGTGTTCCTGTGGTTTTGTACATGTGTAAAATTCTGCCATTTCACTTTGGAAAAATTGTCTCAGGTGCCATCTAGTCTGTGTAGACAAAGGGTATCAATGCAAATACTGCATTTTGTAATTAAATTTCTTGATGATTTGAAAAACAGATTTTGGCATGGCTAACAGAATCAGTTGAGCAGTTGTTCATATTTGGTCATTTAAAATTGTCAAAAGCAAGGTGACTTTTTGATTAGTAATTTTTGCTTGAAGAAATTAATAATTTTTAAATTTGAAATATATTTTTTGTTGAACTATATAATCTTATACATGATTTCATAAAGTATTTGTTTTTTTTCTTGTTGACCTGAAATTCACGATATGAGAAATGATGAATTTCAAAGGTCCATGGTGCATATGGGAGGAATTTTCCAAATGGTTATTTACCTTTTATGAATATAATTTAGAAAGTGCCAGTTTACTAACAGCATTTTCTATAGGCATCTAATGAGTTAATTTATATTATAGATTGGAAGATAAAGTCCTGAATAAAGCATTTACCATGAACATTTTGTCCATTAAAATGAAAATTGCACATTGCATTAATGGAGGACACACAGAGAAATGAATCTGTAAAGAAATGAATTTGATGAACATGAGTCCTATGAAATCTGAATACTATGCTTTTCTTATGTTTATGGTTGAGAATACGGTCAGAAGTTTTCTTTCGTGATTCTCCACCATCTCTGTATTCCATCTCACTAGGAGTTAAAAGTGAAAAGACATGAAAAAGAAGAAACACATATTGGAAAAGTCTCAAGTAAATTCCAATATAAAGCTTGATGCATATTTTAATTGCTGGGAAAGAGAAACAGCCTGTAGGGGTATAAGTGTGAAACACTAGCCATTTCATTGTTGCAATGATTTTTTTCACGTACGTCTATGAGTTTCCCTGAATCGACTGGAATGTAATACCTACAAGGTTAATTAGATGTGCTGAAAATGTAAACGTTCAGCACTCTCGAAATGCCTAGTTAATTCAGGTCTCACCCAGGCATCTGTACTATTTTTTTTTTTTTTTAACCACAGAGTTTTCCAAGGTATGGAGTTCATTTATGGTTAACATGCTCTGAACCTTTTCAGTGAAATAAATAGGTATTTGAGATGCATGGTCAGTCAACATCTAACAAAATCTTAAGCCTCGGGTTTTGAAAAGAACAATGTGGATTAATGAGGGTTGTTTTTTATAGAGCTAATGCAATTACTTGTCAAAAAAGACAAAGAAGAGAATTACTGTTGGTATTCTGGTCAAAACTGTGTTGATCCATCATGAAAATTGAAACTACTCTAAAGAATGAATAGATTTTGACTTATTTGTGGTCTTACTGAAGGGGATGAAATCACAGAGAAGATGCATGGATTATAAAGCAAAATCAATATGGATACTCAGTTAAAGGAAAGCATTTTATATCTGTGTCAATGGAAATGGAAACAAAACTGTTCCTACAAAGTTAGACAAAACAATGTTACCTATGAATTTTTATTTTGCTTATTGTTTATGCTATTAGTATACCTTTAGCCTGACTATTTTTTGAAACTTAAAGAATATTGCAGTACAAACTTATGTTTTTTGTTATTTGGCTATTTCATCATTATATTTTTTGATACCCTTTTTTAGTTCTGGAGCTTAGTACAATGTCTACTTTAGAATGTGGGTGTCTTCTGCTCCCTGATTGTTCATAAAATAAAAAAAAAAAGACAAAACAAAACAAAAAATGGGAGGTCAGCAAGAGCTGTTTGCATCCCAAAATTTGAACTGAAATAGGTATCCAACAATCATTTAGTTTATATATATATATATATATATGTATGTATATATATATATGTATATATATACACACATATATATAGTCATATATTGATATATATCAATAATCATTTAGTGTTACATATATATATGTGTGTATATATATATATTACATATATATGTGTGTGTATATATATATATATACATATATATATATATATAAACACATACACATATTCTTAAACAGGATAACATGAATTATTTTAAGTAAAGAACAATCAAAGACAATCAAAGATTACTAATGTCTTTATGAAGGACTGAAGCTAACCGGACACCTTTCCTTATGCTCCATGTATAAAATCTTTCTGTTCCTCCATAGTCATTCAACCCAGAAAGAAAGGGGGGACATAAAAGCTTTCTTACAATTGTGTTGAATCATTGTTATTCCTTAAATTACAAATAATATCCTGCCCAATTTGAAGAATCACTTTGGAGAACTTTTATGAGAAAAAGCATGAATTTATATATAAAGGTCAATTGGGCTTGGTCTATAACTCCCTCAGTTCCATAAGGAGGAAGAAATTCATGTAGCTTCTGCACCATACCCCAGTTCAAGCTTCTTCATTTATGAGCTTTATGACTGTGATTGTAATCTCTCTGACTTTGTCTCAGTATCCACAGAACAACTATCATATACACATGTGCCTAGTTCTTAAAAGAAACAACTAGGAAATCCACACATCAGAACTTTATAGGCTATTAAAAAAAAAGAAGAAGAAGAAAAGAAAGAAACAAAAGTATAAAGAGCTTCTATCTCTACCATTACCTGTGATGTTTTTCTAATGGGTGCAGACTAAGACTCCTAAAGACAATAACTTGGATTCATTTTCCTAGAGAATTGGTTTATTCCTGAGCAACCTAGTGAATTCCTCTGAATCTCTACCCAACTCCTATTTTTTATGCTGTTGGTCACAAAGCAGCAAGGTATGTAAATGCTGAGGACTCAATGTAAATGTTTCACCCTACCCACCTGAAACAACATCTCAGAGTGCATGCTCCACTGGCAGCCATTCAACAGAATTAGTTTTCTGTAACACTCAGCATCTTTTGGAATACAGTAGTATGATAAAATCCTAGCATCAGAGATGATCTAGATTCATTAGGTCATCTAGTTAAATGATTATGATTTTAGGCATAATTTGCATCAAATAATCCAAAACACACAGAGGCATACACACACACACACGTGCACTTTAAAACATATGGCTTATAGCCCTTATTGCCAAATCCACTCTTAAATTCATATTTAGAATTTCTGACTTATTTTCTCAACTAACCAGTTCTTCTAAATTTTTTTGTTTTTTCAACCAGGATCTCTCAGTCTGTTGCTGCTCTTTTTAGGGCAGGATAAACCAAATCTGGGCTCAAAGGATTTTATATATACAGGTTGCCCTTCCATGTATAAAGTTGCTATGGAATTTTATTAGCCCTTAGCACTGAATGAGATAGTCTGGAACATTACAGAATAAACCCTGGGTTGTATCTACAGTCTTTCAGAATCTATCAAGTCAAAAACACCATTGAAGCCTTTATTTGTTCTGTTCACCCATTGGCATAAAAAGCCTTAAATGACAAGTGGTAATTTAGTTTCCAATTTAACAGAAGTAGCCCCTGCTATGTCCACCAAAGGATGGTTTTATCTCTCATGTAATAAAACTACCAAACTCTAGAAGTCTAGAGTCATGGAGATAAAAAAGCAAACACTTGATGAGTAGATCATTATATACAAAAAGTGGTGGCACTCCCACTTCTAGCCCTTGGCTCCTGTGTCTGTGAATCAGGACTGTGGAGGAAACAGTGCCATCAATCAGCTCTGGTTCAGAGCATATCACCTTCATCATGAGGTGATACCTAACACTCATGCTGTGACAAAGACATTAAAAGCTATTCTGCCCTTCCGAATGTTCCACTGGTTCTGAGTCACAGGTACATGAAAGGACCCATAGCACCAATGTGTATGGATATGTTGCCTTTATGTATGGATCATTTTATTTGTTCATGTTTGTTCATTGCTATGGAGAATTCCTAGGTCAACAATAACATTGTGTGGCATGCTCTCACTGTGTTAAAAACATGTAGTTTACTTGTCAAGTGGAATAAGCAAAATAAAATTTGGAAATTTATTCTTGCAGTAAGCATAAATTATTATCTCCACTATAGTAGAAAAGTCCAAATGTTATTGTATAATTTGTCTCCTTTGATGTGTATGAGATGCTAGGTCATAGTTTTCCCATTGTACCTGGAAAGTAAGTAGATCAGTCAGTAGTACTTTTGGATAGGGAGGTCTTCACTACAGTTGAAGCAGCTGGATCTATAGATAGTGTATACATTTTTACTACCATGACTATCTGTCCATAATTGTGTAAATCAAATTCTAGGGTAGAAGATGGAATACTAATTTATATTGCTATCATTTTTTTTTTTTTTACTTCTTGATTATTAAGAACCTTCCTTAAAGTGGGGACATTTTTGTAACACTATTGTAAGACAAAATTTTCCCATAATCAGGGTCAATTCTGAAAGTTTCTTCTACATAATTCTACCACCAGCAATCTAAATGGATTCTTTGTTAATTCCCTCATCATTTGTCAAAACCAAGAATCATTATATATTTTTTAAAGATTTTTAACTGAGTCAAGGGTCAGCCTCAATAAATTGAGAAGAGAGACTATTTTCACCATCAAATAATTCTAAAAGTGGATTGTGTTTTGGTGTTCACAGGTCTCTGAAATGTTACATAAAATTAGGCAAGCAAATTCCTTAAATACCAGAGTCCATTTCGGTGTGGCTTCCCGGTCTGCTCTCTTAATGAGTGTTTCAAATTTCCTATGTTGGGTTACAAATTTAATTAACATCATAATTTGGCAACCTACAGAAGCAAACTCCATGTTGGGTTTTGACAATCTTAGTTCAGTGGCCTAGATAACTATGTATTCAATCTATTCATTTAATTGTTCCATTGAAATATATAATCCTACCATATAGTTTCTTAAAAAGAAATGAACACTTTATTGAGATATGATTTACATATAACACCCCATGCCATCTTGAATTCTATTTCTCATGTCCATTACTTGTCTAAAGCTTTTCCTACAAAGGCACATTCTCCCAGATAACTAATTATAATAATATCATCTGTTTATCATTTGACTTGGCATGTCCTGTGATGGCCTTAACTCGCCAATCATCATAATTTAGGCAACCTTACAGAATGAAATGCCTAAACTCCAGAAGCAAACTCCATGTCTGGGTTTTGACAATCTTAGTTCAGTGGCCTAGATAACTATGTATTCAATCTTATTCATTTAATTGTTCCATTGAAATATATAATCCTACCATATAGTTTCTTAAAACTTTATTGAGATATGATTTACATATAACACCCTGCCATCTTGAATTCTATTTCTCATGTCCATTACTTGTCTAAAGCTTTCCTACAAAGGCACATTCTCCCAGATAACTAATTATAATAATAATCATCTGTTTATCATTTGACTTGGCATGTCCTGTGATGTCACACACTCACCCTTTAACTCTCATTATTTTTTAAAAATTGCCTTAAATTCCACCAGTTCCAAATAACAAATCCCAATTTTTTCTTATTTTTTGAATATTTTTGGCTTGCAGTGACAGAATGTGGCAATTTCTGTATTAGTATTCTTGAATATATGTATCACAAATGTATTTAATCAAAACAATATTGGTAATTCAAAGTATATCCAGGCAGTCTACAGAATCAGTCATGAGAAATGGGAAGAAGTGAAGAAATGTGGGTAGTAGCCAGGATCACAGCAGATCATGCCACAAACCAGTGTAAGTTATCCTGATGATAAACCATTACTGCTTATGCAACTTTTAATGACCCCCTGATCATTAGGCATTGCTATTGCAATTGTGATATGGCTGGTCCTAGAATTTCAATGTGACTGCTACTACTAGAATAGATGCCTCATATCTTCTCTTTAGCAAAAACCCCATCAGAAGTCTGTAGGGGAACATTAAAATTGGCAAGAGTGATTGGATAAGTTAGAATCTAGAGCTTGTCAGTGGTCTAGTAGTAAGTGGACTGTGCCTTCCCATCACGATCCACAAGTTTATGGGCACATTCAAATAGGTGAACTGAACATTCATTCCTGTCTCTTTTTTTTTTTTTTTTCTTAACCATCACCTCTAAATAATTTGATTGCCATTCTCATTTTGAGTTGCAGCTGCCATCTGAAATATTTGAGCCAAGGACACATGTTGAATTACATTGATGAATGTCTGGTACTGTTTTGCTTTTCCTGACACTTTCACCTGGTTTTATCTCTCTCTCTCTTTGCCCTGCTATGAACATGGGCATCAGATCTAGAGCTGTAGCAATCATCTTTTGACTGTGACAGGAACTGAAAAATTACAGAGATGTAAACTTTGATAAAATCGAGCCACTGAATGAATGCCAGCAAAAACAAGATCCAGACTTTTTTGTACTGTAGGAAAAATAAACCCTTGTTTGTTTAGGCCTTTGAACTCCTTTTCTATTACTTAAAGCTTAACACATTGTAACTAGTATAATAGAGAATTCTCCAGATCCCGAGCAGCCAAAAATAAAAACATAAAGTAAAATAAATAAAAGTCACCTCTATTTTAAACACTAAAAAGCACACAGACACTAATCTTACCACATTCACATCTGAAATAGTTATTAAATATATTCAGAAATTTGGCCACATGGTGTATGAGTTGATGACAACTTTTTCCACATACCCTTGAAAGTCTGACCCATAATATACATGTTCTTCCTATCAGACTCATGTAAGTAGTAACATATGGTTAACAGTTTATGTGTCTTAAATTTACTACCCATTTCAAGATGGCACACAACCACTGCTTCATGTTTTTCTTTAGAAAATAAGTAGATAAGATGGAATATAAAAGATATTTTCTTTTATTAATATGAATAAACAAAACAAGGTAAAATAAAAGCACCTTGCTGATAGTAAGCTGAGATAATCAAATATTCAAGGACTATAGGTAATATTAACAATTGTATAATTGTTACACAAATTAAAAATATTCAAGTGCCACAGAGCAAACAATATATTTCATGTGTGACTAAATGTTTCGGCTTTCTAGTGTCATTGAAACAATGGTTATAATGCAAGTTAGGACCAGACAGATAACCTAAGTGAAGCCCATAGAAAGGGGTACAAGACACTGAAACAGCTACTGTTCCCATAAGGAGCTGAAAACAGATGCCCATTGGAGTGGCGGCCAGTTGGCTCCTCCTGACTCTGGCCACGTGGGAGCAGCATATGTGTCAGATCTTCCCAATCAGTAAAACCCAACCATCCCAGATGTTAAAGATCTTCTAACTACTTCCAACTTTTTACTCAATTAAACAAAATTCAGAGTATTTGGATTTGGGCCAATAATTTGTGACTTTCCCCTCAAGGAAAGACTTGTATTTTCCTTGTTGTTTTAAGTTGTGAAAAACTATACTGTGAAAAACAACCACACACAAAGGAAAATAAAAAGGAATTAGCATATTAAATATTTTGATCAAAATGTTTTCTTTTCTAGGATTCCCAGTAAAAATATTAAAGAATGCAGATGGGCTTTATGAAGTGTACAAGGATTATGCTTTATACAAACATATAATATACTTTCCTATTAATAACATACTAGTGATGTTATATGTGCTTATATTTTTATTATTAGGGCAACCCTAGTAACAAATAAACCCTCAAGTCCTAATGTCAGGCAATAACAGCAGTTCATTTATTATTCCTAATGTGTCCGGTTGACTAAGGAGTAAAGGATGTGTGAACACCCCTCCTCAGTATTATCCAGGGACTAAGCCTAATGTGGGCTCCATGACTTTCCAGTCAAACCAAGGAATGGATGTTTTACTTGGGCCAAGACTGGTAGAGTCATATTTGCATTAACCCTACATTTCATCTTTTAGGACCAAGTCACAATGTCCTAACAAGGATGCAGGAGGGACACTGAAATGTGTTCAGTGGCTGGCTGGGCTGAAGCTTGCAAGCGACAGCTTTACCACAAGAAAGGAAATGTGAATGGTCAGTAAATATCTAGCCATCACTCCCACAAAATTCAGGATTTTTTTTTAAACTAAGTATCTTTATTTCTAGCATTTTCTTTCCCATATGTGTTGGCTGTATTAGCAGTCCATTTATATAGTTCAAGAAGAAGTCATTCTGTAGTGATTTTACTACATTAGATTTTTGGTTATATGGGTTACATATCCTTTTCCAACTATGTCAACGTTAATTTTATGTTTAATAGCATTCATTAATATTTTATTATTTACCTGTTATATACCAAGCATTGTAATGATTTCATGAGAAAAATAAGCATGTATATCTGGAACACCTGTAGTTCATCATGGTGGATGGGTTATAAAAAATAATCTCTAAGACCTCCCACAACACCTCTCCAATGAGAGTGAATAAGCATAAAATATAGGAACCCACTAGGATGTAACAAATGGAAGGGGGAAAACAGTGAATGAGGGATGTGAGATTGTTTTTGTAAAAATGAAAACACACAGAAGTACAGCAACTGACAGTACTCCCCCAAAATGACAGAACACATGACCCTGCTTAGACTACTTGTCAATACAATAAGAGAGCTTAGAATCAAAGGCCCTTTAGAAGGTGAGGGAGAAAAATTAGGTCATGGTGTAAAAGCTTCCACAAGGGACCCCTCACTTTGTCTCCCTTTCCTCCCAGTTAGCTAGCTACCCCCTTGAAAATACAGTTATCTGCTTAAAAAAAAAAAAAAAAAAAAAAAAAAAAAAGAATACCAGCACTTTCAAATTCAGAGATACAAAAACAGGTCTGGTGGTGGTGAGTTGCACACAGAAAACGGAGGTTTAATGAAAATCCTGAAACCACTAAAAAGAACAGCTTATAAGCCCTTGTCCTATTCTTTTCCACAATTTCTGCAGCAGGTTCACATATCTTCCAGTATATGTCTTGTGTCTAGGAAAGTGCACTTTCCCAGTAGAGATCAAGATGCCCCTAAAATGAAGCTAAAACAGAGATGGGCAAGGTGATGCACACCTGTAATCCCAGAGGCTTGGGAGGCTGAGGCAAGAGAATTGCAAGTTCAAAGCCAGCCCCAGTCAAAGCAACGCACTAAGCAACTCAGTGGGACCCTGTCTCTAAATAAAATAGAAAACAGGGCTGGGGAGGTGGCTTAGTGGTCAAGTTCCCCTGAGTCCAATCCCGGCCTCCCCCACAAAAAAATAATGAAACCGAAACATTAAGTCCTTTGCATGCACAAAGAATTCCAACCCACACCCAAGACTCATAAGATATGAGAGAAAACCTGCACAACTAACATGAGATCTCATAGAAAGAGGAACCAGGGAGCAAAACAACAAAAGTCATTGAAATCATAAGTGATACAAGAGATTTATCAGGAACTATGCTATTTGAGTTATTATTGTTTTTATAAGAAAGAATCAATTAACTTCCTTATATCCCATTTGTCAAATGGTACCTCATAGAGTAGTTATGAAGATCACGTGGACAAATGGATGTAGCATACTTAGAATAATATTGAGTACATAACAAATGTTAAGTTTATTAACTATTGCAATTAAATTAAGGAATAGTGTGAATTATATATTTGTAACTACCTCATAAAATTTCAAAATTGTGGATTACAATCAAATTAAATTAATCTTACACCATGAAAATGGAATTAATAAAAGAACAATGTTCTAATAGAATCAAAATATTAAAATACCTAGGAATAAATCTATGAAAAGAACTGCAGTGCAAGACTTGTATGTTGAAAACTATAAAAATTGGTTGAAAGAAATCAAAGAATTAAAGAAATAAATGGAAAAGCCACCTCACATTCATGGATTACAATATCACATGTTGTTAAAATTGCAAGTGTCCCCAAATTGATCAACAAATTCAATACCTCTGTCAAAATATCAGTTTCGTTTTTGCAGAAATTGACAAACTGACCTTGAAATTAAAACAAAATGAAAGGGGCTGGAATAGCCAAAATGTTGTTGAAAAAAAGGAACAAAGTTGGGGAATTCAAAATTCCTGATTTCAGAACTTAATACAAAGATACAGTAACCAAGACAGTATGATACCAATGTAAGGATAGGAAAAAACTTTGTGGACTACTATTGATGGTACTTTTTAAAAAGTCTCCATTTTAGATCAGTTGTTTTCTACAAGGGAACCAAGACAATTCATTGGGTGAAAAAATAGTCTCTTCATTAATTGGTGCCAGAATAAAAAATAAATAAATAAATAAAACAAAAATTAAATGGACTCTTACTTAAAACTATATGCTAGTACTAACTCAAGATGGACCATAGCCTAAACATGAGAGCTAAAACTATAAAACTCCTTAGAAAGAAGAACAGAACTCAGTCTTTGGTTTAAGCAACAATTCCCAAAGTAATAAAAGTGAAAAAAGAACACAAAAGACAAATTAGGTAAATTATATCTTTTTAAAAAAATTTTATGCTTCAAGAGTCACAATTAAAAGAATGAAGGGAAAGCCTACAGAATTGTAGACAATATTTGCAAATTATTTATCTTATAAGGAAAACATCTCAAGATAGGTAAAGAACCTGACTCACTAAAGAAAAAATAAAATACAAAAGAATTAAAACTTAGTCAAAGAATTTGAAGAGATATACCACCAAATAAGATATTCAAATGACCAATAGCACATGAAACAATGCTCAAGGGCATTAGTCTTAGAGGCATGCAAATTGAAACCTTTAGGACATATTTGTCACTCCCACAACTATAACTAGGCTATAATATGTAGTGTTGAGGATGGAAAGTAACTAGAATACTCATATATTGCTGCTGGTTGGATTATAAAATGTTGCAGTCACTATTGAGACTAGTTTGAGAGTTACTCACCTATTCAACATGGATTCATCATAGGTATAGAAATTATATTCCAAGGTGTAGACCTTAGAGGATGAAAACCTGTATTCAGTAGGAAAAAGTACAATAATGTTCATGGTAGTACTATTGTTAATAGACAAAAAGTGGAAATAGCACAAATATCTATGAATAGATTAGTCAAATATAATCTATCTATTCAATGGAATATTATTTGGGGAAAAAACAAAATGAATAGTACATGTTACCATACATTTGAACCTTGGAAACATTATGCTAAGGGAAATGGGAAAGAGTCATTCAGAAAAGGACACAATTGTAAGTTTCCATTCATCATAACAGGCAAATCTGTAGGAAGAGAAAACAGGATAGCATTTGCCAGGAACTGTAGGCAGTGGGTAATGGACAGTAATGGCTATTAAGTGCAGGATCTCATTGTGGGGTGATAAGATATTTTAAAACTAGATCATGTTGAGGGTCACACAGCTCTTTGACCACGAAACACAGTGAAGTAGGCTACTTTAAAGAGTGAATTGTATGGTACGTGAATCTTATTGCAATAAAGTTTTTATAAAATAGATTTGAAAGTTAAATTCATCTATTAAAATGAACAACAGTGGTGTCATAAGTTCTTGTTAAACGGAATAAAACATTTTGAGAGACAAGAATCAAGAGCACAACTAAGGAGTTGTGTGCTATTTGTGAGTTGAATTGAAAGTATCTTCAATGCTGTGTGTGGATTTGAACTTCACAGTGTGTAAGGTCAGTTATCTGATGTATGTTTGGCATGGTAGATATGAGATTGATGGAAGAGTGGGATCGGATGATAGAAATTAAAGAATGGATACAATCTTATAGACTAGCAGTCCAACAAATGCAGAAGGTTCTTTGATAACATTCCCATGTCTCATGAATGGTCAGAGGAACTGAAACAATTGATGTTCTGGTTCCATGGTGACATGTGAATGCACTGAAGTAAAGCTATTTTCACAAACATATTTTGTGTTTTTTTTTTTTTTTTTTTTTTGCATTCAACTTTTATGCATGTCACACAAACCAGCAACCAGATGCAAACTAATCATTTGCTCCAATAATATGATAAAATTAAAATATACTTGAGCAACCTCAAATGCCTTCCTAAATTGCAAAGAGTTTATGCAGTATTAATGGCATTATTTTTGTATTTATTATCTTGTTAATTTTATAGTATGATGAAGTTTGGTATAAATGTGATTTATTAGCTATAGTCTCATGATGCTTGTTTTCCATGATTTCATTATCTTTGTTCTGAATTATGACTTTATTCATTATATTTGTATCATTTCAATAAACAATTAGATTTACTTCAGTGAAAGTCTGCAGGGTCATTTATTCCAAGTGAGTTCTTCAAACAATTATATATAGATTCATTATTCTACAATTGTACCACAAACTTACTCTCTCCTACATAAACCATGATTTCATAAAAAATTCCTATGATGTCTATGATATCTGTTACTTATTACCTTCAAATTATTATCTTCAGCTATTACCTTCAGATTTTAAAAAAAGCATTTGTTTATTTGGCTATTTCTAAATTGAGTTTTTTTTAAATTATTTTTCTTTAAAATCTAGTAGGCTAACCTGAGGAAATAATGATTTCATGTAACTATCCAGGTAAATGAGGTCAAATATAGTTCAATAAAATATTGCTAATATTTTTATGGTCTTTTTTTCCTCCTCTTCTTCCTCTTCTTCCTCCTTTACCTCTTTCACTTTATCCTCTTCTTCCTCTTCTTACTCTCTTTTCCTATTGCTCTTCTTCAACTTTATCTTCAAACCACTTAATCTGGGGCTGGATTCCATGTGTCAAGTCACTTCCAAATGTTCTTATGACACACTTTGTATTTGTGGCCTAGAGTTTTCTGCAAGTAGTTCTGGATGCTTTCCACAAAACAGTCAGTCCTACTAGGATGCTGATACTATTGTGAGTTTTTCTGTATGGTGTGTTCTACTTTTCTGGAGGACATCCCAAATGTGATGTGCTTAAAAAGTCATCTGAGTATCTTTCTTCATGTGGTATATACTATTTAGCTTCAGTAATTTATCCCACCCTCAGTGAAAAAGTACAGTTCAATAGAGAAGAATAAAATGTTCTCAGAATATAGTGGGAAGATATTCTTTTACTCAGCGTACACAATTTAATACACATGTCATCTGCTAGCCACATGTCTAATGACTTTATAAGTAAATGCTTAAAGGGTCCTCAAAATAAACCTGTGAGGAGGTATTTTAATATTACCATAACAATTTGGTACATGAGGATGCTGAGGCCCAAAGCTGGTTAAGTGGCAGACCCATGATGACACATGGCTTTAGGTTGATACTCAAGAGCTTCTGCTGGAGGATCTTGGGGTTGTCCATCTAGAAGCGCTGTGCAGTTATGCAATCTGCCCAACTTGAATAGGAATTAATGTCCAGAAGAGATGAGCAAGGACTAAAGACATCATCATTTTACACTAGGCATCCAGGCATGTTCTAGTACTATCTGCAGACAAGCTCAGGGTAATCTAATTGAACTTTTACAGGCCCTTCACTGAACTCAATGGTGATTATATTAACAAATAGCAAAAGATATGACAGACTTTTCTCTTGAACACTTCAAACACAAGCCTAAGAATGCTAGAGAATAGAGAAATAGGCTATGATTTCATGATACCTAGCACAGAATTTAGTTTGCTTATTCTTTACTCACTGTGAGATATTCATTTGCGTTTGCAAAAGTGCCCCTTATAGACTCTGAGATCTTCAAGTGTAAAAATCACTAATCACCAATATGTGTGTCCAAAGGATATAACAAAGTGACTAACAGGTAATAGTACTAGATGTGTGTGTGCTTAATGATGCAATGCCCAATAGGAGGAAGGAAAGGAGGGAGGTCAGAGTTCCCAGCTGGAAAGGGAATTTTTCTTACCAAATTCTAAATTGAAAGTAGCAGTTATTTTCCCATTTCCTTTTAGATTTTTTACTTCCTTTTATACTATTAGGGCTTTCAAATACACAACTCACTATATAGGTATTAACACTCTCTTCTATTTAATCTCATATTCTTGTCTAGAGAATGCCAAAAGCATTTCAGCTCTACTTCATGCATTTTAGTTGCATAGAATTATCTGCTTTAATGTTTACTAAATTGGAATGTCTATTAGCTGTGATGGGAATTGTGTAATAGTAACAGAATGCCAGCTACCCCCACTGTTTCACTCTAGGGAGAAGAGAGATGAATTCTTGGAACTCTATTCCTTTTCCTCTCAGGAAAAAAATAAAAAGGATAAAAAATGGAAGAAAGCACTTTCAGACAAACAGCAAGCAGGTAAAGATTTTAATCCTTCACAGTTTCACAAATGTGTAAATGAGGTACTTAATTTGTGGTTTCAGTGTTTTGATCTGATTATTTCTTTATTTTCATCTCTGACAACCCAGGATGCCATTGCCCACTGGCTAACCTCAGCATAAGCACACTGCCATGGGCTTCCTGCAGGCTCAGCAGAATGCAAAATCCTTCCAATGGATTCTGTCTCCAAGGTTGGCAGCATATGCAGTTCTCTTAAGAAAACAATTATCCCTTCATTTAATGCATCATTTTTCTTACTATTAGATAATAGCTCTCAGACTAAAGAATATTAATTCACAACTCAGAGTAATTCTCTATAACTTGTGACTTCCCCATACCATAAACTAGAAATCATAAAGCCTGGCACTTGATGGTTTAGATTATAATACCACCTACACACACACACACACACACACACACACACACACACACACACAAACATGCTTATAATACTCATATCACATATTTATGCCACACCATCATTCATGTATGGCTGGAAGGATCATATTAATAACAAATATGAATGAATATTGGGTTTTTTATTTTTTCTAATAACAAAGATATTACCATTTTATTGAACATTATTGATAGTCTGTGAAGTTCTTGCAATTGTTTTGTTTTCTTTTTATTATTTCTTACCTTCCTTAGTATCTGATCTAGTTCTTTGTGATTCTCTCAGTTTAATCCATGCTTGATGACTACTGAATACCATTAACTTGAAGACAAAGAAAACAGAACAGAGCTATGACATTATACAGTTCATCTTCCATTATAAGTATTCTGCAGTAAACTCAAATTTCCTTGAAATCTTCAACTGTGATTTTTATATCAAACATGACATCCATACATCTTGACCTGAATTATGTACAAAATGATGAAGCTTATATAGTCTATAAAGGATATCTGAAGCTATGACTTTGTTATTTTTGTATGATTTTATAGACATCAAAGTATATTTATTACTAACAAGAAAATATTTAAAACTATCCTAAAGTTTAGATGAAGTTCAACTATTTTTTGTTCTTTTTTTAAATTTAATTTGTTATACACGCTTTTAGAGTGAGTGTAATTCCTTTCATATTACATATAAAGAGCACAGTTTTCCAAGTCATTGGTTTTACACAAAGTATTTTCATACCATTTGAGTTTTGATACATGCACTTAGTATATTGATGTCCAACTCCTTTTGCCATTGTTTCTATCCCCTTCCTCCTTCCCCCTCCCCTCCCCCTTTTTTTTGTTTAACATTCCTTCATTCCTCTCATCCCCCCTCCCTTGCCAGTATAATTCAGTATCATCATAGCAAAGGAATCAATCGACCTTTGGTTTTCTGGGATTGCCTTACTTCACTTGGCATCATTTTCTCCAACTCCATCCATTTACCTGCAAATGCCATGATTTTATTCTCTTTTAGTGCTGAGTAGTGTTCCATTGTGTATATATAACAAATTTTCCTTATCCTTTCATCTATTGATGGGCATCAGGGTTGTTTCCACAATCTAACTATTGTGAATTGTGCTGCTATGAACATTGATGTGGCTGTGTCCCTGTAGTATGCTATTTTTAAGTCCTTTGGGTATAGACTGAGGAGTGGGATAGCTGGGTCAAATGGTGGCTCCATTCCAAGTTTTCCTAGCAATCTCCATACTGCTTTCCAAATTGGTTGCACCAATTTGCAGCCCCATCAGCAATGTAAGAGTGTGCACTTTCCCCACAGCCTTGCCAGCATTTATTGTTGTTTGTGTTTTTGATAGCTGCCATTCTGACTGGTGTGAGGTGAAATCTTAGAGTAGTTTTGATTCACATTTCTCTAATTGCTCGAGATGTTGAACATTTTTTCATATATTTGTGATTGATTGTATATCTTCTTCTGAGAAGTGTTTGTTCAGTTCCTTAGCCCATTTATTGATTGGGTTGTTTGTTTTTTTGGTGTAATGGTTTTTGAGAGCTTTATATATCCTTGAAGTTAATGTTCTGTCTGATATGCATGTGGTAAAGATTTGCTCCCATTCTGTAGGTTCTCTGTTCACCTCACTGATTGTTTCTTTTGCTGAGAAGAAGCTTTTTAGTTTGAATCCATCCCATTTATTAATGTTTGGTTTTAGGTCTTGAGCTATAGGGGTCTTATTGAGGAAGTTGGGGCCTAATCCAACATGTTGGAGATTTGGGCCTACTTTTCCCTCTATTAGGTACAAGGTCTCTGGTTTAATTCCTAGGTCCTTGATCCACTTTGAGTTGAATTTTGTGCATGGAGAGAGATAGAGGTTTAATTTAATCTTCTAGATCTAATAAACGAATTCAGCAAAGTGGCTGGATATCAAATCAATACCCATAAATCCAAGGCATTTCTGTACATCAGCAACATATCCTCAGAAAGAGAAACTAGGAAATCCACCCCATTTACTGTAACGTCAAAAAAAAAAAAAAAAAAAAAACTTGGGAATCAACCTAACAAAAGAAGTGAAAGACCTGTACAATGAAAACTACAGCACACTGAAGAAAGAAATTAAAGAAGATCTTAGAAGATGGAAAGATTTACCTTGTTCATGGATAGGTAGAACTAATATTGTTAAAATGACTATTCTACCAAAGCACTATACAATTTCAATGCAATCCCAATGTCATTCCTCATAGAAATAGAAAAAGAAATCATGGGATTCATTTTGAAAAATAAGAGACCCAGAATAACCAAAGCAATTCTTAGTAAGAAGAGTGAAGCTGGTGGAATTACTATTTCAGAACTTAAATTGTATTACAAAGCAATAGTAACTATAACATCATGGTATTGGCACCAAAATAGACCAGTAGATCAATGGTACAGAATAGAAGACACAGAGACTAACCCACACATCTACAGTTATCTTATATTAGACAAAGGTGCCAAAAACATACATTGAAGAAAAAACAGCCTCTTCAACAAATGAACAAATGGTGTTGGGAAAACTGGAAATCCTTGTGTATTTTTTGTTCTTTGTATTTTTTATGGTACTAGGTATTAAACCCAGGGGTGCTCTACCACAGAGTAACACCTCCATTTTTATTTTGAGATAGGGTCTCACTAAGCTACTTAGGGCCTCTCTAAGTTGCTGAGGCTGGCCTTGAACTTACAATCTGCCTGCCTCAGACTCCCAAGCTGCTGTGATCACAGGTGTGCACCACCATGCCTTGCAGAAAGGCCAAGTGTTTCATACCAGTTACAAAGTTTCCTTAAAAGCAAGTGGAAATCTTTATAAAAAATTCTCATCCATTCCTCCCTTTCTCTTTCCATCTTTTCCTTCCTAGATGACCTGTTCCAGGGTCTGAATTGATGAACTATCTATGTGGTGTGCTATATAGATGGCAATTGACCTGCATGTAGCTTACTGTCTTATGAGATGGATTCACTGAGAAGTAGTTACTTAGCTGCACAGGAATGTACTATCAAAGTAATTATATTTTAAGTAAAACGAGATTATCAAGAACAGACATGATAAGGCAGAGGGAACGTTCTGCCTTTCTTCACATGATTCTGGAGGGATGAACACTTTAGCACCTCAACAATCTGAAAATAAAAATCACATGCGTCATTGACTGCAGAACTGAGAATCAGAATCCAGCTTCAGTATCTGGGAGCACAGTTCATGTTTCTGCTATCATGTATGTCCCTGTGGGTATAACAGTTTTATTAAGAGGTCAGCACGTGGTCAGAAATGAGAAGAAAATAAGTCAGAGAAGATGATCACTTATTGGCTTGGGTTTTCATTGACCTTCAGAATGCCAGAGTCATAGTGTTAGGGCTTAGATATGAGGTATCTCCCAAAAGCTTGTGTATAAGCAACAATGCAAGAAAGCTTACATGTGAAATGATTGGATTATTAGAGCCTTAATCTAGTCAGTACATTAATCCCCTGATAGGGATTATCTGGGTGGTAACTTGGATAGGTAGGGTGTGGCTGTATGAGGTGGGTCACTGGTGGTGTGCCTTTGGGGTATACGTTTTTTTCCTGGAGAGCTGAGCTGTCTTTCTTTCTCTTTTTGCTTCCTGGTGGTCAGGTTCTAAACTGCTTCCCTCTGCCGTCATGGTGTCCTGCCTCACTTTGGACCCAGATCCATGGAGCTGGCCATCCTTGGAATGACACCTCTGAATCTCTGGGCTCCAAGATAAACCTTTCCTCCTCTTATTGTTCTTGTTAGGTCTTTTGGTCACACAGTGAAAAGGCTGACTCAAATACCTGGGATAATGACTTTCTGTGGCCTGCAAGCAGGAGTTCTTGAGGAACCTGTGGTGAAGCAGCATGAGAAGGAAGGAAAGGTCAGATGAGTGATTATGCAAAGACAGCTGGCTCACCATTCAACACACCATTTTCAGACCTATCTGCAGAGCAAGTGTTAATCCTGTCCTCACATGTCTACCTGCCATTTGATGTGAACAAGACATTTGACAGCTTTGAACTTGATAATGAGCTGACCTGGAATGATTTTGAAGATAAAATAGTGAAATTAATGAAGAAGTCCTTTTTAATCATGCTCCACCCAAGACATTCACAGAGAAACAGTATCAAGGCAGATTATTCAAATAAAATACCTGAGACAATAATACAAATGTTCACGTTATTGGCTATTTCAAATAAAGCCAATTTCTACTACAATAGCCAACTTTTTGTAAGAGGATTGCCTATTATTTATTTGATAATATATTAAATACCTGATATGCATTATCATATTCAATCTCTAAACAGCTCTATACAAAAGGCATTTTATTCTTCTTTTAAAGTTATGGAAACTACAATCATTTTTTTTTTTTTTTTTTTTTTTTTTGGTACCACGGATTGATCTCAGGGGCACTTGACCACTGGGCCACATCCCCAGCGCTCTTTTCTGTGTTTTATTTAGAGACAGGGTCTCACTGAGTTGCTAAGTGCCTCGCCATTGCTGAGGATGGCTTTGAACTCATGATCCTCCTGCCTCAGCCTCCCAAGTTGCTGGGATTACAGGCGTACACCACCATGCCTAGCCAACGAATCTAGAATCTCAAAAGATTTTTGTCTTTAAATAATTCAGCTAACTGGTGGAAGACCAAGGATGTAAATTTGCATGGGTCAATTCCAGTGTCTTTTGCATTTTATTTTTTTTTAATGTTTCACAGAGTTGCCTCCCTAAAGAGATATTCAAGACATGGTTTTTCATCAAGGATGTAAAGATCTTGTTACAGACTAAGGATATAATTGGCTGTAAATGAGCATATATTTATAGACTATATCTGTTGACAAAATACTGTGAAGTGATGGGATAGTCCCTGTCCTGATGGAAAGTTTCTTAGAAATGATAAGGTATGAGACACCATCAAAACCCATCATTTTTTGGATGGGGATCCAATAATTAAATAGGAAGTAACTGACCCAAAGACATCTTGCTCCTTATGGCCAAGCCATGGTCCAAAGCCGACCTGGCAGTGGGGATAGAGGTGGTGGTGCCTGTTATCCTGCTAGTACGGCAATGATCAGTGTCCTTCCTCAGAAGGATCACACCCATGGGGTTTCATGTTCTGTAATTAAAGTCTTAAAGTCTTAACAATTTTGTCCTTGAGTCAGTACTTTCTAAGTAAAGTCCTGAGAGACATCAGAGGACACGCGGAGGGCTTAGAAACGCCAATCAAACTTGACTCTTTGTCTTGCTGAATTTTGCCTCCTGGTACATTGTCACTGCCAGCTGCCCTGCATGCGACCCTGGGAACCAGCCATTCCTTCTCCTTCCACTTGTGCTCAGCTCGTACTCCTCCCCTTTCACCCTGGAAGGGAGCTGGAGGTCATGTGGGAGGTCAAGGAATGGTGTGCACCATGTAGTGTTATGACCAAGACATGAGATTGCCTTCTCTGCTTCAGGTTGGTGGAGCCACAGTGCAGTTCATGGGTGATTCAGTAGAACAAGCCCCTCACTGACCCTCCTCTCCCATGCTTGTTGCAAGGTTGAATTGCAAACTCTTGAGGTTCATCCCGTGTCACGGATTGGGACAGTGATCCCTTGGGAAGAAAAAATGTGACTTCCTCACCTCTAGTTGGTATGTCAGCTGGGAGAAAAGAGAGGATGTCCTGGGATGGAGAAGTCATGCTTTTCTATTAAGTCACATGGCAGGGCCCCTGGCAGCTGTGACATTTTTCACTTGCCAGATGACTATTCCTGTGACTGACTAGCCAGATAAAAAACTAGTACAGCATGTCATCAGAGACACACCAGAATTAAACAAAACAAAATAAATTTTTTTATCTTACAAACTAACATCATTTTATCCTGCCTTCTGGATAGAGGAGATCCACATCATGTACTGGCCTGGTAATTCTGGAGGTGAGCTATTTCCTATGCATTGAATGCTTAGAATATACTAAGTACTAAGCCAAGTACTCTACCTGAATTATAGCACTTAACCATTATAACTACTCGCTGGAAGACTTAGACTTTGTTATTAACCAAATTCTATACATAAAGGGGCCAGGACTTAAAGGGATTAAGTAAACTTGCCTAAGGTACCACAGCTAGAGAACAATACTCCAGGTTTTGGTCTACGCATCCCATAGTCCACAATTTTAACATCTATGAATTATCCTGGCTGCCTTCTGGTGCCCACAGAACCACATGCTCCATCATGCCCAGCTCTTTCTTGATGCCTTGGACTGAGAACCAACCAGGTCCTGTGTTGACTGAACACATGGGCAGATAAAATTATCATGATGTCTACAGGGAAAAAAGGCAGGGCCTTATCCACAGGAGCCCCTAGAGGCAGACACCCTCTCCTTTTGCATACAAAATTCATCTTTTCTATGCAACAGTGGGTGTAGAAACCTTTTGTGGAATGACTCTTATTTTTTGCTTGTTTGTTTATTTTTGTTTTTTGTTTTCTTTTAGAATGCCACTGTGGGGTCAGTAAGCCCTGTAATGGAGCCTGAACTCCTGAGTGCATAAGACATAATTTTTGAATAGTGACATAAGGGACAATGCCATTAGTCCTGTCTTTACCATAAGTCCTCTAAACTAGAGATAATAAAAGCATAAGAATTCTTTGATTTAAAGTTGAAAGTGTTTTCCATATGACTGTCAAGAATAGGATAATCACATCTTCCTCACAGGTACATCTGCACATCGATTCTACCAAATGCAAAGATAAAGGAAGTGAGAGGCAGTTCTAGGAAATCACATGTATGTATGTATGTATGTATGTGTGTATGTATCTATATAGATACATACACACATATATATGTCAACATGTTCTTGTCACTACTTCTTTATCCAAGAGTAAATCACATCTGCCTCCAAGTAAACCTTTTCTGTTCACCACAGAGGACCAGAATGCTTTGCAAACATCTGCCTTCTCACCTTGGTTACCACCATCTCATTTGTTTGGAGGAAATGACTGGAACACACAAGCTTTCTCTTTCCACCACTTTCTCCCCCAAAATGCTCATTTATGAACGAACAGGTTTCAGTCTCTAAATGATTACTCTGTGCTTGGCAGGTGGAAATTGTAGCCCCAGTTACGTTAATGATTTCTGAGGTGATGCTGAGGCCTCAGAGGCTGCTTGGCAGAACAGCTAGCAGGAAACTAATGAGTATCCCAGCACGACCCAGGACCATTAAAAAGGGGGTGTTGTGGGGAGAAGGGAGAGAGGAATAAATTAGAGACCTTGGTCTCTAGTAAGAATATCAGTGAAGACACTTAGGCAGCATAGAAAAGAAAATTAATCACTTATAATGATTGAAGTGTGTGTAAATATTTGAGTTAATTTCATTTATATACTTTTTTTCATAAAGATGCATGGTATCCAAGAAGCACAATATGAACTTGATTTAATCATAGATGGGCACTGAGTGGTAAAAGTGACGATTATAGGAATTGTACCTAGGAAAACATGCTTTTTCTAATGTACTTGTACTCTTGGCAAAGTTCTTACGAAATTCTGCTGGAGGAATGTGTGTTGGAATTCATGATCTTAAGTACTAGAAAGAACCAATTAACCAACTGGCAAATTAAAAGATATTTACAAAAGCACTAACCTGATATTGCATTAGTAAGAGCAATTGAAACATAAGTTCATTGTCACGGGGCTTGGATATGTAATTCCTAATCATCCAAGTTAAATAATTTCAGAATAATAATTTAAATGTCGAATAATTAAACTGATGGAAAAAAACATGTTTTTATGAATAAATCAGGTTTTGCTTCTGAAATATTTAGCAGCGAGACTTACAAGAAAAGTTATTTATATAATGTATTGGTTGTATGAAGTCACTAGGCTGTAGCAGAAAACAAACAAAATAAAACATGGGACTGGTTATCAGAAGTTTTGAGATCAGGAATTCATTTTCTTAGTGAAATATCTTCCTAACTTTCTAAAAATCAGCTAATTTTTTTTCCTCAATAACCTCAAACTTCACCTGGTTTTCCTTTGCCCAATCCCTCAAATGATGCATTAATCAAGCTTGATGCTTAACAATCTACAAGTTTTAATTTATCATAGAGTAACAGATGGGAGATTATAGAGGGCAGTTACAGCAAAAATAACTCACCAGACAAGGCATGTAGTACCAATCCATTGTCTAGACCACCTAGGAAAAGAGCCAAAAGCTGTTTGGGAGAGGGATTAATGTTGACCCTGCACTCCACTGACCCTTCCTGAGCATGTGGTCTTGGAAAGCCACTTAACCATTTTGTGCTTTATTTTGGTTATCAGTTTGAAAAAAAAAACTGAATAAATTATTTTGGGATAAAATATTATAAAGAAAAGGAGATTTGGTAAGCTAAAAAGTATATCATGATGGGGTTCTTTTACAAGGAAAAGTTGCCAAAATGAGATGCTCAAAGTCAAATGACTAATGGATTAACAATAAAATAAAGAGCTAGTTAGAATTGGAACTTACCTCTTCACAGAAGAATATTCAAACACTCAGTCTCTAGAGGCATCTAAAAAGTCCAATGCCCATTCACCTTCCTGCACACATGAGGTATCTTGTACGTTGGCTGCTAAATGGTACCAGACTGCACCAGAGTGTGACATTGTTCCCACCCCAAATGCTACTTCAGAAGCAGGGAGGCAGAGGGATGATGCCAACCCTGGATTGGCTGCAAAAGTTGGTGAGCAGGAAGGGAACATGATCCATAGATACACACCCTCTAAACATGCTCAGTCACATCATCAGGCTCCCGATGGGATGAAAACCAAACTCCATCTCAGAAGTCAGAGCATAGCTGGCGCGGTGGCACATGCCTGTAATCCCAGAACTTGGGAGGCTGAGGCAGGAGGATTGCAAGTTCAAAGCCAGCCTCAGCAATGGCGAGGCACTTAGCAACTCAGTGAGACCCTGTCTCTAATAAAATACAAAAAGGGCTGGGGATGTGGCTCAGTGGTTGAATAACCCTGAGTTCAATCCCTGGTACCAAAAAAAAAAAAAAAAAAAAAAAAAAAAAGTCAGAGCAGTTCTCCACTAGAAGGACGTCCCCCAAAGGTAAGGGGGTACCTTGCAGTCCACTTTAAAAGCACTCCAGAGGATTTGTGTGACCAAACACACAGATTTGCTTTGGAGTGCTAGGTATAAGAAAACAGAAACAAATAAGATTTTATACATTCCTGGAAGTCCTTATTAAATTTGAAGATAAGGCTATATATATATATATGAGAGATACATATATACAGATATAAATATCTAGATATCTATACATATAAACACATATTTAATAAATATGTACTTAATAAACACATATTTGATAAATCTTGGAACTAGAATAAAATCTAGAGGTACACAATATTAAAGGAGTGCTAATCAATTTTATCAGATGGGGGTGCAGAAGATAGAACTTGCACAGGTCAAATGGTGGTCTTATTTCTGATAATAATTTTTAACTTTATCTTGGAATCTTTCTGATTTCTCGTTTAGATTCGTGTTTTGATTTGTTCTACTTCTGATCATTTCAAGACTACATTTGCTTCATTTTATGTTGTATTTGTTTAACTGTCTCTCAAGAAATCATCGGTTATCTTTTGTGTATACTTGCATTAATTGTGAACAATGGTTTTAGATTACATATGTCTGCAATTTTATAGATCTATTTAAGGGAATAAGCATCCATCTAAATCCATTGCTGTTGAGTGGGATGGATTTGAGAGTAATGGAGACGAGATGGGCTCATTTTGCTAAATCCCTTATGTTACATATTTTAATGCCTTGTTTTTTAACAAAACAATAAAAAAAACCTGGTATGTAAATTTTATCTTAATTTTAAGTCTTTAAGCACTAGCAGGAATACATGTTATGTGATTATTTGGGCATCTATATTCATTACTTTTTTTCTGGATTATTAAAATTTTAAATAGGGAAATGCTGGATTTTCTCATTGTATTTGAGGAACTTTGGAATTCTGGACAACTTAAACTAGGTAACATGATCTTTGCCCTCCCAATGCACTATATTTGTGTGTGTAGAAGCAGATATGACATTCCACTCATAGTTGAAGAAAATTTTTCAGGAGTTTTATAAAATGCAAACTGTCCTTTCCATTGTTCCTTTGGCACTTGTGTCCTTGTGCTGGAGGGCTGTGTGAAGTCCACAGTAATGCTGCAATTAGCCATACATCGGTCTGTGAACCCACGCTCTGATTTTTCAACCTGTCAGCTTATACTTTGACCGCTGATAACATGACCTTGCACTCCTCATACAGTCCTGTCACAGTTGAATGCAGACATCTGTAAGATTAGGTTCAGGAAATGGAGTCTTAGATGATGAGTAAGAGAGAGGAAGGGCTTAAAAGTGTGAGAGGAGATGAAAAAGCAGAAGCTGTTAATGTTTGGAATGCAAAAAGAAGAAAACAAAGGGGGGAGCTTGACTCCCATTCCCATGACTCTGAGACTTCCTTTACAGTAATGCATTATGTACCAGATCAACTGCAATAGTTGTGGCACATCTAAAACAAGAGAAGCATTCATCTCTTTAACCAGAATAGTTTTGTGACTAAATTGTCTGTGGTTTCTAACAGACAGAGTGCATATGAAGAATGCTAAAATAACGGACAGATTATAAAGCAATGCTGCTTGGTATTTATAATCACCTTTCAGTCTTTAAAAGCACTGTTGACACATAGAAATTTTATTCTAAAAAAAGGTGCAATTGGATGAAACATAAAAAAAATGTCATAAAATTCTTGAGAGAGAAGGAATTTGATAGTATATCCTGTTTAGCCTTCTCATTTCAAAATTGGAGATAAATATGATTCTGGAAGATGCAATAATTTGCCCAGCATGGCACAGAAAGGTTGATACAAACCCCATGTTGGCACAATATCATGCTGTGTGTTCTTGTACTCAAGACTGTGTAATTTCTACCCTCATCATGTTTGTGTTGTTTCTGACTGACATGTAGATACGAAAATGTCACGTGTTACCTAGCAACTATTGGGGTAAAAATTAAGTGATACCATACCATTTTACATGTTTGGACTTTTCCAAAGTATGAACTTTTTACAATCAAATATTGTTAGAAAATGGAGGAGACCACTCTTTTCAGATATCCAGTTTGGTCCCTAAATTATTATGGAGTGGAACAAGTTGCAGTTTTTACTGCAGTACTGTGGTGGTCCATAATGCATGTCCAAGCAAATTTCTGTGGATTGCTTTTGCACAAAATGATAATGTAAATATATGTGGATGTCGGTGTCAAAAGTTTCAATGCATTCCCCCTGTCAGAACTTTAAGCCTTCATCCATAAACCAGACACTCCATAAGTAAGTATTTGATTTTCCTAATGGGGATTTACTCACCTTTCTGTTTTTGTCATCTGGCTGGAACACCAGTTCCTAGTGCCTAACCTAACCATTTGTGCCTGTTTCCAGGTCTACATGTGGAAGGACCATTACTTATTTTCCTTTAGAGAAAGTGACCAAACTGAACACAGAGTACTTCCCCAAGCTGTAGGAGACTTTCCAGAATAGAAACTCTTAACTTGGGATGGTTTAGAAAACTGACCTCACTTTCCATCACCTCAAACTTACAGTCATCTATGCAATGAAGTGTGACAACAGTTTTAATAGCATGTGAAAACATATTTCATTATGGGGCCATTAATTTGTCCTGCTGGCTAGGTGATGTTCTCCATATGCTCCCCAGGATAGTGTCCTTCGGCCTTGAGGTCTTTCCTGATGAGCACTCTGCTCTTACAGTGTGGAGCTCTAATGGGTATCTTTTTCTCTGCTTTGCCCTTGGCAGGGAGTAGTCTCATTCCATCACTTTGTGTGTGCATGGAAGAGTGGAATGTCATGGAATTCCATTCCAAAGTAGTGCACTGCATTTTCTTTTACTACCCAGATATATCTGCCAGGCTTTGGCTTTTGAAGTCCTATTCAATGAATTTAAGAGCATTATTATTAAGGAAATCATTTTTAGCATATAAGATAAAAATAGAGAAAACTCTAATAATTTCGCAAAGATGTCTGTGCAGAGATGCATAGGGTAAAAAGTCATATGGTTATAAAATTTATATTTATTACTTAAATCAAACAAAATGTGCACACCAATGTAGTAACCTGAAAGTAAAAGCATAAATAAATCACCATCAAACACACACACACACACACACACACACACACACACACTCACACACACACACAAGCACATGTATCTATATAAATGTTTATATATTAAATTAAGGAGTTATTATGTGAAAAATTTCAAGGTTATAGGCTCCTGGAGGGGCTCCTTTGTTGGTACCCATTCACATTTCTAAGGTGCCAATTTCTTCATTGAGAAGTGTTGGAATTATACAGGTAGAAGGAAACTCGCTATCATGTCCTTCATTGGATTCTGAGGCCCCTTGCTGGTCCGACTTCCTCTCTGTATATTTCAGTGTTTTCTTGTTTTTATTCCTTTTTTATAAGTGTGTTAGTAACATTTTCATCACTGTAATAAAGCACCTATGATGTTTAACTTATAAAGAGAAAAAGGTTATTTTGTTTCACAGATTTAGAGGTTTGTTATGTTTTAGTATGAGGTGCCCTTCCCCCACCCCCCAAAAAAATACCCTATTAGCACTGGAATATTCAGAGGTAACATGATGAAATTATGAGGGCTAGAATCTAATCAACTCATCCTACTTTGAATGGAAGGACTGGGTGGTAACTGTAGGTAAGTGGGGTGTGGCTGGTTGGGGTGGGCCATTGAGAATGTTCTTGGAAGAGTGCACCTTCCCTGAGGCCTCTTCTTTGTCTCTATTTCCTGCCCCTGCTGTGAGCTGACCAGCTCTTCTCAGCTGAGCTCTTCCTCATGATTTGCTGCCTCACTTTGAGAGGAGAACAATGGAGTCAGCCACCTGTGCACAGAGACCTATGAAACCATGAACCTCAAATAAACTTTTCCTCCTCTTAAGTTGTTCTAGTCAAGTGATTTTGTCGTAGTGATGGCACAAAAAGCTGACTAATATAAGGTTCAGGTCCAAGATCAGCAGGGGATATTAGCTTTGGGTTTCTGATATGGGTGGCAGATGATAATGGCTGGGAGCATGAGGCAGAGCAAAATCTATTCTCATTATGAGTCAGGGAGCAAAAAAGAAAGAAGATCCATAATTCACTTCAAAGGCATATCCCCAGCTGGGCGCGGTGGCGCACGCCTGTAATCCCAGCACTTCCGGAGGCTGAGGCAGGAGGATCGCAAGTTCAAAGCCAGCCTCAGCAATGGTGGGGCACTTAGGAACTCAGTGAGACCCTGTCTCTAATAAAATACAAAAAAGGGCTGGGGATGTGGCCCAGTGGTTGAGTGCCCCTGAGTTCAAAGGCATGTCCCCAGTGATCCAAGGGTGTCCCATTTATCCCACCTCCTGAAGCTTCCCCTCTGTTCCAATAGGATGGCCCCATGGGCCAAGTCTTTAAATCCTGGCTTTGGGGGACATTAAGATCCAAACTATATATTTCTAGAGTTTTTATTCATGGCAGGCTTTGTAGAGAAATCATGGAATAGCATGTGTACTTCATCTTTTTCACACAGGAGTCTATTAAATCATACAAACAGCTCATATCAATCTCAGCAAAATATCTTTTCTAGCATCCTCATTTTCAACTCCATTATGGGATAATTAGTTGTGGCTGCCTGATCTTCCACTTTACAATTTAGGTAAGTTCAATTGCTATCTGAAAGGGACCTGTATCCTCTCCCCCAGGTCTGTGTTCTAAATGAACTTAAAAAACGTTTGCCAGCATACCCATCAAACTTTTAACCAGGACATCTCCACTTCACTCTGTGGTTTTCCACTTGCCTGCTGCTTTTCTGAGGCACCTTCTCTTCCATTCCTACTGGCATAATGTATCTCGTGAAACCAAGTCTTGCTTGGTAGAACCAACTCCATTGGTGTGCATGACAGGACCTCCAGTCTTAGCTTCTGTTCACCGCACATAACATAACATAATCAACTGCTGCTGAATATAAGAACGCACAGTCACAAACCATCTTGAAGGACAGAAAATAAATCAGTTGTACATTGGGATCTAATGCTGAACAAGACTTCTGGAACTCAATGAATTCTTGTACCTCCTGACCTAGGAGACTTAGCTCTTTCTTCTTAAATTCTGGGCCTTTGAATTTTGACATATTGTTGACCAAATTGGGTCATCCATTGATTTAATTCAGCTTTTAGTGCACGCTGACATCTGCCCCACTCGATTCTTGTTGTGTTCTTTCCAAAGCACGTCCTCTCCCCACTTATCCGCCCTCAGCCAAGAATTGCGATGATTCTGTTTTGATGATTAAATTACAGTCTGGAAACCTTAGAGTCTGCTAATCCCTCTTTAAACTAGTTGTTTTACGAGATATATGTCCATGTACTTAGAAAATTTTAAAACATTGTTATTGAAATGCAGGGAATTACTATCATTAAGGGTTTATTTTACTGCAATTCAGGACCTGAATGTGTTTATTGCTTCATAACTAAAAAAAAAAAAAAAAAAAAAAAAAAAAAAAAAAAAAAAAAAAAATGTCCAATACTTCTTGTTGAAGATGGTGTCTATTCAGTTCCTTTAGGATAGAGCATATGTCCCTCCAGTGGTCCCTTTATTAGCATGGTTTTCATTTATTACATATATATACACACACATACACAAACATATACACACATTTATTTGCTACACACATATATACATACATTTATTGTACACACATATACACATGCATTTATTATCTGTATATATATATATACATGAATGTGCATTTTCTCTGAAGCAATTTTATATCATCAATTATTATTTTACAGTTGGTGAATTTGTATTAGGCAAATCTGTATTTCCTAGTTGTTTGAAATATCCTAAAAGTCAGCCAAAGAAAGCAGGGGTAGAGTGAAGTATGTTGTGTATTGCCTAGATTATATAAGCAATTGTATGTAAAGTGCTATTCTGTTCCAAATATAATCTGTAAATTGATCAGGTTTGATGAGAGTGCTCTTTTTACACTAGAGCTAAAAGGATGCCTCATAAGCCAAAAATAATTCAAATGACTTTCCTCTTTATTCTTCATTACATCTCCCTGCTTCAGGGATGGAAGCAAAGAAGAATTAAAGGTACAATAGACATTCATTGTGTTTTCTCCTCCAACATTCATTCTTTAAAGAATAAGATCCTGTTTTTCTTTGGGAAGTTCCCTATTTGGTACCAGTATTTGTGGTGAGACCTCCTTCTTCCATGTCCCCTCTACTTGAAGTTGGTCATTCAGCAAATTGCTCTTGTTGCCATTTAATCTAACTACAGTGACTGACTCAGGAAGGGACATTTGCCCACATCAGGGAAATAAGGATCTTTTTTTTTTTTTTTTTTTTTTAACTCAAACTAACGTGGAAGTGATAGATACAAAAGTGAGAAAGATAAAGCCTAGGCTAGTTGTTCTGAGCACAGCTTCTGCATCCAGCCTTTCTACTTTTAAATCTTTTGTCACCATGGACAAGTTTCTGTATTTTCTCAGCCTCAGTTTTCTAATCTAACAAATGTGAATGATTATAGTGGCTCCTTTGTAGATATTCACAGGATTAAATGAGTTCCTGATCCAAAGTGGTTGTTCTGTCATAATTGAAATAAGTGTCTGTAGTGTTATTTTTGCACAGATGTTTTGCTACACTGGAAGAACATAGAACAAATCTAACAAAAATGAAGAATATCGCTAAGTTTTAAGGACAGGCACAGTCAACATCATTTGATCATCTGGACGTAACTGACTTGAAAGGCTTACAGCTTATTTCTTAACTTAGCAATGTGCAGTAGATGTGCACATTGAGCAAAGGAGCCGCATAAGTGAAGGAGACAGCAAAACAAAGGACAAGAAGAGAGGCTGTTTCTGGAGCAATCAGCCCATAATCAGCAAGATAAAATTGTCTAAGAAGGAGCTGTTTGCCATATTTAGTCAATACCTTCAAAAAGCATTTACTGAGTGCCTACTATGAATCATATATAAAACAAAGAAAAAGGGTGTCCTCAACCTAGAGGAGGTTACTATATAATGGGGAGGTAAGTATGAGTCAGCTCAGCCTACTGTAACAGCATACCACACACGTTATGGTGATGACTTAAACAACAAAAAATTACCTTGCACAGTTCTGGAAGCTAGAAGTTCATATCAAGGTGCAAACAAATTCATTTTCTGAGGAGGGCTTTCTTCCAACCTTTCAGGCAAACCCACTGTTACTTTGTCTCTGAAGCCTCATGTGGCCACTTCTCTGTACACCCACAAAGACAGAGATCTCTGGTGTCTTTTCCTCTTCTTGTAAAGACTTCACTTCAGTCCCATGGGATTATAGATTATGGACTCACCTTTATGAACCTAATCTTAATTATCTCCCTAAAGGCCTTATTTTTAAATCTAGTCACTTTGGGTGTTAGGTCTTCAACATACAAATTTTGGGACATGCAATTCAGTCCGTAACAGTAAGTAACAAAGCCATTGGAGTTCAAGGGATTACATGGTGTCCGTGGTGAAATAATGAATCCTCACCATTTTCTAAAAAGAGCTGTTCATTCAAAGAAATGTAATTCTTGAAGACAAATATGCTCAAAGGCAACTCTCACAAGTAAATGCCGAATGTAAAAACATGAATTGCCAGGATAATTCTTAAAGAAATAATTCTGCTGTCCTAAAAGACAATTTATAGGAAAAATGTTTATTTTGCAAGATAAATTGGAAGGCATGTTTATAGTAAGCTTTATGGAGTTAAGTTTATGGAGTCAGCTATGGATACTGAGACAAAATGACTGTGCAATAATCTATGGCAGCATGGCTGAGCCTAGACTGTATATGTTCTATTTATCAGGCAATTCTGCTGAGCTTATAAATGAATGCAATTTAAAACAAAAACTATTTTTTAAAATTAAATAAGTAAAAACCTATTCATCGATCTGACAGCAGATTGAGTTGACAGGTGATTGCATAAATTAATTGATTTAAGCCTTTGCAACTCCCAGCACTAAAAATATAAAGCTTCCTGGCAGGTTCGTGACAGAAAAGTCAAAGGTTATAGCTGAAAGGTGCTACTTGGTGAGTTGCATATGATAGCAGAATGCTGACGAAGAACAAGCCACTTGAGACACGTTACATGTCCAATTGCTTTGGATTTTCACTATGACTCTAATAAGAAGTCTGCATTATTGTCTCTACTTTCTAGAGCAAGAAATTGAGCAAAGGCTTTTGCTTTCCAAGTTCAAAGACAAGTCACATTGTAGCTACTATATGTGCTGCTGGATCCAAGGACTTTTTACTTTCATTTGCATGGTGCCAGCAAGATGCAAGCATTAGAGACAAATGTGTCTGGTATCCTCTATGACCTATGGAGAGGGAGGAGAACCTTGATACTCAGACATAAAAGAGCCCCTGGAATAGACCATCAAAGGACCCACGATCCTATGTCCAGAAGCCGTGGTTCTACATTTCTTTTTATAATACACATTGATGTACCTGGTTTTGGATTTAATTGCTTATGTTAATTACCTTTAAAATTTTGTCATGGATTTCATTTTAAAAAGCAGAATAGACCTAAAATCATCACTGTACACAAACATAACCATATCAATAGTCTGCTTTGCTTTTTGCCAGTCCTGTCCCACTCCCCAGGGGTATGATCCTCCTTACTTTTAGCTTTTCTTCTGGTATTTAACAAATTTCTAAATAATCTAAATACTTCTATTTTTGATTTAATTATTTAGACATTATCTGTCAACTCCTACGATAGTGCATAAGGATTTTAGCTCTCTTTCAACGTTTCTCCACTCCCACTTCCTCTACATATAATTAATCCATCCTACAGGATGACTGCAAATGGTTTTTCACTCTTGAACCAGACATTGGACAGTTATTATATTTGCTTCTTCCTGCAGTTCTTGTTTCTTGTAACCTTTTTCATTTTAACTGTTGAATTTTTTTTTCTTTAAAAGAAAAAAATAATGGTGAAATAATGAATCCTCAACCGTTTTCTAAAAAGAGCTGTTCATTCAACAAAATGTAATTCTTGAAGACAAATATGCTCAAAGGCAACTCTCACAAGTAACACTTTAGCTCTGTGAAAGCTGGTCAGAGCCTGACTTTCCACCATAGAGAACATCCTGCCAGGGTCTTCCACATTTCTTCAGCCTAGGACAGTTACTCAGCAGGGTATCATCCTGTCCTGGAATTGCACTGCCTTCTCTGGGTATGATGCAGCCTTAGTGCATACAGGATGCTGTAGCAAACTACCATCACCTGGAGGCTTATGACATTTTCATAAATGCTTAATAAGAAGCATTTATTTCTCACATTCTGGAGCTGGAAGTCTGAGATCAGGGTGTCTTTGTGGTCAGATCCTGGGAAGGGCTCATTTCCTGGTTCACGGAGTATTGTCTTCTCATTTTGTCCTCCTGTGGTGGAAAAGATGTAGCTTTGTGAGGTCTCTTTTATAAGGGCCCCTGATCTCATTCATTAAGGCTCCATCTTCATGACCTAGTCACTTTCTGAAAGCATCACTTCTAAATAGCATCACAGGGGTCTTAGAATTCCAACATATGCATTTGTGGAGGGGGACAGGAAACTTCTGCACTTAGTAGATTTCATCTTTCCTAGATGCCAGGAGTTCTTTATTTTGTTAGAAGATCCCTACCAGTAGCTTCTTGGAGAAGTAGGAAGACAGGAATAAAAGAACTACAGTATTTGATACCTTACACGTCTAGAGAACCTTACCATTATGCCCTAGTGCTTATTGGTCATTTTTCTGAGTATAGATTTCTAGGTATAGCATTTCCTCACAGAATTTTGAAAGCAATATACCTCTGTGTTCTCTTGGCTAACGTCTTGTTTGAGGAGTTTGTTGCCATTTTGCTTCAAAACCCTCATTTTTTATTTCTCCTCATCTCCAGAATAATGTGAATTTCTGTTCCTGGTGTTTTAAGGTTATATGATTGTCTTTGGAACTAATTTTTAGGCAGGTATTTGACAAACAATTTTCATCTTTTGGGGAAGTTTCTGTTTTTGTAATACTATAACAATTTTCCTTGTTTCTATTGTCATTCTTCTCTATTGGTGGAATTCCTATTGTGGGGATGATATATATTTTGGATTAACTCTCTAAATGTTTTATCTTTTCCACTTATATAATCCAACTATTTATCTTTTGATCTAATGAATGCCTATCTTCCAAATTGTTTTAAAAGAGAATACTACTATAACTTCACCAAAACTATTTCTTGTTTTCTGATTTAAAACGTGTTCTATTAATGTATTTTGAATGAAAAATATTTTCTTATCTTTGATGAGAGTATAAATATTATTGAATTTCTCTCTGTTTTATACTTGACTCTGAGATGCTGTCCTCTGTTCCTCTGCATTGTTTTCTGATTTCTCAACTTTTTCTTTTCTTTTTTCTTTTCTTTCTTTTTTCGGTCAGGTACTGGGGATTGATTGAACTCAGAGGCTCTTAACCATTGAGTCACCTTCCCATTCCCATTTTAATTTTTTTTTCATTTTAAAACAGAGTCTCATTAAGTTGCTTAGGCACTTGCTAAGTAGCTGAAGCTGGTCTCTATCTTGCAATCCTTCTGCCTCAGCCTTCCAATTTGTTGGGATTACAGGCATGTGTTACCACACCCAGCTGGTCTCTGAAGTCTTGATGGAGTATTTCTTAGAAACCTTGGTAGCTTTATTATCCATTCATTATTATGACAATGAAACGGAAAATACTTATTGGACAGAGGCTTTTAACTGGTAGGAGGGTCAACTGGATTTTTGTTAGGAAATGCAGAATATTAAATTGTTACTACATCTAAACTGTTTAGTTTTTCAGAAAAGAATCTTCCAATTTCTTGCCTAGCAGTTATAACCCTCTATTCCAGTCACGGCACACAATTTTTTTCATTCCTGATTGTCCAGAGTTCAAAACATCCATATTCATTTCTCCAGTGGATACATCTAGGGTAGGAAGATTAATTGTCTAACTCCAGTGGGTGAAGGTAGGAACAAAAATCTAAGTTTCTTATTCAAGAAGATAAGTGAAGAATCCTAAACAGAATTAGCTCAAATAAATCTCCACTTAGATACATATTACTCAAGCTACTGAAAACTGAATTTAAAAAATCCTGGAAGCAATGAGAAAGAAATAAAACATTATGTACAGTGGAAACAATGAAAATGATAGCCGATTTCTCATTAGATGTTGTGGAGATCAGAAAGAAGTGATGTAACATTAGTTAAGTGCTAAAGAAACAGAATTGCCAAAGTATGCTCAGGGGAGAATTTTAGGAAGAATAAAAAGGACAGAGTAAACAACATGTGGATGAATACAATAGTTTGTTATTTTGCTGAGTTATCTAAAGTAGTTATAATATGTAGATCAACTCTTAAGATTGTATTATAAATGGGGAAGGGTAAAGAAATATAAATGGATGGAAGTTTTCTATACCACACTCCAAGTAATGAACGGATAAAATAGACTATTATTAAGTTATATGATTTTGAAATACTTAGAGTAAACCACTAAAAAGGATATATAAAAATGGTCAAGTACACTATAGAAAAATCAAACTTGATCCTAAAAATGCATACAAAATTCAGAAGTCCAAACGGAAAAGCAAAAAGGGAATGGAAAACAGAGGAAATAAACAGAAAACAAAACATAAAACACAGACTTAAGTCTAAACATTAATAATTGTATTAAATGTAAATGATATAAAAACACATCAACTAAAAGACAGATATTAGCAAAGTGGATTTAAAAGCATGACCAAATTATATCCTGGATAGAGGAAACTCACTTGAAATATGAGTATAGGTAGGTTGGACATAAAATGATTAGAGCTAAGGTTATAGCCAATGATAGAAAGCTTGCCTAGCAGATATGAAGCCCTGGATTTGGTTCCCAGCACTGTAAAAAAGAATAAATATACAAAAAACCATAAATATATAGTATATGAAATATGCTATAATATATTGCATATATTAAAAGAAAGCTTTATATTTATATAAATAAATATATTTATATCTACATAAATATCAGGTATAGTACACTTTAGAGAAAATAAAATCATAAGAGGCATAGAGGGACATTTTATAATGAGAAAAATGTCAATCCACTAAGAAGCTGTGAAAGTCCTAAATGTCTCCACACCAAACAACAGAGCTGCAAATTATGTGAAGAAAAACTCATAAGACTGAAAAGAGAAATAGAATGACCCTTAAATATATCTGGATTCCTCAAACTTCCTTTGGACAACTGATAAAACAATTGGAGGAAAAAATCAGTGAGGATATAGAAGAATTCGACAGCACCTTTAAATAAGAGGGTCTAAACAAAGAACACTCCACCCAAAGCAGCAAAATGATTTACAAGTTGACAAGAAACATACAAAGATACAACATATTCTGAGCTATGAAAAAAACCTCAACAAATTTAGAATAATTTTAAATACATAGGCTGTGTTCTTCAACCATAATGGAACTAAAACTATGAATCAATACCAGAAATATAAGAAGAAGACACCCAAACACTTGAAGTACACTTCTGCTAAGAGCAAGAGTAAAGGGACATGAGAAATATATCTAACTTAAAAAAAAATAAATATTGATGTAGCAAAATGTGTGATTCGCAACTAAAGGAGTGCTGAGATGCAAATTTATACAATGAAATGTACATATTAGAAAGAGGAGCAAGTCTCAAATCAGTAATCTTAGTTCCTACATAAAAAACTAGAAAAATAAAACGAAGCAAGTAGAAAGAGGGAAATAATACAAAATATGGAAAAATTATAATTGAAAACTGAAAAATTACAGAATAGTCAGAGTTAGTTCTCTGAAAGGACAATAAAAATGGCAAAGATCATCAAAGAAAGACATGAGAAAAATTACAAATCAATCATATCAGAAAGAAATCAGAAATATTTGTAAAGACCTGCAAATAGCCAAAGGAAAATAAGGGAACACTACAACTTTAATATATAATTTTGGTAAATTACATGAAATGGACCAATTTTATGAAATATGTATGTATGCACACACATAATCTCACACAAAGGGAGATTATAGAAAGGTAAAGGAGAATAGTTAAAATATTTTAAGTAATGAAAATGTAAAGAGATTGACATACTCTGTTTCAAAGCTTAGTATGTGGTGACAGTAATAAAGACTATTATATTGGTGGAGCAACAGACACTTCTAAGGAATAGAATTCAGCACCCAGAAATAGACACATGCAAATATATCCAGCTGATCTTTGACAAAGTTCAATTCAATGGAGTAAAGACAACTTTTTAACAAATGATAATGGAGAAATTGGATAATTGGATAATTAATGTTGTCCCAAGTCTCATTTCTTGTACAAAAATTGACTCAAAATAGATTACAGATTTAAAAGTACAGGAGAAAACTTTAAAACTTTTAGTAAAAGAACATTGGAGAAAGTCTTTGGGATTTCAGGCTAGACACAGAGTTCTTAAGCTTGACATAAAAAATATATTTCATATAAGAAAAATGATAAACTTATCTTAACAAAATTAAAAACTTTTGTTCTTCAAAACCTGTTAAAAATATAACAATCCATTGGGAGGCTGAGGCAGGAGGATTGCGAGTTCAAAGCCAGCCTCAGCAATGGCGAGGCACTTAGCAACTCAGTGAGACCCTGTCTCTAAATAAAATACAAAAAAGGGCTGGGGATGTGGCCCAGTGGTCGAGTGCCCCTGAGTTCAATCCCCAGTACCACAAAAAAAAAAAAAAAAAAAAAAAATATATATATATGACAATCCAAATTGGATAGTGGCAGGAATATATTTGAAAATCAAAAATCTAACACATTTCTTGTATGTAGAATATATAAAGAACTTTGAACAGTCAGTAGTAAGAAAAAAATTAGAAAGTAGAAAAATAATGTATTTCATTCAAGAGAATATGCAACTAGTAAATACATGCATCAAATTGTTCTAATTTATTAGACATTAATGAGATGCAAATTAAAGTCAAGATGAATTAAAACTAAAATGCAGTTATCAAACTGGTCAATTTAAAATAAGACAACAATGGCACCGCATGATAATAAATGTTCAGAGAAACTGATCATTCATGTATTGCTGATGGGAATATAAATGGGATCAATACTTCAGAAAATAGTTTAGCAGTTTTGTTTTGTTGAAACGCTAAATATGGTGCTGTCATACAACACAGCAATATGCTACCATGACTTGTGCACTGGATCTCTATGTATTAGTACTATTATCTCAAAATAAGAAAATTAAATTCAAATAAAGAAGAGAAAAAGGGGGAAAGTAAGAATACACCTTTGTACTTGCTGCTGTACTTGGTTTTCTGAGTGTGGATGATACACAAAAATATCTTGACTTCTATTTCAGTTTTATTGTATTTCTTGAGAATTCGTGACATTCATTTGCCTTCCCTTTTTACTTATCTTAGTTTTATTATAATGTTAGTTAAATTGGTATGAACATAAACAAAGTTTCTAAACTCATTTACTTATAGCTTATGCAAAGCTATAAAGCCAAAAGAATTTATAAATTAAATGCTAACAAAACTAAACAATAAAATCCAAACTAACAGCGTAAGTTTACTGTGACAAATGATGTTTCCTTGTTGACACTAAATTAGCAGTTACAATGTGAATATAGCTCCAACTGCTAAAAGGCCATTTATTTTACTTTATTTCAGCACCCTCCTTCTATGTACCTAGTGGCAATTCAGGTTTTCTACCATTTTTTTCATTTTGAAATGGCATGTGCCTTGCTCATATTTTGAGACTCAATCTTGCTTGATCTCATTTCTGTTTGAGTTCATCATGTATGCATTATGCTTGCCTGTTTTTTTTTTCCTTAAGTCAGCATGAATATCTGGGTAAGTCATTATTTTGTGCCAACAGCACCATAATTACATGAAGTCTCTAAAATTATTTAGAGGCTATGAAACATCCCAAAAGTCCTGTTTGACACTGAGATTTTTGACCCCCTACTCAAGAAAACATTGTGCATCAGTGACCCCAAAAGAACCTCACCAAATGCTTGCAACTTTTAATTAGCTTCATATTTCTCTTCATCTAATCAGAAGATGATAAAATTTTACTGCTAACGAAAAAATATCAAGAGAAAAAAAAGACATAAAATTTGAGTCAGTACAAACTCACCAAATGACAACTATTCTCTGTCAAAGTGTGCAATGAATAAAAATCTATAAAAATCCAAGAGATAAAATGGAGTGTCATTTACTTTGTCTTAAATGGTAGATTTTCTTCCAGTATTTATCTGTTTATAACACTGCAGTCTACAAACTATTGAGAGAAAAATATATTTCACAGCTGAGATAAATATCACTCTATATAATTAAAAATATTTATCCTGAACTTCTTATGTTTTGCTGTGTAGGATTCAATGATGCAGTTTGTCATTTTTTTACGTATAAAAAGTTTTGATCTGTTTTTTTCCCCCCCCTCTGGACTAAAATGTTTTATTTAATGGAGGTGACGCTACCATAGGTTGAGTTAATGGCAATTTTATTTTTCTAGTATTTGACAGGAAACTTCAGTAAATGTGTATAAGTTAATCTTGTTCAAACAATGAAAGTCACTGCTTTAATCAAATCATGGTAGTAGCTGCCTCTGAGTTTTGTTATTTAGTGATCTTTTTCTTCCTTTATTTTTATTTCTATACAGTTTTCTTTTATTAAAAGATACAAATAATACTTCACATTAAAAAGTAAAATACCTTTGCATGAAAAATATTCTTTGTAGCTTATTCTTTGCTGTTGAGATTGAGGCTTCTTGAGTATATCCCTATAACTAAATTTATTTGCTGTTCATTAACCCTGAGGCCATGTAATATTGTCTTGAACAGGTATGTGCTTTATCCTTTTTTTCTCTATTTTTCATTTTATTTCTTCTCTTTCATCTACATTTTATCATCTTCTCTGGAAGTCAGGCAAATTTTACCTTTTCCTTGTTTTATGGTTTGAATATGAAGTGTCTCCCAAAAGCTCACATGTGAGACACTTTGAGAGGGTTCAGAGGGGAAATTATTGGGTTATGAAAGCCTTAACCCAATTAGTGAATTAATCCCCTGATGGGATTCACTGAGTGGTAACTAGAGAATGTGGGCACTGTTAGCTTGGCTTTGGGGTATATATTTGTATCTGGCAAGTGGAGTCTCTCTCTGCTTCCTGATAATCATATGGAGTCTGCTGTCTATGGACTGAGATCTCTGAAACTACAAGTCCCCAGGTAAACTTTTTCTCCTCTAAAATTGTTCTGGTCAGATTCATTAGTCAGAGCAGTGAAAAGGCTGTGTAAAATACCTTGGGTGATTCTGAAAACTTATGTAACTTGTATCAGTAAACTAATTAGTTTTGTGGAAAGTAATAATCAATGTTGAACACTATAACAGCAATATGGATAATTTTCACTTCTAAATTATTGTGTACATACATTTTCATTCTTATTATTGAGAATATTATTTAATATCAAGAGGCAAGTATATTATAATAAACAGAGGATGGAGAGAAAAAAATATGAAAATCCTTTGCTGCAAAGAAGCTAAGCACACTTAAACCAAAAATAAACACAAACAAACAGAAACTTCATTACTCTGTTGATCAACAAAATAGAAAGTGGAATAATATGCAGTTATAAAATTGGTATATGGCCATAGCTTTTTAAGAGATGGTAAGGAGTTTAAATGCTCTTCTAAATTACAATGTTAAGCTACTGAAAGACAAATCAGTGGTATGATGGAAATTCATTTTTTATTTTCTACAGGGAAAACTAGAAAGCAGTATGAAAAGAGCTAATAAGACCAAATAGGCAACAATTGCAGTAATCCAAATAAGAAGTGCTGTTTTTTTTTTTTTTTTTTTTTTTTAACATAGAGTGGCAGAGAAGGAGAGAAATGAGTGCATTTCAGATATTTTACTATGTATTTGGAGATCTACATGAGATTTCACCCATTCAATGTGAAAGACAAATTCCAGAATGGATGATGATGATGATGATGATGATGATTATGATAGGTAGCTTTTATTGCATATTTTATCAAAGTAAAGCACTATGCAGAACACTTTTAATAAAGTCATTAATTTAGTCCTTGCAAGAAGCCCAACATACAGTATTACTACTTAAAAGTTGCTATGGACTAAATGGTTTTTGTCCCTCTAAAATTCTAAATTTTATCCTCTAAGCCTATAAATTTAGAGTTGAAGCCCTCACCCTCAGACTAAAGTGTTAGGAAGTGGGTTATTAGGGCAGTAGTTAGGTCAGAATGACAGAATGAAATTAGTACCCTTATAAGAAGAAATGCAAAAAACATGATATCTATCCTATGAGAGGACACCACAAGAAGACATCCATCAACAAACTAGAAAGAACTTGATCATGCCACAATCCTAATTCAGACATGTCAGTCTCCAGAACTGAGGAATACATGTCTGTTTTTTGTTTGTTTGTTTGTTTTGTTTTTGTTTTTTAATTCAGCCAGTCTATGGTACTTAGTTAAGGCAGCTAACTAAGACACAAATGATGAAAGGTGACACAGAGGAACAGAAAACAGCACAGGGATCACCTAGTATTTTGACAAGGCCAGAACTTGAATCATACAGGCAATATTCCTCTCCATAGTATCTTACTGATATCCAGGGTTTCTATCTTGAGCAACTAAGTGGAGGGTAAAGTCAATTGTAACGATGGGGGAAGGAAGAATTTGGAGTGAAGATGAAGCATAGAATCAAGATCATAATTTTGGACGTGATGAGTCTGATTGCTTGACAGACAAAGAAGAGTTCTTGCAGGAGCCCTGATTGGGGAGATGGCTGAGATTGCAGTTGGCTGTGGGCCATAGAGATATTTGGACATTGCCGCCTTCCATGGTCTCACGGGACTTGGCCCGGGATCTCGCGAGACTTGAGCCGAGATCGGATCGGGTCAGAGCCATTTTGTTTTGTGGGTTTTTTGGTGGTGCATGTTAGAGTCATTGTTAGAGCCGGAGAGAGAAGTTATCAAAATAAAAAGCCTGTTGGTTTCCAGTTTGCCTCTGAACTTCTTTCCGTGGCTTCCTTGCTCCAAGCGACAATCGCTTCAGGCGGCGACAAGTTCTGATCTCCAGACAAACACACGGTTCTAACATTTATTTCTCAATGAATAAATGGTATTTTCCACTCTAGGAACATGCAGTACCACAGGGCAGGCATATAAAACAGAGATGAGAAAATAGCCAGGACCAAACTTGAGAAGCATGCTTAGAGATAAAGTGCAGGGAAAGAACCTTGTAAACAGGTTGAGATATAAATACCAGCAGGATAGGTAGAAAACTGAGAAACAGGTGAGTCAGAAGGCCAAGGAAAGCCTAAGAAATAGAGATTGAATGATTACTTTGAATTGGTCAACATGAGAGATGAATGGAGGCAACATCGACTGAAGAAGACTTGGACTGATTGATTAGAAGCTGAGCCTGGGAAGAGCACACTTTCTTCAAGTTCCGCTCTCCTAGAGCAGCTGAACAACTCTCTTGTGCATTGCCTGGAGGAGACATACAAGTAGAAGATGGTTTTCTAGTTTTTATATGTAAGACATTAGTACATGTTAGTATATCCACATGATAAAGAGGGAAACAGGAAGTGCCAATTATTCCAGTTATTCTTTATTCAGACTATGCTTTGTGTCTTGCACTGAGATGAGCAACTCCAAAGCATTGCAGCTCCGGGTCTAACATCAATGTTAGGAAGCAGATGTACCATTATTTTTTAATAATCTAATTATTATTGTGGAAATGCTTTAAAATTTTTTGGGGGGTTTAGGGTGAGAGTGTGCAGAGAGGTACCTCAGTGGTACCATAGTGGTATCTCTCTGAGGAATGGATGCGTTATGATGATGTAAATGAGCTCAGGGCCAGTGTGGAACAATGGCAGACTTCTCGTTTCTCCTTTAGCTTTGTATACTCTAACTGATTTGTAGAGGTTTCATAGAACTCCATGTATTTGCTAGCCACAGCCCTCTGCGAAGTCAAAATTCCATTTGCTGCCACCAACGAAAAAAATCTGGCCCAAGGACAGTAAAAATGAAGATATAGCCGGGTGCAGTGGCAAACACCTGTAATCCCAGCACTTTGGGAGGCTGAGGCAGGAGGATCGCTAGTTCAAAGCCAGCCTCAGCAATGGAGAGGCACTTAGCAACTCAGTGAGACCCTGTCTCTAAATAAAATACAAAAAAAAAAAAAAAATAGGGCTGGGGATGTGGCTCAGTGGTCGAGTGCCTCTGAGTTCAATCACTGGTACCAAAAAAAAAAAAAAAAAAAAAAAAATAAGAAGATATATGATTGACTACAGAGTTTCAGTGACTTCTTTATAAATGTACTATATTTGTATGCCTGTGCCTCAACTTTCCAGATGTAGCCTCTGTTGGCATGAAAAGTTTTTTAGGTCCAGTCTACTTTTGTCTGTTTTGATTGAATTCTCCTTCCCATTCTTGACTGCTACATACAGCACACCACTATTTTAAAAGGTTATTTCATAGAGCTTGCAAAGAATGAGGGTACAAAAACGTGTCATTGTTTTTTTTTTCACAGAAAAGAAAGCTTTCAAGGAATTTCCATTTTACTGGCTTTCAAAATTAAGAGGTTATCTTTCTCACAATCTTATAACTAGGCTTTTTCAAATGCATCACTCCATATGACAAGAGAATTATATTTCTATTATTTTAAAATATAGTAGGATTCCTCTAGTTCTGGTTGCTTTTTATAGGTTAGCTTTGCTTTGTGCAGAACAGACTTTATGAGGTCCTATAAATAACTGAGAAGGAAGGAGGCAAAAGATTCTTCTCAGTTCCTCTATTACAGGAATCAACAGAAAGAAGAGTTGTCTTCCAATAGGAAGGGCGTCAGTAGACTGCACGTATACAGTTCTGCTTTTGTAGGCAGGTTTTGTGAGGTTCCAGTTGAAGGAGTAAGAAATCCAGCAACAAAGGCAAACTTTGGACCATGCTGCTTTGATGGAAAGTCAAAAGCACCGTCTATTTCAGAAAAAAAAATAATAATAAAATAAAATAAAATAAAATGAAGTAAAATTCTCATGGCTGTGATGTCAGAAGAGCTTCTAATGCCCTTAGCGTGGTTGTGTCAGCCATTGTAAAACTTCAGAAAGTGCACTGACTGTTGACCCCACCTCTCCTCTTAGAAGCACGGGGTTCTCCTTTCAAATTAGAATCCCAAGTGAGCTCACATTTCCCCCTGGAGCCTATAGGGAAGTGAGCATTGTCACATTCTTGTAAGGTTGAGGTCTCACATATACCTTGACTTTGGAAATTTATTTTTATTTTCAGGTAGAGCTTGAACCCATCAGACTCTCAGGCTGGGGTTAGTGTATTAACCCAGGGGTGTCCCCCAAGTCTGCCACTGGACTTCATCCTTCTTAGCTCATTCACATTTATGTTCCACCCAACCCCAAAGTGAAGTGGTTCTTTCTTCCACAGCCAAGCTGAAATAATAGGACCCAGAAGCAGCTGATTTCATTCATTATATATCTATATTTGACTATAAATTATGTGAAAAGAAAAATTCATTCTATAATATATTCATGCAAACCTTTCTAGTATAATTGAGATTTGTGGAAGAATAGCTCAAATAAATTTACTTCTACAAATATTACTTCTTTGAATATGAATCTAGGAGATTATTTTTGTATATATTTAACACTTTGCATACAATGAGTATTTCTTGTACATATTTACTTTTATTTTCCATAAAAAGGTGGGACATTTTGCAAGTTTATTCTGAGAATATGGATACACCTGCTGCTAATTAACTCGTTTCTTTACCTCCTCCCTCTAAAATAATCAGTTATAGAAATACTTTTTAAAAAGGCATAGCAAAATTTTGTTGCCAGTGAATATTCAGTGCTATAATTCATTTAATTCATTAGCTCACATTTTAATGGAATCTGTAATGATTTGTTGGGCAGACAATTGGTGGATTTGGCTTGGAAAAAGCAATGATTCTCATTCCTCACCTTGTCTTATATCTGTTCATGCAAGTTTTATGACAAATTGGAAGCCTGGTACATTTAATGTGTTCGCAAGGACATATTCTTTGTCTTTTTTTTTAGTCTTTTTCAAGATTTAATATTCCCTTTGTGTAGAAATTAAAGCTGGTTCAGTTGAAGTCGAAACAGAGCTATATCTCCAGAATTTTATATCCTACATAGAGTTCTGGAGGTGCATTTAACAGCTCCCCTAGTTCAAACCATACCAGTCTTTCAGCTCGCAGATGCAGTCCCACTGACTGCTGGGAGAGCAATGAGGGCTGGGTTGGTTAGCTCTCCTCCCATTTGCATTCTTTCTAAGTATGCAAAACACCTGAGGACCAACAGTGCCTCAGACACTTAAAAGTGCCTGATCATGACATAGAAAGTGATGAAACAGAGAACATCACTCTATTTCTTGGAAAAGTAAATGATTCAGTGCTAACACAGTTAGAAATGGCACATAACTTATTACAGATGTTTAAAAGGAACACCTCAAATAAATGAAAACACTACCATAACTTATTAGAAAAAATGGCCTTTGTACTGTTTGATTTCTGATAACGGACACCTACTTCTCATTCTAATTATAAAATAAAATGAAATAAAATATCATTTTGAGAAACACACTCACGAGCACACGCGAGCGTGCGTACACACACACACACACACACACACACACACACACAGTGAAGTCCCTAATTTTATGTGATAGACATCAGTTGAAATGAAAATTTTTAAATAAAGCTGATTTGCTTCAAACCCACTGTAGAGAACGTTGCTAAGGACAACGGTTCTGTCGGGTATATAATGCACACTTTGGTTTTGAGATGGATTAGCACATTCACACCACAAGTAACCTTTGGGTAAACTCATCCTTTCAGGCAATAGACTTTGCTTCAACGTGAGGTTTCAAGAGGAATATGTAGACCGGAACCATCAGTAACTCCACGCCAATATTTACATCAATAATAAAATATTTTTTGACAAATCTTTGCAAGATAACTTACATGCATCTCAGAAATGATTTCCCAATGATGTTGGGATACCAATATTTATGTTGCTTTCTGAGGAAATTTCTGACTCAGTTCGTTTTGCAAAGCATGACCATCAATACTGCTATTCTCTTTCTCAGACATCATGCTGCTCTTCAGTGGGCAGTTAACCTTGTAGATCCAACGGTAGGTCTGAAATAAACATGCACATAAAAGTGACAGACTGCAATCTGCATCCTTTATAAGAATCTAGTATGTTAACAAGGCGAGCCCGTGGCCTCTGGTGCTCAACTTCATCATTCCTATTTACTCCAGCAAGCTTTGAATGTCCCTGCACAGCAATGGATTTGTGGGTCTGCCATTGGGAGACAGAGCAGGTGCTGATTTGTTACACTTTCATTGGGCTAGATGACAGCTATCAATGTCTTGGTTTGAATTTTAGTGGCTAAATCTTGTTTTGTAGATATTCTTACAAGTAACTCATAAAAGCCCTGCTGCCACAGCTGAGGCACTTTTCAAGAAGGCAGGTGTTAAATAGACCTTTGTTTATTTGCGCTCCAGAGCCTCTGTGCACACAGCTTCCTTTCTGTGGACAATGACTCCTGCCACTTCCTCCACCTGTTAAACTCCTCATCGAATTTCAAAATCCAGTGAAAAAAGTCACTTCTGAGAGCCTTCCCTAACTTTCCCAGGCAGAACCAATTGCTCAGAACCTTCCATGATTTCTCTTCATTGCATACCCTTATATTTTAGCACTAATTTGATTTTTGTAAGATACAGGAGCAAGAATTAATAAATGTTTTGGAGTCAAAGAGTTAATATGAAAAATGTGAATTTCAGATCACCCATCTTCTAGTCCACTGCCTGCTTTGCAGAAAAAGAATTTTTTTTTTTACTTCTCAAATTCAGTTTCCCAATTTCTTCATTATTTGGTATTACCTTGGTATTGACAAGATTTTTTGCTTTAAAATTATTATTTGTGTTCAACACATAGGAAGCCCTCGGTGAATGTTCACTAAAAGAGTGGATGCATTATCTGCCCATCTCTTTCCCTATTGCTGCATGACAGGTTTCATTCTAGTTGCCAGAGCTCTTAATCTCTTATGCTTTCATTCTTGTGAGAAACATTAAAAAATAATTGCCAGGCAAATAAATAAACACCATAGGTGAAGGTGATTACGGTGTTGAAGAAAATGATGTTAGCCAATATGAGGGAGAGAACTTTTGGTTGTGGATTTGGAGAAAAAAGGAATTGTAGGTGCTTAAGCTGGCTGATATCTACATTTGAGACACAAAGAACTACAAGGTTTTCAGTAAAACATGAAAAAATAAGCTTTTAGGAGAAGGAAAGAGGAGGGGCAAAGCCACAGAGTGGCGAGGTTGGTTTGGAGAAGGGTGGGGCTTTGGGGGGTAATGCCAGTGGATTGGAGTCCAGTGAACGCATTGAAGGGTGTTTGAAACTGACATATTCAAAGGAAGAGGCAGGGGCAGGTGTTGCGGGCATTGCTCGGTGCAGAAGTCTCTAAGATGCTGAGCCCAGAATGGAATCCCTCGTAAACACCAGAGGTCATTCTGTTAACTTGTGAAATGTTCCATATTATCAGGAATTGGTTTGTGAACTGAACAATTTCCCTTGTAATTGTAGAAATTATCTTCTGTGTTCTTGAAGGGAGAAAGGAAAGAAGAAACCTCACAGATCACCTGTGCTGTGACTTCTTTCTCACAGCTCAGCCCTTCAGGGAGGCCAGGGCGAGGGTGAGATTCACATCTCTGCTGAGCCACTTGCTCACTGAGGGCCTTTGGACAAATAACTGGACCTCCTTACACCTCAGCTGCTTCATCAGTAAAGTAATAGTAACACCTGTCTCATGTGGGATCTAGGAGTGTTAGGGGACATGTGCTAATATGACACGTGGCTGCTCCTTGCTAGCCACCTCATCTAGCTCTGCTATGATGCTTATTATAGCCAGTAAGCTTGCTGGAAAGAGAAGGTTTTCTGTTTCCTGTCTAAAAAGGATATTTCCTGCTACTATTCTTCACTTCAGGATCACATATGATTCCAAAAACCTCCTTGATGATTCTGTAATGTTCCAGACTTCACATACCTTAGTGCCTAGTATGGTAACACTACTTCCCCATGTATGTTTGTTTCCTGGTCACTGCTCAGCAAGGTTCTTAACTGCATGTGATTAAGAAGCCACTTTTATTCATTATTTTATTTCCCATATGAAAAATAAAGCCTGGTTTGTAGCAGACATATAATCGTTATTTGTTAATTGTTTCCTGAATGTATAAAAAATGTGGATTATGCTTCCTTATTAAACACAAAACACAGTAAAGGTAGAGGTTGGAGGAAGTCAAATTTGGGATTAATGTAAAGAAATGCATTGTCACCATCAAAGGTTTTTTGAGGGTGCAATCAGAAGCTTTCTTGGCGACTGAGTGCTTAGATTTGCATCAGGTGACCACTTAGCAGTGATGTTCAATGATGTTGAGCATAACATAGAATGCTTTACTTTGTTATAGGTCAACTGCAACCTTGGGATGTTTTTATCCAAGGGCTTTCATGGAAGTATGTGCTCATTAAAAAAATAAAGAAAAGGAAAGAGAGAAGAAGAAAAAAGTAGGTTTAGAAGATGGGAATGGCAGGACCTCTGGAAATAGCTAATTAGTGCCATATTTCATGATTCCGAAACCAAAATTACGCTCTGTCATTTCTTACAATCTCTTTGAGAACTGTTATGAACAGCATTGGGAGCCTTCTCTTGACTCTTTATGATGGTACTGTGCATATAGTCAGAACTTAGCAGAACGTGCTTCATAAATGCTATCTTTCAATTCATCTGGTAATAAATGAGTCAAAGAAGAGTATGGATAACTGCATTTCCATTGACCACCTCAGAAACAGAAAGCAGCGAATGCCTATCGACTGACAGAGAATTATAGAACAAGTCAATGACAAAATGACTGAAACATCTGCCATTATCTCCCCAGCTTCTTGCCTCATCAAATAAATGAAACTACTTTATTGATGCCATGTTTATATTTGAGGAAGCATGCACACCAGCATTGCCTGATGTTGGTTTCTACAAATATTATTAGAAAATATCCAGCTGTGTTTGGACCCATTGTAGCTGTTTATTATTTTAAATACTTGGCAGGAAGGAGAGATGCCTCCCTGTTTTGTCTGTGGGGTTCGACCTCACTAAAACATATGATGTGTGTATATCAAGACTCAGTATGGGAGGAAAATTCTTTCCACTTCAAATGTCGATGAGCCCTTTTGCTTATTTCTAGTAGTATTCCATTCAGTTAACACAGTCTAAATCAGTTCTCAAACATTACTTCTGCAGAGTTTGTTAATGCATTCTTTTATGTCTGACCACCTTTAAAAATCTCAGTTTATACTTAATTTCCCCTGGTTAACTTCATCTGGCACATAGGAAAACTTTGTCTTCAGGAGTAGTAAAATGAACCTCACTGTTTCAGCAATTAGCTGATAGACACAGTATATTTATATAAGGCCAAGTTTAGGACACTCTAAGATATTACAGAAATAATTTTCTTATATTTAAAATGTCTTTCCTTAGCTTACCGGTTAGCTCTGCATATTAAAACTCATTTACACAAAGAAGCCCAATTCATTTTCTGCTCATTCTGTTGCTCTTGCCTTACAAAGGGTCCAGCAGCCCTTGTTCTTAACTTTTTCTTATCACTTACCTTGTTATATTGGAGAGTCAGTTCATAAATGTGGAATACACAGTTAAGGTCTCCAATGGTATTTCAAGCCATGTCTAAACACACTCTTACGTATTAAAATTATTTTGCTGCAAATGTTCATTTTAATTAGGCATTGTGTTGTTAGGTTTTCATTGCTGTGACCAAAATACATGACAAGAACAACTTCAAAGAGGAAATGCTCATTTGGCTTATGGTTTCAGAGGTTCAGTCCATGTTGGGCTGAGTCCTTTGCTCTTATCTTGAGGTGAGATAGAACATCAAGGGAGAAGGGTGGAGCAGAGGAGTGCTGCTCCATTCATGGGAACCAGGAAAAGAAAGAGAGAGAGAAGGGACAGCAAGGAAGATGTACCTTTCCCTGGATGCAGGCTCCTAGTGACCCAGATCCTCCAGCCACCCCCACGCCCCCAACGTCTACAGTTACCACTGGTTTAGTCCATTCAAAGTAGGATGGACTAAGTAACAGCTCTCATAATCTAATAATTTCACCTCCCATATTAACACAGGAGCTTTAGTGGGACACCTCATATGGAAACCATAACAGGAATTTAATAGAATATTTTAGTAAAACCTAGACACACAGACTGTAATGAAAATTTGAATAAGAAATGGTGGAATTTAATCTTTTTTTCTGCACTTATTTGCATTAGGTAATAATGTTATTTCATTTAATCATCAAAATGCTTCTAGGAAGAGGATAGCGTACACAATTCAACAATTATGAAGATGATTTAAAAAGTGAAATATGTTGAGCAATTTCATATTTCTAGTAAGTATCAGAGGTTTTAGTTTAGTTGGATCTACCTTAAAGTCTGTATTTTTTATGTTACTTTATATTGCCCTTATGCTACAGGAATTTTGGCTTAACCTATTTCTCACTGATGTGGTCTCAGTTAAATCCAGCCTAGGGAAATTGCATCCATAATCAAATGCATAGCAAGAAAGAATGCTATTTAGAAAAATCTCTATGGAAAAAATAAGAAGCAAAGCGCTACCTCTGAAAGAGGGCTTAGAAATCAATTAAAATTAAAATTAATTCAATTAATTTCCTTTGGGGATGAAAAGTCAATTCTAATGTTTGAGACAAAGGAGCTGGGTTAATAATGGAAAGCAGTTATTGATTCCAATTATTATCTATGTTAATTGTTGGGATAAAGGCAGGTATATTATTGATCATATGATTATCATGATAAAAACTGAAATTTGAGCACACCACAAAGGTTTATATCTCTCAATTTAAAAGATCGTTTAATATCTCACTTTTTGGATTATCAACCAATTAATCTTGAATATTTTTATTTACTTATTCATATAATTATTTATAAGTTATAGTATATACACATAGGTATTTATATTTCTAGAATATTAAAAAGTTGATAGAAACCAAGGCATTTAATTGGGGCATTATTCAGAAAGATGATATTGAGTTCCTAACTCTTCCATGTGCACAGGTAGATTACAGAGACTGAGTTAAATATCTGGATATGGCAGAGCATATTACCATTATGACTAAACTGAAATAGAATCTTTAGGTGATATAAATATCAAACAATGCCCACTTTGTATAATCAAGGGAAGATCATTTTCCAAAAGCTCCTTCCCCCAAAACCACACTCTGTTCCAAACCTAAAATACCTTTACCGCTACAGCATGCCTTTATGTTCAGTATCACCTTCTTCCTTAGAGTCTGTTTTTATTTTATTTTTAAAAAAATATTTCTTTTTAGTTGTAGGTGGACACAATACCCTTATTTTATTTATGTGGTGCTGAGGATTGAACCCAGGGCCTTATACATGCGAGAGGAGTGCTCTATCACTGAGCTACAGCCCCAGCCCCTAGAGTCTGTTTTTAAATGTTAATATTCCAACTATGGAGACTACTTATTAGATGAGCCCCTGTTACGGTATGGATATGAGGTGTTCTCTAAAAGCTCATATGTGAGACAATGCAGGGATGTTCAGAGGTAAAATGATCAGATTATGAAACCTCATTAGTGGATTAACACATTTGATGGATTAATAATTTGAATGGGTTGATGGATGGTAACTGTACTCTGATAGGGCACAGTGATGGCTGGAGGAAGTAGGTCACTAAGGGCATGGTCTTCAAGGCCATGTTATCCTCTGCTCCTTGCACTCAAGTTCTTTGTCTGCTTCCTGGCTGTCATGAACTGAGTTGCTTTCCTCTGCCATGCCCTTCCGCCATGATGTTCTGCCTCATCTTGGACCCAGAGCAATAGAGTCAGCCTACCATGGACGGATCCTCTGAAGTGGTGGGCAAAATAAACTTTTCCAAGTTGTTCTTGACAGGTCTTTTGGTCACAGCGACAAAAACACTGACTACACACCTCCCTTATTGACAATATATTCATGACCATGGGAAGAAAAATATTTTGCTATGAGAGATGGAAGAGACGAATGGGACACTTTATCTAAGTCACCTATGTCTTGACCCAGCATCAAACTTAGCAGCATCCCATGCATGGGTTTAACATTATGAAGTATTCAACATTTTGAAATATAAATGTACAGGGAAAGACTTATCATGAGTACACCAGGAATTCCTAATTCAAAGTGGAATTTCAAAATTTTAATTCTTGTCAGTAGACACTACATATCTTATAGGTTTTCCCTTACTGGCATCCTCTCTCAGTGGATGCTACCTTCATTTTATCTTTTGCCATCCACATCCCTCTATTCTTGTTTCCTTTCAGAAAACTTCCACTGATCATTTACGTCACATTAGACTATCTCCAGATCCTGGGATTATGTTTGTTACTGTTGCCTAGAAGAACATCAGACTTCTCAGATGAGGGCAAACAGGGGACACAGGATTAATTTGACCTCCAAAATTCCCACACCTTTAGAGTGAGATGCATTGAAAACAATTTTTTTTTCATTTTAGAAGTTATAGAACTTCTATATGTGTGTGTGCCAAACTAAACTTTTTCTAACTACATAAGCACAAAATATTGTTTTGAAAACTCTTTTAACATAGTTCCTTCTCCATAGGAGTGAATTACAGTAAGACAAGCAAGGGGCACATTTGTTCTGGCAAAATCACCACTCTTGTCCTGGAAGACCCAAGTCATCTTTTACCTAGAGGGGAATATCTGTGTGATATGTTCAACTGGTTGTCTCTTCCAGAAAAAAAAAAAATAATAATAAGAGTATTTTTATGCATTTTTGCAAAGAAAGCAGTACTTCTTTGGTTTGCTTAAGAACAACTTATTTATTTTGGAAATTTTGGATATTGCCTGTAGAGTGTTATGTAGCCATCTTTGAGTAGTTTAAGGAAGTTGAGCTGGAAGGATCTTAGGAAGGCCATGTGAAACATCTCCTGAAGAGTCTGTGGGAAAAGAGTGGATGGGCCTTGAGACTGCAGTGTTGTGACAGGTCATAGGGCACGGTCCCAACACCACCAGAGGAAGCTGAGTTTCTCCTAAAGGGAAGCAGAATTTCCAAGAGCCACTGAAAGTGGGAAAGAGTTCAAACATGGAAGAGAAAACTCAGGAAATAAAATTTGAGAAGTAGATTCTTAAATTCAAAATGGACACCTTTCCTTTTTGCTATTATAGTTACTCAAGTTGCGCATGCTCACATAATGATGGACTGCGTTTGTGGATAAAAAGAGATTCAGAATTTCAGTAACTAAGGGTGACTAAAGAAATAATTGAATTCTGATTGGCAAATGGTAACGATAATGCCACCATTTGTATAGTCGTGTGGATTGAGTCCTATTGAGATAATGCCACCATTTATATAGTCCTTTGGATTGAGTCCTATTAACTGCAACAATAACAACCTAATCAATATTTTATGCAATTATGCATATACTGTGATAGTTTTATTTCTATAAGGTGACTTCCTTTCTAGAGTTCTCCTGTATATACCATGCTCCTGTCCCCAGGGCAGGATTGTCACAAAATAATAAGATTCAGAGATTTCGTTCCCCAGTAATTTGCCACTAGGGGGCAGCAGGAGTTTATTTAATTCAAAGTAAACCAAAGTATTTTCAAAGGGATTCAAGTCTGTGGGGAGGAGCAACATAATAGAGGTGTAGTTAATTAGCTCTCGTTCACACTTTTTTTTTCCCAGTGGACACAACTCTGGATTTGTTTTTCAGAAGATGGTAAATAATCAAAATAGGACTCTGCGAAAAAGTTATAAGAACTTGAAGAAACACTGACTTCTAAAAAGAAGAAAACAGTGATGGGAGGCTAGGTTTTACGTCATCCCCAGGTGCCAGAGGTACTCTGTGAAAGTGGTTCCTCTTGTCTTATGTAAAAGGATCAGTTTTATGCTAGCAACCTAATGTTTCTAGACAAATAATGCTCTCCCTCATTTTGGTAGTTTTCAAATGGTTCAGTCTTTATTTAGGTGAACTGTTTGATTTCAGAGTCTAAAATTCTGAATTTGTCTAGGAACAAGAAGAACAAAATGAAAAGGTCTGGCAATTGCTCCAGATCTTGTAGAATAGTGAATTCTGTTGTTGCTTTTCTCAAATGATTTCAAGATTACCCCTTCCGCTTACTACTACCACCTAAATCTAAGACTGTCCTTTCTCCTTTGTGTTATTGCTATGGTCTCCACTCGTGTCCCTGTGGCTGGAGCCTCCCTGGTCTCATTCAGATCTCCCCTGAGCCAGTATTCTTGTTAATGTAATCTGAAGATAACAGTCTTTGTCCTTCATCTCCTTTACTGGCCCTTCCTTCTCCTCCTGACCTGAAAATCTCTCCATCTTCCTTTTAGTTTTATCTATTTATACTCCTTCCCTTAGTGATATCATTCTTTCCAGAGACTTTAAAGACCAGATAAGTGCTTTTGACTGTCTTCCATCCCTGAGCTGTAATATCTGACTGCTCAGTTTTCAAATCCATCTGAATGTTGAATAAGCATCTCAAACAGAACAATTCCAGAATAGATCTCCTGATTTTTTAGGCTGCCCCAAACCAGCTCCTCCAGTCACCTCTATAAGTATGAATGACATCATCCTGAGGTTGTTATTCATACTAAAATTGCATCTCTTTTTCCAAACAACACTTACACATTCTATACGGATTCCTATCAATTTCCCCCCCAATATCTTTTTGGAATTTCATCTCTCTATCATCACCATGACTAAATTTTGTATTGTTCTCATGTACAACTTAACAATTGCTTTCTGACTTACCTCTGATTCCATTCTGGACACAGACAATTCACAAGACAAATGATTTTATTGGAAATGAAACTTTATCACTTCTTTAGTCTATAATCTTCAATGGCTTTCCATTGGGAAAATTATAAAATTCAATCTTCTGGTATGAGAATCCCATCTCTTTCTGAATATTTCTTATCTTTCTCTACCATTTCCTCCTCTCATGCTCATCTTTCCATTCCTTAAATGCACAGTGATTTTCTAATGTGAGGTCAGTTTATTTGCTGTTCTGTTGGCTATAATGCTGCCCCATATCTTTGCATGATCTTTCAAATTGTTGTGCATCTAGGACTCTGTTCTGAGATACCCACTCTAGTCAAACTTCCTAAACTAGCACCTCTTAAGAGGGTTTGTTGTGTCTGACTATTAATAAAGCTTGGTCCTTGGTATGCTTGGTCTCATGCAATAACCTCTCTGAAACTTGGCTACCCCTCAGCCTCAATGTACTCAATAGAGTCAGAGAAAGACATTGTGGCAGTTCTGGGCTGCTAGCATTAAGTGGCCTCAGCAACTTTTATTCTGTCTGTTCAAGTCCTGAGATACCATGTCAGAATCTGGCTACAATTCTAGAGAGAGAGTGTAAACAGCTTTGCAAGGACATCAGATGGCCAGATCCTGTGGAAAAGCCAAGTGTATAGGTGGAAAACCTCAGCATCCAGCTGAGCCTGGCCTTCAGAGTGCCAGGCAGAGAACACCTCCTGCAAGGCCCTCAGAACCACACGCTGAGCCCAGGTCAGATTCATGAATCACAAATGAGTATAATGGGTTTTTCTTGTTTTAGGCCAGCAATAGATCATTGAAAAACTCCTGTCACTTACTCTGCCTGGTCCCTGATTTTATTTTTTATGGTGACGCATCTGTACTTAAAACATTATTATATGTGGAATTCAACACGTGGTCCCTCTCCTTCAACTCCTCTCTTGACAAAAATCTTCTCTTTCATATATTCAACCTCTGTCTTCTAATGTTCTTAAATCGATGCATGTGTATGTGTGTGTGCTGTGAATGTATGCATATATATATACATATATATACACACATATATAGATACTCTGATATATTTCTTTGTATTTTTAAATTAGATATATATATTCATTTTTATGCACATATTATTATAATTGTGTATAATTATATTTGTGCATTTATTATAATTTTGTGTGTATATATATATATGATAAGTGGAGAAATATATATTTCTCCACTTATCATTTTAACTTTTTGCTTCATTGGAGAACCATATTTCTCTGAATAAACACTTACACCAGTTCCTCTTTTTCCTCACTTCCCTCTCACATTCCAATCCATTCTCATTCATTTCTAGCTTCATCTGTCTATCAAAATAGTTCTAGCCAAGGTCTACCCTGACCTCTCTGTCACCTGCCATTTCCAATCTCCTCTGCCTTATTCCTCAGCAGCATTTTAAACCCTGGATCATTTTCTTCTTCTGAAGTCCTGTCAGTACCTGGCTTCTGTAACATGCTAGGGCCTGGCTCTTTTCTTAGGGGTTAGAGTCCTTGCCTCTCTTGTTCCTTTGACTCGCTTGCCCTTCCAGCTGGGACCACTTGCCTATGTGACACCCAGAGCTGGCTGCTCTGCACCCTCCCGAGGCAAGATTACTCACACCCCTGCCATCCCCATCTACGTAGGCAGGACTTCAGAATTAGAAGAGGCATGACATGACTCCCCATTCCTTAAACCTGGGTGCTTTATGGCAAGCCCCGCCCCTAAACCATGCAGAAAGCATCTCCTTACCTGCACACCTCTTTCAGGTATGAGCACACCCGCCTTTCTCCAAGCTTTTGCAAGGACTGTGCTCCCTCCTGGAGAAGGCCTTTGCCCCGTGTAGGTAGCCTTCCCATTGCAATACGCTTTCCTCTCTCCTGTGCCTAGTTTATTCCTAGTATTCATCATTGCTAATTCTTCTTAAGCTACAGTTTTCCTGGGTAATTGTCACAGTGCTTTCTGACAGGATGATTCTCCCACACCATACTTTCAGTGTTCTTTCTCCTTATATGTTACACATTGAAATTTTACTCATGTGATCGTTTGATGAATGTCTTTTACTAAAAACCTGTAAAATTTTCTGGATAGGGATCATATTCATTTTAACCTACATCTAAACTCTCCAAGACAAACCCAATGCCTGACATTTAGTAATTGCTCAATTAACTATAAACAGTTAAATGGTGATTTAATTAAGTAAAATAAAGTGATTTGTTCCTAGTAAAACCAGCCTGACAAATATATTATATAGCACTGACAGTTATTCAAGAAAACCCTAGAAATGAGAACATTTCTGTCTTAAATATTCTCCTAGGGAAATTACTGTAACTGCAAAGTTGAATAGGACATTACTCTGAAAGGCTAAGTATATCAGGCTATATCCTGTCAATCATGAAGAGACCAAGTGAATTAGGCAGCAGATGCCCAGGAAGAAGTGGTAAGAAAGAGAAGCAGGAGATGCCAAGGACCAGGTTTTTCACAGAGACCAGGAATTAAAGAACACTGTTTGCAGGCAAAGGACCAAAAAAAAAAAAAAAAAAAAAAAAAAAAAGAAAAGAAAAGAGTTTAGTCCATGAGTCTATTTTTAGGAGTAGTATTAAAATCTGATATTTGAACTTCAAGGCAGATGTTAAGCTACAAACCAGAGACTCAAATGCAGACAATAATCCTTGCTAAGTATTGTTTATAAATCTGAGGAGATATTTTTTGTTGCCCCCATAAAAGAATAGTCTTATTGACATTTTGTGGGTTAAAACTATGAATACCAAGAGTCCTGCAAAAGCACAGGAAACACCGCTTCTTCATCTTACATCCCAATAGCATCCCTTGGAGCAAGGTCATGAGCCAGTGGGCATGATGAGGAGAGGGTTTGCAATGTTCTTCTGGGTATTCTAACAGCAAGCACGGCACCTGGCCTGCAGGGAATGCATTGGGCTAGACAGAATGACAGGAATGCAGAAATGTTTGAATTTATATTGATGCGGTTGTGGAAACAATAGGAATCCTTGTGTGTGAGCAGAGAAGGGAAAGGGCAATCGATTACAGTTGTATATTTTTTAAAAAAAGGAAATGAAAAAATTAATCAGAATTGATAACTTCCTGGGAGCAGAGTGGTAGCCCCCATTGGAAAGCAATCATAAAAACTGAAAGTGAGGTAGGTTTAGTTTCTGTGTTCTACTCACTGCAAATGCTAGAACACGCAGTGGGTAATTCCAAGCCTCCATGCCACCACAGTGGAGGACATGAGAGCCTCAGACAGACTCTGAAAAAATGGAATGCTTTTTTATGCATGCATTGTGGAAAAAGGAAGGAGTTCGACATTATGGAAGGAAAGAAAAGAACAAATAGGAAAAATCACCTGCTCGTGGCTTGCAAAAGACCCCAGACCAACCAATGCCCTCTGCAATGGAGACATTCTTTCCTCAAGTCAGTGTAACAGCTCTGAGGCGGCAAGGGTAATCGTATCGATTTTGAAGGAATGTCTGGTTAATTTTTCACAAGGCGTAGATCCCTCAAAAATCAATAACTTTCTGCTGTATCTTTATTCCTCTGAATAAACCGTGTCTGTCGAAGAAACTTGATTCTTAAGCTCAATTGGATTCATAAAACATTCACAGACACATAGCACAAAAGAAATGTAAGCTTTCCCTAGGAGTGGTAAGTATTTAACCTCAGCATAGGACAGAGACTCTTCCTTTTGATATATTCTTGTCCTTGGACAGGCATTCGTAGGGACTGCGATTTCTGGGATGCAAACACTTCTTTTAAGCACTGGCTCCCTTCCCCAAAGAAAAGAAGCTTCAATAGAAAAAATTGAAGGTTATGTGTAGAAAGTGTAGCATTAGAAAATATTTTTGAAAAAAAAAATTCTGGGGTTATTGTTGTGGTTGTTAAAAATGTACTGTATTTATTGTATTTTCATTTGCCATGATCAGTATATAATAATAAACATTTTTTGGAAGAGCTAAAATATTAAAATTAAAGTATTAAAATGCTACTTAATAATGTAATTCATGAGAGAGTCCTGCTTATCTCACTTTGCAGATGAAGATAGTAAAGCCCAGAGAGGTTAAGTGTTCTTCCTAAGGTCACACAGTAAATGTTTCATTCATTAAATTAGAAATCCCACTTTGAAAATAAAGTCAATGAATACTTATTTATGAAGGATAGTGAATGTGCAAATTTGGAAACTATTATAATGTTGGATTAGAATTGATGCACAATGTGTGAACTGAAATAATAGAAACAGGAGAGAGAAGATAAAATGGAAGTATTCTACAAATGTTTTAGGAAGCCTGTAAAATCTTCCTACGTTTGGCTAATATCATTAATGACTCATTTTTCTATAAATCCATTATAACATTTCCCAAGGAAGACTAGTCATTGCTACTCAGATGATTCTCAGGTCATGACTTTGAATTCTTTGGTATACAAAATCCAACCCAGCTTTAAATACCTACAATATAACATGTCGTGTACAGGCATTTTTTTTTTTTTTTCCTGTGGCAGATAGATGTCACTTCAAAGAGACACAGAAAAAGAAAGTTCCAAAATTAGTCCAGCAGTTATAAATTACTATATTTTCCTGGCTCCCACAATCCCATCCTAAGCCTTTTCCTCTTATTTTAACCCTGTGCGTGAGTATATATGTGACCACACACGGGCTTGAGCACACGTCTGCCTGTGTGTGTGGAAATGTCTAAGTAAGAACAGAAATATATAGGGACACATCAGATGATGATTGAAATAAGAGAAATTTTATTTGATTACTCTTAATATTTTTTCTCCTTTGTTAATTATTATAGAAATAGAAAAAGTTACTGAAATGTGTTATGTTTTACACTGGTTTCTGATAGAGTTTGGATCTTTTTTTGGGGGGGTACCAGGCATTGAATTCAGGGGCACTCAACTACTGAGCCACATCCCCAGCCCTATTTTGTATTTTATTTAGAGACAGGGTCTCACTGAGTTGCTTAGTGCCTCGCTTTTGCTGAGGCTGGCTTTGAACTCGTGATCCTCCTGCCTCAGCCTCCCAAGCCACTGGGATGACCGCACCTGACGAGTTTGGATCTTAAGAGTTCCCAAAAGGGCCATGTGGTGAGGGCTTGGTCAGCCGCCTCTTGCTATTTGGAGGAAGTGGACCATTTGTTACCACTTTTAAGATCTGGCAAAATCAATAACCAGATATCTTCGTGGGAAACTAAACATGTCTCCTTAAACTGTTTCCCTTTGTGTCATTTTTTACATACCCCATCTTGTCAATGGCCCCAGTGGGTGTGCCATGGGAAGGCTAGTGACTTTTCTTGTGTCCTGAAAACCATTAAGAGTGAAGACTCTGTCTTTCAGTCTTTAACTGATCCATTTGAAAGACGTCATTTCAGAGACTCCACTGCTACTACGTTTAAAGCTCTGAGAACTTGCATTGTGAGCTGGACACATATAAAGCCTCATGCCATCACCTAGCATCTCAACCTATTCGCTTTTGGGGATGGATTCTGCCCCACCCACTGCTTCTCTGCCTTGGTGGGGGCTGTAGTGTAATGCCCTGGTGCTGAGTCTCTCTTCAACCTTAGCATTTCATGATGTGTTGCAGGCTGCACAGCAGAGCAAGTTTTGTCTTATGCTCTGGATGATGGGAATGCCGAGTTTCCCGGTTCCATATGTGCTCTACAGAGTGTCCAATTGTACAAAAGTTCTTGAAGCCTTATACCTGTGCTCTGAAGTGTTGAATCCCTTCAGGGTCACTGTCATGAAATCTGCTCCAGATCCAGAGACCATCTTCTGTTTCTTAAAGGTGCTGGGTTATATGAAGTAGAATGTGTGAGACCAACAAACCTCTACACACGAAGTGGCTTTACATCCTGTTGGGTTCCTACTCAGCTGTCAGGGGGATTCAAGCCAGGCTGTCCTCCTCGTCTCCATACAACACACTTGGGAACATGCAGCAAGATGAAGACAGGACCAGAGCTGGGGCCTCTTTACCTGCTTTGATCCAGAAGGAACACATGCCAGCTAGGCTTGTCTTTTACTGGCTGTCAATAATTATGTGAACATAACCTCGCATCAAAGGAGATTGTAGAAGTTGGAGGGACCATAAATATGTGGCAAGTACTGAATGTTTCTATCAGGTACACGTCTATGTCTAGGGTTTTGGCAATGGCATTAATTAAGAGATTAGTGGCTTCTGTTCTGTACTGGAAGAATCTTCAGCCATATGTGGACTTATACCAGGTTGAAATTGGTTGAGCATCTTCAGATGCAACTTGAAACAAGTTTAAGTATATATTCAACACCTGGGACGAGAATATGAAACATTCAATTAGGAATTTGTGTAGCATCCAAGTGGCTCAAAAGCCTAAGGGGTTTAGTGTCAAATGAGTCTACACAGGTAAGAACCCTTGTAATAGACGCGAGAGGTTAGTTCAAACTTGACTTTGATAATTCGATTGTCACTGTGCTTGTCTTCATCTGAAAAATGCAGCTCACACCAAAAAACACTCACGGCAACTTGTTTCTCGGAGATTTGTGAAGATTAAATGAAATCAGAGTTGAGAAAATCTTTTGCAGATATAAACTGCTAGTTAAATATAAAATGCTCTGTTTTGATGACATTTTGAGCTCTCACTATTGTTATTGCCTGGTACAAAGAATGCTATCTGCCAAAACTGTAGTTCAGATATCAAGTATATATAAGTTAAAAGTCATTATATTTTTATAGACAGAAGAAAAATCTCCATTTTCTAATTCAAGTTGTATTATAGAAATACTCAATAAGTATAATAATTCATAATCAGATTTCTAATTTTGAAAGCTAGTAAGTGAAGAATGATTTTTGTACTGCTGTAAACATATACTTTTTTTCCCTACATAATCATATTGCTGAGAAAATAGATCATTTTGGCAAGATTGTTCATGATGGGGGAAAATATTTTAAAATGCACAACTCATTAGGAATAATTTATTATGAGAGAATTTATATCCCTAACTTCTTTTAATGCAGTCTTTCCCTGTGTTGTTGCATCTCTTTCTTTTTCCCATTTCTCTCTCTTTCTCTCATTCTCTTCCTTTTTTTTTTTTTTTTTTTAATAACTTAACCAAGAAGCAGATTTAATGTCATGAGGATTTGGATGCCTCAAATATCATCACTCTGCTCTGGGTACCTGACCAATTATTGAGTTTGCGTTTAACTGCTGCTTTCCTTTTTCTCGGTCACTTTAGAAAACTGAAGAAGGGGTCTCACAATTGATCTTATTTCACTACACTTTTGACTCCTCATGAAAATGCAAAATCTGCAGTCAGTACTTAAAAGACAATCTATGGGTAGTGACATCTCAGGCAGAAAATAATCTTACTCCTGCTTTTAGAGTAGAGGTGCCTCTGGAATGTTCGCCCTTTGAATGCAGAATGTCATTTACTCGTAAAAACAATAAGGTTTCCCCTCCAAGTCAGCTCCCTGCTAGTGAGAGTGGCCTCACACATGGCTACCTACAGGATATAACAATTCTTAAGCAATTCTCTCACAGATATGAGCTATTTTTAAAGGGCTTCAGTGACTACTTTGTATGGATCCTTACTAACCTTTGACATTTATGCCCAAGCCCATCTTTCTTCCACAATATGACTTGAGTCATGGACAGTGTGGTATGAAGAGAGCCCAAGACAATGGTGTAATTATCTTTTCTTTAACAGCTGCAGCAGCTGCAAAATGACTCCTCTTCTCTGCGGGAGAAAAGGGGAAGAGCAGATTTATTCTGTCTCACACTCACTCTCCTGCAGGGTCAGGTGCTCAGGGTGTTTGGGTAGTTTGCATTTTGCAGGTGGTCGTCTTGCTGTTCCATTGCTGTGCAGACCCTGTTGTAAGGTAATATAAGGAGAGAGACGTTACTTGGGGCTGGAGCAGATCTTGAAAATGAAGTGTCACATTTTTGTTAAACATGGTGGTGGTCTTTGCCTTCTCAGAAACACTTCCTTTTAATGAGCAAAGCATTAAGGGGAAAGAATTTAAGGCTCGGCTGGCTTGCATATTTATCTGTATTTGACTTGGCAACGTGAATATTTTGTCATTTAAGCTCCAACATAGACTTTCCAGATATATTTGGCTGAAGAAAATGATCTTATCAACCACACTTTAGAATGTTAGTAATTCTTTGTTCAGTCATGCTAATGCACTTTTAATTAATACCCTTTATCCACTCAAAGATTAGTGGATGTGGCAGAAAAAAGGTGGCCACAAAAGTTTTGCAAGATAGCCCATCGAGAGTTGTGGTCTGTTTGCCATTGACTTCACTCAGGGCAGGGTAGGGGACGCTTTCACCCATAGACGACAGCGGGAGTGGTCATGAACTAGCTTTCTGGCCAGAGATCAAGGGCTGGGTTGCTTCACCTCCTTCCTATTGAGCCATTCACTTGTGAGAGTCCTTCTACCCTGCTGGAGAGACCACATGCAAAGGGCCTGAAGACATATCAAGAGGCAGAGAAACCCAGTGAAGCCCTGCCTTCCAGTCATCCCCAAACCAGAGGCACCAGGAGGGTGATGAAAGCTGTTTTATCCACCAAAACCAAAACAAAACAAAACTCCAGTGGATTCCGTGCAGAAGGATTTCCCAGCTGAGCCTGGAACACACTCCTGATCCACAAAATAAAATATAATAAAACAATTGTTCTTCAAAAATCGTTATATCTGGGGAGAATAGTGAAGATCATGTGTTTATTTTCTTAGAGTTCCTAGTGCGTAGAGCCCACGGCCTGCTGAGCATTTCAGAGTAGTTTCTGAGTGGACATATAAATAAAGGGTAAAGAAGAAATAAGAAAGATACATAAAGGTATGAGAGGTGGAGCCATTTGTTGAATCATTAGATGGAAGATTGCAATTAAAGCATCCTAGTTTCAGAATTTGGGTAAAAGGGAAGTTTGAAATAAAGAAATTTTGATCATCTTATGTGAAATTATGTTCTAAATCTAGTCCTAAAGGCAGGCACATCATCAAAAATCATCCTTGATAAATCTTAAAATGCTTCTATTAAAATAGTGTATGCAGGAAGCCACCCACAAATTACTTGAGAGTCTTCTCTCACTATGGCAGCCAGGGAGATTTTAGGTTTGACCTTGGGAACTATGGATGGCTCTCCCACGCAATAGATTGCCCAATGCACATGACCTTTACCTCCACTCTACTAGGAAGATCCTTCTCACTAGCTCCAGAAATGGGCTTAGCCATTGGGAACTGGACAGCCCACCTTCTACCTTTTTTGGTGAAGTACATTCTATGGAAGGCCTTTGATACTCCCCAATATAAATAAAGAAAAAGCTATAGAAACTCAGTCCCTGTGATTGGCTAGCCCAACCTTTCTGAAAATATTTTCTGTGTTCTGTGGTTATATATATATATATATGTATATATAATTTTATTTTTGTGTGTGTGTGTGTGTGTGGGGGATTGAACCCAGGGCCTTGTATATGTGAGGCAGGCACTCTAACAACTGAGCTATATCCCCAGCCCTCTTTGTTCTATTTTTCTTATCTTTTATTTCTCAGCCAGCCTATTCCACCAAGGGGAAAGCCATTTCTTTTGTCGGCGAGGGACTCAGGTGAGAAGTGTATTTTGTTTGTGCATTTGAAAAGAATTGGATTAAATTTATATTTTATTAACAAAAACACATTCATTTACTAGTAGATAGAATGCTGTGCTAAGAAATGCTCAGAGACAAGAAACATGGAAATAATGTGTTTGGATTCCCCATGCCATTCCACTCTGTGCAGAGCCACTATGAACAGCTAGTTACTCCATCTGTGAATTGTGCAATGCTGGATGGTTCTGTTCACATAAACTATAATCTGTGACATCTACAGGATTTTGGAAGACACACACGCTGCTCACTCCTGCTCTGGAACAATCTCACTGGATGTGATAGAAACAATCCTTCCCTATTAACATTCATTACTTCTCTCTTCTCTCAGAAAAACTCACCCACTTACTCCTTTTATTTTTTATCATCAATATTATTTTTAGTAGAGACTAGTCACTTAGGTGCAGTGGGTTATTTCACTGAACTGAAACTCACTTAGGGAGCAATGTCTAAGAGGTGAGAAAACAGAGAAAAGGATTCACTGCTTCCCAGAGTGTTAATGAAAGAATCAGAACAACAGTACAGTCAGGCCCTGCTTTCTTCTTTCATCAAGGTCAAGGTCAAGGTCAGTGATAATCTGCATGCGCTAAAGGCAATGGTCACTTTCTGTTCCTCATCTATTATGAGCTCTCATTTTGGCACATTTTCAATGTTTGCTCCTTTCTTTCCTGAAACCAAAAACCCTCTGGCTCTCTCCCTTCACAGGATTCTCTTAATCTTTTATGACTTGCAGTCTGCTTGGTTGGTTTCTCTTCAACTTCCTCGAATCTTCTAATAAGATGGGATCCAGTCCTTAGATCTCCTCTCATTTAATCTTATATCTTTAAGAGCCATCTGTGCATACTAAATTTACCTATGACATCCTGTGTCTCTTCTCTGAATTCCAGATTCATATAAAATTGCCCACTTGACATCTCGATTTAAGTGTCTAATCAACACACAATAAGCTGTAGACTGTAGACACAGTCTATTCTTATTTCTCCTGGGTTAGTCCAACTGTTTCTTCTTTTGGGCATTCGAGAACACTATTTCCTGCTTTACTAACCACAGAAAATGTCTGGATTCTACCTCAATTCTTCTAAAGTCATTGCACTCAGAACTAAATTTTTGTTTTTTCCACCATTCTGAAATAATCGCTCCTTATTTAATGACAATTCCATTTCTCCATTGTTCAGGGTAATTTAATTGTAGCCACTTTTATTATTGCTTTTGTTTTTCCTCCTACTTCTCGTTCAGTTCATAACAAATTTTATTTATTCTAATTTCAAAGAACATCCATCTCAACACCTCTACCAATAATCTCTGGGATAGATTATTTTTTTCAATCCCCTAACTGACCTTCCAGCTTCTAGGTTAGAGTCTGTTACTGACACCATAGCCCAGTGATAGCATTAAGCTCAATCAGAGAACCCTTCTGGCCAAAACCAATGACCATCTACTTTCTTCTATTACTTTCCTATTCTCATTTCTAATAATCTCCCCGTCTTGTGCTCTATTGTAGACACAGTCTATTCTTATTTCGCCTGGGTTAGTCCAACTATGTTTCTTCTTTTGGGCATTCGAGAACACTATTTCCTGCTTTACTACCCACAGAAAATGTCTGGATTCTACCTCAATTCTTCTAAAGTCATTGCCCCATGTTACCTCCAGCAAAGGGCTCTCTGACCACTTCATTTGAAATTCAACAACCGCCCCCCATTCCTGCTATCCTGCAGATTTTTACACTGATTTTATTTATGCAATAACTTATATAACCTTCTAATAAATAATGCATTTATTTAGTTGTTCATTTATTTTTTTTCTAAATTGTGTATTTCCTCCCTTTCAAATGTAAACTGCCTTATTGAAAGGTATTTTGTTGTTGTTGTTGCTGTTCTTGTTGTTGTTATCATTTTTTTTGTTTGTTTGTTTGTTTGCTTTTTTGGTTTCGGTCTTCTCTATTTACTATGGTTACCTCCAGCATCTAGAATGTACTTGGTACAAAGTTAGCCTTCACAGCATAATTATTAAGTCAACTAGTGAAAAGGCAGAGTTCTGAGTTTCTAAGATGTGAGAGAAGATGATCAAATATAAGAGAGTCTAAGTAGCTTAGGGTCCTAAGAAAATGGTCTGGAATTAAGTTCAGATATTAAATCATAAAGCACAGAGCATGACTGCATTCCAAGAAAATTAATGCAGAAAATTATTTGATGATTTCCCGAGAATTAGAAGTAGTTCCTTTTGAACTGAAATAACTGTGTAGATAAGCATAGGTGACTTCAAATACCTAAGTTGAGACTTTCAATATTAAAGAATCAACAGTATTTCCCACATTGTATGAGAAGAGTTCAACATATAGATAACAAGTTCTACAAAGTTAGAATCTTGATCTTGAGTCAAAAATCCTCTGTTCATATCTATTCATTAATTAGCTATTAAGCATTTATGTGCCTGGTGCAGATTTTAGGAATTGAAAAGACTATGGAGAACACATACACATGTATAGATGATCATTTAGAAGATTAATCCATATGTATATAAGACTAATTTATAAGATATATAAATTAGTAGATAAACACTAGTAAAATAACACATGTAAAATATTATGGACAAAGGAGGGTGCTGCTGGAGCAGGTAGAAGGTTTCATGGTGAAAACCACACCTGCTCCGAATATTGGAGGGTGAGCAGGAGTTCTGCAGATGGAAACATGACAGCCCATTAGGGAAAGAGGAAATGGCATGTCTCTAATCACCAGAGCTGTGTTGGTGTGTGATCTGTTTGGAGATAGGGATCAATATCCTTGCTGAGCCTGGATGTTGAGTAGGTGGAACAAAGGAATGAGCGGGCAGGTGTGAACTAGGCTCATTCACACACCAACCCTCTGTGCAAACACTGGAGTCTAATGTGCGCCAAGGATGGGCACTATCACCTGAGAGGCTGGGAACACTTAGGAAAACCCACTGTGACCTGCCCTGCAAGGGCGTAGAGTCTAATAGAGAAACCTCAGGCACAGGTAATTATAAACCAAGTGACAGGTAATGATTGCTGCAAGGAGAGCACACAAGGGCAGCTCAGGAACAACAGTGATAACAAAACCCATGGAAGTTATTTCATCCAAGCTACATGACCATCTTCCAGATGAAGGGTACTTGGGGTGTTCGTGTGTATGCTGTGTATGTATGTGGTGTACGTGTGGTATGTGTGTGGTGAGTAGTATATGTGATGTGTGTGTGTGTGTGTGTGTGTGTATGCATGACCATGTGTGGTGTGTATAAGATTGTGGTGTGTGCAATGTGTATCCATGGTTGTATGCATGTGTCACATGGTATGTATACTATTATCTATGGTGTGTGAAAGATTGTGGTGTGTGTGTGATGTGTGTGCTTAGAGTATTGTGTTGTGCATGAATAAATGTGGTTTGTGTGGTATGTGTACCTGTGATATATGTGTGCATGCATCTATATATGCACTTTTGTGTGACAGGGATATTTATGTGTGTGTGGCATGTATGTCAGTGCATCCAGTGTGTATATGCACGTGTATGTGTGTATGTTGGATGTGTATATAATGGGTTGATATGTGTGGCATGTATGTGTGCATTGTTTGTGGTGTCTCTGTGTGTGTTTGTGTGTGTATACATGTGTAGGTGTGTATGAAAGCATGTACATGGCAAGGTCCTGAGGCTGAGAGAAAGTCAAGAACTTCATTTGGTTCAGTTTAGCTCGGTGGTACACAGAGTGCTGAACCATGAGCTAGACATGAGCAACGCTGGACAGTGAGGCCCCTGGAGCACCATCGTGAACACGGGCAGCTTATAGGAGCACTGAAAACGTTAGACATAGATCCATTGGACAGACCCCTGTTTGTAGAAGAGACACTGACCTGGACAGGAAGTTAACTGGGTTTTAATAATAGGAAATTCCAGTAAGATGGGGACTGAACTGTGCCTATTGGATCTATCAGGAAAACATTTGAGAATTAATTATGAAGAATTGTCACCTGTGTCCTAGAGGAAATAGGGGATGATGAAAGTTTTACACAGTAGCCAGGGTCATAAAATGATCAGATAGTTCAGGCTGATAAATCCAGGCAAAGGGATTGGAGGGTGGAGTCTGGTTCCATGAGATGAGGGCTGATACACACCCATGGCCCTCTACGTGACAGTGTCAGTGTGGATGAGCAGATGGACTGAAGAATCACTTCTGTGCTGCTAAACATAAATTAAAAAAAAAAAAAATATTTGTGGTTTTGAGTCTAAACAAGGATATTCCCCAACAGAGTTTTTAAATTACTGATAAAACTAAACATCACCTCAAATATGACATAATCCCAAGGGTCAAAATTCTCTGTATATCTTTTTAGAATTTTAAAAAGACATTTAAAGAGCGATCAAATTATATAGAAAGGAAATGAAATGGTAAGGCAACACTGAAATCTCAACCATAAAATACTGGAAGAAATGGAAATGATTTTGAGATTGACATAGGACCCAAAAAAGACAAAAGGTGTTTCCTTGATTGATTTTATTGGGTTTCATCTAAAATAAAATTGAGAAAGAAATGAAATTGGAGTCATCATTGTGGCACCCGCTAATGGTATTCAGTACATACATCACCAGCCAAGGTGTGTAACTCTGGGGACAAGAATTACAGAACAAAGGATTTGCAAACATGTCAGTCAAGAAGTTGACAATCGAGTGGCGGTGGCCACTGGCTGAAAGTCATATTGCTAACACCTTTGCAAGCATAAGGTGCAAGATAAGAGGAGAATTGAGTCGCTCAGTGACACTGTGCCAACATAGGGATCAATCTCAGCCACCAGTGAGGCTGTTCCTGACAGCTGCTCTATGGAGATGAACTAGTATTAGAAAGTCAGTGTTTGAAATAAAACAGGCTGAAAGCCAGGTGTATGGTCAGAAAGAGAGCTAGGAGAGCATAGAAATAAATGGCTCCAAAGGTGTTCACCACAAAACAGTACAGATAATTGTGTTTATTATTTATTAGTGGGAGCACTTAACAATCAAAGCATTAGTCTATTTGAATGACTATAGAAGGACCTAGAAGGGGAAGGAAACTACCATTTACTGAGCATAGACTACATGCTCTGTGCTAGGCTTTGGGCTGAATGTGTTCAGGCAGGATTCTGACAGATATATTGGATTCATATTTCTGGTACTAAGCAGCTGTATAATCCGGAATAAGTCAATACCTTCATTGCCTTAGTGGTCTCATCTTTGAAATGGGAGGGTATGTCTAACCTGTTAGGAGCGAGTCTTGAAATTTGTACAAAGTGCTTGAGAGTAAAAGAGGGAAGATATGACTGAACAACATGAAGTCAAGAGGGAAAGTTTGGCTGTTGACAGTGGAGAAAATGAACAAATGATGAGATCAAGAAGAAAGAGAGAGGGAGGGAGAAAGAAAGAGGAAGGGTGAGAGGAAGAAGAATTAGGTGACGAAGGCAAAGACATAATTCATGTTTCATGATTATGTACCTTCTGTTCACTATCAAAATTTTCAGTAAGATTTTAATAAAACACTAAGTGAGGCTTTTGAGGAACTTTCTACCACATGACCTATTGTATGTGCTGAGTCACTGATGATAGACAAAACAAAACTTCACACAGTCAGAGACCCAAGGCTAGAAGCAGCAAGAATCCCTAACACTCTTTTTTTTTTTGTTTGTTTCTTTTTGAATACTCAGAAATTGAAAGAGATCTTCACAATTTTCCATGGTATGGGTATTGCAAGATTCACCTTGGCTTTGGCATTGAAGGCAGAGGGAAGCCACTATTGATACACAACTCACATTTACTGTGTAAAAGAGCAAGCAGGCAGCTGTGCATGACATACACCAAAGCACACAGACTCAGTCACAGACAGGAAGTACAGACCGAATCTTGTCTTTTTTCTGTCCAAAAGGCTCTCAGTTGTCTTTCCTCATGGCCGCTGCCTGGACTCTGGCCAAGGCTTCCAACTCCATTTGTCTCTGAGCACTTGATTGACTGATTTCCTTGTCTCTTCTCTTGGTTACCCACTGTGAATTTTCTACACGGACAAAATATGTTTTTTTTTTTTTTTTTAAATTTTAAAACTTTGGATTTATATTAAAAAAAAAAAAAACTTTGTACTTTTTTGTGACATCTAAGGGTCTTCCCATCCATTAAAAAAAAAAAAACTTTGTACTTTTTTGTGACATCTAAGGGTCTTCCCATCCATTAAAAAAAAAAAAAAAAAAAAAAAAAAAAAAAAAAAAAAAAAAAAAAACTTTGTACTTTTTTGTGACATCTAAGGGTCTTCCCATCCCCAACTCCTGACTCTGCCTGTCTCTGGAACACCAACAGCCCACCGTGTCATCCTTTACTAACTTCCATCACAGTGGTCTATAATTCTTAGCTGTTTCCTGTGTCCTAATGTTTGCACCTGCTGTTTCCATTGCTGGGATGTATTTACCCCCAAAAGTCTCATGACCTTTGGTCCCAATACAAAGTGATTCTTCAGAGAGACCTCCTCCTCTGTTTAAACCAGTTACTAGTCGTTTACTGCCAACATTATAAATTTCAGCACACATTTATTTTTATCTGTATAGCTTTTCAATATTCACAATTATTTTTCTTTCTTTTTTTTTTTCTTTTGCTGTTTTGGTTTGCTTTTATTTTGTTTTGAGTGTGGAGGGTTGGATGATGTTTGGCTTGGCTTAATATGTCTTCCTCCACATGAAGGAGTAAGGTATGTATGGAAAAGAACAGATCTGTATTGTCTGTATTGCTAAAACTGGGATTCCCAGCACTTATAGAAGTGTGTAGCATGGAGTAGGTGATCAACATGCTGGAAATTCATGGCCAATGACTGAATGAATAAATTGCACTTTGATGGAATGACCCATCTACCGATTATCACAGAGACATTAATGTGGAATTGTGTGTAGCTTCTCTTCTCTTTAGCTCGCCACCATTTATTTTTCAATGCATAGGAATACATTCTTTGGTGCACAGAACCTGAGAAATCCAGGGCTATAAAGGCATCATCCTATCATTGACTTGTATTTGGAAGTTGGATGGTACCACCTAGTGCTGATGACCATGAGAGAGGCTGTTAGCTACTGTGGGCAGACTCAGGGCAGGGATGGTGGAAAAGGCAGACTGATAACCAGAGAGCAGCTCAACATTGAAGTTCTGATACCACAAGGGGGCTCCACTCTATGGGGTAGAATGGGGTTTGAATCTATAATTTCAAAGCAGCAATGGCAGTACCAAATTTAGAGTATATTTTATAGGAAATGCATCCACAGGAAGAGAAAAATAAATACAGTAAAAAGTGGGAATGTGGGACTTACTTCAAAATAAATTTTTTGCAAGACAAAATCAGAAAAGTAACTCCACTAATCGACTAAGGGTAATAAGGTTTCATGGTGGCTCTGAAGTCCTAGGCATCTATGGTGAGGTGGAAAAGACATGGGTAGATAGAAGGTGTGTGGGCTTCTACTGGGCATAAGCAGAAAACAGGCAACTAAAGAGTGATTTTTGAACATGAGATTCTCTGTTACTTATGTGTAAAGCAGCTGAGTTTCTTTTCCAATATTACAGTTTAACAGAGTGAAAACTCTTAATATTTTGTCATTGGTTTGCAAAAACTGTGTGGAAGACCAATGTCACTTTTGGAGTTCTAGAACAGATCTAGGGTCAGAGAAAACATTCCTATGGATTCTAATGCTATATGTCATAGATTTAAGTCATTCAATATATTGCAACTAATGGCAAAAATAAATTACACATAAATCAATGTAAATACATAGGTATCATAGCTATGAAATGTTTATGAAGTGCATTTTATTAAAAATGTAAAACGCACATCTGGTACTGATGTTTGTACAAACTGGTTTGTTAACAATGACTCATTTCCTTCAATGATAATTATTGAATAAATATTAGACCAATGCCTTGTAGAATTAGCACAATGGACTGAACTGTTAATAAGTAAAATAATAATGACAATGATTGTTTTATTGCAAAGGTAATATTAATTTATGCAATCTACCGAGAACATACATAAAGCCTTTATTATTATGATATATCACTCAAAGATAAATAACATATGTTCACTTTCATACAAGAAAGAGTGCCTGGAACTTTATATTATTATAACTAAAAAATTCTTTTTTTATTTGCTTTTTTTAGTTACATAAGACAGTAGGGTATATTTTGACATATTTATACAAACATGGAATCTATCTTTTTCTAAATATCTTAATCTATATTGTTTTATTCTTTATGTTTAAATATTATTTAAAATTTTTGGCTTATCCTAATCATGCTTTTGAAGAATAAAGATTATTTTAAATGCCATGGACACAGTTTGATAAGTATTGTGGATTTCTATTTAGAAACACAGAAATTCATCCTCCAATTGGAAGGACTTATTCTGAAAGCACCAGGAAGTATGTAATTAAAACATAATTTTAGTCTTTGAAACAAGTACAACTCTCTCTCTCTTTCATATCTATGTATCTATCTATCTATCTATAGATATACATGTCATTGCATATACGTATGTGAATTTGTATTTATTTGTGTATAAAACCTCCATTATGCCCTTTAACACCTTCACTTGCCTTTGGGATCAAGTAAATGATTGCCTTCTAACAAATTTTTGGTGGAATAGTCATCTGTTAGGTGATATTTTTATGATTTGGATAGATAGTCTGGATATGATAACAAATACTCCAAGGTCTGGGAAAACACTGGCAATGATTTTAGCACAAACTTGCGCAGGTGAAGGATTAAGTGATAATATCACTAAACAACACTAATCTCTGTCTTTATCTTTTTTTTTTCTTTCAACATCTGCTGTCTTATCTCTTGTATCTCAGACTTGTTGGTCACAGATTGTTCTTCAGAGGCTTGTGGATTAATTTTGATTTCTTTTGTGCATAGTTAGCCTTTAGTCCTGAAGAAATTAAACTGCTCTTTAGAGTACTTGAATGATTTTAAGCAACCTCTGCATGCATTGTGAATTTTGAAATTATCTAGAACTTCACATAAGAAAGACTATTTACAAGTTTCCTATTGATTTTTCAAGTTGTAATTCTATTTAAGCCCTAATATATAATCGAGTCCAATTTCAGTAGAAGAAGTAAAGTTGAATTAGCTCTGATATTATGTAGTAAATGCAGAAAATCTAAATGACTGCAATTTCCTATGCCTATGTCAAAATGTACTTCTATAAATAATATCTAGGTGAATTATATTTAAGAGACAAATAGATGTAGAGATAAGTTAATGTTTGGTGGCAAATTTTATCCATCTTTTATTGTGTAAGAAAGTTAATGGCATAGGAAGACATATTTTAACTTCAAGATTTTTGTTTCTTAATCTGAGTTCATATTCAATGCTTCTCGAAATATTTTGCTAAATGGAGAATGCTGTTAATGTAAGTCAGGAAAAAATTAAGAAAGCGATAATTTGAAACAGACCAATTGAGAAAATACCATTTACATAAAGCTCTTAAAGAGTTCATACGGAAGGCACATCAATTTTTCTAATTTTGGTCGGCTGATCTAGGTCAAAACCATGAAGAGCAACACTTGGTCTTACCTCTTTGAATAGATATCAGATTTTCGTTTGAGTACTTGACTGGAAGAAGATGTAATGTCCACTTTGAAATCACTGCCACTTCTTAGCCAGAGTGTATCTGTCTTAGATAGCTGAGAGAATGGTTAACATTTTGATTACTTGCTGTTTTATGAGATATATTGTTTTATGACTTGTGACCCTCCAATAGTTCTTGAAGATGCATCCATCTGAGCTTAATATTTGGGAAAATCCATGACATGAAGTACAGTATGTAGTGCAAGATAAACTGCATAATAATGAAGTCTCATGGATCACAGGAAAGCATGCTTGGGAGAGAAAAACAAAGACAAGTCATGAACCTTGGCTGTAATTAAATCACTGATGGAATGTTTTTACTGCATTTTTTAATGTAGCATTTTCTTATGATTCATTGCAAATTTTGTCTTTGATTTATAGAAAGGTTATTTCTTCTGGTTCTGTTCAATGACTTTGTACTTAATGGTGTCATAAAATGTTCACCAAGACATGCTAATCTCCCATATGGAATATCTTAGTTGATTGCACAAGCCTTTATCCTACATGTATAAAATTCAACTTAGTGAATCCACTGCCATTGAATAAACATCACATTCGGTCCATGGCTAAAGACATCCAGTCATTGTTCACTTCTTTTATTTTCTTAATGTTCAGAATAAAATAACAGCATATTAAGCCACAAGATTCTGTGCTTTCATTTGTGCTTACACTTTAATTTCATGTCACAAGACGCAACTCTACTTTTTAAAGACAGTATCCAGTTGACTGTCTTCTGTGTGGTGGAAAAATAAATACCACTTTTTCAGAATATATGAGAATACAAACAATGACCATAGTGGAAAAATATAGTATATTGTTCTCTAATCTAATCTATACCAAAATATTTCTTTTGGACTTTCACATGTTTTTAAGGTATTTAGGTACATGTCATTTAAGAGTATGGAAATTTTACTAAGTAGAAAATAAAATACTTACTTTGGTGATGAATGAGTTTGTCTTCAAGTATCACACAATGTCAAGATTGACAACATCCAGAAAAATAAGACACTCTAACAGAAGAATGGTGCAATTTCAAAGCAGCAGCCTACAGCTAGGAAAATGACCTGCAGAATTGCTATTAATTCCCTTATCTTAAATACATTCTAAAATTATATGGTGAAGCATTTTCATGAGCATACTTATACAGGAATAAACTTAATACACATACATTTGGTATTTGCTAAATGTAATTGTGTTTTAATGGACTTTTATTTGAGTTCTGATATATCCCAAATCTAAGCAATAACAGAACACATTGTCATGGGATTCCATCCTACAGAAAAAAATGATTCAGGAAAATTATATTCATGTCACTGAGTAAAGAAAAAGAGGACACAATAAAATAATCAACATTGGCATCATCTACTCATGCCTGAGAAAGAAAATTTTAATAGACATTGGCATTACCAGTGAGAGAGCCTTCTTTCTTATCATCTTTGGCTTAAGAACCTTCACCTCAGTATCTAAAACTGCCTGTCAGTGTAAGAGCTGGGCTTCTTTCATTAACTACAGAACCACCAGTCTGACATTTTCAGATTGAATCCGTGGGAAATAATTACATTTTAACATTAGCAATTTATTATGTCAGGATTATAATAGTTACAAGATCATCTTTAGCATTGTAAAGTTTAGAGAGGAAAAAATGTCCTCAAAGCACTCCATTCTACAGTAATGCAAAATGATTATTATTATTTTTTTTTTACTCTGTGCTACTCAACATTTCAATTATTTTCTAAGTGGAGGCTGGTTTTACCACCTCACACACATTGATGGGCCACAGAATAGAGGTATCACTCTTTGATGGTGTTGTATGTTATTATTTTAAAATTTACTTAGATGTTTCTTAGTCTCAAGTTTCCTATAGTTAGAAAAATGCCAGAGGTTGAAAGTATAGGTCAGTTCTTTTCCCCAGCTCTCTGCTCTCTGAGTTTCTGACTTCATAGACTCTGCATGTGGATGCCATGACATTGGCATATCATCTTGTCTACAATAAGAATCATATCCCTTGCCATTTGGCTCTGATTTTTTTTTTTTTTTTTTTTTTTTTTTTTTTTTTTTTTTTTTTTTGGTACTGGGGATTGAACTCAGTGTCACTTGATCACTGAGCCACATCCCCAGCCATTTTTTGTATTTTATTTAGAGACAAGGTCTCACTGAGTTGCTTAATACTTCACTATTGCTGAGGCTGGCTTTGAAATTGCGATCCTCCTGCCTCAGCCTCTGGAGCCACTGGGATTACAGATGTGCACCACCGCGCCCGGCTATTTGGCACTGATTTTGATCCAGCCCTTCTGTTTGTTACCTCTGGGAAAGGTACCATCAATTTCCCAGTGGCTCATATCATCCTTAACCTTCATCCACTGCAGATATTTACATCCTTCATGTCACCGATTCCTACATCTTTTAGATTCCTAATATTTCCTATATTCATATTTTTCTCTCCACCTTTGCTCTGGTATTCTTTTAGTTACAACTCGACTCTTGCCCTTGCGTTTTAACAACAATGTCCTCTACATGTATTCTCTCTGCCTTCATCCTTACCTCCTTTAAATCCACTCTTCATCCTGTAACCATAGGGAATATGATAATCACTGCCTGACAAAACTTGGCCTTGGATTAAATTCGCTCAGGCACCTGCTATTGTAAATAAAAGTCTATCACAGGACATGGTCATGTTTATTTGTTTGCAGATTAATTATGCTGACTTTCAGCTACAAAGATTCATCGAATAATCAGTCTGAAATATTTACTGTCTGTCCTTTACAGAAAGCATTCTGATATCTGTTCTAAATCATTTTGTTTCCCAAATTAAAGACTCTGAATGGTTTTCTATTGTCCTCAGGATAGAAGTCCCTTCTTTTTTTTCTTTTTTTTCTTTTTTTTTTTTTTTTTTGCATTTATTTATTTGCTTTAGTTGTAACACAATGCATTTATGCTGAGGATCGAACCCTGGCTGCACACGTGCTAGGCGAGCGCTCTACCGCTGAGCCACAACCCCAGCCCCCTTCTTTTATTTTTAACCTCTGAACCCTCCCCTATTCATCCTCTGTCTCAGCCACTCAGTAGTCCAGTCCTTTGACTCACAGCTACTGATCACCAGTTATGGGGAATTAAGTACATTAATTCCTGGTGCCCAGCTTGTTATCAGTATTTCTTTATATGTTCCATTTCTTCTGAACATGGAAGTCTGAGATTTATATTCCTATTAAATAGACTCAGGGCTTTGTGTATCGCCCCCAACAAAATGTATATTTGTTTTTATCAACTTCTTTTGTTTGTTTTTTAGGCTCTCTGATAAGCTTCTCTCAAATGACTAAAGAAGTTAAGTCCCTGGCCTATCACAAGAACTCAGTGATGTTTGCTAAATGAATGAATAAATGCTATTTATTTTTCTCTGTTATTAAAACTTTCATATAAGAGACTTTAATGATCCTTATTTTAGAAGTTTCTAATTTCTGTGTTGAAAAGTATAATATCATATTAAGACGTAGGTCTGCCTTGGGCCTGTTGAGCAAATGCAATAAAAAATAACATTCTAAAACTTTTTAAAATCAACAACAGTATTTTTCTGTATATGTTCTCAATGAGTTGATTCTTACCACAGCTCTGGGTTGCCAATCCTATACAATCCTTCTGATGCCCCACCCAGTTTTGTGGAATAACACAAAAATCATATACAAAATTGATACCAAACTGATTCTTGGAAGGAATGAACTCAGCTCATTGACTGAAATTGGAAATATATTTTAGTAATTGTTACTCTTCAAATTCAGCAACATTGGATTCATTTATTACTAGAAATTTGCCACAGGATCCATTTTTTTTACTTCTGCTTCTAGCTCAGTTTTCCTCTGTTCTTAGATAAGTTTCATTCTTGTGTTGAAAAGGAAAAAACTAAAAATTAAAAATTAAAAAAGTCTTACTCTATTATTTTTCTTGAGCACTGAGGATGATCAGTGTATTTTTCTCCAAAATTTGAACCACTAAAAATTAATTTCTTAAAATATAGATGTGGCTTTCCTTTAGCCTTCAAGTCCACTGTACTTGAAGCAAGTTGTACACCAGAAGTCTTCCTATTTTGTGATATAATGTTTCCTTTTGATTCAATTTAGCTTGAATGGACATAAAGCTTCTTCTATTCCAAAGAGTACATGCAGTTGGTCTCAATTTTCAGATTCCTTATTTGAAACTTTCTTTAGTTGTTAAAATATATTTGTAATCCCCAAATATCTTCATGGTGCTTTTACAGCCTTTCACGGACTGGTGCAGAGGAGTTGGAGATTGGCGGTTCCTCATGTACCTGCTCCCTGTCTTCTTTGAGCTTCCATACTATAAGGTAAGCATCCTTTTCAAGAACTATTTAGCTCCTAGTTTCTCCATTTGTGTGTGTGTGTGTGCTTTTTGTTGGTGAGTGTATTGTTTGAAATAACCCAGTGCATATGTGCTGTCTAGTTTTCCTAAGCACACCTTTGTGACATACCTTATGCAGAAAAAAAAAAAAAAGTGTTAGATGAACATCTTCAAGCATGAGTTACAGTGTTAGCTGTGAGTCTAATAATGAACCAATGGCATGCATTAAATAAAGTGTCTTTGTGCAGAAGTAAAAACAAGGTTAATGTTGATTGGTTAATGAAAATTTGACTATGTGTTTGAATGAAAGTGACTATGGAATTTTCTCAACTAGGCCAAGGGGTGCCTAGGTATTTGGTTAAACATTATTTCTTTGTATGTTTCTGAGTGTGTTTCCAGATGGCATGAATGTTTGGATCTTTAAGTAAAGGAGTTTACTCTCCCCAATGTGGGAGGGGCTCCTCTAAAGTGTTGAAGGTCTGCATAGAATAAAAAGCTGAGTAAGAGAGATTTCCTTTTCTCTGACACTTTTCATGCTGGGACATTGGTCTTCTCCTGCTTTGAGATGTGAACTTGAAATTGCACCATGGGATCTCCTGGGCCTTGGGCTTTCAGACTCAGTTGGAACTACAGCATCTGTTCTCCTGGGTCTCCAACTTCCAGAGGAAGACTGTGAATTTGGACTTCTCAGTCTTAATATTATTGAGCCAATTCATTCTAATAAATCTCTCCCACTGTGTGTGTTTGTTTGGGTGTGTGTGTGTGTGTGTTTTCAGTTTCTCTGGGCAACCCAGACTAATACATTCCCTTAGAAACAATATTTCAGCATTCACTAATTCAGTGTTTGTGATGATTTTATATAGAACTTAACCACTGGTAATAATGAAAATCAACGGCATATATAAGATAGTAGAGATATTGTTTGAAACAATTCATTTTGCTCCATACCATAATTATTGATACTTATTAAAAATACCTAATATATTTCACTTAAAATCATAAGACAGAAGCATTTTCATGTAATTGCATACCCACTGCATTGAGTTAGGGACTGCAGAGCATTTTATTGCACTGAAATATAATAATAGCATATTAACATCCTGTCTTCTAATCTTGGATATTGAAATATATTCCAATACATTCTATTACTAAATCTTATAGATTTCTTCCAAGAAATATTTCTTTGAGAAAATTTCTAGTAGTGAAAATCGAGGACCAGAGTATTTAATATTTTTACAGTATTTGAAAATTTATATATAATATATATATGCATTTATACATATATACACACATATAGTATGTTTATATATATGTATGTGTATATATATAATGCATATATACACATAATAAGTGTGATAACTCATTTCCCCAAAAATATTTTCAATAGTCTGCAAGGTTATTCTCTTCTATTTTTGTTGAGTAAGGTGGGAAAATTGTGTTGTCTTGCTTTAGTTTACACTTCATTGGCAAAGCTGAGTAACTTTTAGTATATCTGTGTTATTATGACTGTTAGAATTCCATTATATGTGGGTTTTCTAAATGAAATTTATATATGTATGTAACTGGTCTCACCAGGAAGTAATAATTTCTGTGTTGAAAATTATAATATCATTTTAAGACGTAGGTCTGCCTTGGGCCTGTTGAGCAAATGCAATAAAAAATAATATTCTAAAACTTTTTCAAATCAACGACAGTATTTTTCTGTATATGTGCTCAATGAGTTGATTCTTACCATAGCTCTGGGTTGCCAATCCTATACACTTCTTCTGATGTCCCACCCAGTTTTGTGGAATAACACGAAATTTATATATATATAGAAATTTATATATATATATATATATATATATATATATCCTTCTTGGTGAGACCAGTTACATACGATAGAGGGTTTTTTTTTTTTTTTTTTTTTTGTATACTGGCTATGAAATGATTTTATACAATAATAAATATTTATTCATAAAAGTTGCAAGTATTTTTCTGAGATATATATTTGCCCTGTAACATGGCTTATAATTTATTGTTATTTAGGAATTTTTGAATATGTATGTAGTCACATATACCAATATTTACCTTTATTGCTACCTTAAAGTTTGATTTGGAAAGTGCTTTACCATCTTTCACATTTGTGCTATGCTGTTAGTATCCACTAATCTTTTCCAGAGCTAGTATTAATTTATATTTTCTTACACAGTTTCTGACATATGAATGGGACAAGGAAGGAAGATAAATCCATATGTTTGAGTAATATCTTGGATAGCAAGCCCTAACGGTCTATTTCTCCTTTAAGTATATATATATATATATATATATATATATATATATACACACACACACACACATATATATATATATGTGCATATATATATATATATATATATTTGTGTGTTGTGTGTGTGTGTGTGTGTGTGTGTGTGTGGTGGTACCAGGATTCAACTCAGGGGCACTCGACCACTGGGCCACATCTCCAGCTCCTCAGCCCTTTTTTGTATTTTATTTAGAGATGGGTTCTCACCAAGTTGCTATGTGCCTCGCCATTGCTGAGGCTGGCTTTGAACCTGCAATCTTCCTGCCTCAGCCTCCACAGTGTTGGGACTTCAGGAGTGCACCACTGCGCCCAGCTCTCTCCTTTAAATTTGACTAAGATAATTAACATTACTCTTTTGTCATTACTGAGACATTATTGCATTCCTGGAATACCACAAATAATCATTATCTTGTTTTAAAGTCATGTTATATTCAATGTGTAAATTTGTTTAAAGATTTTTATATCTATGTTCCTGTTGGACTGGTAAACATCACACATTGAGACTATCTGTCAGTGTTTTCAAAGCAGCATAATTTTCTGTTGTCTTCCCCCCCCCCCCCCCCCCATTTTGGAGAAGTATTGCTTGTAATGTTCAGGACTGATGGTTTTTGATAATTTCCTAAAATATACCTATGCAGTTATTTCATAATTATCAGTCTAATGAAGCTTTTCAGATTGCATTTTGTATGAATTTTAAGATTTTCTTTCGGAAACTGAATATCTTGTTAATATATATGCTCAGCATGAATCACAGCAGCCTTAATTTGCATATTAGCTTGAACTTTTGCTCACATGTAACTGTGCTTTTAAAATTATTTCTAAATTTGTACACTATTATTATCAAGGAAATGTTATTTAATAACCATTTATTTAGTACAGATTGTGTGCCAGAAAGTTTAAATACCTAATCCATTTAATTCTTACTTCAAGCCTACCAAAATATTGGTCATATTATTCCCATTTTAAAGGTTAAAAACCTGAGGCACAGAGACATTAAAACACTTACCTAAATTCACAGAGCTAGAAAGTGGAATAATCAGGAGGAACACTAAGCAAAGTGTCTCCCAAGTGCTATAACCAATGTATGATACTGAACAGAACACTTTTCAGTGACTTGGGAGGCTGAGGCAGGAGGATCACAAGTTTGAGGCCAGCCTCAGCAACTTAACAAGGCCCTAAACAACTTAGCAAAACCTGTTTCAAAAAAAAAAAAAAAAAAAAGAACTGGAAATATAACCCAGTGGTTAAGTACCCTGGAGTTCAATCTTCTGTACCAAAACACACAAATACACACACACACACACACACACACACCAAAAAAAAAAAAAAAAAATCCAAACAAAAGAGAGAAAAGAACAAAAAATCCAAACAAAAGAGAGAAAAGAACACTAAGGAACACTGTTACATTGTTAAGTTACTGAAAATTGCTACAAAGGATTTTGTGTGTGTGTGTGTGTGTGTGTGTGTGTGTGTGTGTGTGATGATTTCTTTTTTCCAATGGATGGTCCCCTGTTAAAGTTTTGTTTTGCTTTGTTTTTTTTTTTTTTTTTTTTTTTTTTTTTTTTTGTTAAAGCTTTGTTTTGTCTTGAAAGACAACCCCACTTACTCAACTTAACAATTCTCAAGTGATAGGAATTCCACGTGAACAAAAAAAATAAAATAAAATGTAAGAGGAAAAAAAAGAATGTAATGAAGAAAACGCTTCAGCAAAGTAGAGAAAACTGCTTTTATTGGTAATACCCTAGGCAGCAGCAGTTAGGAGCCCTGTAACCTCAAGTGCCACAGAGCCATTAGAAGTAATGAGGTGTGAGCTCAAGCCAGTGCCTCATGCAAACGCAACGTCTTCGCACGGCTCATGCTGGAACATCCAGCGTTAATGTATTAGTATCAGTAGATGAAACATGACGAGTCTTAAGCCTCATTTGCATAATGGATGAAGCTTGGGAAACAGTTCCAGATGGCTGATGAGCACCTTGAGCCAAAAGGAGAAAAAAAAAATTTTTTAAGCCTCTGCATACATAAGCCTGTCATATTGAGATATAAGTAACTACAGAACTAGAACAAACTTGAGAAACTGGATTTCTGGGCAATTCACTTACATCTGGAAGAAAATTAGGGAAAGCTGTCCCTGCAGGATTCAGATATGCCACGCGAGGGTCTTGTCCAGAGTGATGAACTTCGTCATATCTTAAAAAATAAAAAAGAACAGATAATAAATTGGTGTGTAAAACTTTGAGTAAATGTATTCAAATCTCCATGCAGATGTATAAATTACTTATTCAAATACGTTGTCTGCAATTTCACATTTGTGCCAGCATTTGAATGAAAATTATACACAGTATTGAATCTACTATACTGTCTGGATTGAGAGAAAAAAGAAATCCTGTCTTAGATATAAATGTGGGATTGATTGAGTTCTTATACATTTTACTTTCTGTCTTTCTCTAGGCAGATGAAATCAATGAGCATCAACTGGGGGTTTACATTTGTCTCTGTGTGGGTGAGGTTCATTCCTTAGGTACCTTTTTCTTTTCTTCCTGAAACTTCAATTGAAATATTGAAGTACACATTCTTTACATATATATATATATATGTATATGTATATATATATATATATATATATATATATGTATATATATTTATACAATTTTCAATTGAAGTTTCAGGAAGAAAAGAAAATATATATATATTTCAATTGTGGTGGCGAAAGGACGATCTTAATAGACTGAATACATAACAAACATGATTTACTTCTTTTTCAAGTAAATAATAAGTCCGGTAGCATGATTTGGGTCAAATATCTTATCAAGAAATGAAATAAAACAATTGTAAGGGAATTTAGGTACACGTTCATTTTATATACCAAACCAGGCCTTGAGAAATCCTTGTTAGGTACTGTAAAGGCCAGCATTTACTATTTATTTCCATAGAATCTCCATGTTGAGAAGTACTCTGGGTGATGCATATTTAAATATTAATCCAAGCAGATGTGAGTGACAAACTCATTTCGCCAACCACCTATAACTCAATCTTTGAAAGATAAAATATCTGTGCATCATTTTTGACACCTCTCCCCTCCATCTTTAGTATGTGTCATTGAGAATATTACAAAATCGTGAAAATGTCCCCTGTGGCCACTTTACTTTCATCATTGAAATCATCAAAATGTATCTATCATCTGGAGGCTGAATGAGCTGACCAGAGCACATTGCTCATGAGTTGCACACCTGGGACCACAACATATACCTTCACACACCCAACTCACAAAGTTGTCATTGTAACCAACAGCTGAGGAATCACACCCACTGTATAGCGTTCTGAAAAGTTGGGAGTAAACAGCTATGTTACTTGCAGGACTCTTCAGGTGATAAGTATACAAACAGGGTTTAATATGTATGGTCATGCTGTATTACGAGACAGTGCTATATGAAGTCATGTAAATGAGTCTAAATAAAACTAGAACTTTAAAAAATATTTTACAACTATTACAGAACTAGTTCTAATTGTACACAGTCATGAATAATGAATATTAATAAATCACCTTTTAAAAGCAAAGAAGAAATGCAAAAAACTTAGCCAGGCGCAGTGGTGCACGTCTGTAATCCCAGCACTTGGGAGGTTGAGGCAGGAGGATTGAGAGTTCAAAGCCAGCCTCAGCAATGGTGAGGCACTTAGCAACTCAGTGAGACCCTGTGTCTAATAAAATACAAAAAAGGGCTGGGGATGTGGCCCAGTGGTCGAGTGCCCCTGAGTTCAATCCCTGGTACAAAAAAAAAAAAAAAAAAAAAAAAAAAGAAAGAAATGCAAAACTTAACATGAAATTTACATTCCTGTTCTTATAATTCTTTATACCCTAAAGGAATTTTTCATGATTATATCTTAATCTAGCTATATCTATCAACCTATTCACTCTCTCCGTATACACACACTGCACACACACGCATAAAATCACAAACTTTAGGTTATATTTATGCACTTTCTGTATGGATACTGTGTGTATGTGTATGTATGCATATATATATACTATATATACATATGTATATATATATATATATATGTATATCTTATAGTTAAATGCAACATATACTATATACTAAATTTATGAGAGATTTTCTAAAGAAAACACTTAGGAATATATATGTGCATGTGCACATACACATATATGCACGTACATATTCTTTACCTGTCTATATACAGGTATCCTAGGTCATTCCTTTTTGATCCTATTTGACTGTTTAACTTTTTCTTAAAACATGTGTAGTAATAGGTTTGATTTTAGAAAAAAAAAAAGATGAAATCCAGAAAATTTTGTAGCAATTATAAAGAAATAAAGTAACTACCTAACTAAAGCCATTTTGGAGATTATAGGACAGAATTGTGTTCTTACAGGACACATTATTTAATCCTTTGTTTAAGTGATCGTTTTCAACTGATCACTGTGGCTCACATCAATGTTTCCTAACCTATCGTCCACACAATGTAAGAATTAGTGTCTTTCCCGAATAAAGTTATCTATACTCAAGTGACTTGATTCAGCATCAACAAGTTTCTAACAACTTTAGTAATGTGTATACTGTTCATATACCAGGTTTCTTCAGTATTTTGTTTTTACTGATATTTAAGCAATGGACCCACTTTAATTTTTTTCTTCAGAGTTAGATCTGGTTTTGGTATTGATCAAATGTGAGTTGGAGCACAGAAATACCTATTAAATGCATTATTTGATATTAATTTTATCAATATGTGTGTACCCATTTTGCATATGTAGAAAGATATATATTTACATTTTTTATACAACATGGTTATGTTCTAATAGTGAAACAAATTTCCCCCCATCATAAAAATAGCTGCAATAAAATTCTGCTTATGAAAATGTACTGGAGAACAGAAAGACTGAGTTCTGAATAAGTAAAGGTGAAGGTCAGAAGTCTAAGAGAAAGGATTAAATTTACTTGCTTAAGTGTATGGTCCCGTGGTTCCCAGTTTAATATGCAGATGGCCACTAATGTCTCTAATACCTGTGGGAGATTCTGTGCTAATCACAACTACATTCATTAACATTTTCAGTGAGAATTTACAAATAATTTTGATTGGTTGTCACAAGGTGGCTAGAAGTTTTCTTGTCTCATTTTCTCATTTGTAAGAGACAAGCCCAAAGTTGCCATAATCTTGATAATTCTGTTGGCACAAAAGCTCATTAATAATAGGCTATCAGCCCAGGCAAGGCTGGAAGGGCAAAAGAAGACTGCTTTTTCTGTACCTATTTAATGATCCATAATTAACATGAACATTATGAAACAGGTGAAATTGGACAAGATAAGGTCCCTGATATCAATTTGCTTTGGATCCAGTAACAGTGATCTCATTAGCAATGGAAGTGGGGTAAACAAGTGAAGCAGCCCCTATCAGGGAGATGGCTATTGCGGTTAGCTGGAAGCCATAAGTTCCACCTGATAATAACCATATGCACGTGGCGCACCTGTAAATGAATGTGACGCACCCGCAAAGCTAAAGGTATATAACCGGGTGAAAGCGGTCAGAAGAGGCATTCATTCAGTCAGTCGTTCAGTCGCTCAGTCAGTCGGAAGAAGAGTTCGGGTTGGAGAAGAAGAAAAGAGTTAGAGTGGCCAGAACGTAGTCAGAAGAAGAAATAAGAGTCAGAGTATAAGGAAAAGAGTTTAGCTACAGAGACTAAGAAAGAAATGAGACAGAGACTAAGAAAGAAATGAGAGCTACAGAGACTAAGAAAGAAATGAGACAGAGACTAAGAAAGAAATGAGACTAAGACTAAGAAAGGAAAAGAGTTTAGCTAAGAAGAGAAGAAGAGATAAAGAGAAAGCCAGAGACTAAGAATAATAGATTCCTGCCACCGAATCTCCTCCCGAGGTATTGTGGCTGTACGTTAGGCAGCTACAAACAAGTCCATTCATTTTTTTGCTATAGAAAACTACATATTCCTACATCACACGGTTGACCCTTGGGCGTGTTATATTAGAACACCAGCCCTAGTCTTATTTTACTGTCACAACAAGGCTAATCAATGATGTGGTAAGGAAGCTAATTAGTAGACAGTGAGCAAAACCACTTATTTTGACATTCATGTTAAAACAGATGTGAAGCTCATGAACATGCAGTCAAACATGGCGCCTCTTCCTATTTTCCCTACCTAGTTCTGGATCAGAAACTAGGAAAGCTCTCATTGCCCTGTTCATCTTCCACTTTGCTTTGTTAGAAGCCTTCCCAGGCATTTTAGCCTGATTTCTCAGTGTATGATGGGAAAAGGGTGAATTTTATTGATTGCTCTTTTTGGAATTATAATAGTGGAAGAAGAATATAAATTTATTTACACAAAATAAGAATGTTTATTTGTATTTAATATGATAGATGAGATGCCTAAAACAGCCCTAATTCAATGCCAAATATATAGGTAGATTTTATTTTATAGAATTTAATAGAATGGGTCTTAAAAAGATATGCACCTGATTTTATTAATGATATTTATCAATGATGTCCATTTGCTGTAAAAGATTTACAGTTGGCTGGGGCTATGGCTCAGTGATAGAGTGCTAGTCTCACATATGTGAGGCCCTGGGTTTGATCCTCAGCACCACATAAATAAAATAAAGGTATTTTAAAAAAAGGATTTATGGTTTAAAAATATTTTAAAACAGGTTTAAAATTAAGTTTAAAAGTAAATAATTCCACTCAAAGTAGCATAAAATAATAATATTTACAAACATTTTAAAATTATTTTTATTAGTACACTTTGATTATACAGAATATAAGTTTCAATGAGGGTTTATCTTCTACTCATTTTTCTTGATTCTGCAGGAAGCTGTGATGTAACGACTAAATTACCTTCATAACAGCCTAATCTATGAAGGGTAGGTAAAATGAATTTTTAATGTTTACTATTTCAATGTAATAACATTTGGGAATTTCTTATTTGCCTTTTGAAGAGCTTTACTCTAAAACACTATCATAATCACAGTAGTAAGTTGCCATTTTAAACCAGAATTGGTAAGATTAATTTATTTTGGGCATATGACATACAATTTGAGTTTACACTCAGAAGCAAGTTTCTATTCCAGGAAGAAAAAGAAAAAAAAAAAAAAAAAAACAAACAAAAAACCTCAAAATAGCCCTCACCTGCTCATGAGGTAGTGGTTTCAGAAAGTATACTGAAAGTGTTCCCCAAAACAAAATCATGATTTTACTTCCACAGAGCAGACTTTGTCCAGCACTGATAGTTCACTGAATTTGAAACCATTTTTTTTAAATTTGTTCTAATTTGCTTTACATGACAGCGGAATGCATTTCAATTTATAGTACACAAATGAAGCACAACTTTTCATTTATCTGGTTGTACACAAAATAGAGTCACACCATTCGTGTCTTTTGGGACATATATTTTTTTTAAAAAAAGTTCAGGGCCTATGCACTAAAAATCAGAAAACATTTCTGTGTTTTTTTTTTTTTTCTCCATAAACAAGAATTGTTCAGCCCATAATATCTATGGTTGGGAAGCACCGCTCTAGGACTTACTGTATTAGCTGGTACATGAATGATAATGACCAATACACCAATATATGGGAAAAGAGGAAGTGATTCAAAAATTATAATAGTTCTAATCTGGAGAAGGAGCTCTGAATCTATAAAGGAAAGTTTGCTGGTCAGGTTGCAATACAACAGTATCAGGAATAAACAACCAAATATTTAAGGAAGAAGGCAAGAACCATATTCAAAATATCTTTACATTTGAGAAGAAGGAATGTTTAGAATTTTAATATGGTGGAATAGATTTTCAACCAGTTAAGTGAGATTCCAATACACACAGCATTCACAGCTTGGAAGACTGCCAGCAGCATTGTCGGCATGGTCCTGTTAGCATTTTTATCATTGACTTGGATGAGGACAAAGAAGTCATGTTATCAAATCTGTGGCTGACAACAAGATCAAGGAGATAACTAATATACAGGATGACAGAGCCAGGATTCAAAAACATCCTGACAGTCTGAAATAGTGGGTTGAGTCTAAGAAGAGGGTAGTTAATAAAGACAAATGCAGTATCCTGAACTTAGGTCAAGAAGCATATGGTTCAAAAGAGTAAGAGAGAGGCCGGGCTAAACAGCACCACAGGTTAAAATGTTACAGGCAATTTTGGACGACTATAAGATTAATGTGAGCCGGGAGGGTGATTGAGTCACCGCTAAACTCAACAGGGACCTTAAATGCATCGCTCAAAGAATGGTGTCCACAACCAAGAAGGTCTCATTGTGTATCTGGAACCCAACTGCCATATCAGACTTTAAGAAGAAAGGTGACAAACTTAGGTGTATGAAAAGGTCAGAGGAAATTTGAGAGATGACCCTGGAACTGAGGACACAGGAACATTTCATTTATAAAACGATTACAATAATTCATGTGTTTGAAGGTCAGTTGTCTTTGTGAGAAATTAGATCAGAAGAAGGAAAGTGTAAATGGGCACATTTAGTGAATATTGAAAAGGAATTTTTTATAATGTGGGTTATATCATAACACAGTGTGCTGCTTTTAAGGTGGTGAGATCTTCTTCATGGGAAGATTTAAGGCAGAGGCTGAATAAATTTGCTTTATGGAAAATTCCTTGAATTTCTAAGGAATCTGTGCATGATCACTAAAAGACTTGAGGTTGCTTGCAATTGTTATAGTTTTGTTACTTATTAATTTGGTTAAAAGTTTGAACTGACTCTTCTACTATTTGTAACTTAGTCCTTTCAATCCTTACACAGGCAAAATATATTTTGTATAAAAGGTTAAATTTGGTCAAACAAATGGATCATGGCTGTTGTTTTGCAAGCTGATTTGTAAAAACAATTGTTTCACTTCAACCATGTTATTGATTTTGCTGTAGTGTTTGTTGTTTTTCTCAAGCCTGTCATGGTTTGAAAAGACTAAAATGTCTGATTTCAGAGACCTCTTCTTTAAGTGGGGCTAATGTCCCCTATCCACATGCTGGTCCTATTCCAACCACTAGGTATTTAAAGAACTCAATTTGAAATCATTGCTTTGCATCACAGAATCCAACATGTGATGCAAAGCAATGATTTCAAATCGAGTTTGTTTCTTTCACTTGTGGAAAAGACCTTCATAGGTCATTTGCAGCAGAATCACCAGGGAGCTACAATTCTTTCCAGGGAAAATCCAGGGCCATGGGTGTGACTTAAGCATTCAGGCTGGTTCACTCACCTATCAAGAATTACAGTCACTCGAGTGCCTTTGTACAAGGTTAAGGAGCTGTAGAGTTGAAATCAGTTGCAGGAGAGTTTGGTATTGTTCCACATTACTTTCATCATTATACTGACCAAGAGTTTAAGCTTAAACAACATCAATAAAAGAATGAGTCCAACAGCCAGAGACTGATTCATGCAAATGTTTTTCCCATTTCAAGGAATGGAAAATAGGGCCACTGATGTTGTTCAAGGGACTGTAGCTCATTTAATCCTGATTATGTGTCTTTATTTCACTCAGGGTTTACTTAAAATTTCTTCTGCTGAAGCAAATTATTTTTGGTCTTGATCTTCTTGCACTTTTCCTTTTTGATGCACAAGTAAATCTCTAATACATATGTGTTTTCCTTGGATTTTTTTATATAAGTGAATCCTTCATACATATTTTGGTACTTGGTTGTATCTTAGGAATGTGTAATTTATTTTTTAAGCCAACAACTTCTGACATGATAAATATCATGATAAAATAAAGTTTTATTGTTTTGTATTAGATACTGAAGCTATTTGGCTAAAGTTCCCCAAAAGTAGCATGCAGTTTGTCAGATCTTCTTATATATTTTGAAATGATAATGTGATGGCTTTGTGAGTTAACTTTTACATAATTAATTTTTTATTCTTCAAGCTCTCTTAGAAATGAAAGAATGGAGTGTGATTCCAAAATTAAATGTATATCAATTAGATTTATCTAATAATTGAATTCATAGTTTCAACATTGACACATTTTCATAAAAGCCCTGCATGAAAGCTTCTCACCCTTTCCATTGCTTTAACTCCAAAGACATGTTCTGCCTCTGTGTTTGTTGATGGTATAAAGATGATGGGGTTATAGCATTGTATAAGCCTCATCCTTGAGGACAGCTAACATGCATCAAAGTAATTGCATAAAACATAATCCTCACCATAAATAAAATCATAATTACAACTCAAAATCTTTAAAAAGTAATCCATAGAAAAATCGCTAAATATATTTCCAGTTTTATGATGACTCTGCTTTATATTTCAGAATTTTTTAAAATCACTGTTAAATATAGACCTATTATCTTTACTAATTATCTATGGTTAGATAGAGGAAATGTTATTCACTGCCTGTAAGTAAAGCCAGACAGTTTTTACAAATACTGAACTCTTAGTTCCCTGGGCTGCTCTAACAAAGCACCCAAAACTAATGAATGATTGAAATTTATTGACTCAGAGTACTAGGGCTTGACTACATCCCCCGAAAAAGCAGGTGTTGGAAAGTTCACTTCTATTGTTATGGTGTTAAGAGATGGGAGGTGATGAAACACACCAGTAATCCCAGTGACCTGAGAGGTTGAGGCAGGACGATCCCAAGTTCAATCCCAGCTTGGCCTACTTAGGAAGACTCTGTCTCACAATAATAAAATAAAATAAGAAGAACTGGGAATGTAGCTCAATGGCAGAGTGCCACTGGATTCAACCCCCAGTTCAGGAGGTAAAAAAAAAAAAAAAAAAAAAAAAAGAAATGAAAGTGAGTGAGAGAGAGAGAGAGAGAGATAACCTTTAAAAGGTGATAAGACCATCATGAGTGTTGTGTCTTCATGAATGAAGTAATGCCATTTTATCCTTGGAGAGTTTCCTTTTTTGGGAGGTGGGTATTGAACCCAGGGATACTCTACCACTGATCTACCTGCCTGGTCCATTATATTTTATTTTGAGACAGGGTCTCACTAAGTTGCTGAGTCTCACGATGTTACTGAGGCTGGCCTCAAACTTGTGATCCTCCCGCCTCAGTGTCCTATGTGTCACTGGAATTATAAGCTTGTACAAATGTGCCTGAGAGGTTCCCTTATGAAAGAATGGGTTTGACTCCCTTCTCTCTTTCTTACATGTGCTTTCTTTCATTTCTGCTTTCCACCATGGGATGATGCAGCAAGAAAGCCCTCATCAGAAAACATCTCCTTGACCTCAGACTTTCCAATCACCAATACCACGGAAAGTGAGTCTCTGTTTGTTATATGTGACCTGTCTCAGGTATTCTTTTATAGCAGCACAGAATAAACTAAGACACCAAGTGTTAGAGGGGCCATACATTGAAGGCTCTATGCAAGGGTATATTCTGGGCCTTCTTCTGGTTTCTGTTAGTACCTTGGATTCTGGCAACCAAACTCAGGCCCAAATATATTCTTCCTACATACATGCCTGTCTCTCTCCATGGCATTATTTTCATGAGGACACCAGCCATACTGGATTAGGAGCTCATCGTATACTAATTAAAGCTGCAGCAACTCTACTTCCAAATATGTTCACCTTCTGTTGTACAAAGGTTAGAACTTCAACACATGCATTTCAGGGACGTGATTCATCTCCTAACATTGATTTTCCACTATATGTAAGACTAGACCCTCACTTTCCTAGCTTCTTTGCACCTGACAATGGCAAATAGACTGCAGACTCTGGAAAGGGTTTCTTTTCTTGGTATAAAATTAGAAAAGCTTAAAGGAAGGCTTAGCCTCTCTTACTGCTTTTATTCTCCTCCAATCCGCCACCACTGTCTTGCTCCCATGAAGAGTGAGATCAAGGAAAAGAGCTATGTGAAATGCGGGAATTGATAGGGTCTTTTATGCTATCACTAAATCAAATTTGAAATTTCCTACCATTAGTCTTTTGTTATGAGAAAAACATACATAAGTTTTTATCCTTTATTTGAGTGTTGAAAATATACCAAACAAAGTACACTTTGGATGTAACTTTTGGCCACCTTTTCCTGGGTCTGTCAATCTCTCTTTCCTTCTGTCTAGAAGCTTAGCTTTCTTTGGGTCCATATGATGACCTGCCCAGCATGGCTTCCACACGTGAGCTCTGTTAAGGCGCCCTCTGCTTTGCTCCTTTGGTTCTCAGTTGTGACTCACTGTCATTATCTGCATTCTATTTCTTATCCATGAACTGCATTCATACAAATGAATTGCCCTCACCAGATGGCAATCCTTTGAATTTGGACATTTTAGCCTCAGACCTGTGAGATATAAATTTTTCTTTATAAATGACTAGTCTGGTATTATGCTCTGCGAGCAGAAAACCAAGTAAGACAGATGTCTCTGTATAATCAAAACAAGCATGCAATGCGAACCATAAAAGAAGAAGAGTCAGGGTTGAACGTACATTCCCATGATAAGAAAGGTAATCGCGAGCACAGCAAAAGCGTGGCAAAGTGCAAGAAGACTGAAATTTCACAGATTATGTTTAAAAAGACAGACTCAGAATTTCAAATTTTATTCAGTAGAAAGTCAGAGATAATGATGGTTCTCTTGGCTCATCTGGTACCCATCTTCAGGTTTTCCTTGAATGAAAACACAACCTTTACATCCCTTTTCTGGCTTCTTCCAATTTACCAATTTTAAAAATGTGTAGTTCTTGAGGGGCTAGTCCCAGGCTCTCTGCTTTATTTATTTATTTTTCTCTGAACATTATTTCATTAAGTGATCTCACTCCCTCCCATGACAGAGATAACATATGTTTGTGCCTTTTAAATTTCTGTTTACAGATATGACAATGAATTTTATGCCTCAACTTGCTTGAGGCATGAATTGCCCAGATAATTGACCATACATTTTTTGGGGTATGTTGGCGAGGGTGTTTCTAGAGGAAATGAACATTTGAATTGGTAGATGAAGCAAAGCAGGTTTTCCTGGTTAATGTGGATAGGCCATCCAATCCATGGAAAGTCTGAATAGAACCAAAGTCTAACTTTCCCAGGGCTAAGAGGGTACTCTTCTTATTAGACCACTTTGAATTTGGACATTGAGTTTTTCCTACCTTTGGTCTTAAGCTGAAACATTGGCTCTTCTTGGTTTCCAAGTCTGCTGGTTTTCAGTCTGAAACTCGCAATCATGTGGTCTCCTGGTTCCTGGGCCTTCAGACTTGGAATAGAATTACACTCATGGCTCTCCTGGGTCTTCAGCTTACCTAATCTTGATCTTGAGACCTTTTAGCCTCCATAATCATGTAAGTCAGTTCCTCATAATGAATCTTTATGTATCTACCTTTCATATATATCTGTGTAGCCATAAAACTCTCCATTTCTCTCTCTCTGTGTATCTATCACCTATTGGTTTTGTTTTTCTGGAGAACTCTCATACACTGGCATGAGTCTCTTTTTAGAGACTTAGAGCTTAAGTCAGAAACCTGGGGAAATTTTTCTATTTCACCTGTCTCCACTATTCATCCTTCAGTAAAGCTTGTGCATATTTTCTCTCCAAAAGGTACACCAGTCCTCTCCATGTCTCTGATTCTGTGGTTACCACCATCATCTTGGACTGGACTTTTGCAATCATCTTGTTGATCTCCATCTCCCCAATTTTGTCCTTACTTGATCCTTGCACTCCCCGATAAAATATAAAACCAGACATATCAACTACTCAGCACCCTAAGTAATTCCTTCACCTAGAGTCAGGCACTTCCAGCGGCCATTGTAGATACTACAGATTGACCCCCATCTCCAGCACCTGCTCCTCCCACTCTCCTGTGGCAGTGTTAACTCTTAGGGCCATTAGCACTTTTTGTATTAGCTTACTCACCTTTCTCATAATTCCCTTCCTCTTTCTTTCCTAAAATGTTGGAATGCCTGTGTCCTTTTCAACCTTCAGGTTTATCTTAGAAGCCATTCTGAATGTTTTGGAGAATTCCTTAGTAACAAACATCTGTATACTCTCTTCATTTTTTTTTTTTTTTTTGGACCATGTCATGATTTGTTTGTTTCCTTGACTTATTTTCTTATTTTTTTGTTCTGTCTCTCCAATTTGACTGTGAGCACCACAAAGCCAGGGTCTGTGCATGCCCACTCTGAACTCTGAATACCCAGAACTTCTTGATTGATCCGTCCTGGGTTCTCCACAAATATTTTGGGAATGGGTAAAACGTTATGCTTCATCTAATCTCCTTTGCCTTTTCTTACATCTATATTCTCATACCCTTGTTTCATCTCCAATACTCCCTGTTCCTCCTGGTTTGGCTCCCCCATTCTAATAGTACTAAATTGAAGATTATTAACAACTTAGAAATCAGACAGGGGACTTAAAGCTGCTGACTTAGTGGCATTGAATAGACACAGCTCAGCAGCATGGCGCTGGGAGCAATCTGCAGCTGTCTTTGGAGGAGACCCCCCTCTAATCACCCCCGATTATAAACATCATTGACTACATTGCCTCCCAAGGTTACAGCAAAACCTAATCTCATTTCTGTTAATAGTAAATGCCCCTCGTTCTCTTATAATTAGTCACTGTGGAGTTTTAGAAAGGTCATTTGGTTGAAATATGAGGCTGCAATTTGTTTAAAGGGAAAAAAAAGGCAGATAAAATTATCTCTCCACAATTCATTAGCTCAGGTCACAGTTACCCCAGGCTCTCTGTGTGCTTGTTGTAAATGGTCTAGCACAGCCATACCCATGCTCGGCTCTGGGACAGGCACAGACTTACAAAAGTGGTATTAATATCAACCACACAGAGGTTCTACCTCACTAATACACAAATGCTTCTTAAAAAAAATAATTATTCCTCCATTTCTCTGTGAATGTGGCTCGGGTGGGGCCAGGCACTCCATATTGATAAATAGCTTGGGAAAAATAGCTTGCAGCAGTTGGAGAGCTAATGGGACAAAGCAAAATCTTCATTCCTGCTCCTCTTTTATTCATAGTGGCCTTTCAGATTAATAAATATGTTTACTCCTTTCAAATTTTATTTAGGAAACAATCAGTTTTGTGTACTTGATTATTAGCAAATAACAAATACAAAAAAGCAAAAGCATTAGATTTTAAGAATCAAAAAGGAATCTACTTCTTGATTTCTTTTAGGACATTTGTCTCATAATTTTTTGGTGTAAGAAGATCACAAAATTGCATCCAATTCGTGACTATTTTGAATATTTATGAAACAGTTAAAGGTTGAAATTCGAGGGGCTGGGGTTGTGGCTCAGCGGCAGAGCACTCGCCTCGCACCTGCGCAGCCTGGGTTCGATCCTCAGCACCACGTAAACATAAGTGCATTGCATTGTGCACAACTAAAGTAAATAAACATTAAAAAAAAAAAAAAGGTTGAAATTCAAACCGGGCACACTCACGCCTGTAATCCCAGCACTTGGGAGGCTGAGGTAGGAGGATCACAAGTTCAAAGCCAGCCTCAGCAATGGCAAGGCACTGAGCAACTCAGTGAGACCCTGTCACTAATAAAATACAAAAAAAAAGGGGGGGGGGGCTGGGGATGTGGCCCAGTGGTTGAGCGCCCCTGAGTTCAATACCTGGTACCAAAAAGAAAAACAAAAAGAAAATCAGCATCAATTGAGTTTTAGAAGCATATTCTAGGAAGTTAGGAAGCTATCTGGTCAAAGTAATTTTTTTCCTGAATATAGAAATGTAAATAAGATATTTGAAGGTTATACACATTTGTTGTGTTTGTTTTTGTTTCTAAACTAATGAAATGCATAGCACATTACTTATTTAGAAAATTTAAGTATGTACATACTATTCACATACAAAAACATTACATTCTTTTTATTATATTTACCTTCTTTAGTACACATAGCATTATATGTATTTGAATTTTAGAAAATTAAAAATATATTTTGCAAATAGACTTAGTGAATAAATAAGATGGGTTGCAGTGCAGAGAAAGAAACTGTCAATTGTGACCATTAAATATTATAAATACACACTGACAATGATCGTAGTGATAAGGGAAAAATACTAAATATCTAAACCACAAAGAAGAAGACAATAAGAGAAAGGTTAATGAACAGGTAAATAGCTCTACTGATGATCAAAACAGAAAGAAATTTTTAAAAATTATTTTACAAAATCCAAAATAACATGATAAATCCAGGATCCAGAGGAGCTAGAACAAAGCAGTTATTTCATGCCATCCTCCTCCACCAAGGAATGTAATTTTGCCTAAATTTTCCATAATGGAACATCAGAGCAATTATTTTTTCTCTTGTGGAAATCATCAGTTGATGAACAGTCTCATAACTTAAAGATAAGCATAGTGGGACTTTGCAACTTTGGTTTCCAGGAAATCAAAGCAAGACAGGATATGGAGGAGGCCAGGGTGAAAATGCAGAATTGATGGTGGCCTGGTGTTCAAGCATGCTTGCAGAGCATTAATGTAGTGTCAGTTTATAAACATATGTGTTTTAAATGTAATTCTCCACAGTCTTAGACGGGTAAGGGTAGAACAGAGTAGAAGGTCAAAATGCACGGATTTTCTGTGGTGATGGAAATATTCTCTTATCTACCTTGATCAATGTGGTAGCTCTTAGCCCACATATGGCTACTGAGAACTTGAAATGTGACTATGAGACTGAAAGACTTTTTAATTTTTTAGTTATCTTTTAATTTCAATTAAAATGTAATAATTTTAAAATTATCTTTTATTTTAATATCATTTAAAATGTAAATAGCCACATGCACTAGTACCTACCATATTAGACATAACAGTTGGAGGGCAAAAAATAATGTTGATGCTTTCATCAACACAAAATAAAATCAAATAAAGGCCACAGGTGCTGAATCCTGATGAGATCTACCAATCATCCCTTTGTTAATTAGTGCAACGTTGCCAATGTCTGGACTGAGACTACTTTGTCCATATTATCTCTGACTCAAAGCCTAAAACAATATTATTCTATCCAAGGGTAACTAAATTAAGAGATCCTTAAAAACTAATCCACTGTGTGTCTGGAAATAGTCATTTATGTTAAACACACTGTCTTCTACCTTTACTTTAAGACACTATTCCTGCATCAATTAAAAAGTCTATTTAGGCTCTCTCTGAGGTCCAAATTCCCCATTAAGGTCTCTCACACACCTTTAAGGTGACAATTTCTCTGTATCTCACAAGCCAGAGAATTTTGTGACACTCCTGGCAATTCTCAGTTACACCTCACCTTCCTTTGAAACTCACTGTTATTGTTGAAGAACCAGATTCATGGTTTATTGTCTCTCTCTGCAGTGTAAATCTTGCCAGCTAAACAAATATTTGGCAACTCCATTAAATTCTCTAGACTTTCATCATTGGCCTCCTCAATAACAATGGCCCTCACTTACATCAGCAATTGCTCTTGTGGCCACATTCTAGATCTTTTCCCCATTCATATTAATCCACACGCTAAATTCTCTATCTTGATTCCCTGATCATAGCATTGAGAAAACAACAAATATTCACTGATTCTAAGGGCACTGTGTTAAGAAGAAGAAAAGGTTAGTGAATGTGAGCAAGTAAGAGTTCTCACACAGCTTACACCTTAGTGAGTAGGACAACAGATGAACACAGGGAGTTGAGTGAATAATGAATGCAACAGAGATTACCGTAACCTGTGAGGTGAGGTAGTTTTCATGGGAAGTTGGCATTTTATTTAAAATGTGCAAAGACAAAAAAAAAATTAGCAAGTAAAGATCTTGGGGAACTGTTCTAGGCAGAGGAAGCACGTGGACAGATGCATGGATTGAGAACATACCTGTTGTTTCCAAGGAACATGGAGGAATCTGTTTTAACCAGATTCTCTCATGGTCATGGGAAGAAGTGTGTGTTTCTTACTAATTTCATTCCACCTTTAGGTTCGTCCCTCTTGGAGCCTGGTCCCAAGATAGACAGCTTTGTTGCACACCTGCAACTTTTACTGTCTCATTTCATTCCCCTTCTCTATGCCTTTCCTGTCATTGCTAAGGACTTCTTTATTTTTGCATCTGATGTCTGTGCACTACACACTTGTGCACTTCATTAGTACACATATTCAGAGTATCTGAACTCCATTAAGACCTTAACACAGCTGATCAATTATTTTACTTGACTGATGTCACGCCTTTTCCATAACCATCTTCCTAAAGCATGCTGTCCACACTCTCTCGCTCTCATTTTCAGCAGAGGAATAAATCATCGGCTTCACTGAGGAAAACATGGTACCAGTCATGAACACCCTTACCTTCCAAACTAGTGATGGCCATACTTACTTGCATTGGTGCCTCTTCTCTCCAATTTTTTTTTTCCCTCAATGGAAGAGGTTAATATTCACTTATTCACTTACTGTATTTTAGTTCTTGATCACATTCTCTCCCACCTTTGAAGTGATTTAACCCTATTATATATCTTTCATGTTTTTCTATAATTTCTTTCTTCCCCCTCTCTTCTTATTAATAATATTTCCAATGTGCTATCCCTTGGTTTTTAGTTTTCTTTTCTCAGTAGAGTAAAATGGATCACAATTGTACTTTTTAAAAAATTATTTATTTATTTATTCATAATGCACAAGTATAATATCTTTTTACATACAACTGCTTGTATACAAAGTATATAAGTACCATTCAGATCTTCAATCATGCATTTAGGATAATGATATCCATCTCATTCAACCACCAATTTTTTTTCTTTCTCCCCCTCCCCCCTTGCTCCCTCCCTTCCCCTCCCTTTCCATTGACCATTCTAGTGTTCCTCTGATCCTATGTACCCCCCCTTCCAACAACACTGTGAACTAGCCTCCTTATATCAGAGAAAACATTTGGTATTTGGATATTTGAGATTGACTAATTTCACTTAGCATTATATTCTACAACTTCATCAATTTTCCTGCAAATGCCATTATTTTATTCTCCCTTATTGCTGAGTAAAATTCCATTTTGTATATATACCACATTTTCTTTATCCACTCATCTACTGAGGGACATCTAGGTTGGTTCCACAACCTACCTATTGTGAATTGTGCTGCTATAAACATTGAAGTGGCTGTGTCACTGTAATATGTTGTTTTTAAGTCTTTTGTGAATAGACCCAGGAGTGGGATGGCTGGGTCATAGGGTGGTTCCATTCCCATTTTCCCAAGAAATCTCCATACTGCTTTCCATAGCGGTTGCACCATTTTGCAGTCCCACCAGCAATGTATGAGTGTGCCTTTTTCCCTACAACCTTTCCAACATTTATTGTTGTTTGTGTTCTTGATAGCTGCCATTCTGACTGGAGTGAAATGAAATCTTAGAGTAGTTTTGATATGCATTTCTCTAATTGCCAGCGATGTTGAGCATTTTTTCATGTATTTGTTTATTACATGGGTATCTTCTTCTGAGAAGTGTCTTTTCAATTCCTTATCCCATTTATTGATTGGGTTATTTGCTTTTTTGGTGTTAAGTTATTTTAGTTCTTTATATATTCTAGAAATTAGTACTCTATCTAATGTGCATGTACTAAATATTTGTTCCCAATTTGTTGGCTCTCTATTCACCTCACTGATTGTTTCTTTTGCTGAGAAGAAGCTTTTTAGTTTAAATCTATCCCATTCATTAATTCTTGGTAATAGTTCTTGTGCTACAGGATTCTTATTAAGGAACTTGGGGCCTAATCTGACATGTTGGAAATTGGAGCTTACTTTTTCTTCTATTAGGCATATTGTCTCTGGTCTAATTCCTAGGTCCTTGATCCACTTTGAATTGAGTTTTGTGCATGGTGACAGACAAGGGTTTAATTTCATTTTGTTGCATATGGATTTCCAGTTTTACCAGCACCATTTGTTGAAGAGGCTATCCTTTCTCCACTGTACATTTTTGGCACCTTTGTTTAATATAAGATAGCTGAAATTATATGTATTAGTCTCTGTGTCCTCAATTCTGTACCATTGGTCCACCAGTCTGTTTTGGTGCCAATACCATGCTGTTTTTGTTACTATTGCTCTATAGTATAATTTAAAGTCTGGTATGGTGATGCCCCCTGCTTCACTTTTCTTGCTCAGGATTGCTTTGGCTATTCTGGGTCTCTTATTTCTCCAGATGAATTTCATGACTGTTTTTCTATTTCTTTGAAGAATGACATTGGGATTTTGATTGGAATTGCATTAAATCTGTATGATACTTTTGGTAGTATGGACATTTTGACAATATTGATTCTACCTATCCAAGAGCAAGGTAGGTCTTTCCATCTTCTGAGTTCTAATATGATTTCTTTCTTTAGTGTTCTATAATGTTCCTTATAGAGGTCTTTCACCTCTTTCATTAAGTTGATTCCCAGGTATTTTATTTATTTATTTTTTTTTTGATGTTATTGTAAATGGGGTAGTTTTCATCATTTCCCTTTCAGAGGCTTTGTCACTGATGTACAAAAATGCCTTTGACTTATGGGTATTGATTTTGTATCCTGATACTTTGCCTAATTTATTTACTAGTTGTAAAAGTTTTCTGGTAGAGTTTTTTGGGTCTTCTAGGTATATTATCATGTCATCAGCAAATAGTGCTAATTTGAGCTCTTCTTTTCCAATCTGGATCCCTTTAATTTCTTTCGTCTGACTAATTGCTCTGTCCAGAGTTTCCAGTACTATGTTAAATAGCAGTGGTGAAAGGGGGCATCCCTGTCTTGTTCCAGTTTTTTAGAGGGAATGCTTTCAATTTTTCTCCATTTAAGATAATGTTAGCTCTGGGCCTTGCATAAATAGCTTTTATAATGTTGAGATATGTTCCTGATATTCCTAGTTTTTCCAGTGTTTTGAACATAAAAGGGTGCTGTATTTTGTTAAATGCTTTTTCTGTGTCTATTGAGATAATCATATGATTTTTATCTTTAAGTCTATTGATGTGATGTATTATGTTTATTGATTTCTGAATGTTGAACCAGCCTTGCATCCCTGGAATAAACCCCACTTGATCGTGGTGCACTATCTTTTTGATATGTTTTTGTATCCGATTTGCCAGAATTTTGTTGAGGATTTTTGCATCTATGTTCATTAAAGATATTGGCCTGAAGTTTTCTTTTTTGGATGCGTCTTTGCCTGCCTTTGGAATTAATGTAATATTGCCCTCATAGAAAGAGTCTGGAAGAGCTCCCTCTTTTTCTATTTCTTGAAATAGTTTGAAGAGCATTGGTATTAGTTCTTCTTTGAAAGTCTTGTAGAACTCTGCTGTAAACCCATCAGGTCCTGGACTTTTCCTTAATGGTAGCTTTTTGATGACATCTTATATTTCTTTGCTTGTAATCAATCTGTTTAAAATGTGTATAGCCTCCAGATCCAGTTTAGGCAAATCATATGACTCTAGAAATCTGTCAATGCATTCAGTATTTTCTGTTTTATTAGAGTACAAGTTTTCAAAGTAATTTCTAATTATCTTCTGTATATATGAGGTGTTTGTTGTGATATTCCCTTTTTCATCGTGAATGTTAGTAATTTGAGTTTTTTCTCTTCTTCTTTTCCTTAGCATCGCTAAGGGTCTGTCAATTTTTTTTTTTTTTTTTTTTTAAAGAACCAACTTTAGTTTTTTCAATTCTTTGAATTGTTTCCTTAGTCTCAATTTCATCTCTGATTTTAATTATTTCCTGTCTTCTGTTGCTCTTGGTGTTGGTTTGTTCTTCTTTTTCTAGTGCTTTGAGGTGTGATGTTAAGTCATTTATTTGTTGGTTTTTTTTTTTTTTTTTCCTTTTAAGGAATGAACTCAGTGCAATGAATTTTCCTCTTACTACTGCCTTCATAGTATCGCAGAGATTTCTATACGATGTATCTGTGTTCTCATTTACCTCTAGGAATTTTTTAATCTCCTCTTTGATGTCTTCTTCAACCCCTTGTTCATTCAGTAGCATGTTGTTTAGCTTCCAGTTGTAGGAATAGTTTTTCTTATTCCTTGTTTTGTCGTTGATTTCCAATTTCATCCCTTTATGGTCTGATAGCATGCAGGGTGGTATCTTTATTTTTTTTTTTTATATTTGCTGAGATTTGCCTTGTGACATAATATTTGGTCTATTTTGGAGAAGGAGCCATGTGCTGCTGAGAAAAAGTGTATTCGTTTACTGAGGGATGAAATATTCTATATATGTCCGTTAGGTCTAAGTTATTAATTGTTTTAAGGAGGCCTAAGGTTTCTTTGTTTAGCTTTTGTTTGGATGATCTATCCATTGGTGAGAGAGGTGTGTTGAAATCCCCTAAAATAACTGTGTTGTGGTCAATTTTACTCTTGAACTTGAGAAGAGTTTGTTTGACGAATGTAGGTGCTCCATTATTTGGGATATATAGATTTATGATTGTTATATCCTGTTGATGAATGGCTCCCTTAAGTAGTAAGAAATTTCCATTTTTATCACTTTTGATTAACTTTGGCTTGACGTCTACCTTATTTGAAATGAGAATGGAAACCCCTGCTTGCTTCCGCAGGCCATGTGAGTGATAACACTTTTCCTAGCCTTTTACCTTCAGTCTATTGATGTCTTTTTCTATGAGGTGTGTTTCTTGGAGACAGCAAATTGTTGGGTCATTTCTTTTAATCCATTCAGATAACCTGTGTCTTTTGAATGGCGAGTTTAGGCCGTTAACATTCAGGATTATTATTGAGATGTGATTTTTATTCCCATTCCATTTTTATTTGTATTATGATCTTTAGCTTGATTTGGTTTCTCTTCTGGTTGGTATTTCCCTTAGTTTAATATCTCCCTTTGTTGATTTTCATTGTTATTTTTCTCCTCTTCATGAAAAATTTTGCCCAGGATGTTCAGAAGTGCTGGCTTTCAAGATGCGAAATCTTTTAACTTTTGCTTGTCGTGGAAGGTTTTTATTTCATCTTCGAATCTAAAGCTCAATTTTGCTGGATATAAGATTCTTGGTTGACATCCCTTTTCCTTCAGAGCTTGAAATCTGCTATTCCAGGATCTTCTTGCTTTTAAGGTCTGGGTAGAAAAATCTGAACATAGTCTGATTGGTTCCCCCCTATATGTAATCTGCTTCCTTTCTCTTGTGGCTTTTAATATTCTCTCCTTGCTCAGTATATTAGGCATTTTCATTATAATGTGTCTTGGTGTGGATCTGTTGTGATTTTGTATGTTTGGTGTTCAGTAGGCCTCTTGAACTTGGTTTTCACATTCATTCCTCAAGTTTGGAAAATTTTCTGTAATTATATCATTAAATTACTCATTCCTTTGGCTTGAAACTCTGCCCCCTCCTCTACCCCAATCACTCTTAAGTTTGGTCTTTTTATGTTGTCCCATAATTCTTGAATGTTCTGTTCTTGGTTTCTTACCATTTTTGTGTGTAATCTAGATTTTTCTCTAGAATATATATTTTGTCTTCATTGTCTGAGGTTGTTTCTTCCAAGTGATCTACTCTGTTGGTGATACTTTCGATTGAGCTTTTATTTTGGTTTATTGCTTCTTTCATTTCTGGAATTTCTGTTTCGTTTCTCTTTAGAGCCTCTATCTCCCTATTGAAGTAATATTTTACTTCCTGTATTTGTTTATGGAGTTCTTTGTCAAAATGATCTTTCACCACCTGTATTTGCTCCCTCATCTCATTTTTAGTTCATTCTTAAGTTCCACAAACATTTGGAATATGTAATTTCTAAATTCCATCTCTGGCATTTCACCAACTGTGCATACCATGGAATCTACTGAGGAGGTATATTGATTTGTTTGTGTCACTTTCTTCCCTTGTTTCTTCATATTGCTTGTGCGTCTATTCTTCCTGCACTGTGGGACCTTGTCTATTTTAATTTTACCTTAAAACCTTACTTTGCTCCTGTAGTACTGCAGGAGCCCTGTTTGCGGAGATAGCCTAGATTGCGGTTGACTATTGGGCCATAGACATTTTTGGGCATTTCCGCTTTCCGTAGTCTCACGGGATCTCGCGGGACTTGGTCGAGGCTCTCGAGAGATTTGAACGGTGACTCAGCAGATCGAGCGAGCGCCATTGCTGCTCGGGCGCATGGGAAGAGACCAGAGGGAGAAAAGACAGGGTTATCGCTATTGTGTAGATATATTGTAGTTTCTTGTAAGATTAAAGAATATTTTCGTCTCCATCCTGTCTCCGGACTCCTTTCCGCGGCACTGCCGTTCCAGGCTGCAATCCTTTTCCGGCGACAACAGTTGGTGGCCTGTACGGGGAATTCAGCACGGCAGGTAAGAACTGAGAAACCTCGCAGGAGTCTCTAGTCAGAGCGGTTAAAATGGGTTCGAAAATATCTAAGACCCAAGTGTACGAGGCTCTTGATGAATTCTTTGATATAGATGAGTCTGTCGTTAGCGAGGAGGATTTAGAAAACAGTGAAGGCGATCATGAAAGCGTAGATTCCGCTGAGTCAACTAAGACCAGTAAGGAGAGTATTAGAAGCGTCCCCAAAATGACAAAGATCCGAGCTGCTAAAGCCATTCAAGATTTATTAGAGATACTTCAAGGATACATGGTCTCAATTGAACCTGGGACTCAGGATGTTACTGAGTCAATTAGGACCAATGAGAGTAGTAGTAGTGAGGAGGAATTAACTAAAGGTGATTTTGAGAAAATGAACAAAAGGAAATTAAGGAAGACCAAGATAAGGGATCATCAAGTGGAGGAACTTGTGTCCTCTACTCCCCCATGGGTGAAATCGATTACAGAAAATATGAAGGGTATCACTAGGCGTTTGCATACCCTAGAAACAGAAATAAAAAGTCTTTCTGAGCGCTTATGTGCTCTCGAGGGTAACTCACAGATACGTTGGGAACTGCCAGTATTTGAATATGGAAATGGACGGAGGGACCACCAGCCAGTAGATTTCAAAACAATAAAAAATCTCAAAGAGGCAGTAATGACTTATGGACCCCAAGCTCCTTTCACGTTGAGTATACTGGAGTCCCTTAACACCTTTAGCTTAACCCCCGCAGACTGGAAACGTCTATGTAAAGCAACATTAAGTGGGGGACAATACTTGGTTTGGCGATCGCAATTTCAAGAACTTTGTATAGAAACAGCTAAAAGAAATGCAGATGCGGGGTTTGGAGACCATAATATAGAAATGCTCACAGGAGAAGGGCAATTTGCAGACGTACAGGATCAAAAATATTATACCCCAGGAGTATATGCTCAGATAAACGCAGCTGCCTTAAAGGCATGGAAAACTGTACAAGGACCTGGGGATCTACAAGGTAGCTTGTCCAAAGTAATTCAAGGACCTAATGAACCATATGCTGAATTTGCTGATCGACTTTTGAGAACTGCAGGTAGAGTTTTTGGAGACATTGATCAAGTTATGCCATTAGTTGTCCAATTAGCGTACGAAAATGCTAATAAGTATTGCCAGGAAGCCATCAGGCCATGGAAAAATAAAAAGGATCTTTCCATATATATACAATTATGTAAAGATATAAATGATGCCTTTGTCACAGGGAATATGATTGCAGCAGCTATGAGAGATGCTGCCCCTCAAAATTTTACAAGAGCTCAACATAGACATTATAATCAATCAGGATATTCTAGGCAAAATTATCATAATCAATCAGGCTATTCTAGGCAAAATCCCAAAAGAGAAATAAGACCAAATTCATACCGTGCTCCAGGTTGCTGCCCCAGGTGTAAGAAAGGAAATCATTGGGCCAATAAATGCTATTCAAAATTTGACATCCATGGAAATCCTTTATTCAGGAATTCAAAAAACGGGGCAAGGGGCCCAATGCCCCAGGGCCCACAAATGTACGAAGCATTGGAGGAGGAGTATCCTCAAGCATCCACTCAGATGCTTCCCCGACACAATCCCTATTACCCATCCACTCCCTCGCCAGAGGAACAGGAGGAAATGCAGGATTAGACCTCTGTTCCACCGCCCGAATAGTGTTAACACCTGAAATGGGGGTTCAACTGATTCCCACAGGAGTCAGGGGACCTCTTCCCTCAGGGACTGTAGGACTTATTATCGGGCGAAGTCCTGAGAGCTTATTAGGTTTGCAAGTGACCCCAGGCGTAATAAACTCAGACTATAAAGGGGAAATAAAAATAATGCTTAGCTCACCCCAAAGTATAAGTTCTATTAATCAGGGAGATAGAATTGCTCAGTTGCTCCTCCTTCCATATTTACATAAGTCATTTAAAATGAATATGCCTCTAAATAGGAACAATAGAGGATTTTGTTCCACTGATTCGAAACCCATGGTTTGCTGGGTTCGGGACTGTACAAGGAGGCCTATGTGTAAAATAAGAATCCAAGGAATAGAAATGAAGGGTCTTATAGATACTGGAGCTGATTCTTCCATCATTAATTTACGTCAATGGCCCAAACACTGGCCTCTGCAAAAAGCTTCAACCAGTTTAAGAGGCTTGGGATATAATAACCTCCCAGAAAAAAAGTGCGGTAATTTTAAAATGGGAGGATGATGAAGGACATAAAGGCACGTTTCAGCCTTATGTTTTACCTAATCTACCGGTTACTTTATGGGGAAGAGATATTTTACAACAAATGGGAGTGCACCTTGCAACCAAACCTGCAGGTGTTAAATGTAAAAATCTACAGAGTAATCTTAACCCTATAAGAAATCATCAAAAAGTACAGGGTAAGCTTAACCCTAAAAGAAATCATTATCATATAGGAAAAAGACATTTTTCTTCGGGGCCACTGAGAAAATAATTTTGAAAATACCATGGCTTTCTGATAAGCCAGTGTGGGTCCCTCAGTGGCCCCTATCTAAAGAGAAATTACAAGCGGCCCACCTACTAGTTCAGGAACAATTAGAAGCAGGACATATAGAACCTTCCACATCTCCCTGGAATTCCCCCATATTTGTGATCAAGAAAAAATCAGGAAAATGGCGATTATTACATGATCTTAGACAAATTAATAAAACCATGCAAGTCATGGGCCCTACTCAACCTGGACTTCCGAATCCTATAGCTATTCCAAAAAATTTCCATGTTATTAGTCTTGATATAAAGGATTGCTTCTTTTCTATTCCCCTACATCCTCTGGATGCCCCCAGGTTTGCCTTTTCAGTTCCTTCTATTAACAATAATGGCCCTGATCAGAGATATCAATGGAAGGTTTTGCCACAGGGAATGGCTAATAGCCCCACCATATGCCAAATATATGTGGACAAGGCCATCCAATCCATTAAAAATAAATATCCAAACCTCATGTGTCTACATTACATGGATGATATTTTACTGGCCCACCCTAATCAAAAAATCTTATTTAATATATTCAGTGATGTGGTAGAAAATTTAAAAAAATACGGATTATATATAGCAGAAGAAAAAGTTCAAACCAGATCTCCCATATTATATTTAGGATTTAAAATCATGGATACTTTTGTTAGACCCCAAAAAATTTTAATAAATAAAGAACATTTAACCACCCTCAATGATTTCCAAAAACTACTGGGAGACATTAATTGGCTTCGCCCTACACTAAACCTCACTACTGGCCAATTAAAACCTTTATTTGATATCCTTCGAGGGGACCCTGATCCATCCTCACCGCGAACATTGACTCCTGATGCTAGGAAAGCTTTAAAGGTAGTAGAAAAAGCCATCGAAGGAGCTCATTGTGACAGATTTGATTTAACTCAACCGCTGATATTGATTATCATTTCTTCACAATATACACCCACAGGAGTATTTTGGCAACAAGGGCCTTTATTATGGATACATTTGCCTGTCTCTCCTAAAAGCATAATTGAGTCTTATACCTCCATGGTGGCTAAACTTATTCTTCAAGGACTTAAAACTTCTACTAAAATATTTGGCATTCACCCTGCTACTATTATTACTCCCTATTCATCGTCACAGATTGAATATTTATGCTTCAACGATAATGACTGGGCTATAGCTAGATGCTCTACCTCTGCAAATTTTGATAATCACCTTCCTAAGTCTCCTATATTATCTTTTTGTATTAATCATCCTATTATATTTCCACAGGTAATAAAAAATCAACCTATTCCTAAGGCATTTAATGTATTTACAGATGGGTCCTCAAATGGTACTGCTGCAGTAGTCACTACAAAGGAAAGTATGACTTACATAACTGCACACAAATCAGCTCAACTTGTGGAATTGGAAGCTGTGGTAAGAGCTCTGGAACATTTTAGAGACCAGCCCATAAACATTTTTTCAGATAGCCACTATATTGTACAAGCCGTCCCAAAATTAGAGTTAGCAGGACCAATAGCACCTCATACTCCAGCCTTTAAATTGTTTTATCAAATACAAAAACTTTTGTGGGCAAGAAAAGAACCTCTATTCATAGGCCATATTAGAGCACATACTAATTTGCCTGGCCCCCTCCATGAAAGTAATCAAAAGGCTGATGAACTTACAAAAACTATATTTATACTTTCAGCGCTACAACAAGCTACTTTATTTCATTCCCAGTTTCACGTCAACAGCACCACCTTGCAACGTAGGTTTAAAATCACAAAGGAGCAAGCCAGAACAATTGTAAAAAAGATTGTAAATCTTGTATGACACATTTGCCCAATCCTCATTTTGGTGTTAACCCTAGAGGATTAATGCCCAATCATTTGTGGCAGATGGATGTTACTCATGAGCCAAGTTTTGGAAAATTGCGATTTATTCATGTAACCATAGATACATGCTCAGGCATGATTTTTGCTTCCTTACATTCTGGAGAAAAAGTTAAAGATGTCACATCTCATTGTTTACAAGCTTTTGCTGCATTGGGCATCCCCAAAATGCTTAAAACAGATAATGGCCCTGCATATACATCCTCATCTTTCAAAGAGTTTTGCGCAAAATTCAACATATCCCATAAAACAGGCATCCCATACAATCCTCAGGGTCAGGGCATTATTGAAAGAGCAAACCGCACACTAAAAGTTATGTTGTTAAAACAGAAAGAAGGAAACTGGAAAAATCCTAAGGACAGATTGGCAGTTGCCCTGTTTACCTTAAATTTTTTAACTTTAGACTCTGATGGTTATTCTGCTGGAGACAGACATTGGAACCCACATCAACAACATAAACCTTTGGTTTACTGGAAGGATGTTCTTTCAGGTACATGGAAGGGTCCAGATCCAGTGTTAATTTGGGGGAGAGGATCTGTTTGTGTTTTTCCAAAGCATGAATCCTCTCCAATATGGATACCATCTAGATTAATAAAGCAAGTACCAAATCAAAAGGATCAAGATGAAGTTGTTGAGGAATCAAGATTAATAAAAAAGGTACAAAATCAAGAGGACCATGATGAAGATATGGAATGATTCCCTTAAAAGAGTCCTTCAAAATACATCACAACTTAAGTGTCATTCCTCCCAGCTGGGACGAAGAGATCTCTCTTTAGTGTGCACACAATTGTATTTTTTTTATATATATATATATGTGTTTATGTCTGTGTATTTGTCTAAATTTCATGTTAATGTGACGTCACAAATATATGTTTGTATGTGCGTCTGTCTGTCCAGTGTGACATCAAAAATAACAAAGCGCTTGTGAATATATATATATATATATATATACATATATATATGGATCCAAATAACTCTAATTCATTTAAGTTTAAGAGTATTCAAATTGGGTAAATAATTTAATAAGTGAAGGTACCTTCAATTTTGTTTTATAGGTGTCCCAGGGATTTCTCTTTAGCGAAAAATATGACTAGGGCTGTATAACCTGATATTTTGGTGTTTTGACATAAGGTTGCTTATTTGTTATTAACTTCATTTGTTTAATAAATGATTAATTTCAATTATTTCAACAGGTAAAGGACTGCTGTATATGCAGAAACACGAGAGTTCCAGCTAACAAATTATTTCTCCAAAGTGCTTTTAGTTTTTCTTTAATCTATCTTTAATACAGTAAATACCCTCAGTCTTTCTTTGTTTTGTTCTAAACATGATGTTTTGCCAGCTTATGTTTGTGGGAGCTCAGGCTGCAATGTGTGTGAGCAGAAATCAACTTTAATTTTCTAATCTAATAATTCTATTTTTTAGTTTGACAACTCGCCTCTTGACTCAGTGCTGGAATAGCACTGCCTTTCCTTTAATAATTGATGCTTGAGTCTCTAGGGAGCGGGCCCTGAAGATTTGCCGGTGGCATTGTCTAGACATAAAAAAGACGGCTGCTGCTACAGATGCAGGGATCGCGGTCGCTGCAAGCATCCCTGCTGCTCAAATGTCAAACAACCTCACCAGCGGTGTGGCCTCTGCTCTGCATGCATGGGGCCTCCTAGATCTATGTGTTATAACAAGTGGACATTTTGATCTTTCATTGTTTGGGACTTCATGGGACAGTACCTTGGGGGTATTTGTTTAGAGAACTCAGTGTGTTACTTGATAGAACTTAAGGCAGCTGATTTGTTTAAAGAATTTGATATGCTATGCAATTTGGCTCGTCACCAAAAGGCTTGTCGCCTTAAAGCCGCAGCATCTCCCCACAATTGGACGGCTGTTAGTCAACTTACACAGTCGATCCTAAAGGGCTCCATTGGATGGCTGGTTAGCCAATGACGGGTAAGATCCCCAGAGGGGGACAACCTAAGACAGGCACAGTCGCACGGGATAGTCTCATGTGGCCGACATATCAACCTAAGACAGGAGTCAAGGGCACAGCCTTGATTATCCGATGACGGGTAAGAATGTTGGTTGCACATAGACGTCCTAGAGCATCCCCTCTTTTAAAACAAAAGGGGGAAATGCAGGAGCCCTGTTTGCGGAGATAGCCTAGATTGCGGTTGACTATTGGGCCATAGACATTTTTGGGCATTTCCGCTTTCCGTAGTCTCACGGGATCTCGCGGGACTTGGTCGAGGCTCTCGAGAGATTTGAACGGTGACTCAGCAGATCGAGCGAGCGCCATTGCTGCTCGGGCGCATGGGAAGAGACCAGAGGGAGAAAAGACAGGGTTATCGCTATTGTGTAGATATATTGTAGTTTCTTGTAAGATTAAAGAATATTTTCGTCTCCATCCTGTCTCCGGACTCCTTCCCGTGGCACTGCCGTTCCAGGCTGCAATCCTTTTCCGGCGACAACATAGTACAATGCTATCAGATCCCCTTATATTTCCTTAACACTTTAAAATCAAAAACTTTCTATTCAGAGAATCCCAGTTTGATCACAATGTACAGATTTAGTTAACCCAGATATTGTTTCCAATTTACTCTGTATGCTTCTGATGGGTTTTATAGTTTCAAGTAATGGACACAGAGGTGATATGTTTAGGAAGAAGGAAGTGAGTGTATTGACTTGTTCTTTCTTAGAAAGTATGAAAAGAGAGTTCTATGGAAATGGTTTAGTATCAGCCGACGAAAGAGGAAAGAGAATGGAGTGAATGATTAGGTGGAAATACCGATTTATATATAAACCTAACTTATGCAGTGGTTGAGGAAGAAATAAAGAAAGATGGAAAAGAAAAAAAGAAGAGAAAAAAAAAAAATGACCAAGGAGTAGAAATTAGTGTAATAGAGAGGAGAGAGAGAGTGAGTCTAGAAAATAGAGAATAAATTATATATAACACCACTTTGCTATATATTTCAATTGTACCCATTATAGAAATCCCAATTTCTGTGTATAACTTGTTTTTGCCTCTGTTGAGAATGCAATGGCAGGGTGTAAATAGGGAAGATGAAGAAAGAAGAAAAAATATAAAAGTGAGAAGGAAGAAAAGAAAGAAAAGAGGAGCAGAAGCACACAAGCACACTGTCAATCAAAACAAAAACAAAGCAAAAACAAACAAACAAAAAAAAAACCCAAGAAACAACAAAACAAACAAACAAGCAAACAAAAACAAAAACATTGAACCGAAGAACAAGTCTCAAACAAAATGGACCCTTGGAAGCCCTTCTTTTTTCCCTTCCAGTTTAAGCCAATTGACCCGGATCATGTCCAGTCAGCAACCCTGTTAGTAGAGTCAAGGCTGCACCTTTGGTCAGTTGCAGAATGGCACAGTGGAATAGTGGAAGGGGCTTATCCTCAGGCTGGGCCCTGCTTACAGCAGCAGGGAGATGCTACTATGGGGCCCTGGAGGCCAGGCAAACTGGTGGCTGGGTCTCTCCTTCCAGCAGGCGGGTGCCTACCTCTTGCTCTGGTGCCTACCTCTTGTTCTGGTCACAGCTAGGTCGCTCTCCCCCTGGGAGTGGAGGAAGCACTTCCCCAGGTCTGGCCCTGCATGCAGCAGCAGGGAGATGCTACTCTGGGCCCTGAAGACCAGGCAAACTGATGGCTGGGTCTCTCCTTCCAGCGGGCGGGTGCCTACCTCTTGTTCAGGTGCCTACCTCTTGTTCTGGTCACAGCTGGGCAGGTTGCACTCTTCCTGATAATGGAGATAGACCTTCCCCAGGTCTGGCCCTGCGTGCAGCAGCAGGGAGATGCTACTCTGGGCCCTGGCGGCCAGGGAAACTGGCGGCTGGGTCTCTCCTTCCAGCGGGCGGGTCACAATTGTACTTTTAACATTCTGAATTCACATTGACTTCTGAATCCTCTACAATTTGGCCTCCATCACTCTACTGGGACTGTGGAAATAAACCAAATCAATCCGTCTTTAAGTTCTTCTAGCTTCCCTGGGCAAGAGATATAGTTGCTCATTTCTTTTCTCCTTCATCACTGTTTTCTATCTTACCTCCTTTCTAACATTTTTTCCTATTATCTTTTATTTCTCCACCAATATCTGCCTCTTGATTCCTGATACATTACAGGTCTTTTCCTTTGTCCTTCTTTACCAATATGACTCTTTGCCAGTTCAATATACAATCCTGGCATTTCTTATCATGTTAAATGAAACCTGAAATCTCCTTTACAAGGTGGGTAACTGAGGTTCATTGTAAGTCAAGGAACTATGTTCATATTTTATATGGTATAAACTATGTTTTCTTGCATTGTTTCACTTTCTTCGCCACTTAGTAGTTATGAGAACTCAAGTGAACCATTTGATCAGTGGGAGAACATCTATATCTTCATCTCTTCATCTCTCTCTTTTCATATATATATATATCTCCATATGTATGTACATATGGGTATGATAAAACATACCTATATATGTTATTATGTATTATATATACATATATAGAGAGATTATAATAACATTTATTTATTTAAAATTTATTATAAAGATTACAAAAAATGTTCCACTACATATAACTGAGAAGAGCACCTAACAGAGTAACCATCCAACAGCTGTTATTTAACTTTTATTATTTGTGTCTTTGAACAGGACACAAGCACACATTCTTTATCTTATTTTAATGCTGTATGACAAAGGACTCCCAAAGTTGGCGCCTTAAAATAACCACCAAATACAATGGCTGTCCAGTCAAAGGTTAGTGATCTAGATGGAACGTAATTCAGAAGTTCTCATCTCTGTTCATAAACAGGCTCACTTACACATTTAGGGGATATTGTGTCACAAGGATGGCCTTGATTGCGTGACTCATTGCTACTCAATCTGGTTTTCATGCTGAATCATGCTATCCTAGTTAAGACAGGGCAAGTACAATTGTAGAGATTGTTAGCAGAATTCCACCTTTCAAGTTGTTGACTACATTGCTAACACCCCAATTGCTAAGCACATTGCGTAGCGGAACCCAAAACCAGAGCAGAGGAAATTATGGGATAAAATATCAGGATAGAGGTAATATATTGAGGTATATTTCTCAATATATCTGAGGGAAAAAAATAACTTAAAAGGAGGAAAGATTTGTTTTGTCTCAAGCTTTATGAGATTTTAGTCCATAGTTGCTTGTCTCTGTCTCTGTGGGTTTGTGATGAGACAGAACATCATGGCAGGGAGCACATAGGAGCCAAACTGCTCAGCTCATGGTGGCAGGGAAGTTGAGAGAGATAGAGGTAGAGATAGATAGAGAGGAAGGGAATAGGGACAAGAGATTCCCTGTAAGGACATGCTCCCAGTGACTAACCACCTCAAACTGAATCCCACTTCCTAAAGTTTCTACCACTTCACCAACTGGAGACAAAGGCTTCAAGAAAGGACCTTTGAGAAACATTACAAATCCAAAGTACAACATTCTCCTAGTGATCCCAGTTATTCATAACCCTTCATATGAAAAATGCACTGCCAAGACAGCTATGACTCTTGACTTGATCACACCTTCAGCATCAACTTCCAAGTCTTGTGGAATTTATGTATAAAATTCCAGGTCTACATGAAGCCCCTTAGATCTCGCTTCACTTCCTATGGAAAGCTATCTACTCACAAGGTATCATTTTCCTACCCAGCCAACATAGAATGGTAGTTGATAGGCAAGATATTCATGATAGTCACTACCATTCACAACAAAAATGAACAGGACCCACGGAGCAGTCACTTGTCCCTGACTATCAGAAGTCAGTGAAGCACTGTTGCTAGCTTCCTGTAATACAGAGGTGAAGACTGAAACTTCTTTAGCCATGTTCAGCTTTGTCCATCCTGACTTCTTTGCACGACTTATTTTCATGATCTTCTTTTAATCACTTCAACAGAAGTTACTGGAAAAAATACCCTTTGAGAAATGTTCAGTGACTGTTTTCTTCATCAATGTAAAATTGAGGCTTAATAAAAGGAGACCTTAATAACATTTTACTTGTTTGACACTTTAAATTTTAACTGGTTACCTCTTATCCTCTACATATCCTTAAAATATTGTGGAATTTCCATGACTCTGATTTGAGTAACTATATTGAAATAAAACCAAACACACAATACGTTTGGGACTTGCAACACCCACATTGTTAACATATTATTGCTCTAACAGTCATTTGCTGAGCCCAGAATCAGAGTGGTTAAAGATTATGCAGATAAAAGTCAAAAGGCCTGGATAGAGAGTGGTAATTATTAATTGTGTTCATGAATACAATAAAGAAACCACTTTCTCCCAAGTTACTATCCTACCTAGAAACTTTCACATTTTTTTCCCCTAGAACACCTACCTACACCTCAAGAGGCAAATCAAATTCACCATTCCATACAAATTTTACTTTATCCCCTCATGGGAATTAAATATTTCACTCCCCTAATTCCAAATTTCCTTGATATTATGGTGTTCATCACAGTATCTGTTTGGGGTTTAACTGCATCTACATGGTCCACTAAACCATACAGCATCCAAAAACAGTAATTCCATTTATCTTTGTATTTCCTAAGTTACCAAATTAAATATACAAATCATAATTGGGCCTTAAAAATTGTTTTCAATCAATTAAATGTCCCCAATGATTAAACAATCTCTTTACATTTTCAACCAAGATCTTCTCAGCTACTGCATACTATTCATATAACCCTCTCTTCCACTTATTTATATCATACTATTTAGAGCTTCATCAATGCAATATTGAGTTTTATTAGGCAATTTTTATGTGTGAAGTCATATAATTATGTGCATTTCTCACCAATTAGACCATCGTGTACCTGGTCTCATGCACCATGTTTTTGTCCCTTCCTTGTGGTTTAAAGCATAAAATAGGACAGACTGAAAGCAAATGAAAGATAAATGAAGATTAGACATTGCTTCCTAATAAGTAGAATTGACATAAATCTGCTTGATACAGATAAGGTCATGGTCATTGAAATTAAAAGACTATGAGTAGAAGATGAGCCTTTTCTACCTTTCTTGGCATAGATTTTCATACTGTCTTTATTTAAAGTTTCCACATTGAACAGGAAGTGAACTTCTCCTGTTTCTATTACTATGGAAACAAAGTGAAATTGCTTGCATAATAATTATTTACTCATGGTCTTGAACTATAAATTTGATCAAGCTCATTAAAATCCAGGAAATGTGATAGCTAAATACAGATAACCCAGTGACTAAAATGTAGGCTGTCAACTCAGCGACTAATCTGATGGGAAGGAATTTAATATTAACCTATATCAAAGAAGGGAAGAAGTTGACTGGCGATTTCTGAACTTTTTGCAAGCAAGTAGGGCCATTTGTGAAGTTTGGATAGACTGCACACCCACTGGATTCAAAGGCTACATATTCCACTAAGAAAAGGCCACAATGAATTGTCCCTTAAACGGATAACCTACAAAACATAACTCAGGGAAAGAATCTCAAGGTCAAAGTAGAAGAACCTAAACTATCATTGTACTTTTTCATGATACTGAAAGAAACAAAAGTATACTTACCAATAGGGATAATCCAATTCAAGTGATTATTATTTTACTAAAACAAAATCTGAGACAACATCTATCACACTCTGCTCACATGAAAGAGCAACAGATAAAATGATAGGGCTATACTGCCCAGTAGACAAGAGTAATTTAAATGTATATTTAAAGAAAATGGAACAGAATTATAATTTGAATGAGTATTTCAATATTATTCTTTCCTGAGGAGTGTAGACAGAGATGAGGGAAGACTAAACTATCGTAGGAAAATCATCTGCCTGCTTTTGGGGGCCTCAAGTATTTGAACTTTGTGAATATTTTTGGAGGTCAAAGTTAATGAATTCTCTTTATCCCTTCAACATAAAAAATGAAGCATTTGTTTTGGGCTCAAAAAGAGAAAATAAGGAAATGTCAGATATAAACCCAGCTAAAGATTGAAACAAAATCAGAAGGATGAAAAGGGCTTCATTTAGGGCCTCCTTCCTCAGAGCCTTAGTAGGGCTTTGAGCTCTGCCTTCCTTCCCCACCTGATATACTCTCTTCCCAATCTGGGAAGGCGATTATTCACCATTCACAGATGAGGGCAGGGAGATTCACGGGGCATGATAAAACATAGGTCACAAGACTAGGAAATGGCAGAAGTGAATTTCAAATCTAGGATTTTCTAAATTCAAAGTGTAAGCTCATTTTCCATCTTCCTCATTATTGTGAACTTGTATTTGAGATCCTCATAGTCCACAGGGTTCTACAATTGCAGAGAAGCTTTGCCTAAATCTGTGTCACATGACAGTATTCTAAGAAATGAGAGACATGGAAAGTAGAGTGTCTTAGTCTGTGTTCTGTTTCTGTGACAAAATAGCTAAACTATTTATTAAAAAATTTTTAAAAAGTTTCTTTGGTTCAAGGTCATGGTGTTGGCATATGACAAGGTCCTTGTTGCTGTGTCATAACTTGGCAATGTACATCACATGAGAAGACAGAGCAAGTATGCTAGCTTTAGTCTCTCTTCCTCTTCATATAGAGGTGCTAATATAATAATTGGGTTCCCTACTTGTGACTTCATCTAATCCCCATTACCTCTCAGAGGCCATACCTCCTAGTACCATCAACTTTGGGGAACAACTTTCCAGCACAGGAACTTAGGAGGAACATATTCTAATCATTGCAAAAGGTACTTATTTTAATGATGTGCCTCACTTCTAAGAACTCACTTACATGATTCATGAGATACCGCAAAATCATCTCCTTGCCTCCAAAATACTTCAACACATGAATCCATAATATTTCAATACTGTGGACTAATTATTAGTAGACAAAAATTTATAACTTGTCCCTAAGAAACTGATAACTTCTATGGGATGGTGATTTAAACAATTTTTACTGATCTTTCACTTACATCGTCTTTTGCAACTTGAAAGCTAATAAAATAAAATGGAACACAGAATATGCATGACCTTTTAAATCTATATTTAAAATATATATTTTTAAAAATATTATAAGCTAGCAGAAAAAAAAATGAGCAAAAATAAATGTTTTCCTCATTACATTCACATTTCCATTTTGTCCAAGAAATCACTATTAAGATTATACTGATATCTTTCCAAATTTATTCTACTGACAAATACTGGCATAAAATATGTTCATCTATTGATGAAACATATGATGGAGTATGCCTGCTTGTGTGTGTGTGTGTGTATGTGTGTATACGAATATTTATCATGATGAAAAAAGATTGAGAATTCTAGGAGAGAGATACTAAAGACCCACTTATGTACAATAAGATATACATATTAATTAGAAAAAAAATGTTGTGAATAAATAATTATAGTATATCTTTCTCAGAAAACACTTAATAAGCCTTCATGAGATATTTTAGATAAGGAAGTTCTGGTCTCATTGACACAGCCTAAAAAGAAGGCAAGGAAAGAATCCAATTTTCTCTTTAGAAATGTCACTGGAAAGTTAAGATTGAAGAGCAGGAGGAGACACAGTGGGGAGAGTGTTGAGGCAGAAAGGAAAAAGCCAAAGCCAACTGGCCTAGCGCTCATGCCAAAGAAAGCTTTCCTTAGGGAAGGGTTTTGGACAACCCCACATAACTGCAGACCTATCTCAGTTGTCACTTCCAAAAAGCTTGGTTGTACTCTTCCTCTCCAATCCCAAAATGTCAATGACAAATTTGGGGAAACAAAGCAACACTTGTCATGTGACCAAAGGTTAATATGAACGAGTCCCTGGAGGTGACCAAGAGAAACTCACAGAAGCAGGGCATCAAAACCAGACACAGCTTGGTGTGAAAGACTTACTGAGGGTTGAGCAAATCCTCACTCACATTTGTCTCCCACCCACCCACTGACTTTGGGCTTATACAGGAGACCTGTTTGGGGAGATGGCTTAAATTGCGGTTGACTACGGGCTTTGGACATATTTGGGCATTGGCGCCTTCCGTAGTCTCACGGGACTTGGCCCGGGATCTTGCGAGACTTGGCCGGTGATCTCGTGGGACTTGAGAGAGATGGTGGATGAGGTCTGTGCCATTTTTGGAGGTTAGAGGAGTGTGGACGGCCTGTCGGGGTGTAGTTAGAGCCAGAGAGAAAAATTATCAGAATAAAGGGCTGTTTGTTTCTAGTTCGTCTCTAAACTTCTTCCTGCGGCTTCTTTGCTCCAAGTGGCCATCGCTTCAGGCGACTACAGGCTTAGTCGAAAAACACAGTTCTCTGAATCAGAGAAAGAAAAATGAAATATACTGGAGCAACAGAACCTAAGTTGATAGAATTGTAACCATACTGATCAAGGAAAAGGAAAATGGACAGATGACTAATATTAGGAATGAAAAAGGAGAAATCATGACAAATACTGCAGACATTAAGAAAACGATGTCTATATTAAGAAAAAACAATACTAAAGGGAATTTGATAAAAAAAGCTCACAAAACCTATTTGGCAACACTAAGATGAGAAGAAAGAACATCAACTCAAATGTATATTTCTTAAAAGAATTTGACTTCCACTTGTAGCCAGGAAAGAGCAGAAGCTGAACTTCCCGTGGAGCATCAGAAGCTGGATTTTATGGGTAAATAGCTAGACATTGAACAGAGTATGAATCAATAATTTTTCAGACCTGAGCCAACAGCTGCTGCAGGACTATGACATTGTGAGATGGGAACCACACCAGGTGAGCAGGTTAAAGCATGCAGCTTTCTTTCAGAAGGAACCTTCAGAATCCAGGTATAGAGGCAAAACTCAGAGATTCCTAAACACAGCACTGAGGTTTAATTATAGATCTCAAAACTCTCTAGAGAAGAATTTCAAGCCAGTTACTCTACAAAGAAAATCTGTATTGGTTTCCTTTTTTCTAGAAAGGCCTTCTCTCTTATTCTCAGAAATGTGATCCTCAAGATTCCAGGTAAGCCTGACTACCCAAATTAGCATTTCATCCACAAGTGCCCTTTGCCCTCAGCCCCACATGACCCGAGAGCTCAGAGAAAATACAGATATTTCTTATAATGTCTCCTGCTCCTACCTCCAGCTCTCCAGATACCCTAGAAAGTTATAAAAGACTATTTTGTTTTCTTTTTTTTCATATGAAACATTTCATTTATTTTTATTATTTTAATGAGAGTCATATACTCACCTCCCTTGCAGGATGAATGAGGATGAACTAAGTAGCATATGGGAAAGGGAAAAAATTAAACAGCACATTGTGAAGTGCGTTGAGCTATTAGTTTTGAGCTATGAGTGCAAATTATTATTATTGCTGGACCATATTCCGCCAAATGTTTTTAATATAGTATGTTTATTAATGACGGGATATACATATTGCCACTAAAAGTGCAGCAACCGAATGCTCTGTGATGTTCATTATAAAAAATAAAGCTTGTTAATGGCATCATCACTGAACTTTGTTTTGAAAATACATATGCTAAAAACCTTTTCCTTGATTTATAGCATGAATTACATCTTTAACAAATACGAAATTGAGATTTATTCTGATGATAATGGAAACAATAGCTGAAGACATTTTATGCCGGGATTCTGAATTTTTTTTTTCTAGTCAGATCTGTATGATTTATGTGTGTGTGCATGAGAAAGGAGAGGGTGAGAACGAATGTTACAGTTTAGATATGAGGTGTCCTCCAAAAGTTCATGAGTGAGGCAACGCAAGAAAGCTTAGGGGTGAAATGATTGGGTTAGGAGAGCCTTTAATCATTGTATTAATCTCCTGATTGGGATTCACTGGGTGGTTATTGTAGTCAGGTAAGGTGTGGTTGGAGAAGGTGGGTCCTAGGGGCATGCCTTGGGGGTTGATGTTTTGTGCTTGTTGAGCTTTTGTGTTTGAGCTTTCTCTCTCTGCTTCCTGATCATACTGTCTTGAACTGCTTTCCTCCACCTCACTCTTCCTCCATATTGTTCTGCTTCATCTCCACCCAATAGCAATGTAGTTGGCCATCTATGTCCTGAGACCTCTGAAACTGCGAGCCGCCAAATAAATTTTTTCTTTTATAATTGTTCTTGTCAGCTCTTTTGGTCACAGTGATGAAAAAGCTGACTAAAACACACACACAACACACACACACACACACACACACACACACACACAGAAGGAGGAGGAGGAGGAGAGAAGAGAAGGGAAGAGAAGAGAAGAGAAGAGAAGAGAATCATCAGGTGGACATCCAGGACCACATACCTGAAGTGACTTGCCTGATTCTGAGGTGACAGGAATTTCTCAGAGAATGAGAAGGGGAGCAGTTTGGATTCCCATAAAGCAAACAACAACAAAAGCAGAAGGCAGTTTTCTGGTGGTCTCCTATCAGCTCCAAGCATATGGGGAATATTCATACAGAAACTATGGCCCACTTGTAAAGCATTATAATACAGGGACTAAGATGGGAGTACAGGAAAGCCAGTGATCAATCACCTCAGGAGTGTCATGGAGCTAGATGTAGGAGAATATACCAAGGAAAGGAGAGCCAGAAAAAGAACAGACTATGTGCAAACTCCCTGGAAGGCTTAGGAAATTGTATTTTTGTATACCTGAAGAAAATGGTATCTTCATGAAATTGGAAATTAATCTTAAATGTCCATTTGGTGTCACATGGGCTCCATCTTGAGGAGTTGTTAAAACTCTTAAGTAAGAATCAAAATAATACAACTTAAATCTTTTAGGGAAAAGATGGGGTAAGAAGAAGTGAAGGAAAATGGAAAATTCCCTGGGCTTCAAGCATACTTATTATCATAGTGAAGAAATTAATAAAATTAACGAAGCTACCTGATAACTGAAGCTACACAGAATTCATTGGCAATGAAGCTGATCAACTAAGGGAAAGGAATGAATGTTTGCAAATGTACTGGGACAAATTCTGTCAACTCATCAGCAACACATCCTATATAATACCTGGTGACCCAGATGCATAATTTATTCTTCCAGAACATAAGAAACCTGAAGGATCCCTAATTAGGAAGGGCTGTTGCAGCTAGCTGGAAGCCATAAGTTCCACCTGATATGTATGTGACGCACCTGTAGGCACCCGCAAAGCTGAAGGTATATAACCGGGTGAAAGCGGTCCGAGTTAGGAGAACGGAGAATTCAGTCAGTCGGGCAGTCACTCGGTCGGTCAGAAGAATCAGAGCGGCCAGAACGTAGGCAGAGCGGTTACAGAAGAGAAACCAGATAGAAGACAGAAGAGAAACCAGATAGAAGAAGTAATGACTGGTCAGAGTTAGGCCGAGGCTCCCAAGGAAGACAGAAGACAGAAGACAGAAGAAAGAAGAAGGAAGAAAGAAGAGAGAAGAAAGAAGCTCTAATCTTTCTCTAAGCTAAGCTCTATCTTTCTTTCTACTCTAAGCTAAGAAGACAAGAAGAAAAGCTCTCTTTAATCTTTCTCTCTAAAAATCTTTCTTTCCCTCTCTAAGCTCTCTCTAAGAAAGTAGAAGTAAAAGTAGTAAAAGCTTTACTCTGCCTCCGAGATTTCCTCCCGGGTTTCGGTACCAGGCAGCTTACAGAAACCTACAATGTAGGTGAATGAGATTATGAGTCTACTGTTTATTCAAAAATGTGAACAGATTATTTAACTATTTTTCAGTTGTCCAACTTTTATTATCCACACCCGAATTTCAACATTTCTGTAAGATGTTTTAGACATCAATCATGAATTTAGCAATCATCCTTCTTTTCATCTTTATGTATGTTTATTTTGCTTTTGAAATACAGAAATATAGAACCCCAATAACTGCATCATTAAACAAATTGCACACCATAAATCACTTTAAATATTCAATGCAATTTTGTTACTTTGTGAACTGATCATTGTGGCCTGATCACAAAGATAATTCTGAGACTGTCTTAACTTGGAGCACTATTCTTCAATGGTATTAAAAATTTAAGTCAGTTTCAGGGAGAAACTTCCTCTAATATTTGAGATTGTTAATATACTATTAGAAAGGAAGGTAATGGCTACATTATAGAGGACATGTTAGTTGTGTGGAAATTGGCTAGGAGACTATGAAAATAAAACTGAAACTGTAACACATTTCTAAATTCTGCTTGTGTTATATTTAAGACAGGAGAAACAGCACAAAACCCATTGAGTTATATTTAATGTCCTTCTGGCACTTTGTAATGGGTGCTATTCACAAAACACTATTTCACAAAAGTTATCAATGTATCCTTAGTAAGTAGTTTTATGTCTGTTTGTGTCATCAATTTATATAATGCTCTGACACCTGGAACTAGAACTTAGACAGTATTTGAGGTAATAGAAAAACAATATTTCATACAAACATGTCAGGAACATGTGGTTTTAAATAGAGAATGCCTATTCAGGTATAGTTTTATCCGTCAGATGATAGTTTTCAAATTCAGCAACTGCATCTGGATTTGGGAGTTGCTGAGGGTGAGATTTGGAGAAATCAAAAGCCTTTTGGTCTGTGGTAGGATAATATGGCTTAACACTGAACTAAAATGTGCATCATTTTCCTTTGTAAGCATAAGGATATCTATGAAATCTCCCTCCTCATAGATTCCAAAGATTTAAGTTTTGAAGAAAACTCTTGCCTGAGAAGATATACCACATCATACAGATTTTAGCAAAAGTAAATGGGGACATAATGAGAAAGATTTATGAGAGAACTGTAATCAAATCTTTGTAATATATAGGTAGAAATTTATTTCAGGTTGAAGTTTGAACTTTAAAAATCTAGAGACTGAGATGTAAGCCTTCTAGCTCTGATGACAAGAAATGAGAAATGGGACTTAACAAGAACTTGGGACATGGGAGTAGAAAACAAGAATAAGAATAGTGAAAGTTGAAGATATCTTGGCCAGTAATACATCAACCTAAGGTGAAGCCCCTAACTCTGACTTAAGGTTTATAAACATTCCAAAGAAGGGGTGTTTCTAATTGATACTGGACTTACACAATAGTCATAGTTTAATATATTCATGATTTCTTTAATGATTATGTCATGCCCAGCCATATCAAATTTGGGACATTTTCCTATGTGTGTCATGCTATTATATAATCCATTTGTTGCTATTAAGTTTTCCCCAATTAGTAGGTAAGCCTTTAGAAACTGTTTGTCTGAATCCCTAACTCCTCAAAGAGTGTTTAGCAATAGTAAGCATGTGATGAAAATTTATGAGTTAGACTAAATTAGTACATGTATTAAATTTTGGATAAAATACAAATTTGATTTAGTTTTCAACTTGAGGATCAAATACAAAATAGTTACTTGTGCAATGCACTATAATAGATGCTTTAAATATGTCGTATGCATCCTCCTAACAGCCCATTTTAATGATCAATACATGGAGACACAGAGGTTAAGTGTCAAGACTAAAGTTATAAAATACACCAAACATATATGTCTCTTTAAAGACAAACTTGTGTGCACATTATGTGCATTTAATTTTCTTCTAATCATTTTTTAAACTTCTAATACATTATCAACTAAGCAGAAAAAGAAGTAAAATTTCTTGACCTGGGGTTAACAAATCAAATGAAGTATTTTTATCTTTGTGTCTCAGTCTGATAGGCCAAGGAAAATGTTGTTAGGAAATGCTGCCTGGCTAGGGGCAATATTTCTATAAATTGTTTTATTACTACTATAAACATTCAATGATGGAAGGGACTCTAATTTTCACTGAATGATAGGGACAGGGCTTTAAAACTTGTCCCTATTCATAGCAGGATTGTCAGTTCCAGCCTGGAAACTGACCTTTCCCACATTAATCTTTTAGCATCATTTAAAAAAAATATTACTATTTCAGATTGTTTGTTTATATCTCTGTTTCTTCATGGGTTAGACTATCTCTAATGTTCTGCATGGGTTTTCTCTGAGTCTTGGAAATAAGACCTTCATCATGCCTCGATACCTACATTCCTAACAAGGGACACTATAGTTTGTATATAGTAACTACTTATTACTGGACTGATATTTGTAGAGGTAACTTTTGTAGAGACACTCCCTCTTTCTAGCCTTGGATTGATTCATAATCAGTTCATCAATATTTTTTAATAGGAACCTTAACTAACTCACCCTGGGGTACATTGGCAAGGTCAGGGGACTTGCCAGAATTGTGCAGAGCAAATAGTTACAAGGTTTAACTTCAAACACCCAAACATCCCTGCTTACGGTTGCTTCTTTCGGTGTTTCCAGCCATTCCTTTCCAATTGTGTAGTTACCAGGTTTTCAGTAAGTTGACAGAAGTTATTGCAAGCCAAGGGAAGATGAAGTCAGAATAATTAGATGGGCTTATTCATCCATAAATGTGTGTAATGATATCACCATAATGATGGTATTATCTAATATTATGGCCCTTATTTTCAACCATTTGTATTTTTATTTTTTAGTCTGTTCTGAATTACTATGTTTGGTAACACTCTGCCATTTTGTCTTTTCTAGTTTAAAACACTCCATAAGTCATATATTAGCAAATTTAGGTATTTCTCTTAGCAGGAACATTTTTTCTCCGGCTCCTCTCAATAGGCATCTGCCCACAATAAAATTTTAGACTTTTAATGATAGGATTTCCTCCAAGTGAAAACCAACACTTTATCAGGGCTTCAAAACCAGTGACCCATGGACTGCTGGATAATCAGTCCCTGCTAACTTCAAGTGTCTGGGGCATGACACTGTATTCAGATCTGCAGCAGTCACCCGCTCTCTGGAACCCCTGAATTCCAGACAGTCTCAAGAGAGTCTCTTCCTTTTGTGGAATCCTGATTTTTCGTTGGCATTATGACAAATGTGTGATGCCTCAGTTATATGTGATAAATATGAGAAGTTGTTATGAATAAGAAATTAAGTATTAAAATCTAAGAGGCATTTTTTAAAAAAAAAAAAAAACAATCCACATGTTTAATGGGAAGCTAAATGGATTCTTCCTCATTATTTCAGCTGAGGCTCCAAAGGACAAAAATAAAACATTTGTGCACATCCCTAAGTGAGGGGCTGACCCACCTGTGGCAGCTTTCCCAAGAAAGTGGAAAAGGTCTGGTTTGGTGGCCCTTAGCACAGCATTCTCGAGGGGAATGACAAAGGGCAGAAGAAGAGGATTCCCTTGACCCTGGAGAAGGGGAGAGAGTGCGCTCTCCTCATCTCAAGTCCGATGAGGCATGTTTCAAGAACCACTGCAGAATTTGGTACCCGACACCCACAGTTTGTTAGACGCTGCACGCCACTCATCTGACCCCAGCCTGTGAGTTATAAAAGCATAGAAGTAGGAGAATGTGCTTTTGCCCTGCATTAGTAAGAAGGAGCCCATTTTTTATGGCTACTAAGACTGAAGCAAGGTGGAGTGTCCTCAGCACCAGAGATGGTCCATATCACAGAGGACAGGCCTTGGCCATTTTTCTGGAGCCTTGGAGTATTCTGAAATGACAAGGGAGCCCCAAACAAGAGTATAGTCTCTATGTGTAGGATTGTCAGAGGCATAGGCATTGAACACCGAAGTAGCCAGTTGGTAACGTGGAAATTGCCATTATATATTTGTAGTAATATGCTTTACACCATTTGGAATCTTGCTCAGTTCAAATAAACCAAAAGATTTAGGTGGATGAAAAATCTACCTGTATAACAATGCCACATTCATTTGTTTTAATTATTCTTTCTTGTGAAGAGAAAGGCATTAATCATGACCAGAAACCTCTCTTATCGTCTGAGTACTACTAAGTACTCAGTCTGAATACTACTAAGATTCATGAGTATAACAAAGTATTTTTGTTCTCTCCATCTAGGGGAAATGGCATAGAAGCAAAAACTTCGAGTGAAAATCTGAACTGTGCATGGTTTCTAAGGAAGAGAGAGAGCCACTGTTTGAAAAGGTGAGAGTTCTTCACTGTCCTGCTGTCCTGTAGGGGAACTCTGTTTAGTTCTAAATGCTTTAGTGTTCAAGGTTATCCCTGACTCTGTCACTGTAGCAACAGGAACATCCTATCTACACATGTTCCTCTTTCTTTGATACCCACTACTTCTTTCATTGTGGGCGTCCTACTTCAAGTTGATCTAGCTGGCTCTAAAATCTCTTACAATCCCACCTCCTAGTAGCCACCGTTACTTTAAGGCTGTTCTGTATGAAATTCTTGATATTCTGCTGATTTTAACCTACAAAACTATATTTTCATATGGTTCAATTTAACTTCTGAACACATTTTTTAAATTGAGTTCAGATGATATGGACTTTATATCCAGTATGCTAATCATTTCCATTTTCAATTTTATGTGCTTCAGATACTTTTTTCATAAACTACACATGTACAGCTGCATGCATAAATGGGTTCAAAATAAAGTAACAATCAATAGTTTCATTTGTTGTAGCATCAAATGAGAGAGGGTTTTGTTGAATTTTTTGCACTGCCTTAACAGTGCTTATGCAAGAGGACAAAATGCTTGGTCTTTTAACAGTAGCACAACTTCTGGATATTTGAGCAGGTTTCTCAAACTCATTAGTCTCTGGTCTCTATTCTTTGCATATTAACAAGTTTGCACTTGGAGAATTTCTAAAGATAATTTTAACTTGAAAATTCTTTGAGTAAAACAATTTGAATTAAACTCCATTCATACCTTAAGGGTCTGGTGTAAGGATTTCATGGGATGATGTGTGTCTGGTGTATAGAACAATGCCTCCACATAGTATGTGCTATTATTATAATTCTGTAGTAGAATATGTTTCCCAGGAAAATCTCAGAGTTCAACTTAATGAGCATATGACAAATGAAGAGAGGGGTTAAGTCCTGTAGTTGAAAGGCATGTGGTTGATTGACTTCACTTCTCTGATTCTTATTCTTCAAAAACTTCATTCACCATCATGCAGCACTATCTCAGATTTCTCTTTGTGTGGCTGTGCAGCTCTTCCAGGTACTTCAAACAGCCTGAAAATTAAAGAGAATTGTTAATGAAATGCTGAGGACCATTGTATGTTAATCAGAAAAGACTGTGACTCCAGTGCATAAAAACAGATGGATCCTTTTTGGAAGACAAATGAGATAAAGAAGGCAGAGTTTTCAAAATTAAAATATTTTGTGGCTCCAGCTGCCTCTTATTACATCTCCTAATTATTGTTTCAATATTTATCATAAATGAGCCAAATATAAATTGCAAGATGTAACTGAAATTTTAAAATATATATATGTATATATATGAATATAGTAATATATAGTAATAATAATAAAATTATATCAATTCAATATAGTATAATTATTGCTGTTTACTTAGAGTCTGACATGCAATTGGCACTGTGATAATTATTTTATAGACACTGCTTTAATCCTCACAGAAGTTCTGCTAAGAGCTACCATTACTCCTAATTCTCAGGTATGCAGATCAAGACTCAGAAGTAGTTAATGATTTATAAAAGGATAAGTAAGTGGCTGAAAACACACACACAAACACACACACACACACACACACACACACACACACACACACACACACATACAGCTTTTCAGATTCCAAAGTTTGTACCCTTTGCTCTACCAGTCTGCATTCATCTCAATAAATTTCTTGTTAAAGCTAATATATACTAATTTTCTCCAGAATTTCCTGTGGATATTGAGCATATTCAATATCAGCTATATCAATATTTTGTTGTGGACATGACCTAAATAACTTGAAGACAAATCTGCTGAAGGAGGGAAACCCTTAGCCATAAAATGTTGTTTGGTAAAATAACATGTAATAACTGTGAAGAGATGATGGGTTTCTGTTGTAGTCCATAATCTGGATCTCCCTGTCTTGAAGTCTCAGGGCTTGGTGGTATGATAGGTCTTTATTCTTCATTCCTCTTCTTCAGAATCGACATCCCCATTGTCATATACATGATAAGTCCTTCCCTCTTAAAGTCTGTCTTTGTTCATTTAATCTATATCCACTGAAGATTCCAGCACTGAGGTGTCTCTTATTCTCTCCACTACAATATCTGTCTTCATTTTTGGTGACACCAGCATATGTGATCATGTCTGCCTCTTCCTCGGCATCTCATTTCCATTTTCATCCATTCTCCATTAGAAACTAAATCACATGGTCAAACTTAATGCATTGACACTACCAACAAATCTGTCATCTGCAAATCTCAATTTCAAATATTCCACACTCTGACCTTCTAGCTACAACCCATTCATGAATTCAGACACTCTTTGCCTACCCATCAGCCTGTTAGAGTTTTGCTTGCTTATTTGTCCAGTTTAGATTCCAATGTTTCATTGTAGCCAATCCCCAGTTACTATCTTCAATTGTTTCTCTCCCTCTGCATCCCTTCTCCCTCCTTTCCCCCTACCCATTCTATGTTGTGTTTTCTGGATATAAAACCAATTATCCCCTCAACTTTTCTCTTGCAATGAGGTAGCTGAATATTATTGGATAAAAACCACAGAACCATGCCATTTGAACTCACTTCCAATCTAGAATTACAATAACAAGAAGGTTACCCTACTGGAATAACATCAAAATTCCATTTTTGTGATTTAATTTTTATAATCTTGGAAACAAGTAGCCCATCCTTTCTCTTAATTCCAGCAGTATCCAAAATATCTTCCTCATCTCTGCATACTACTTAGCTACATACTTAACAGAAAAGTAAATTAAATCAGAAAATAATAATGTATGATTTGACATTCAATCATTAAGAAGAAGGAAACACTGCCAGGCATGGTGGCACACACCTGTATTCCCAGCAACTCGGGAGGCTGAGGCAGGAGGATAGTGAGATCAAAGCCAGCCTCAGCAAAAGCAAGATGCTAAGCAACTCAGTGAGATCCTGTCTCTAAATAAAATACAAAATAGGGCTGAGGATGTGGTTCAGTGGTTGAGTGCCCCTGAATTCAATCCCCAGTACCCTCCCTAAAAAAAAAAAAAAAAAAAAAAAAAAAAAAAAAAAAAAAAAAAAAAGAAAAAAAAGAAGAAGGACATTAGGACATTTAGTTCCCCACCTCCTCCTTCTTCTCAAACAGGTAACTTCACCCCTGCTTTTCTTGTTCTGGGTCTCATTTCACCACATCCGAGAGGGTAAGTTCCTGACTTTATTTTCTGTCTATCCTGAACCATCAGCTTCTTTGTGTTTCTATGAGACACTTTCCATTGTCATACAAACACAATCCATCACAGCAGGATAGGAAAATAAAGTATAATAAAACACCAACCTCTCTTTGTCTCTAAATCCTACTGCCCTTTCACTTTATATTCTGTTTGGTATTTTATTCTACTTTATGGGACTCAAAATTCCTAGGGCCTTTCATCTTCCAGCTCCTCTCTCTCTTACACTCCCAATCCACAGCCTGCTCCAGGGCTTTAGATATCAGCTATGGTCTAAAGACCCTGAAGTTTCCAACTTAATCTGGACATCTTGCCCAAATGCTAGATTCATATTTAACTGTGTAACTACAGTGCTGGCTGGATTTCCACCACACCAAACATTTAAATGTTAATATGACAAAGACACTTACTTTCACCTGCACTCTAACCCTAAAGCTTTAATCCCAGTGAATTGGCAAGAATAATGTGAAGTCACACTTCATTGCTCTTTTGCCAACTTGCAATTTCTTATTAAGCCTAGTTTTAACTTCCAAAATGAAAGCTGGGTCCAAACTGCTCACCATCTCCTCCGCTATGTCCTCAAGGCCAGCAGTTCATTATCTCTCAGTTTTTAAAAGATCCCAGCTCTGAGGTGTTCTGTACTCTGTAGGCTATTTGGAAAAATAATAGTTCTAACTTACAATCCAGATCAATCTCATGTCTGTGCTTAGAGTCTTATCATTGATATTTTTATTATCAACAAAATAAGATACAAATTTATTTTTGTCTCTAACCTGTTCCTAGTATTCTTCAGATGTTCCGGTAAATGCATCCTTGGTACATTCTTCCCCTAAATTCTTGTCTTCCCTCCTTTGAAATAAATAAAATTCTCAACTAAAGTTAAACTGATTAATTTATGGCAGATTCTACATGACAGCACAAATTTTCTAATTCCCACCTCATTCCACTCTTTCCATTTTAAACCACTGATGTTTCAATTCACAATTGAAAAATCCAGAAACCTAGGAAACAATCACCACCTCCTCAGATGGTGTTTTCTTTGGAATCCATTCACAAATCATGCATCTGTTTCTTTTGAATTGTTTTTGGCTTAAAATATGTTTTGTTTGACTTTGTTATCTGTGCTTCTGGCTAGTAAATTTAGCAACTAGAAGACAAATAAAACCATTTTCATCCAAGCTATACATTTTTGTTTTATCTAAATGCTCTTGCAATATCACTCTATTCCAGATAAAAACAACTATTATTATTGTTATTATTATTATTATCTTTAAAATGGTTTTACAATCCCTGTAGTTTGTAGAACTTAAAGGCAATGGCTATTGTTCATTGTGTAGCATTTCTACTAGATACTTAGCTGCTTGCAACAATTCAACTGCAGAAATGCTCTTAACCAGATTGACTGTAATGTGAGAACCACTTGCTTTCACTAGTGTAGGACACAGGCATATACTGTGATGACTGATACCTCTTACTTTATTGACACTCTTCTTAGTGTAATTTATTGCTTATTAATTGCACATTGGTGGTTTGTTAATTTTTATAGTAGAAGGATATTCTACTATAGTATAATGATATGACTATATTCTCATTTATCCCATGGGCGGGGTCATGTTACTCCTTCAAAACTCTTCTGTTTCAATATTTCCTTACACTGTCCCCTCTTTCTTTGTGAAAAATCAATAAAAGTGCACCTTAAAGAACTGAATGAAACTGGCTTGTAGACTGGGTCTCTTCAGATGGGTGAGATTTAAAATTCTGTCAGTAAAATTTAAAATTCATCATCAAATTCAATGTTTCAGATTTTCTCAAGAGATTTTAAGTCAGATTTATTGAATAATGTCACTTTGCAGTAGATAAACGGTGAGTGGCATTTGCGTTTACACTTCTCCTTTCCTGGATGCTTTTTTGGAAAATGTACTATTGATGACAAAAAAATGTATATAAAGCTTTCAATGTAGTCCATTGAGGATTGTAAGTAAAAGACTTTGAATAGAAGGGAACCAGATTTAGGAAATTAGGGAGACTAAAACTGTAGTCAGGGGGTCAGAATGCAATGTGGCAAAGCTTAGAAAAAGAACCAGCCCCTGGTCTTTGTGTATATCTTCTTAATGTTTTAATTGGTTCCTATTAAGTAAAATAAATCTACACCATAACAAGAGAAAGCGAAAATGAAAAGAAAAAAAAAAACAGATTTAGGAAATGGGATAAAAAGATTTCAAGTAGTGCTAAAATCACTTTAATAGAGTCCTAAAAGCATCCTTGATCTCACCTCCTATTGGAAAGAATGGATTTTATATTTCTTAGTTTAGGACAGGACAGAAGGATTTATTAAAGTGGAAAAATAAAAATTTTACATGAGAGATTTGAGTTTATAATGTAGCAGAGATCAGGGACAAGAGAAAGATCTACAACAATATACATGCTATGAGTGTGCTCAGGAGGAAGGGCAAGAAATAGAAGAGACCACCTTCAAAAAATGTGTTGCTATGAGCGGAGATCTTTATTCTGATTCTCTGAAACACCTTCTTTCTTGAGCTCAAACTTCGTGCAACAAACACACTATCATTGTCTGTGTCCTGGGATGAAAGGATTATGGTAGCAAATTCTTTTCTTGATACAGATTCCTGAGAGACACAGACTGAAAATACTGCCAAATTTCCTATTACCTGAGTTCCCCCCAGTGGGTTGCAGTCAGTGTTCAAGTCATTTGTTCACATGCAAGAACACTTTATTTATGTTCAGTTACACTTCTTTACTGGATCCATTTCTGTTCCGGTTTCTAATATGCAGGGTAGGGATGCTGTTTCCTTTCTCTGAATACCACCCAGCACAATGGTGGTTCAAAGGTCCGTTTTAAACATCAATCCAAGATGGTAACAGCTTCTTGAAAGCTAACAGAATGTTTTCTCATGAGGCATGATGCATATCCTAAAGAGACAGTGAGCTTTCCATTTTTATAACGTGTCAGAGCTGGTGTGGTATAAAGCATAAACTCTCATATAAATTGGAAATGCTTCTTGTTTACTGACTGCCAAGAGGTGCCAGATGTGGGGATTGAGAGTGTGTTTTGAGCTGCCATCCATTTGGGAAATGTCAAATTGTAGCTCTGTGAACATTAACACTTTGCCTTTAGATAACATTTCATTTTTTACAATGGTTTCATAATTATCACCGTTGTATCATTCGTGAGGTCTGAGAAGAAAGACTGATCATGGGATGGGAGGGTCATAGAAATGCCTTTTATGAGACTCTGACTAGGTCAATTACTAATAAGGATTGGTATTTACTGAGTGCCTACTAAGTGCCAAGCATTGTGCTAAGACTTTGAAAAAACATTCCATTAATTCCTACAATAATCACAAGAGATGGAGTAGGAGCTTCCTCTATTGTAGAGCCTAAAGGTGTGTTTACAACACACAGGTAGTTAACCTGTGTATCAATGCATGAATAAATATAGTCCCTCATTATGTTTGCTATAATTATGAAACTGTATAAATGGAAATCTAAGGCTGAGCCAAGCATGGTACACATCTGTGACCCCAGCTATGTGGGAGGTTTAGGCAAAAAAAATGACAAGTTTAAGGACAAATCGGGCCACTTGATTAAACCTTGTCTCCAAATAAAAGAAAAACAAGTGGGGCATGCAGCTCAGTACTAAAGCACCCCTTTACTATTCAAGGGTTCAATCCCTTCTGCCAAAAATAAAAAATGTAAAGAAAGGAAAAAAAAAAGAAGAAGAAGAAGAAGAAGAAGAAGAAGAAGAAGAAGAAGAAGAAGAAGAAGAAGAAGAAGAAGAAGAAGAAGAAAAAAGAAAGAAAATGCCAGGCTAAGAGATAGTGAGGTTTTTTATTCACTTGTACTTAGTGGGTTAGCCTGAAATGAACTGCATGCTCATCTGAGTTCAGGGATAAGTTTCTTAGCCATAAAGAGTTTACCTAAAGATTATAAAATGTAGTGACACATCTTGGAGGAGCTCCCTTCTACCTCTACACTCCTGAGCATGCTTTCCTCTGTATCTTACCTCACACAGCCAAGTTACTTCCCCCAGGAATCTTACCTCTCCATTCTCAGGAGCAAAGATTTTTCCTACCGAATGTAATATAAATTTTACAAAACCACATTGATATGAACAATCTGAAAAACAGGAGAAGGCTTGTATTAAAGTAGACACTTTTAATTAAAGGGTTTGAATGATTGAAACAAAAGTTATTTTATTTCTTCATTATATGAAATAAGGAACACTAAATGCTTCCTGATGAAGCACTTTTTTTTTTTTTTTTTAATGGCAAAATGGGAACATTAGACTCTTTTTCATTTGTCAGTATTTTGGGAACAGAGACAGATTCAGGGCAGGTAGTGGGACATTCCATTAATATTAGTCTATAAAGAGCACTCAAATATCATTCATGCAAGTCAAAAACACAAATCCAGTTAACTTAGATTTTCAACTGGAATTCCATATAAGTGACAATGCATAAATTGCTTCTTCTTTTGCTGATTATATACCATACTTTAATGTAAATTAAAAAAAGAAATCCACAGCAAATGTATGTGCACCGAGATCTCTCTCTCTCTCTCTCTCTCTCTCTCTCTCTCTCTGTGTGTGTGTGTGTGTGTGTGTGTGTGTCCTCACACAAGTTGTATAGTATATTTCCATAGCCTCAATCCTGCAATAAGTCATTGGATTGGCACCTGAAATTAACGGTCAAAACTAGTTGAATTGTCAAAATGCTACTTTCCCTATGGTATATAGCATCATGACCTATAGCTTATGCTTTCTTTAACAAGGTGGCCTCTGCCACTGTCAAGCAGAGAGGATGTTGCATGAGGACAACCTCCCAGACATAGCTGCATTCCATTTTGAATACGTGGTATTGTCCAAGGGTCTTTTCCAAAATTAAGTCTTGGTTCACAGAGTAAAGGTGAAATTCCTTTACAAAGCTCAGCAACTCTAAATGTATCTAAATTTTTCTTTATTACTTTCCATTGTTCTGATCTGAGGTTATAAATCTCCATCAGATTTCCACTATTTTCTCTCTCTCAAGATATTATGGTACCTTCTCATTCTCTGTAGTTTCAGGATCTACTAGTTGCAAGTTAAAAAGTTTCCACCAAGTGATTCTTCTTCAATTGCATCTGTAACTATAAAGTTTAATAATGTGGTTTTTCTTAGCCATTGGGAGAAAAAAAATGCATTTTTCTTTTCAAATGGGGAATTCTTTGTTACCATTTTCTGCTCTGAAACATTAAAACAAATGTATAGTTGTTTTCTTCCTTCTCTTACTCAGGTTCCCTTTTCATAGAGTGAGGCATATAGAATTATGAATAATATTGTAATCCCTTCTGGAACCAGAAAAGAAACATGGTTTCTATTAGAGTTTATTGTACTTATATTCCTTTCTTTAAAAAAAAAAAAGTTAAACAAAGTAACCCCTGGAGGCTCAAATCTCTCTATTTATAATTGTAGGCAACCTGAGTTGGAGGGCCAGCTTTTCCTGATATTGAGCCTCATTTTTATTTGATGGCTGTTTTGTTCCTGGAAAATTGTGCATAATTGTTGCTTTAGTGTTGCAAGATGCCCACTTTGCGTGTGAGAGTGGAGGAATGTTTTAGTCCCTAGAGACAGGCTTAGAAAGCCAGTGCCTGCTCTACACACTCACCACATTCAACCTGTGTGTTGGTGCGCATGGTTAACGACAACTGTATGCCCTGTCTTATTGGATGAACCTTATCACTACGTTCTTACAATTTCACATAATGTTAATCAAAGTGATCAAGCTCTACCCTAACACACAGCAGATTATTAAGATATTCACTCATTTATGGACTTGTTTATTTTTGTATTTCCCTGTTTACCCATTTGTTTTAAAATACTTGTGCTTTTCCCCTTTGCTACCTACAAGCAGTATAACTAGGAATCAGTAGACCAGTTTTGTAGATTAGGCTTCAGCACTGATTTGACTTATGATAGGACCTAGCCCCCCCAAAAAAAACAACAAAAAAAATCATATGTATACATATGTATCAGTTACTGTTTCCTTTATCTGTACAATAGAATTAGTGCCTAGTTTACACTACTCCTAGAATTGACCTGATAGTAGAATTCAACATTAAATCAGTCTGAAGAATAGAAAAGGTAAGTTGGGCAAGAGCTCTCATCTTTGAATTTATAATAACCCAGAGAGAGTAAAAGAGACTGTGAAGATATTCATTTGTTCACAGAGTAACTATTCAACTTCATGGGTGCTATATTCTCCTGTTTTTGGTTGGAAACTGAGACCTAGATGATGTCAATAAATTGCCTAGAATACATCAAGAAATAAATGAAAAATTCGAAACTCAGAACAGGGTCTGTCTGAATGCAAAGCCCAGGTCACTTCCCCCACATAACGGGACTAGCAGTGGAATTGCTGTCATTTAAAAAGCACTGTGCTATTTAATCTGCCTGTGAGCAGCTCTATGCCTCCCTTGCCAGGTCTGGAGGTGATGACATCACTGACAGATCTGTTGAAGCTGGTGTTATTCTTTGGAGTAATCTAATTTGCTGCCCACTGGGGCCACCACAGAGTCACTGCATCTTTATTTGGTATTTGAGGCAAGATAAAAAGCATGAATGATGTGTAAGAATATTCTCTACTTCAAGCATTTGCAGAAATAAACACACAGGAGAGCAGGGCTCTGAACATTACCTGCTCAATTAGACTCACCTACTGAATACATCCTTGAGATCAACAGTATGCAGATGGGGCTAAGCCTTTTCTTACTTGTGTGTGGTCTCCATGAGTCTGTAAGCACATTAATGGCAGGATTTTTGATGCTCAGAGTCACTGTTGAACCACAAAGCCTAGAGCAGTAGCTGGAATAACACTTGTTATTGACTGAACAGGGTACATATCTCTCTTTTCAGTAGCTGTCCCTTTTTACTCTCTCCCTCCTCCCACCTTTTCCCTATGGTATAAATGCCACACTGACTACTAAAAGCTTTTGCTTTTGTTTACAATCTATGTTTCTCATTAGGATGTAAATTATCTTAGAGGAGAGATGGTGTCTTACTCATGTTTTTATCTGAAGTATCCAGCAGTGCCTGTAATAAATATTTGTTCTCAATAAATATTTGTAGAATTGATTGAAAAATGAATACATTATTTTCATCCCACAAAGAGTTTCAAGCACCTTTAATTTCCCACTCATTCTGACAGGTACTAGAGAACGCCTCAGCTTTTGAGAGCTCGTAATTGAGTTTGTAACTAAAGATAGCATTACACGTTCATTATTAAGGAATTGTATTTTGGCTCCATACATATGCATCTACCTTCTGGTTTCTGATATTGCACATAGGACTTCACAAAATTTTATTTTTGTGCACCTGACTTCCTGATTTACTCTACCTAAAGTAGTTATGACAGAGTGTAGAAAGTAGGAAGAAAAGGGGAAAAAATGAAATTCCACTCTTTCAGGTAGCCTGTTTTTGCTAGCTATGTTGCCACAGCAGAGCATGTTTCCCTAGACTAGGAAGTTGGCTGCAGCCTCCAATTTCCTCCAGCATTTACACAAATGGCAACTCAGAGGTGACAACTGCAGTGGGAAGTCTTGCTCCTCAGCCCAGTGCTGAGCTTTGCAGATCTCATTCTCTGAATTTTTAGATGCCTGAGTGTCACAATTCCAATCAAATCAGTAGCTTTTTAAATGGCCATTTTAAGTAGACATAAGCATAGTTTATTCCAGTAAAGTGAAGAGAAACACATTGTGTCTTAATTCATTCACATTTTATTGACAAAGACTTCTCCTTTGACCTGCATGCTTCTGTTAAGAGCAGGGGTGTGAAGGTTTGGTAGCAGGCTTCAATGAACTCTCAGCTTGATAGAAGATTCAAATATAAAAAGAATGTACTAAATGGTGTTATTTGGTTCACTGGGAATGATTACAACACAGCTTGACAGTATTTTTTTTTTTTTTTTAAGGAAACTATCGTAATCTCCCAATCTCTAAAAAATTTGTTTTGTAATATTTCTGCTGATAACTTTTCTGTCAAAATATTAGACAGGAAAATGAGAAAAAATACTGTTGAATTTTATTATAATGCTTCCTCTATTAAAGATTAAAAATCCCTCTAAGAATATTCTGTCCTAATCTAAAACTTAATGGTTCAACACATAACACTTTCAGAGCCTGCTTTATGGACAAGATAAACATTCACAAGAAGACATTAGAAAGAGCTCTGTTGTTACATTGCTTTTACACAACACATTATTTTCCCTACCTCAGCTTAGAAACAATTAGAAATATACCTAATTCTTTGCTTTCTGACAGTAGGGGGATTATTTCCCATTGTTCTTCTAAAGAAATTTGTTCTTTCCTGTGACCTTAATGTCAAGAGGCCTATTTTTTTACTTGTCAGAGTACTCTGGGGACTTGCCCAAAACCAGAGAATTTCAAGGGTCAGTGTGATCACCATGCTTGACTGAACAAGGGCCAGCTGTATGAAAAATGAGAAATGGGCACCAAATAGGGACCTTTTTGATATTCTAATTCATAAAAATATCATCTAGCAGAAATTAATATCACAAATACCAGATCAAGATGCTTCTACATATTTAGTTTCTTTTTTTCTTAATTTGCATGAGACAGGTAAATTATGTTCAGGGAAACCTAGCAAGAACCCTCTCTAATGAACTTTACACATATTATTTTAAGCAAGACACATATATAAATTTACCTTCTCAGTTTGCATATCTGTCAGTTATCAAGAGTAATTCTCAAAAGTTTCTTCCTTAGAGTTCCTTGAGTATGCTTAAATATAATTTTGAAAACACATTTATTTACATAAATATGGTATAGATAGAAACCACAGTGTTTTTTTTTTAAACCTTTAATAAATTAAAAATACTGTTTACTCCTGAAATTTCTTGTGGCTATTTCATTGTATATTCTTCATTAAAATTTTGGTATCCATGTGCAAAATGATATATGGAAACATGTATTGAAGGACTGGTAATAATTTTTAATACAAAAATAGAGAAACTCATTTTAGAAGAAAATAGCTACCTGTTGGTTTCATTAAGGACAATGCATTTAATCAACAATTACTGTTTTTGAGGTCTTTCTGTGTTCTCAGGTACTGGTTAAGTATTAGATATACAAAGATAAATAAACCAGAGCTTATGACTCTGAATATAATACAAAGCTAGCCAGGAAAATGCACATGGATACCTGAAAAATAATAATATCAATATGCTAACGTGCTTATGGTCACCTGACACTGTCTGATCTATTTCTGTATGCTGATTATTTATTATTTATTCCTACAAAAATAAATATACAATGTTTACTCTGTGAAAGGTATTCTTTAGGCATTGGAGGTACTTCAGAGTACAAGACCTAATGGAATCCTTCACATATAGAACTGTGAAGACTGGGAGGGAAAGTGAGACAATTCAAAAACTAACTATACCACTGTATTTTTATTTTTAAATACATTTCATATGTAGAACCATTTTAAAATTTATAAACAAAGGGACAAAGATAGTGCAGGAAGGTCCTATATACCCAGCCAGTTTCTCCCATTGCAGCATCTTCAGTTGGCAGTACATATTTTTTAGAAAAAATGAATCTATTGATACATTGTTATTCACTATAGTCCATAGTTTATTACAGTTATTTATTATTAAATTAATTATTATTTAAAAATAATAAAGTGCAGAGTGATCTGATAAGGTAGAGGAAATCTTGACTTCACCCTAATGAGAGTCACAGTTGACTTGAAATTCAAGTTAACCTCTTATAAGGGAGAAGAAATTGGTTTAGAAAAGGAGAAGAGAATAAAGGTCATTTTAAGTCTAACGAACAGTATGTGCAAAGCTCCTGAGGTGAAAAAGAGAATGTAGCTTTCATGAAATAGAAAGGAGTTGTAATTTGAAAGAAGAAGGAGAGTAAGAGAGAAAAAAAAAAAAAAAAAAAAAAAAAAAAAGCTTAAGGTGATATTAGGGAGGTTGGTTCCAGATTGTATGGGGTTTTGAAAGTCACATTAATGATATTGGTATTTGTCCAAAACTGCTGGAAAATTGTTGAAGGGTAGAGAAAACTAAGCTATCACAATTGTGTTGCTATTTTTTTAAAAAAGAATATGCTTAGCCGGGCGCGGTGGCGCACGCCTGTAATCCCAGCACTTTGGGAGGCTGAGGCAGGAGGATCGCGAGTTCAAAGCCAGCCTCAGCAATGGCGAGGCACTTAGCAACTCAATGAGACCCTGACTCTAAATAAAATACAAAAAAGGGCTGGGGATGTGACCCAGTGGTCAAGTGCCCCTGAGTTCAATCCCCGGTACCACACACACACACAAAAAAAAAGAATATGCTTAAATAGCTATAGATAACAAGTAGGTTTATATGAACTTCAGTGTTCACTTCATGATAAATTGGTTGCCATAATCTCTGTGATCACTGGTCATGGTTATAATACTCCCCAAGGCAGTGTGATTTCTAACATAGATGAAAAACCATAGAGGACATAGGAGGTGTGTGCATTAGCTCCAAAAAATTCCTGAAACATCTAACATTCAAGGATTGCAAACATATAACAAGCAGTGAAAGTTATAGAGCCAAATCAAGTCTAGGACCTTGTCCAGCTCCATTGAAAATGGATTTAAAGTGATTAAAGACCAACTGATCATCTTGAGTTATTCCTCAAAGACCACAATTATAGATTTGTTAACAGAGATACATGGCCAATGTCACAGAATTGTCTAATAGAGGATGGGTGTCATGGGTTGGATACGAAGTGTCCCTCAAAAGCTTATGTGTGAGACAATGCAAGAAAGTTTAGAGGTGAAATAAGTAAATTATGAGAGCCTTAAAACAATCAGTGCATTGAACTACTGACAGGGATTGATTGGTGGTGAATAAAGGCAGGTGGTGAGTGACTGAGAAGGTGGGTCACTGGGGTTTTTATTTCGTCCGTGGTGAGCAGAACTCACTCTCTCTCTTTTTCTGAACAAAAGCCTATCTAGGTGAGCATAGTTTAACTGGTGGCTTACCAATTTCACTTGTTCCTAATAAAGTGTATCTGAAATAGCACACTTTAAGAAGGTATTATATTCACACACTAAGTTATCAGTGATTTTCAAAATTAATCCACATTTATACATACATATTAATGCATAATTTTTGAAAAGCTCAAGATAAAATACTATTTAGGCAAAAATGTATCAGTACTCACTGTAGACTTTATAGAAAAATATATAGTTGAAGTAAATATTTATTAAAAAGGAAAATAGCAGCCATTAAGAATGACCCACTCAACAACTGATGTTTCTGGAAACCCTCTATCCCAAGCCCTGACATTATATCATGCACAGGATTTCCCACGTTTATACCCAGCCAAACATTTTAGGAAAATGCACAGAGTCCTAAATAAATTCTTTTAGCTTGTGAATTCCAAATCTTAGCAATGTTTAATAACTTTATCTGTTGTCAATAAGCAGCTCACAGTTACTTATAAAAATCAAAGTGCATGGAATTGAGTGTCATGGATCAGTAAGGACAGAGTAACGGGCTATTATTTTTGAATCAGTTCATTGGGAGGATTTTCATGGCTTCACAGTAGACCAAAGTTTGCATGCTGGGAACATTTACTTCCTCTAAATTCATGATTGCCAACAATCTCCCCATTTTCACTCTATCAACTTGTTAAGACAAATATAAGTTGAGCACTCATCATTTGCACAACATGGTTAGTTGCATTTGAAGAAGAACATGGTGACACAATCAGCACTAGTGGTACAATGGATAAAAGTACATTTCTGTGCAGTTTGCACACAGACTGTTCTTTCTCCAAAGTTAACATCAGTCACTGGTATCCTTAGCAACCAGCAACCTTTCAAATCACCTGTGGCATGCAAGTTGAATAATTGCTACATGTTCTTTCCTTATTGTGCTTTCTCATATTTGCATGAATATTTCTCAGTTGAAATGTTGAAGATAAGCTAATTTGTTCTGTATCAGTCTACTACTAAGATTAAGAAAGTTTTCTTTTTTCTCCCCAGAAATGATTAATTCTTTGGGTCATAACAATGTATAACATTTCAGGTAAAGCTTATTATGTTAAGCTCATTAAACAAAATCATATTTGCCTTGTTTGTCAGTAGTTTTGAGTTTTTATTCTGCATAGAATGTTTGGAATGACTCATAGTCTCAACCTCAGAAGTAAGAATTCTGCTCTGCTTTAAATTAATATCTGATGTTGCTTTGGGTTTCATGTGTATATAAATACATATATACATACATATGTACACACATAGATACATCTTTTAAAATTGGAGACAGGATACAGACCCAGGCCTTTGCCAACAAAGAAGGACCAGCAAGTACATTAGTGAAGTTTACATTTTTATGCTCACCTGAATTCTGAATTGGTTTAAGAAAGATCCTTTGCCTTTATCATCATTGCACATGTAAGACTCTTTATTTATTTATCTTTCTATCTAGTAGTTGCAGATGAACAAAATGCCTTTATTTTATTTATTTTTATGTGGTGCTAAGGATTGAACCCAGTGCCTCACACATGCTAGGCAAGTGCTTTACCACTGAGCAACAGCCCCAGACTCACATATAAGACTCTTGACTGGATACAGGGCTACTTTTAGTGAAGTGAGTTTAATAATTACCGTGCTCTGAAGCATTTCTTCTTAACTATGTTCTTTCACAAAGACAGTGTGTCTTACTTAAGTAATTAATTTTAACAATTGAAGCCTCAACATTTTCTTGTTTCACTGATACAGTCAGCTGGAGTTTGGTATTCTGTTGTTAAATGTGCACATTTTTGCTGAGATATATTTTATGTCAGCAAAACAGTATATATATATATATATATATATATAATATTTACATAAACATTTTAAATGTTTACATAAACATTGTACTTATTATATTGCTATAGAAGAAGTTAATGCTCTAAATGAAGGATAGATCAAATACATATATAATGATGACAGAAAAAACAGACTTTTAAGATCTTCAGATCAATCATTTCAGAGGTACAAGCACAAGACTATGAGAGCCAAAATATTTAACATAGAGGATACAACATAAATAACATGACAGCTTAATGTCATGTTTGGCTTTTTTTGTGAGGTAGGAACACATGAAGTCTGGAGCCACTAATATTTAGGATTGAATTGCCATGCAACCTCTTAGTAATAATGTAACATTGAGGAAGTCACTTCTCTGTACCATGGCCTTTTTTTGGGTGGGTGGTGTACTGGTGATTGAAGTGAGGGAAACTTGACCTCTGAGCCACATCCCCAGACCTATTTTGTATCTTATTTAGAGACAGGGTCTCACTGAGTTGCTTAGTGCCTCACTGTTGCTGAGGCTGGCTTTGAACTCGCAATCCTCCTACCTTAGCCTCCCGATCATGACCTTTTTTAACTGTAACTTCAGTAAATCTTTCATATCATTCATAAAAATTCAACAAAATAACAAATGCAAAGAACTCAGCATTATTTCTGGCTCATAGTGTTTGCTTCATAAACATTTTAACCAAACTACAACACTCCCCTTACAAACATATACTGGAAGAAACAAATGAGGTATGGATTATGTATTACCAGTAGGATTATCTGTTACTGGCAGTTAATCTGTTATTAATAATGTGATCCCCCAAATTTATACTATGTATCACAAAAATTTATTCTGTACATAGTCTTGTTGCTTGACAAATTATGTAGTAAAAAGAGCATAAAAGAAGAGGTAAGAAAATTTTGAGGATGTAGTTGTATCTTTAAAATATATTATTGAGCTAAAGTGAGATACAATAATAATACACACTTACTTAATTCTGTAATTTGATCAATTTTGACAGAATTTACACTCATCACTCATCAGTACAATCAAGGCAATGAACATATTCATCACGCCATAAGTCTCTTATTTCCCCTCATTCAAGTCCTTGGTTAACCACTGGTTTATTTTCTATAGTTTTATACAACTGGGAATTCAACGTATATATATTTTCTAGTCTGGTTTCTTTGCATTCTGTGCTACCACTTTGAGTTTCTTTAGTGTTTTACTGTGTATCAGTGTTCATTCCTTTTTAATGTTGAAAGGTATTCCATTTTTTTTTTTTTTTTTTAGATATTCCACAATTTGATCATTCATCCACCTTGGATGGATTGTCTCTAGTTTGGGGCTGCTATAAATGACGTTTCTATAAACAATCATGTACAAGTCTCTGTAAAGACATAGCTTTATTAGACTTGGGTAAATACCCAGGAATGGAATTGCTGGATCACATGAAAGATTTATGTTTAACTTTTCAAGAAAATACGAACGTATTTTTCAAAGTTGTTGGATTATTTTTTATTCCCACCCCCAGTGTAGGAGAGGTCCAGTTCTTACACATTGTTTTAGTTGAGCTGATTCTAACATATGTGTCTTGATATCTTATTTCCCTAATGAGAATGTTGATAATTTTTTCAGATGTGTATTTACTATGAATATATCCCTTCTTTTGAAATATCTGTTAAAGTCACCTGTGGATTTTATGGGGTTGTAATTTTGTTATGGAGTTCTGAATTTTATTTTTTATTATTCTAGATACAAATCTTTCATCATATCTACTCAATTCTCTGGTAGGTGTATTCTATAAAGTCTGTACAATCAGCAAATATTATGCAATTAGCAAATGTTGTACCTATACTCTGAGGGGAAAAGGGGGGTTGTGTTCCTACAAGCCTGGGATCACAATATTTTGTCAACCATTTGCATACTGATGTTTTTGTTTAAAGGCACCTAATTTAAAACATATTGTGGATACATTAACATTGAGCACATGGTCAATAACACTAACCCATAACTGAATGAACATTATTTACTCATGTAATTCCCTATTGAGGCACATCACAGCCTTCTTGTGCCAAGGTCACTAGACACAAGTTTAGTATTACTTTATTTTTTCTTTTGATACAATGAATTGAACCCTGGATTGCTTAACCACTGAGCCAAATTCTCAATCCTTTTTTTCTTTTATTTCGAGACAGTGTCTTGCTACATTGCTTAGGGCCTCACTAAATTGCTGAGACTGGCCATGAACTTGCAATCCTCCTGCCTCAGCCTCCTGAGTCAATGAGATTACAGAGTGAGCCACCACACCTGGCTTAGCATTACTATTGAGGGGTTATTTTTTTAACAGCAAAGTCATAAGCAATGATATAAAATTGTGAACATTGTGGCACTAAATGTACCATAATAAAGGACAGTGGATAAAGTCACTAAATGTACCATGATAAAGGACACTAGACAAAGAAATTGAAAGAAGAGTCACCTTGATTGACCTCAGCCAAAAATGTGTGTATGAGGAAGCTTGAAGTTTCCAGCTCTTTGAATCTCCACAGTTGATAAAGAAATCACAATTATTGTTTTGGGAACTGAGAATAAGTTTCATCAAAGAGGCAAACTTGCAAATATGAATTCTATAAATTTTGTAGACCAACCATATATGATTTGCAAATATTACCACCTAGCTTTTATTGCCCTTCTCTCATGACTGTCTTTAAGCACCAGATACTATTAATTTTGAAGACATTTAATTTATCAGTTTGTTCTAATACTCTTCATAATGTTAGTGCCATACTAAGAAATATTTGTATAACCCAAGGTTGATAGAGATATTCTATTTTCTCTAACATTTTTTGCAGTGTTAGCCTTTAAAATATTTGATATGTTTTGTGTTAATTTGTGGGGGGGTAGAAATTTTATATGCAAATATTTTCTTTTAGTCTACCCATGTTCACGAATGGTATTCGTCTATAGTTTTCTACAATGTGTTCTGTAATGTTTTTGCCTGATTTTGAGCAGAATAATGACTTTATAAGAAGTATTTGAAGGTATTCCTTCCTTCTAAATGTTCTGAAAGAGTTTGCTTAGAATTAGTATTACTTATTCCTTACCTGTTTGGTTGAACTTACTGAAAATACCATGTAGGACCTGAGTGGTTTTGGTGGAAAAGTTGTTAGCTACAATTGGCAGTTTTTCAATACATATTGGCCTTTTAAGGTATCTACTTCTGGTTGAGTAAGCATGGGTGATTTCTACCAAGTAATTTCTTCTTCAGTCTAACTTGTCAAATTTATTGACAAAATACTGTTAATAGTATTCACATTTTATCACTTTTACATTTGTGGAGTCTGTAGTAATGCCATCTCGTTCATTCCTGGAGATCAGTATTTTGTGTTTTCTCTCTTTTTCTTGATAGTTTTGGATAAATATTTTTATCAGTTTTATTGATCATATCATAGATTCAGGTTTTTTTCTTGCTGATTTGTCTATTGTTTTTGTTACCATTTCATTATTTCTCCTCTGATATGCATTATCTCTCTTTTTCACTTTCTATACTTTACTTTTCCTTTTCTACTTTCTTTTGGTTGAAGTTGATATCATTGTGTTGTGACTTTTCCTCACTTATAAAACAGGCAGAAAAACCTAACTTCTCTGTCTTAATTCTAAAATTTAAGCTCCACATTCTCTGTAAAATCACTTATACCCTGTGAAGCTCTATTTTCTTAACTAGCAAATGGAAATAACAATTGCTATCTGATCAAACTTACCCAATTTGCCTGGTCAAATGCTCAAGAATCAAATTATGACAACATTTGTCAGAAAAGATAGAAAAGTGTTAAGGGTTAAACCAGCATATGGCATTGTTTTATTTGGCCATTTTTCATTGCTCTAAACTGTCTAAATTACTTTTAGAAATTATATGTTAAGTTGAGGATACAATTTTCTATCTCATTTTTCATGCATTGAGCTTTCAGGAAAACCTCTAGAGTTTCATCAGCAAGGATGGCTAAGGGAAAAAAATTGGTATTTTTTTTCTAATTGATATATATATTTACCTTTTAAGAAGTCAGCTTTATATTGTGTGAAGAAAACTCTCCTCCTCCTTTCCTTTTGAAATGGTTTTAGGAGCAGGTGGCAAAGTTTTTGTGGGAGTCTCTTTCCCCTGAGGCAGGTCTGGCATTGATCAGCACTGAAATGAATGCCCTGCTCCTGACAGTCCTCCATATTGATTATCTACCCACTCCACCAATTAAAGCAGGCAGAGAGTTATATGTTTTACCTTAGGGTTTAGTTTTGGACTATGCTTTCTTTTACATTTTCTTTTGATCTAGAATCCTTGCCCCTTAGGAATGTGTCTTCATTCCTCTGAATGCAGAATTTTTGTTACAGAAGATATTCAAATATTTTTGTTGATTGGCAAATGAAAAGAATGATATGGAGCAGAATTAATTCTTGGGCAGGTTTAATAACTTATTTCAGAAAAGTTAAAAACAAATAAAAATATCTCACATTTAGCAGCCATGAAGTAAAGGATAAAAGTAAATCCAGTCACTTATTCACATAACAAATACGTATTAAGTGACAGCTTCATACCTGCCAGGCTCTAGTCACACCACAGTGATGCCTGGTGAGCAGGAGGAGTGTGCCTCCTTATAGAACTTATATCCTCATTCTCTCGAATGATTATGTTACTCCTTCAGCTTGAATTTGGTGCTTTTGTCTTTGTAGCAATTTGACGGAGAGTCATTGATATGCCTGAATAGATTCTCATTTTGCCTCCAGAAAGATTTAGTTGTTAATTTACTCTGCTAATGGTAGGACACCAAAAGCAAAGATAGAATTATTTCCCTCAAGGAATTCATGATATTTAGCAAAGAGAGGGACACTCTGCTCAGTCCTCAGTTACTGATTTACAAACCTGCACCAAAATGATGCACAAGCACCTGTAGATACTTCAACGTTTACAATGGTCCCTGACAATCTTGGGGCCCGGCTGAAGTCATCTTCATCAGGGTAACAAGGCAAGTGAGTCTGGGGGCTCTTGGGGCTCAGGCCGTGAGATCATCCTGCAAAACCATCAGAAGTCATTCTTGCATTACTGTGGTAAAATTGAGCTTTCCTTCTACCTTCCTGGTTTCCTTCCAGATCCTCGTGTAGGGTTGCCTATGGTGGCCCTTCTCTGCCACAGCCTATCATTATCCATGGGGCCAAAAACATTACAGCCCTGAATGCCATTCTTTTTCTTGCCATCTATCCTTGTAAATCTTTATCCCAAGATCTTTCTATGTACATAACCCAAAACTTCTAAGAGTGCTCCCACTTTATCAAGTGGGTTTCCTTTGATTTTCCCCTCATTTTGTGGCAAAGGAAGATATGTTCACCCTTCACCAAGGGGATCTAGTCTTCTTCAAGTAGTCAGTTAAAAACCTGCTATCTTCCTGATGCAGGCCCCTTCTTCTCCTCGGCACTGGGTTAAGATGGACTGAAGATTTCATTCTGCAGCCAAATAGAGAAAACCATGAATTAAATTTCCGAGAGGCAGCCCCAGTCCTCAGCTGTGATGGTTTAATCTTTTGTCCAATGATGAACATTGCGAGCTTATGGACTTAATTATTAATTTACAGCTAGAATATGTCAGACCTGGAGCTTGGAGGAGGTGCAAATGATGACATGTTAGAATAAATTTATTCTAGACTGATATTAAAAACAGCTTCTACTTCTCAAACCTCATCATCAATAGACTAGATATTCTCAAGATAGTGCAGATTAAGCACATTCATGAATATATTTCTCCTATGGCCACAATGAAAGGCAGAGATGAGAAATATGTCACTTTTCCTGCAATCCCTTATAAGGGTGGAGGGAAAAAAAATTCACAAGGTGTTGTGGACTAAGTTCTGCAACCCCCTTCACCCATTTACATAGAGAAGTCCTAACTCCCAGCATGAGTTTCTAGAGATAGGGTCTTTGGGAACTAATTTAGGTTTAGTTAAGTCATAAGGGTAGAGTCCTATCTGATAGGATTTAAAGTGATTCTTTCTCTCTCATGTGGGGACACACTTAGAAGGCTACCATCTGAAAGCCAGGAAGACAGCCTTCACAAAAATCCAATATATGCTCAAATACACCTTCCCAATGGCACCTAGATCTTTTACTTCTATATTCATTAAGTTTCTTCATAAAGAGGAACAGATAGGAAAGATATAGATAAAGATAGATAAAGAGAAGCAAGAAGGTACTTATTAGGGGAATTGGCTCACAGGATTATAGAGGCCCAAAAGTCTTTTGACTGGTTATCCACAAGTTGCAGAAACAGGGAAGATGGCTTAGTTTCAGTGCCAAAGCCTCAGAACCTGGAAGCTGATGGCATAACTCAGTCCAAAACTGAAGGCTTGCATTGGCGCATACCTTCATTTAACTCTTCAGTCTTCCTCTCTGAGTCTGTCTCTTAATCCCAGTCCATGATATATTTTCAGATGTGATGACAATGATAAATTTTATCTCCATTTTTTGACAGTCAGAAATCCCTCTCTGTCTTGATCCCCCCCTCAAAGGCTCCTAGCAAAGGGCCATACCATCCTCACAAACTCCTAGTTGAGACCCCCTTCTACCTAAGCCTATGATTACCTTGTTTACATGCTTCTAAAATCCTAGTCCTTCAGCTTTGTCTTTCAGATGTTGCTCACTAATGAACTTCCTCTTTATTGCCACAAACTGAATAAAATCATCCCCATCATTATTGATGCATTTCATTCTTCTCCTGGATATAGAAGAATACCACCTACTATTACTATGGGTC